>OY754900.1:665500-1318500 GCA_963576445.1 Lithosia quadra | reverse complement strand
CAAAATCGGGCTCGTGACTCCTTTGACCATTTTTCGCTTTTCCTTATAGTTTCGGATTTGGCCATCCAATCCCTTTTGAAAAATTCACCCTGTATATGGCTAAAGATTATCTACTTATCCTAGTAGGATTAGTAGATCTTTAAATCCTACTATTATTATAAATGTGAAAATTTGTGAAAATGTTTGTTATTCAATCACAATATTTTTAATTATGATAGATATAATGTTATTCGAAATGAATATATTCATAGTATGTATACTAGTTTTACCATGTGACTTCGCCCGCGTGGAATTCCCTTCCCGTTCCCGCTTCCCATGAAAAATTATATTCCAAGAATAATAATTATTTTATTTTAGACTACAATCTGTGTGTGTAATTTAGTTATTGGTGTACAATAAAGTTGATTTCTATTCTATTCTGTTTTGTATGCTAAATATCAGTCAGATTCATTCAGCCATTTTTACTAGAAAGAGCTTGCAGCAAACATACATACTAATAAATAAATAAATAAATAAATATTCTACGACATTCTACACAACGCTCCCTAGACCCAAACTAAGCTTAGTTAAACTAGCTTGTGTTATGGGTTCTAGAATGCTGATAAATATACTTATATACTTTTTTTTTGTAAACACATTCTTATTATACATACACATTATACATTAAACACCCAGACCAATACCATACTTTCACAATTATAATATTAGTATGAAGTAGGAAGATTATTCCAAACAGGTTTTGATCAAGTATCTAACCAATACCATATTTCATAAGCCTCCATATTTATTTACCTTATTTCACCTTCGCAGGGCCTTCCGATATGATCAGGGAGTGTTTAATGCGTTATAGGGCACGTGATTTGTAACGCGGATACGAGTAGGTACAACGAATACGCCTCGGAATTTAACATCCATTATTTTACAATAGGGTCCGCCCTATTGAGGGAGACCATTGACCAGAAATTGTTGTTTAAATAAGGGTTTCATACACTTCTGGCTGGTGTAACACCCGTCCAATTTTTTTTTTCTTAGATGGTAGAGAAGCACATGGACCACCTGATGGGATACGGACACCGTGGCCTATGGACGTATACAATACCAAAGGCGCTACCTATCCTGTAAAAACCTTCTAATGCCTTCTTGAAGAACCCCATATATAGTAGTCGCTAGGGAAAACTACAGCATAATATTCCACAGCATAAGCGTACGTGTCGAAACATCTTCTCAAACTTTCACGTTTATAATAGGTAGGATAGTTTGAAGTAGGATAGTAGAAAATAGGTTAGTATGATAGTACGATTAGAATAAGTAGGAAATGGGATAGTAGGAAGTAGGATAGTAGGAAGTGGCATAATAGGAAAGTAAGATATTTTTTACATAAATACATTATAATATACAAATCACGCCTTTATCCCATTGGGGTAGGCAGAGACAACATCTTTCCACTTGCTACGATCTTGGCATACTCCTTTCGCTTCTTAAACTTTCATAATTGTTTTCATTTCACGCAAGCCGGTTGTGGGTACTCTTGACCTGGCCTTTCTCCAAAACATCCTGGATCTGATTAGAATATGTACACCTAGGTCAGCCTTTACCGGGTTGCCCATTCACTCTCGCCTCAAAGGTACATCTGTTTCGTCAATCTTCTTTCATCCATCCTCTTCATGTCCGAACCATCTAAGCATCCCTTTCACTATCTTGGTCACTAGATCTTCAACCATGCCGCATTTTAAATTTTTTTAAAGCTCACCAAAAGTATGTCAGTATGATAGTGAGATTAGAATTAGTAGGAAATGGGATAGTAGTAAGTAGGAAGTAGGATAATAAGAAGTGAGATAGTACGAAGTAGGATTGATATTAATTGTAGTATATACTCGTACGATAAATCGAAAACGCTTATTATCTTAAACTTGTACCACAATAAAATATACCCCGAGTTTGCACAGAAAATGTAAGTGATGGCCTGAACAAACAAAGTTGGGAATCATGCTGCTATATAGATATTCACGAACTTAGCCACTCCATTCACGTTCTGACGGTTACCTATTTCGTTGCCAAGTTAGAGATAAGATCAGGGTCACACCTTTCACGTATTATTATCAATCTATCATTGTCTCGCTCGGTAAGGGTCAATTTTTACCATAGGAGGATGGGGTCTATACATTTTCAGAAAATGTATTTTATAAAGAATGACTTTTTCCACTCTTGTTAAGGTATTATGAGAATTTGGTCGTGTCGAAATAATTGATGAGGAACTCATTCTCTAGCGATCGCCTCTATACAGGGGGGATACAGGGGAAGGGGGAATTCAATCCCCCAACAACTTTCACGTCGGGTTACCTATAGTTGGTGGCCAAGGCAGATCGGGATCTCTGGCCTATCCTTTCTAGGGCACACCAGATTCCCCGGCCATGCAGGGCAGTCAGTGTGCGGTTTTAGTCGATTCGACAGCGACATTATCGCCCCCGCTGCCCGCCCTCTGCTTCTGTCCTTATATACTTCAATCGCTTCCTTTACTGTCATGAAACAATAGGATATTTCTGGAGAAAGGCCAGGTCAAGAGTACCCGCAACCAGCATGCATGTATGAAAATAATTATGAAAGTTGAAGAAGCGAAAGGAGTAAATGGCAAGATCATAGCAAGTGGAAAGATGTTGTCTCTGCCTACCCCAATGCGTAAAAGGCGTGATTTGTAAGTATGTATGTAAAAATTAGGAGAATACAGACTACATAATATCGTCAGCGAAGTTTTTAGTCCGACAATTTTTCACGATGACAACTTTTTAGTATCTCGTATATAATTGTTATGAGAATACGGTAACCTGCTTGAGATTTACCAGTTAAACATGCAAATATAGTCCATATCCTTATTGGCACATAGCCTATAACGGGCTGCACTGATCTAGAGAATATGTACCAAGAAATTGATTCTTAACATTATTGAAATAGAGTTGAAATTTGCTTGTGAGTGAGTTAGTGTGCGTTTCAACAATAGTGGGAATTTTCTTACTATTGTTTTTTTAGTAGCCTTAGGTTCATTTTGGTTCATTGAACTTTGAGTCGGTTGTAACAGATCTCTTATGATTTTGCTAAAATATTGTTTTTCGAATATCGACTTTATGATGTTTGTTTGTTGATTTTCGTCCCACTTTTCTATATTTCTTCTGACTTCCTTTGGCAGTCCTTGTCAATTTTCTTTCTGTAAGTCACAACATGTGAGTGAATAAATGCGAATGAAGTGATTTTTTTATATCCATCACGTCAATATGACTTCACCTCGCCTGATGGTAAGCTAAAGGTGACGTCTCAGGAAGGGTGTCCATATGACTTCACCTCGCCTGATAGTAAGCTAAAGGTGATGTTTCAGGAAGGGGGTACCAATTACATACACCGACAGTGCCATAATGGTGGCCCTCAACTTGACGGCCCCATCAAATGCTTTTTCACGTCCCGCTTAAAGGACCCGGGACTGTAGGAGGAAGGAAACACGTGAGCTGGTAAAGAATTCCAAGTCTTTATGGTGCGGCAAAGCAAAGAGGCACTGAACTGCTTGGTTCTTGATGGAATTGTATGTATTTTTTGATGCTTTTTAATGCTTGATGGAAGTGAATCGTGGGCGGGTTGCTAGTTGACAATTATTATAGTGTACTACTAGGAATGAAAAATATGGAATGAAAGCATTCTAATTTATTCTTCAAAAATTATTTTATTAAATGTGTAATATTTGCGTAATCTTTTGACTATATCATAATTAAAAAAAAACAAAACGATGTGAAAAGATAAAAAAAACAATGAACTTTCTTTTGTTATGGAATAAACACATTTAATAGTACATTGTTCATCAAGGGGAGAAAGGGACCGATTACTTTCGAGAGTGTAGTTTGAGACCTGACGCACAGCGGAGGGTCTCAATACACACGAGTTGGGAATCGCACTTTCTTCCAAGTGATAACATTTATTTATATAACATCTAACTTCTAGGCAAGCGTGATTCATCGTAGACCACATCGTCACTTACCATCAAGTGAGATTGAGGTCAAACGTAAGCCTATCATGAATTAAAAAAAATAAAAAAAATAAAAGGGAAATAAAAAAACATAATTAAAAAACTAGCCAACTTTCGCAGCACCGCTTCGTGAATATCGGTTATCACAACTATAGGTTATATTTTCTGTTCTACTCAACCAATTGCAATCAAACATAAATTAGATTTCACGTCTGACCAAGAATTTTCAAATTAAATCCAACGCAAACAAACAGAAAAATCGACATACGGACAAAAATTAAAAAAAAATGTGTTCAGAATCGTTCACTTAACCTAATCCAAGTATTTTTTTATTAAATATCTTGAAACTTGGAACTTCGATATCGCCATTGGTCATAATGACCATTGGTTGTGGAGGTCAGATGGATGATGATCTCCAATGAACAATGCACAGACAAAGCTACTTTACAAGTTTATAACAGTATATAGACATAGATCTATCTCGCCTGATGGTAGGCCCGGTCCTGAGATTTTATCTACACTATCGGTGTATGTAGTCACCACTACATACACCGGTAGTGCTACAGTGGTGGCCCTCAGCTTGATGGCCTCATCAAAATATGCTTTTTCACGCCCCGCTTAAATGCCCCGGGACTGTATGAGGAAGGAAACACAAGCATTGGTAAAGAAGTACAAGTCTTTATGGTGCAGCAAATAAAAGAGGCACCGAACCGCTTGGTTCTTGATGAAATTGATTGCACTGTGTGAGGGTGATACCTCAGTCTGGCACGTGTAGTTCCCATTATGAGCCAATGAATAAATAATATAACCAAATTGCCGAACCAATATTTCATCGATAGCATTTTTAAGTCCCAAGTTCCCTTAATCACCTATAAAGGGGGGAATATAAACAAATCACAGCACAGGTAGGGTACACAATAAATTATTCTACACAAATCCGAGGCACGGCAAATGGGCGGCCATTTTCTTTCAAACGAGGCTCTATACAAAATCAATGAGTTTTTACTGAAGCCCAGACGATTCAGTTTCCTGCAACTCGATTGGTTCGATTCATAAGATAGTGAAAGATTTCAGGGCTTTTTAAAGTTTTTTTTTTTTAAATTTCCAATTTCTTATTAACATACTATAGAGCCTCTGTGGCATAAAAAAAAATTACGCAAAAATATACATAATTTTAGCACTTTTCGTTATTACGCCAAACTGCTACGTTTTCATGTTATTAGACGAATAATCCATACTGTACTATATACTTACTATATCCATCCATACTTAATTTATTATAGATGCGAAAGTAACTCTGTCTGTCTGTCTGTCTGTTACGCTTTCACACCTGAACCGCTGAACCGATTTTGATGAAATTTGGTATAGGAGTAGATTAGACCTCGAGAATGAATATAGGCTATGTTTGGTCGCGATAACCGACATCGACGCGGGCGAAGCCGCGAGCAATAGCTAGAATTGGATAAAAAATATTGCCTATAGCCCTCTGGTAATCGATCTTATTTATTTATTTAATTATTGATTGTACCTCTACATACACAAACTTTTATGAGTTCTCTCTCGGTCTTCATCGGCTCTTAACCTATACCTCTACATAACTAGTTCATAATACCTGTAGGATATGCCTACAGAACTTTTCAGGACCTAATTAGAAACAAAACTTTGTAAGCGTTCTACAATTTTCTTGACAGTATCATCGTATTATATTTTCAACTCAAGCGTTTCCAAACTTGTGCCGCCCTACAATGGCGGAGAAAACCAAATGAGCACCGTTCAAAAGACCTTTGGGTTCTTAAACAAATCGCTTTATCGTATTTGTAACATCAATTCCCTTAATAGGCGTACCTTGTGATTACAATTGAGTCAAAAAAAATACTACCTGCAGAATATTTTAGGAGCTCAGAACAAATTATTCAGGGGACTGAAAAGTTTAATATTATTTTTGAAGAGTTACTTTAGGGCTGTAATAATATTATTGGGAACTAGCTGATGGTAGAACGGAGGTTGGTTATCATTTTTGGTTATATCTCTAGTTCTTCTCGTACTTAACCATTTATTTTCAAACATACGGCAGATTATAATACGAATTAAGAACTTTCTTATATAAAAACTTGGTAAAAATTATTTGAGTAGTTTTTGCATCCATCGCGAATAAACAGATAAACATTTCAATCAAATATTTTTGTGTGCAGAAATGTTCATAATATAACATAATCCAAGATTTTTTTAATCTCCAATGTACAGACACAGCCACTGTCTTACAATTTAAATAGTAAAGATTGTGGTGAAAGAATTTTTAAAATCGGTTCAGTAGTTCCCGAGATTACCCCTTACAATTTAACAAATATACAAACACACAAACTTTACTTCTTTATAATATTAGTATAGATAAGTGGTGAAAACAGCGTGCCTGTGGTTGACTTTCAATAAGTACCTAATTTCCCAAGGGAAATGTTATTTACCTGATCTTGTCGTTGTATCCAAAGGGAAATGAATTTTGAGTTGTCTGTTACCAATTTGAAATTGTTTAAGCACATACTCGTTTATGAGTTAACTGATTGCCACCATTTTTAGAAAGATCTAAAATAAATTAAAATGATCTAGGATAGGATAGGACACAACCGTTGATATCTGTGCCAAATTTCATTGAATTCTTTCAACCGATTTTGCTTGAAAGAGTAACAAACATAATAATACACTAACAAACTTTCGCATTTGTAACGTAAAAATGCCTAAATGGATCTTAAATTTGATAGAGAAAAAGATTATAGTCTGTCATAACATATACGCTTAACTTCCCATCCCTAGAACAGCTTATGGGAAGTGTAAAAATTCCATGCGAACGAAACCGCGGGCAAAAGCTAGTCTATAATAAATATTTCCTTCTGAAAATGCCTGTTCTTAGCAAAGAATCTCAAACTTCACAAAATCTCTACAAATATTATTGTTTGTTAAGTTATTCTTGAAGATAAAACAATATACCTAATCATAATTTCCCTTTGAACTTTTCGAAGTAATTCCATAATCCTTGGCTTAAATTAAACAACGTTTTAATCAAATTGACGGAATTATTTCTGGATTTTGACCGAATTCAAAAAAAGGAGGATTGGATTTCGACTGATTGCTTTTCGTTTTAACTTTACATATTTTTGTATTTGATGAGGCCGTCAAGCTGAGGGCCGCCATTGTAGCACTATCGGTGTATGTACTAGTGTTGACTCCAGTTCTGAGACTTTACCTTTAGCTTACCATCTAAGGCCTGGAGCCACTGCTTCGTATTTTACCACTCATCTGTGTCTCTGGTAAGCTATAACCTGGGAGTCTATAAGTCTAGAGTGAATAGTTTGCTTCTAAGCAAGCGTGCTCCATCGTCGACCACATAATCACTTTCCACCAGGTCAGATTGTGGTCAAACGCGAGTCTTTCGAGTATAAAAAAAAAACTCATTTTTGTCACATTTTTCCACACTCCCGTCGGCCATCGGGGGCGGTTATGTCGGGATCGAACCAACTAAAACCCCACGCCGTCTCGCGTCTAATTACCCAGGTGTAAGGTTACGCAATAAGCATATCCCTCGCACCCCAGCTGACCTTGGGTCATCTACGGTTTTAAGATGGCCCCCTCGACCCCCCCGAAGGGGGGTTGGGGCGAGCATCGCGCCACTTCGCCAACGGTGGGGTGTAGGGTGACAGGAGGCCGTCCTGTCACCCAACCGTCGGCGCGCAGACAATCAGCTCGCCCCCCGCTCGCTCACCACTGTGCCCTCTGCTAGTCAGAGGGTGACGTGGAGAGCCTCGGAGCAGCCGTCTAGAGGGCCACTCCCACCCCGGCCGGATTAGCCGCAGGCAGCTGCGCCTCCCGTGGTGAGTGGGGGGCGCTGCTCGCCTCCGTTACCCGGGTGCACCACGTGGAGGTGCCGGCCCGCACCCAACATTTTTATCACCTAAGCAGTTCGTCGCTGTCGCAGCGATGAGATGATTCTTTAGAGAATAGCAATGCTGGTGAGCATTCTAGCGTAAAAACAGTGAATTTGCTTTTAGGATATTCTTTGTAGCGCGTTTTAGATATATATATTATCCCGGCCATACAGGCCGATGTGACAAAACACCACGCGGTTTAAGTCGGTTCGAGTTCAGTCGTAAGCTCCGGCAAAGTATAAAAAAATGTTTTTTTTTTATTAGGACCCATCAAAATGACTTTACCTCGCCTGATGGTAAGCTAAAGGTAAAGTCTCAGGACTGGGGTCACCACCCCAGAAAAATGTAGAAAAGTGTATTCATTTTTATATCTGACTAAAACTTTTAACTTTGCTCTTTTATATTCGCCTTCTAATATACCTTGGCAGCAACAGACGTACGGCAACGCGCCACCGGTACATGGTGGATATCCCATTCATACGCACAAAACGTTTTGGCAGTACGTTCATCGTGCGTACTGCTAAAGAGTGGAATGCCCTGCCTGAGTCTGTATTTCCGGAAAGCTACAACCTGGGAGTCTTCAAGTCTAGAGTGAATAGGTTTCTTCTAGGCAAGCGTGCTCCACGGTCGACCACATCATCATTTGCCAACAGGTGAGATCGTGGTCAAACGCGTGCCTATTACCAATAAAAAAAAAAAAAACAGATTATACCAACTTAAGACTCACTTAGAAGAAGTTATAAACTATTTAAATGGAAAATAGTACCTATTCCTGTACACTGAACAGGTACTTTTAACCTCTCAAGAAAACATATACTTAGATAATCTCAACACAATTACTTCAGAAAGCTTTTAATGGCAATATTCTTAAAAAATGCTC
This sequence comes from Lithosia quadra, assembly GCA_963576445.1. Classification (NCBI taxonomy): domain Eukaryota; kingdom Metazoa; phylum Arthropoda; class Insecta; order Lepidoptera; family Erebidae; genus Lithosia; species Lithosia quadra. The sequence goes on along the minus strand of OY754900.1, from coordinate 1,309,697 downwards.
CAGGAGATAATTTTAAATACCTTTCTTTATGCCTAACAATTTTATGATAAGCCTCCTGAGTAAGATACTATTTAGGTCTCAACTATAAGAAATTGAGTTAGGAGTATTTTAAAAGTGAAGTGTAATGAGTTTCAAGTCTTTATGGTGCGTCAAGGAAAAGAGGTGCCCAACCGCTTGGGTCTTGATGGGATTTTCAACCTTGCACCTATGGTTCTGTATAGGCTTTTTACTGGTGGTAGAAATTTATTTAATTGGCCGGGTAGGTACCACCGTCCACGATTGCGAAAAACCCTCCATAGTAATCCAATCTCGGTTGGAATGCGTTCAGGGGTCAGCAAGTGCATAGCCGGGCAGGGGGGATTGTGGACCGGTGGGTGTCACGCGGTGCTGCGACGACAATCCTCTTTTGATGAGGCCGTCAAGCTGAGTGCCACCATTGTTAACATGGTACGTGTATGTAATGGTGACCCTCTTTCCTGAGACTTTACCTTCAGCTTACCATCAGGCGAGGTGAAGTCAAATTGACGTGTACGTGTTCTATATATAAAAAAAGGCAGGATGTTTTAATCTATTGAGCAGCAAATCTGGAAATATTTACCTAGTATTCAAGAAAATAAACTAGGTATTCTAAATTATAGCGTATGACGATGTAGCTCCATGAGATTGTTTCGAATATAAAAATTTCTGGAACATCTGTGACTGGCTATTGTACAGATTGTTATAAATACTTTATAACTTTTTATTAACAATTTTGTTTGTTTTTTTTCAGGTATAACTCCAAAATAATTGCCGATAGCTTTGCAAACAGGTCGAATTTGAACTGGGTCAAGTACGTTACATATTTTGTAGGTAGGTTCCGTTAAAGGTAAAATTTATTCACAGATTATACATACATAGAATTGTTGCTACATCTATATTAATATTATAAAGATGTAAAGTTTGTGAGTTTGTGAGGTTTTAGGGGTAATCTCTAGATCTACGGAACCGATTGTGAAAATTCTTCTACCAATTAGAAAGCCACTTTATTTGTGAGTGACATAGGCTATAATATTTTACTAAAAAAATAGAAATCCTTACTAAAACTGCAATAATGTAAACCAAGGTATGAAAAAACTTGCCATAAAATGACTTGGTGGCAATGCTGACCTCCACACGGGCAAGGCCGGGGGCGGAAGCTAGTCTGATATAAAGAGAGAGGTTGAATTTTGTAGTATGATCAAAATTTGCGACCCACATTACGGGTATGGAGCCGCGGGCATAAGTTAGTATGCAAAATAGCTGCGTTCCCGCTTCCCATGGAAATCTATTCCAGGAAGAAAAGCCTATGTGTTGTTCCAGATTATAATATTATCAAAGTGCCAAATTTCAGCAGAATTCCTTAAGGGCCTTTGAGCGTGATTGAGTAACAAACATAGAAATATCATCCTCACACATTGCATCCGCCTGCAGTGCGCACTGTAAGGTTTGAAAGAAATTTTATTACGCGCACGCTTAGGCTGTGGAATGATCGCCCTGCCGTGGTTTTCCCTAGCGACTACAATATGGGGTTCTTCAAGAAGGGCATTAGAAAGTTTTTGCGGGGTCGGCAGCGCGAGTGTGGTGCCCCTGGTGTTGCACGCGTCCCTAGGCCACGGTGACCGCTTTCCATCAGGTGGGCCGTGTGCTTGTCCGCCACCTAAGTGGTATAAAAAAAAATCAACGAAAAATTCACATTTATAATATTAGTAGGAAGTAGGATGGTAGGAAAGTAAAATGGTGTCCAATTCCCTCCTCAATTCCACTCCCCCTCGAAATTCGGCAGCGCGAGTTAGACGTTTCTGATGTTACATACGTTAATAGATCACGGTGACCGCTTCCCATCAGGTTGGCAGTACGCTTGTCTGCTACCTAAGTAGTATAAAAAAAATCTAATATCAAATGAAAAAAATTACTGATTTTGTAGCCAGTTGGCAGAAAAACCATTTTATTTACGGAACCCTGTTGAAAATGGAGGGTTTGAATTAAAATTCAATTTGTTTTTAATTTCGACTTGGTGTTATGATTAAAAAATATGTTTGTTCGTGTTATAAATTAAGATATATACGTATGAAATATGTTTTTGTTTTGAAAGGTAAAAATTCCTATAAATAGGAAGATTAAATAAAATAAAAACACGTTTGTTTGGTATATCAATATAATATTATCTTCAATCGCCAGATCGCGATATCTATACAGCGTGATTTTATAGTCGTTTTGGACCCAAAAGGGGGTTACTCAGAATAATATAAATGATACATTTTTGACATGTCCAAATTGCTGAACTAGTTATTATTAAAAAAAATAACATTCCGTAATCTTTTTCACTCGTAGTAACATTATTAGAGCTTCGATAAAAATTCACTGTAATTTTTATTAAACAGTTTTATTTAACTTGACCTGTTTGTTTGGGTCAAATCTAGTACCTACTTAATCAAAATTTGGACCCCAATCAGTTGTCTGATTTGTCTGATATTTGGCAGAAGTCTTTAGTTCTAATGACAATACAACTTAAAACTGATTAACTTAAAAAATATTTTTTTATATTTAATGAATGATGTGCGCTCGCAGACATATTTCGAGTCATGACATGACGGTGCAGGCTAGCATTGTCGCGGTCATCCGAGATGCTTTATGATTGGTCAGTGTTCGACATTTTTTATAAAAAAATGTTTTTGATTTTTAAATTAATGGCTCCAATCCATCCTGTTATCGAAACTATGCCCAAAATATTTCGGTTCAAAACGACGTGTCAGCCTCCAGTCTCTCATTAATTACGAATACCACTACTATTCGAATCTAATTTCATGCTCGCCTTCCCTAAACTCATCCTGATACATGTTTGGTTGCAAGTAATATTCATTCAAACACAAAACACGGCGGTAATCACTGTACCACAGTTAACATTTGCATGTCATTGTTATAATTTATGCTATCTACCCTCACATCAGAGGTATATTAATGATGGCAGATAAAAAGAACTTGTGAGGGTACATGAAAAATGTCGCTTCGTTCAAGTGGTTTCTTCGTTTCTTAAGAGATCTATGTATAATGTATTTTGAGGTTTAAGCACGAGGAAGATTATATGAATACATTCTGTTATGCGTTCCTGGTATAATATTTTCGATTTGATTTTGTTTTTAATATTGGACACGTTAGTATGACTTCACCTCGCCTGATGGTAAGCTAAAGGTAATGTCTCAGGATGCTGTAATGTTAAAATGGTGGCCCTCAGCTTGACGGCCTCATTAGATATTTTTTCACACCCCGCTTAAAGTACCCAGGATTGTAAGAGGAAGGAATCACGAACAAGTTTTTTTTCTACGGTTCGTCAATATGACTTCACCTAGCCTGATGGTATGTTAAAGGTAAAGTCTCAGGAAGGGGTTCCCCATTACATACCGACAAGTACCATAGCTATTCATGTGCCGACAGTGCCATAAAATGGCGGCCCTCAACTTGACGGCCTCATCAAATGCTTTTTCACGCCCCGCTTAAAGGACCCGGGACTGTAGGTTTGTAAAATATAAACTAACAAACAGAAATTAAACTCTCATAATAATTATTTACGCTGTCAACTGTTACTGCTGTTCCCCTTTAACGATAACAATCTTGTTGATATGAAGTCAACCCTAATACCCGAAGCAAACCAAATTACGTTTCAAACCTGTTTTATCCCGCAGTGGTGCGCTAGAAATTTTCTAAAGCTTACGATAACCTTAAAATAAAGTTTTACGACGTTCAAATTTAGTCTGTATGTTGTTTCGGAGCGCTTATGCCTTAGTATAAGGCTATAAGAGGTATATAGATTGAGCTATAATGATATCAGATTTTTTTAAATATTCTACAATTAAATTACTGTAGAGTAAGCGCAGGAAGAATACTATAGCTTGTGTTATAGTTTCTAGAATGCGGATTAAAAGACATTTTTTTTGTAAATACGTTCATACCGTACATAACGTATTCCCATCAGGCGGGCCGTGCGCTTGTCTGCCACCTAAGTAGTATAAAAAATCTATTGATCTAAAATCTGTTATTTTAACACAAACAACCACTTCAATTATATTTATTTGCATAGATGAGCAAGCTCGGTAACAGTTTCAAGGGCTTTCGAATAATTAGCCGAAAAACAAGTGTATTGGAAATCTGTTGAACTCTCAAAGTTATTAGGAAATAATGAGGGATGAACAAGCCCTCTTATTACTGTATCATTTACATTATAAACAAGAGTAATTCAATTATTAGAGAAAAGAATTTCGTTGGAAAAAAACCAAATGTTTTGATATTTTATTTATAAAAGTGTGTCTTTTGATTTGATAAATGGACTTATTACCTTCAAATAATCTAAATGAACGGATCTAATTGAAAAAGGAACCACACAGAAAGCGCCAGCTATCAAATCAAGAAACATACAGTCGAATTGAGAACCGCCTCCTATTTTGAAGTAGGTTAAAAAGGAGGAGGTTCTCAATTTGACTGGATTCTTTTATGTTTGTTACCATAGAACTTTCGACTGGGTGATCCGATTTTAATGATTCTTTTTTTATTTGATAGCTAGCTAGCTTCTCGTGTAATTCTACTTCAATTTGGTCCGTTGAAGTCGGATTTATTACATTTTTTTTGAGTTAGCAGTTCAGTGATGGATTTTGAAGAACATAATTTACTATTTTTCTACCATGATTACTGTTCTGATAAGCTAATTCAGCTAATTCTACTATCTCCCTTCATATTCATAACTAACGATTGAGCTCGAGACTAGACTAAGATTAAATTTTGAACATATTTTTTTTGAAAGAAAGAAGAAAGCGAAAAAAGAAAGAAAAGAAAGAAAAGAAGGAAAAGAAAGAAAAGAAAGAAAAAAAAGAAAGAAAGAAAAGAAAATTTATTTCCACTGCCACTGCAGCACATAAAACATTACATTTGAGCAATTTTTTATAAGAATTTTCTTACAGTTTTTTACCTATATGGTGGTATTCAATTGAACCACTTTCACTATTATCTCCTTATTTCCTATTGCGCAGCTGCTCGATATCATGGTCTGAATGTACCACACCCAACCTTACGTTACGAAAGTCGATTAAACAGCATAATTTATGTTCCCCCGTCGGCTCCAGTCATAAAAGGGAATAACACCATGTTTTTACTCTCAAGCTACCACTGAGGCATTTTATAAAAATATCTATACACATCCAAAATGTGTAATATCCCAAACATTCCCACAATATAACCCAACATCAGTATGAAACACATTTTTCGAAACGTTGCTTCTCCTGGGAGCAATTCTTGACATGAAACAATGTTTTGACAACATCCATTTAACATAGACCTCCCTGTACTCCCCGCGTCGATATAAACAACTTCACAGAAGGGATGCTTGGAGGTTTAACCATGGGTCATATAGTACTGGACATTCGTAACATTCCATTTTATAAAGAACTTAAGTTAAGAGTGAAATATTAGAGACAAAAGGTCAAGTTATAACAGACTTAGAAAGTCGGGCAACTCTTGTGTACGGTTCACAAAAGATTTGGTTTTATAGTTTAATATTGCAGTTATATTTCTTGGAGAATGTGCCATTTATGTGGATTTTTCTGTGCTCCTTTATGGTGCAAGCGTTAATCTTTTCAGTAATTCTAGGTTTGGCCTCGTTAAACCTTATTCTTTTCTGAGATTCTCATATCTCTGCGAAGCAAAAGTGGGTTCAATTTGGACAGTTATAAATTATTAAATGTTTAAATGAGTTTAGGGAAATAATTACTGTGGATTTGGATCATTTGAATAACTTAGTGAAATTCAAAAGGGTAGTAGGGTGAATTTTAAATTAAGATTTTATGAAACGAAATTTCTTTACGTAAAGAGGGTTATACCATGATCAAGGGTGTTGCCTTCAAAAATATGCCACAAGAAACTGAATATTTTGTAGTCAAAATTCATTAGACATTAGACATAATGAATTTTGATTAAGAAAAATTAATTATTAAGGACGAATACGGCACCAAAATTGTTATGGCTAACTTATTGAGTTAGTATTTAGATACATCAGATTGAAACTTTTAAACTGAATAATGAAAAAAAACTAAAATCGGTTGTAAAAGTTTGAGCAGATTTACACGGCAATCATTTTATTAAACCCGATTAACTCAAAGCTTCAAATCCAATTCCTGTAATGTTAAGTCGTAATGATTTTTGTAACGTGTAGGTACTCATAAATAACTAAAATTAGTGTTTAAGGGCCAATTCTCATACAAAAATATATTTGAAATTCAGTTTTAGTCTACCCTCGATCTTCCAAATATCAAAAAAAGGTATTCTTGTAACTAAAAAAATACTCTTTTGATATTTGAGTGATCGATATGTGTACGAAACTAGACTAAGACTGAATTTTGAACATAAATATTGTTTTATGAGAATTGGCTATCTGAAATTCTTTAGTTGCAACATTTCGCAGTTATAGCCATTAGAACACACTTTCTTAATAAAAATGAACTTCATGTCGAAATATATTTTCTCTTTTATCACAAGTAACTAGTTATTATAGCACAAAATTCGCTTTATCCAAAGAAAACGATAAAAAACATAACTCAAGATGGGTCAGCGTAAAAAGAGTTCAATATAATGCATTTTATTACCGTGAAAACCTTTCTGCGACTAAAATGGATCCAGAAATAAGATAAAAGGAACGTCTTTGAATATCCATTTCAGAATCCATTGCGTTCTTCCGATAGTCTGTCAAGTAGTGATATCGTAGAAAAAATGCGATGAACACAAAAGTAAGGAATGAAGCGTTATGCTTCAGGGTCGTGTGCTGGGCCCGATAAAATAGTTTTATTACATGAACGAATAAAGCATTTGTGAAGAGGTTTATAAAGATTTTATGGTAGTGTGAAGGTATAAAATATTATCTAGTCGCCCTCGACTCACTGATTTTAAGGGTTTCTCTGCTGTAGGCATTTATGGCAGTTAGAGGCTCGGAAGAGATATGACAGGCATTAGTGAATGGTGAAAATAAAAATATGATATTTTGCTTTCTTAGCATTTTTCTCACAAGGAGCAAATAAATTGTTACTGAAGACTATTTTCTGCCTTAATTTTATAATTTCTGGACTATACTATTAAAGCCAATTATTTGTTGTAAGGGACTGGTCACGGATTCAAGTCTCGTCCTGGATGATCACTTTTACTGATCAGAAAATAATTGGGAATAGTTAGCATGTAATTGCTTTAAAATTTAATTGAAACACAGTAAAGTTTGTATGTGACCTCGCATATTTGTTACATAGACGAAAGTAAAAATGGTTTATTATTCTGGATTAACACTATGAGTGATTCTACTTCCTCCTTCTTTCACATTTACAATATTAGTAATTATAAATGTGAAAGTTTGTGAAGATATTTCGATATTTGGATGTTTGATACCTAATAATGCTCTAATAGTTGAACAGATCTAGCAGAAACTTGATACAGGGATAGATTATAGTCTGGAATAAGACGTAGACTACTGTGTTTTTTATTCCTATTATGAATAGGTTCCCATGAGTAGCAAGAACGGGAACAAAATTTCACTTGGGTAAAGCCAAGAGCGAGAGCTAGCAGTTAGTATACAACTTTGAAAAGCAAAATGGGATTGTAATTTTCAAAGAACACAATGATTTTGAATCTTGTTGATATTAAATTCGGTAATCACACAAATTTATCAACCCTTCTCAATATTATTTACTGTTTATTATTTGAAAACACGAGAGCGAAACCCATTACCCGGCTTTACGACATTTTTCTTTGTTACGAGACTAATGATTTGTAAAAGTTGTCTAATTTTCTTCAAGTTTTAACGAATTCTATTTGCTGAAGGACAACGTGACCTTTGAACTTATACTTTCGTGATATTTTACAGATGTTTATTGTTATGCGTATTTGTTATTATACCATTTTGGGTCAGTCTAACAACACACACACCTATTTTCCATTGGGATAAGCAGAGATATCATCTTACCACTTCTTCTTCTTATTTCGTATCGATGTTGCTATATCGTAGTGTAGTAATTGGTATCACCGCATTGCTGCTACTTACGGAGAGAGCCCGAGCATAGGTATCGCTCTTCAAGAAGGCTTACTATATATTCCTCCACTTGCTGCGATCTTTGCATACGCCTTTCGTGTCTTGATTGTTATGTTCTCATATTTTATATGTATGTAGTAGTATTTGATGTATATTAAATTCAACACCAGCTATTCGTCAAAAATTATTAACAACATTATCAGATTCACAACTCATAACTTAATTTTATTATTTGGAAGAAGTTACATCTCAACTTTTACATCTTTTTCATTAATTTTATCAATTTATTGTTATGCACTAAATCATTCGTAGTAATAAGTGCGTAGATAAAACTGTGGCTGAATAACATAATCAAAAAGCATGTAACTAATAGTATTAAGTGAATTTTTATTTCCTACTTAGCCTAGTGGTCTAGGTAATGGACTGCTGAAACGAGGTCTCGGTTTCGATCTCAGGTTCACCATGGCACACACCAATGACTTTTCGATGCTTTTCGAAGTTATGTGTGTATTTATCGCAGGTTTATAAGTGCCCGGTTTAATGGCAATAGGCTCGCCACCTATTACATTGGGACCTAAACATAAACTGGCGAAATGTGGGTGCTAGCACCTCTGCCTACCCCTTCGGAGATATAGGCGTGAGTTTATGTTATGTTAAAGTAACATACATAAACTCATAAACTCACGCCTATATCTCCGAAGGGGGTAGGCAATGCACCCACATTTCGCCAGTTTATGTTTAGGTCCCAATGTAACAATAGGTCCTACTTTAAATGATTCATGTCAGCTGTGACTGCAGAAAAATAGCAACAACCTTCTGGAATGTAGGTCCTCTTCTTCCGATAAATTCATCCATTTTACCTTTATTTACCCACTGATGCTTTTACCTTTTTCTAAGCAGATGATCCCATTGCTTACAAGCCTGTGAAATCTGGTACGTATCATAATTTAAGAGTATTTTGTTGTAGGACCCTTCCTTGCTAGCAGTGTTAACATAAATAAAATTACTTTTGGCAATTGAAATGAATGTTGGTAAATAAATCCATGAATACTCAAGCAGTTTGGGTGTGTCGTTTATCGTTTCCAACTACCACTGTGTGTGTGAGTTTTTGTACTGAATCTAAGTCTTTGTGTTCATAATTTGGATATTTGTGATGTCTCCGTGTTATAGTGCAGAAGTGCCATATATGCCCTGATATATATTATGATATGACTTGTAGTTTTGCCGGAAATCGAGATAAACCGTTTTTACCCTTAAAACTCACCCCCTTCCCCACTTCCCGACCTCAGATCGCCCGTAATTTATTTTTCCTTTCATTTTTGTTATATTCTGGTCCTTATTCAACAGGTTTCATCCTACTATAATTTTTTTTTTCGTCTCAAAAAATATCGACACTGGTCTATATTAATGCACTAGATCTAACTTTCATACTTTCGTTTTCTTTAATGTTGGTTAACTTTTTTATAGAAAAAGAATCTTCATACCTCTTTATATTAAGTAAACATACCCTTTTCTCTAGGTTTATTATCTCGTTTAGCAACCAACGGACGTTGGCATCTTAACCCGGCCGAAACAAAATAATTCGGAGCAGACATTAGTTCAAAATTCACAAAGAGAATGTCTTAATTTAAATTTAGAGAGGGCAAGAGGTCGTAACAAGCTTCCTTATCGAAAAAAGTATAGTGAAATGAAGGAATTAAATATGTACAGTAATGTTTTGAAGCTTTTAATTAAGGACAGCTAAACCATTATCATTTGCAAACAAAAAGCCTCGCACATGATATGACTGTAGGACTCTATGGATTAGGTAGGTAATCGGTGTCTATTGTCTTTCTCAACTTAATAGTCTATCTTTAATATTTTTAAAGTAATTGGTGCTCTAAAAATAGCACAGCTAAACATATTGAATTATGTTATATAACCAAACTCGATTAAATGTGAATTAGGTTTAAGTGCGATTGTCGTAGTCTAAACCAACATCTGCGCTTTATCACGCAGTGCTGCGACCACAGTCACCTCTTATTTCATGAGACCGTCAAGTTGAGGCCCACCATTATGTCACTGTCGGTGTATTGGGGACCCCCTTGCTGATACTTTAGCTTACCATCAGGCGAGGTGAAGTCATATTGACGTGACTGATTTAACAAAAAACTTTGACAGAATGTAATATTGTTAAGAATTAAATAAATGAAACTATTCTAAGCACAAAAATATTTTATTTTGAATTCTTGTTCACGATGAGTGCAAAAACAACTAAACGGAGTTTATTGCAATTTACTGTAATAAATAGATTTTTGTCAGACTAAAAATTTACCGTAGATATGTTTGATTGCAATTGGTTAAGCAGAACCGGACATAATGACCAAAAAACAATAACCTACCTCCACGGCGAAACTGCGGTCATCATTTAAAATAATAATAATGTTTCAACCATATTTATTATTTTCCCCAAACTTCGTCGCACAGTTTTTTAGCGTCAAAGTTTATATTTACCATAATCTGAAAAAAAAGTGTACTAAAATAAATTCGGTAATAAATTTTTAACGTCGACAACCTTAAACTTATGCTGTACTTGTTACTCTGAAGTTTTCAGACGATCCTGAAAAAATCTGTCCAAACTTCTTCAAGTGTCCTTTTTATAAGTACCTGAAACTCCGGGGTACTTGAAATAAAAAGTAGCATGTGATTCAACTGCTACGACAAGGGGCGCAGGTTCGATTCCGTTTCAGTGCAAATATTTGTATACATAAACTCATAACATAAACTCACGCCCATATCCCCGAAGGGGTAGGCAGAGGTGCTAGCACCCACATTTCGCCAGTTTATGTTTAGGTCCCAATGTAATAGGTGGCGAGCCTATTGCCATTAACCGGGCACTTAAAAACCTGCGATAAATACACACATAACTTCGAAAAGCATCGAAAAGTCATTGGTGTGTGCCATGGTGAACTTGGGATCGAACCCGAGACCTCGTCTCAGCAGTCTATTACCCAAACCACTAGGCTACTGCGGTTTATGAAAGCCAGCATCATCACTTACAAATTTTTACCAGTACTTTACGCAGCACCAAAAGCTTATACCGTGTCTATACGAAACCATTCCTCCTGAATTTAAGACCTTAGCACTGCTCCAGAAGGTTGTTTAGCATCCTCAAGAGATACAGAATATCCCCAATAACTCCGTCTACCTTATCACGAACAAAACAAGATGTATTTCCTTAAACAAAGTTATGTCACTTTCTCCGAGAATTCTCTTACATTATTTTGGTGAAGAAATTGCTTCATCTATTTATACATCTAGGTATATCTATACATCTATACAAAAAATAAAATAGGAGTGTCTGTTTGTAGATAACATTAAAATAATAGGCATTAAATCAATGCATAATAAGTGTATACATTATAACAAAAATACATTTATCAAATATTTGTCTGTCTAACATAACGTAACATAACATAAACTCACGCCTATATCCCCGAAGGGGTAGGCAGAGGTGCTAGCACCCACATTAATTTATTAACACATTACGTTTGTCTGTCTTACTTCAAGAATTAGAAGGTTTTTACAGGGTCGGTAGCGCGTATGTGACCGCTTTCCATCAGGTGGGCCGGGCGTTTTTTATCTGTCAAAAAATTGGTATAAAATTTTTTTATAAGTGTATTTACGATACATTTAATATAACAAAAATACATTTTTCAAAATGTTTGTTTGTCTGTCTTTCTGTCTGTCTTCAAGGATCAGAAGGTTTTTACAGGGTCGGTAAAGCGTGGGTGACCGCTTCCCATCAACTTTTACTTACATAAAAACTTGCATTTTATATAATTATAAATAAAATAAAAAATAAAAAAAATCTGATGGGATGCGCTTATCTGTCAAAAAATTGGTACCTATAAAAAAGATGTAATCTCGAGAACTTCTAAGCCAGTTTGGATAGGACTATCACTGGTACAAGTAATAATTATAAGGCGTTACATAAGCTACTTTAATTTTGGAAAAATAATGAGATTTCCGCATAAAAAATGTAAAAACTTAAAAATATAACTCCACGCCGGTAAACCCGCGGGCATAGCTAGGTTATAGTAAATTTGAGGGGCATTTTAACTGGTGAATTCAGCAACCCCATTCTTAACTGTAAGTCGTAACTCCTGGTTGGATCGTAAAATGGCTCCAAATAAAACTGGCGTCCTTGACATTTATCGGGTTGCAGGTTCGATCCATAGTTTTTCTTATTTTTATGTAATTTCATATTTCACCGTGAATTTGTTTTTGTTTATTTACATTATTTTATGGCTCAAATTTTTTGCTTGATGAATTAATAGCGTTTTGTTGTTGCCATTAAATTTTTGTTTTTGATTTGTTTATGATTTTTTTTTATATTATATCGGTCACGTCAATATGACTTCACCTCGCCTGATGGTAAGCTAAAAGTAAAGTCTCAGGAAGGGGTTCCACATTACATACACCGAAAGTGACATAATGGTGGCCCTCAACTTGACGGTCTCATGAAAGAAGAGGTGATTGTCGTCGTATCCCTCATGATATAATATTTTTTTAATTTACTCTGTAATAATAAATTCTAGCTGCAATGCTTCGATATCGTGGCTATGTCTGCCACCTAAGTGGTATAAAAAAAAAAATATCGCCTAATGTCACCATTGGGTTGTGAAGGTCAGATGGTAGCCGCTTCACGGAAAATATCGAGGTCCAGCCAAATCCGCAGTTAAGACTGTCAAAGCGGACCCCAGACTCCGAGGTGAAAGCTTTGGATGCGACTGGGATTAACGCTAGGTTAATGCATTTAAAAAGGCATAGTAATGAAAAAAACAGCAAAAGAAGGAAAACGTCTTTTTTGCTATAATGGCGACGAGGATATTAAAAATGGCGATTCAAATCAATAATTTCTGATAATAGTACGTTTATGTAATGCAATATTAAGTACAGACTCTCTTTGGGAGTACATACCTTTGGAATGCCTGACGTTTAACCTGGTCAAAACGTCAGGCATTCCAAAATTATGTATATTACCTATGCCATGATCGCGTTAATTCCCGTTTACATATTATTATAGTACTAAAAATCGTTCGCTAAGTGAGAATACACCCTTATTTTATTGTTATTCAACGAAAAGCGCGGTTTTATTTAACTTTTTTAGGTTAACATTGTAAAATATCTGAAATTTACTACTCTGAACGACAGCTTTAGGGTCTACAATGTACGTGTAACGTCGGTCTTATTTTGTTAACCCTACGAATTACTTTCGTACTTGTATTTTATTTGATGACCGTCCCGTTTGAATTCTTTAGAGGTAATAATGCTGGCTTTTAGTTCAACCAATGCTTCAGTTTAATTGAGTAATTTAATTCTCCCTGATTTTTCTTGAATTGCGATCTAATAAATAAAAATGTAAGGCACGTAAGTGGGCAGGCAAGCCGAGGTCGACCTCGTATTAATGAGTTATTGAAAAAAGGGCAGGTCAGAAGCACTCGAAACCGGCGAGCTTGCATGAAAGGTTTAATGACAGTAGAGAAAGCGCGTGAAGTATGTAAACCCAGAAGCAGATGGCAGGCAGTTGTCTCTGCCTACCCCAGAGGGTGAAAGGCGTGAGCATATGTATAGGTATTATATAATATGTAAATATGTAAATAAAAATAAAATAAAAAACCCTTGTACCTATGTGTTGCAAAGTCTGTACCCTAAGTTTGGCCCCGCGTGGAGGTTCCGCACCCAGTTTTTTTAATTACCTGAATAACAACATAAACATCCAAAAACCGCCGTTTTGGGACGAATGGTGTTTGGAATGGCGGCCCGTACCCTCTGGACTTTGCCCTTGCTTCTTACCATCCAGCGGGGTTAAGTCAATTAGACGGACTGAATATAAAAAAAAAAACTCAAAATCACACAGAGATTTACTACTCTGTCTACGTCAAAACACTTACCATATAACATCAAACTCGCTCCAGCAAAATTCCCAAGTATTGCCCGACTTACTGGTCGCTTGAATATTTACAACGTGATATCGGTTCAAGCGATACGTTGTGTTTGAATATTTAAACTCGCCTCTTAGAGATCCGTCTCTACAGACGGACGGGAAATTCCCATTCATAAATGTATTATTTTGTGTATCCTGTGGTCGTTTATCAATTTTTCTGACTGCTTTTATTTTAGACTTTTTTATACTCTATTAGCTTTTTACGTGCTTGACGTGGCCCAACAAAATGACTCTTCACTCGAATCTGTACTCAACTCCACTATCCACTCTGTCCTCTCCACTCTCCACTCTTCACTCCACTCTCTATTCCATTTTCCACTAAAAAGGGATAAAAAGTACTGTATGACAAATGTTTTTTCACGGCCCGCTTAATAGACTCGGGACTGTAGGAGGAAGGAAACACTTGAGCTGGTAAAAAAAATCCAGGTTTTGATGGGGTGGCAAAGAACCTTGGTAGCCCTTTTAAGCAAGTCCGCCGGTTTCAAATGCTTTTGACCTGCCTTTTTTCAATAGGTACCTCATTAATTTGAACATTTGTAAATTCTGCGAGGTCAACGCGATTTGCCTGCCTACTTACATGTGCTTTACATTACTTGGTGTGTCATTTGCTAAGTACTCATTTGTTTCAAGTGGTTTACCTAGCAAACCCTCTTCAATTCTCGTTACAACATTCTCTTTCAGGCAACAAAATTCTCATATATTTTGACGTTTTGTAAGTTCCGCATTTAATGGTCTATACAGAATAAATGATTTTTGACTTTGACTTTGACTTTGTATTCCTCTTCCTATCAACCAATCTTACTGCACTTAATTGAGTAATGACTGCATTTCAACTGCATTTGCTCTACAAATGCAGTTGAGATGCATTCATTGAGTTGTCATGATTTTTCTGCCACACCAAGTTTCACTTAAATACATTAATAAAATAATGAACATTAGAAGTAAAAGTATCACCGGTTTTACTGTGATCAGTGAGACGTGTAAGTCGAATTACTGTGGGTGCAGCAGCACCAGTTAGGGTGTAGGGATCAGGGTGCGGGCCGGAACCTCCACGTGGTGCACCTGGGCAACGGAGGCGAACAGCGCCTCCCACTCGCCACGGGAGACGCTGCTGCCTGCGGCCAATCCGGCCGGGGTGGGAGTGGCCCTCTAGAGGGCTGCTCCGAGGCTCTCCACGTGTCCCTCTGACTAGCAGATGGCACAGTGGGGAGCGAGCGGGGGGCGAGCTGATTGTCTGCGCGCCGACGGTTGGGTGACAGGACGGCCTCCTGTCACCCTACACCCCACCGTCAGTGAAGTGGCGCGATGCTCGCCCCACCCCCCCTTTCGGGGGGTCGAGGGGGCCATCTTAAAACCGTAGATGGCCCGGGGTCAGCTGGGGTGCGAGGGATATGCCCATTGGGTAACCTTACACCCCGGTTACTAAGGCCCGAGATGGCGTGCGGTTTTAGTCGGTTCGATCCCGACATAACCACCCCCGATGGCCGACGGGGGTGGTATCCATGGGGATTTCCGCACGATAAAAAAAAAGGGTGTAGGGATCAAAGATGAAGAACGGAAGTTGATGGAGACTAAACTTTGTAACTGAAATTCACCTCAAGATTCTGTCAGTAACCAAAGTCAAGATAGATTAATAGTTAGCTATTGAGACTGACCTCTCTAGCATCACTCGTGATGAATTTCACAACGGTCGTAATTTATTGTTTCTTTTATACGCAACTAGCGACCCGGGACCCGGCTTCGCCCGGGTGTAAATTCCAGTTTTCTTTGCTATAAACCTCACGGAGCCCGAGACCTTTCCAACGAATGTAAAACCGTGGAAATCGGTTCGTGCTTTCTGGAGTTAAACCCGACTTATTTTTATATAGTAGATCTATTTTAGAGGACAAAAAAGTCCGCGGACAAAAATCCCTCGTCTGCGCAAGCCCTTAACATTGCTAAGTCTTCAACAAATATGAAATCACAATTTTTGCCGACGTTCGCGTAACTCCTAACTCGGCAACATCAAACGTCAGCGATCAAAGCTGCCGATTGCTCTCGGATTGTTAGCAGTTCCTCTGTAATTGTGCCGCTCATTGATCCATATTGACTTTGTCGGCGAAAAGGTAACTGAGCCACTTATTTTTCTTTGTTTGGTTTATTTTATTTTTGAGATGAAATGGAAAAAATATTTTCTTCAAAATAAATAAGAGATTTATTTGTTGGCACATTTTCTTTTCTTTAAAACATGTCTCAGTGTTGTAATATTGATCGTTATAAATTAGATTCTTTTTTTTATACTACATAGGTGGTAGACAAGCACACGGCCCACCTGATGGGAAGCGGTCACCGTGGCCTATGAACGTGTGCAACACTAAGGGTGTCGCACACGCGCTGCTACCCTAAAGGAAAGGGGTGGAGGGAGGAGGGATACAGTGAGCTCTGGCTACCCTACTTACCGGCGGGAACACAATGTCTGCCTACCTACGTAGTATGCAAAAAAAACTTATCTCAAGTTTTATTCTAGAATACCATCTGTTCTTAGACCTTGTTTCAAGTCGATACTCAAGACTAAGAATCGGTCTAGAATACCGGCCTAAGAGATTTGGAAGAATCATTATGAACCAAATTATGTTGGGACCTTTCCTAATCCAAGAAAATCCGCTTTATGCTCAACACATCATATCTTTTGCATTTCGTGTATTTTGAAAAGAAAAACTCGGAGATGGGCCGTGGGTCACACCGAAGCAAGGGATTAGTGCAATAATAATAAAATGGAAATGTTTTATATTCTGCTTTAACTAACTAAGTACCTACCTACTTAAATAAAATAAAAAATGTTGAGTGAAGCGATTTGGGTTTGCGGCGTCACTAGAAATAGGTAACTATACTAGTTAGGGAGAAGTTGGGAATCTGGGTTGCTTTATGCAACAGGTAATATGGAATCTATTTGTATATACAGCATGTTTGGCACCCTGCACAAACCCTTCGTGGTCTTTGGGAGTGCTAGTTTATATTGTTTTGTTATTTTTGTAAATAAATAAAAAAAAACTAAAAAACAATATTTTGGATCCTCAACTTGCAGGTTGAGCCATGTGTCAAGTGAGAGTCAGATTTGCATTTGCGTATAAACTTTATTCGGGGGCCAAACCTAATATTGTGTCTCCTGCTTAGTAATCGGCTAGACCTTTTGATTGCATTGGCATAGAAGTTTGATTTATTCACAGTTTGAAGCTTTGGCAGATATTAATATTTGGTATACATTTCAAATTTATATATCCACGCAATCCTGAGTGGTCTTGACAGATAGACTGACTGACATACGGACAATGAAATAGTCCTCAAGGGGTCTGTTTTATTTCCTTATAAAGGCACGGCCCTAAAACCCACATTATATGCAGTTTTGGTTTTCAGTCGGAAGCTCTCTTCGGTGTGAGAGGCGGCCTCGGTCCCCTCACTTAAAATAATACGTTCATTTGCGACATTGCATGCGTGGGGCTTACGCCAGGCGTCGCTCAGCGCCTTAGATTATGCCGCGAGTATATTGCAGTTCTGGTCTAGAAGTTATATTTATACCTAAAAATTTTAAGCTCTGTTTTCTGCCCCCCTCGAATACCCCCCGCAGGCGAATGGGAGTCGGAATTGGACCAACTAAAGTCGCTGCCGTCTGGGGTCCTAATTACTGGGATGTAAGGTTACCCGATAAGAAGCGATGGTTGCTAAATGGACAAGGACGCGGCCTCTACTCAGAGGTATCGAGTTTGAATTGTGAGTGAATTTCATTTTGTGGAATTTATAATATTATGTGTGGTATATTACCATCAGGCGATGGTAGCTGAATGGGTAAGGACACTGCCTCTTCTTTAGAGGTATCGAGTTCAAATCCTGCCGGACAGTACTGTACTAATGTGAATTTCACTTTGTGGAATTTATATGTGCTAATAATCACATGATTTACCATCTGCCGACAACGGTGAAGGAAAAAATCGTGAGATAACCCACATGTGCTAGAAGAAATTCTAAGGACATGTCCGATCCACCTACCCGCATTAGGCCAGCGCATGTGGATTTTGTGGAAGTCTAAACCCTCTCAGCTCTCTCGTTAGAAAAGAGGAGAACCATGCCCAGCTGTGGGACATAAAAATGGTTTGATATAGCAGTTGAATAATCTACCGCCATACCACGGAGATCGTCTCAGAATCGCCTACGGAGTACATTTAAATTGTAAACAAATAAAAAATACGTACACCACAAAGTATATTTTCAATATTTTCTTTTTCCATCTACCCTTTCAAAGAAACACAGCCATTAGGTATTCCAACAAAGGCACAGTAAATGTATAAAACATATAAATATTAGAAGAACACAACCGCAATCAAGCCTCTAATACTCGCACCGCACCTGGCGTCGCTCGACAAATTCCCACACATTTAAAACAAAAGTACGCAATGTTATCGCCACGCACATTCATCGACCTCGCTATTTATTATGAACGTGTAAATAAAGAGTGGCACCTAAAATGGCGCTTTGGAACAACATACAATAGTTAGCTGTATATGAGCTAGGGCCATGATAGGTCCATACTCCTATAGTCCCGGGGCCTTTAAGCGGGGCGTCAAGAAGCATTTGATGAGGCCGTCAAGCTGAGAGCCACCATTATGGCACTATCGGTGTTTGCAATGGTGACTTCCAGTCCAGAGACTTTGACTTCAGCTTACCATCAGGCGAGGTGAAGTCATGTTGATGTAACCGACATAAAAAAAACTTTTAGAAGACGAAGAGAAAAGGGAAAATTTAAGAAAATAAAGTGACTATTTTTTGTAAACCACGCGGGCGAAAGGAGTTGCGGGGAACAGCTAGTTAAATCCTACTTCTTACTTTTATATCAATATCCATATACTTACTATAAATATTAATACAATTTTAAAGTAGCAGGCTGTGTCTGTACATTGAAGCTATTAAAAAAAATACTTGTGTTATGTTAAAATGAACGATTCTGGACACAAAAAAAATTTTTTTTTTGGAATTCTTTTCTGTTTGTCTATATGTTCGCAATGGATGCAAAAACTACCCAACGGATTTTGAAGAGTTTTTTCTTTCATTTGAAAGGTCAGACTTAAAATCTTATGTATATTTGATCACAATTGGTTGAGTTGAAACGGAGATAATTAGTCAAAACACGAAAACTGGAATCTACGTGGGCGGATACACGGGCATAGGCTGGTTATAAATAAAATTAAAGAGCCCATTGAGCAAAACCTCAATAATAGCTCGTAATGTAGTCTTCCAAATATATTATACCTACCAGAAAATAATAAATTTTGCCATACTAGAATCCTACAAGAGGTGTTCTCACACTACTCATACCGTCCGGTTTCAGACAAACCAGCCCAAAATACTTACCCAAAATTAGTAACAAATTAATAACACTGTACACATTTGCTGTGGTTAATAATTTTGATGCTATAATCTACTTGGTCCAAATGAAGCCTAGCTGCAAACCGTTGCGGTGAGAATGGTTTATAAATTTTACAATAATTATTTACGCTATGAATATTAAATTATACAATGTTGTATTCAAATTAAATGTTAAGCGGTTACATTTTTAAGGTTCAAATCATAATGGAGGTGAATACTAATAGTGCTTCAAAAAGTCAACATTTTTGGGTGTATCCCATCTGCCCCGGTGACTTGGCCCGGTGCCGGGCCACATGGGAAAAAAAGTTTAAGTTTTTTTTATATGTATATAGGACTCGTCAGTTTGACTTCACCTCGCCTGATGGTAACTTTACCTTCAGCTTACCATCAGGCGAGGTGAAGTCAAATTGACGAATCCTATATATAAAAAAATTACGAGGCGTATCCTCTATTTTTCCCTTACCGGGGACGATGGCACTTGATTTGTGTCATCTGGCCCGGTAAACATATCAACGGGCCAGTTAAAACTTTTTTTTCCCATGTGGCCCGGCACCGGGCCAAGTCACCGGGGCAGATGGGATACACCCACATTTTTAAACTAGCATCTGATCTTCCAAACCAACTTAGTTGGGGTCGGCTTTTTAAGGCTGACTACGAAGTGGCGTACTTTTATATTATTCGTGAAGTGACTGCCATCTAACTTCCATCCATCGTTGGCAATATCAAAGTTCTGTAGTTAAATTAGTTGCCGGATTTTATATAGCTCCAACTACGTAAAAACACACCTTCTTTTATTAAAAAAATCTTTTAACTTCGAGTTTTGTTTAATTGTTGCCGGTGATGCCATAAGAATTAAGTTACTTCACTAAAATGTGAGAAATAAGTACGTTAAATTTTATTTTAAAGACACTTCAAAACCAAAAAACCAGTCCAAACAGGCACTGAAAAACGTAAAAAACCTGAATGGCAGAACTTCACTTAAGATTTTTATTAAAATCGGTGCCAAGCCCGAAACGACGTATATTTATATGTAAGACTTTACGGTTTGAGCAATAATTTCAACCATTTTAATCATACAAACATAAAAATTGCATTTGCAAGAACTGCAATTGCGATATTGGCCATCATGGCGTATATTTATTACCAATCAAGAGTTGGCAAGAAGATCACATACTTGATTTGATACACTGAACCGCAGTAGCATTTGCCAAGAAACGATTTCTTGAAATTAATCCATAAATTAAAATATTTGGCTTATGCAGTTCTGTCTAGTAATAAGAATATAATGTATTAAAGTTTCTCCTGTATTAAGCGATTACTACTTCTTCAACCTAGCGTTTATCCCAATCGTATCCAAAGCTTTCACCTCAGAGTCTGGGGTCCGCTTTACCAGTCTTAACTGCGGATTTGGCTGGACCTCGATATTTTCCGTGAAGCGACTGCCATATTTTGACCTTCACAACCCAATGGTGACATTAGGCGATATCGAAGTATTGCAGCAAGACCGTTGTTGTTGGTTTTTTAGGGCTCCAACTACCCGTAACGAATGCCATAGATGTTCATATGGCAACCGGGACCGACGACTCACGGACAGAACTCTGAAATGAAAAATCACATTTTCAAAAAATAATATAAAGACTTAAAGTGTGCTCCGATATAACAAACATTATTTTTTTGGCAACTATAGCTACTACGTAGATGATAGGGAACCCTTTATGCGCAAGTCCGACTCAGGGGCCTTACTCTGAAAATCGAACATGAACGTGTTCGATCCGAAACGTTCATGTTCGATTTTCAGAGTAAGGCCCCTGACATGGCCGGTTTGTTTCGACATTTATTTACAAGCAACATTTTAGCGGCCCACCGTTCTTACAAATACACTTATGGCATACTCTCACAAAGACAGTTAAGAGCTTCTCTGATATGTAAATGTGTTTCGTTGAGTTTCCCTTCTGTCTCATATTATTTACTTTGTCTTTGTGAATTAGGCCATGCTTGGGATGTTTGTGGCCTATCGTTTCCAGCCATTACGGCTTAAGAGGTTCATCCATTTGGTGATTAATGTTAACTTAGATGTAGTCTTGTTACTTCAAGGACGATGAAATTTTTTTTAATAATATTTTCACGTTTTTTTTTAATAATGTCTCAGAATCTCTCAACCAAGTCCGTCCATCAAGCTGAGGACCACCAGCCACCATAATAGCACTATCGGTGTATGTAATGAAACTTTACCTTAAACTTACCATCAGGCGAGGTGAAGTTATATTGACGAGATAAAAACAATTCTTACAAAAAAAATCGACTTCAACGGACCAAATTGAAGACCACACGGAAAGCGCCAGCTTTCAAATAAAAAAGAATCATCAAAATCGGTTCACCCAGTCGAAAGTTCTGAGGTAGCAAACATAAAAAATACAGTCAAATCAAGAACCTCCTTATTTGAAGTCGGCTAAAAATATATTATAATATTATGTAAACGGGAATTAACGCGATCATGGTATAGGTATATAGACATACCTTTGGAATGCCTGACGTTCCGACCAGGGTTACACCGGCCGGTTTTCATAAATTATTATAATCATGGAACGCGAAAATTTAAAAGTTAAAAATATATTATTTAACTATAATAATCATTTTAATTTGGGAGTGTTCAGTTACTTTTGAGGGTGACTTTAGAAGCCCTTCAGTTGACTGGGTAACAATAATTGTGGAAGACATTTTGACCTTGGTGAAGAATCGAGTAATAATGAGGAAACTTGGGAGGTCGATCGCACTGGGAAGCCTTGGAGTGGGCCATTTGCAAACTTTTTCAGTGACGTCACTGTTTGTGAGCTACGCATTTGTTTTTCGAATATAAATGTTTTTATATCAAAGCCAATGTTTGTGTGATTCTACCTAGCACGACCCCGGATGATTATCTTAATTTTCATGTACTTAGTACAAATTCATGAAAAAAAATGTACTTTTTTGTACCATAGAATAAAATAAATGTACTCTAATATATTCGCTGATATAACGTGGGTGCCCTGTAGTACCTTTCTGGCACGACCACTACACATTTTAGGTATTTCTATCAACTTTTTGGTGAAGAATACTACAAATATAATTGTACTTAATTGTACTCTATTTTCCAGATACTTTTGAGCGGTGGTTTACCTGTTTCAAAGCGTTTTACTTTTTAAGTAACATCAATTTCACAATGTTACGCCATTACTATTAAAGGTGATCGCACATAGGTATTTCAGCACTGCACGCGCCGAACGCGCCGCATTTTAGAATTCGTTGAATGCAATAGTATGAAACCTCGCATACTTCACCCGCACCGCACGCGCCGCATTTCGTAAAATGCGGTAGGCATCCGATTTTTTTTTATACTACGTAGGTGGCAGACAAGCATACAGCCCACCTGATGGGAAGCGGTCACCGTGGCCTATGAACGTGTGCAACACTAAGGGTTTCACACACGCGCTGCCTACCCTGAAGGGAAAGGGGGAGGGCTGGGAAGGGGCGGAGAGGCTAGGAATGGATGGGGGGAGGAGGGGTACAGTGAGCTCTGGCTACCCTACTTATCGGCGGGAACACAACACGATGGTTATTATGGCCGCGGTGTTGTGTAGGGCGGAGGTACTACCCCAGTCGGACAGTTCATTTCGGACGGGAGATACCGTCGTGTCTTACCTCCTTAATAACTTAATAGATTTGAAGAAAGGATTCTGATGACGTCATTTTTGCGGCGCGTGCTGCAACTCGGTGTAGCCGCATGCATGCTCAGTGTTGCCATATGTACGAATTAGTCCGTATCCATACGGAAATTTAATGTTCAAACCAGACAATACATAATGCACACGACTTTTATTCCTAAGAAAATGTTTTGAAATAAAACGCAACTTTAAAATTTATTTGACCTTTCATAAACTAGTGATTTGTATTTTTTTTCAAATCCCCGTGAGAAATTTGGGTTGATTAAAAATATTTTATTCGGCTCAGCTTTAAATAAGCCGCCCACGAGTTTGGAGTCCACATGCGATTTTATACAAAACTAATATTATTAGAAGCTTCCACGTAAAGTTTTAAGGGGCGGCATTCAATTTTTAGAAGTCTCCACGTAGAGTTTTAATTTGCTTAGTTTAATGGTTAATGAGTAAAAATTTTTAAAAGTCACACATTTTTATCAATATTTTGACACTTTTGACAACAGAACACACGCTCTTAACGTTTCGTTTTTCATAAGGTTAACGAACGAAATGTTTTACTCATTTAATAATTGAATAAATAAATACGTATATTTAGTGACTAAGTTAAATTTTATGCATATTTTATGCATATCTATTATACGTGTATATTGCGCTGATTTTAATGAATGCTATTAAAGTTATACCACCGATTACCTAATAGTTCGTACAGATAACGCACTGCCTGGAAAATCAACGATACCTACCGAGATTGATACCTAAACATCCACGTGACTGACGGCTGCGTGCAAATATGTATCTTAATGCTCGACCGTAGGGTTACTTTTACTTTGCAGCCGCTTGGCCGTACTAGTGACCTTGTGATGCTAGGGTTGCTTTTCTCAAAATAAAAATCATAAAAACATTATAGGAAGGTACCTAGGTAACAACTCACGTGTGTATTCAAGTCTAACAAAATAAAAAGACAAACAAAGATAGCCTTGCCTCACATGAAGGTATCTATGTACCTACGAGTAGGACATTCTTCATCTTATATTAATAAGCCTTCTTGGCAGTCGGGTAAAAAGAAGTACCTAGGTAGGTATATACATTTACGAATGTATCCCAGTGCGAACTCACGACCCAGGCCGCTGGTCATTCATAATATACCTAATTAGGCCAGATTATTTTATTAATTTAATATGTAATGAATTCAATTTTTTTTATCTTAATACAGTATTAAAGAGACAGGTTTATATTTGACTTGTTGGATTCACATCCGTACTTTACAAGGAGGACCTAGATATTACAATAGCATGCATTATTAACCTAACAAAATTCGGATGAACGCATAGTAAATGCGTTACGAGTGCGCGAACGGCTGTTGACAACCCGAACGAATAAAGTATAGCAGAGACCGCCTAGACCCCGCGCGGAATAGGTGATTATAGCGCGCAAGTACATACAGTGCGTTAGGCCTGGTTATACTTACAATAATTTACCGACTTACCGATATGTGAAACTAAACGTAAAATGGCGCTCAGACTGTAGAGTGTTGTGTGTGTGTTACTGCAGTGTTGTCCCTAGAAGTTGAGATCGTTTACGTACTCCTGTCTGTGAATCCCGACTCAGAGTACCCGACTCGGAGAAATTAGGTTAGAAGGCTAAGGCGGGTTATTTTTAAGAAGGTTATTTTTAGAAGGCTACGTGGTTATTTTTTTTTCAAACCACCCTGAAAGTTTTTCATTTTGTATTGTAAGTAACTCAAGTTGAATGTTTGTAAGTTTTGTTCTTTTGCTTTCTCGGCACTAGCACGTCCACACTTTGCTTATTTTTTGCGAAAGTTAGGTTAGAATATTTAAAAAAATCGTATCTCAAAAAAGGGGGACGTCTACACTTTTTCCTTCACCCCCTCCTTCCCCCCTCCACCCACTCCCAACCCTTAAATCGTGGGCGGCTAATCTAAAGTTGAACCTTTTATTCACCTAGAATGTTCCTAAATATTAAATTTCTTACATTATGATAATTTCCTTGGGTATGTATAGCTCACTCGACTGTACATGCGCAAGTCCAAACTGGTGGCTATGTTCAGAGCGGCCAAAAAAGTTTGGCGCGAACTGTAAAAATATATACTCATTTGACATAGAAAACCCTTGCGTATTACAACAATTTCTTCTATATCTATAGCTCAATGTCACAATACCACTAACTGTCACACCAGAGGTAAAACGGCAAAACGTGTTGGCAATACCAAAGATTGCTTACGGCGCATTCGGCGCGGATGTGCGAGGCTATCAGGAAATGAGGCGCGGTCGGCGCGTGCGGTGCGTGCGGTGCTGACATATCGCACACCCCGTACAACAAAGGCGTATCTGGAAAACACCAACTTTACAGGAGAGCCAAAAAACAGTTTGTTTCTGGAATATTGTCTGAACTAATAATGATAGTACTTTGTATCATATATCATAAGAAGCCTCAAAATGAGCTCTTTAATATGTATTAACTGAAATTAAAGATAGATTTACTATTTTCATAGTACAGGGAAAATTAACAATTACCTATTTATTGTATTAGGGTTTTCCTTAAGTAACTGTTGGTAAATAAACATATACCTTTTTTGCTGTTTAGGTATAAACAAAACATGGATCTTATGTGTACATACGCTTTTATTGCTTATTTTTCCTCGTGATATAACCTCGGAGCTTTTAGTTTTAAGTACTTATAGCACGTTTATTTTTGAAAATAAATAATGAGTAAGTTTATATAAGTGTATATTGCAGTGATAATTTATTAAGGTTTTTTAATGTATGTGACACACTCATTTATTGCACGAAGAAATATTTTACAGAATAATACATATTTTCTTATATTTTCATAATAACAAAAAATAACTTTACATTTTAATTTGAGAATTGTGTGTATCTAATTTGTTATGATTTTACAACTACTGTACAATATATCAAAAAGAGTTTGGTGATTAATGGCAGGAATACAACGAGATTATAAATATATATTACTGGAGACACGAGACCCGGCTTCGCCCGGGTGTAAATTCCAGTTTTCCAATAAAATATAGACTATGACACTCACGAATGACGTGGCTTTCTATTGGTGAAAGAATTTTTAAAATCGGTTCAGTAGATCCCGAGATAACCCTTTACAATTTAACAAATATACAAACACACAAACTTTACCTCTTTATAATATACTAGCGACCCGGGACCCGGCTTCGCTGGGTGTAAATTCCAGTTTTCCAATAAAATATATAGCCTACGACACTCACGAATGACGTGGCTTTCTATTGGTGAAAGAATTTTTAAAATCGGTTCAGTAGATCCCGAGATTACCCCTTACAATTTAAGAAACACACAAAATTTACCTCTTTATAATATTAGTATAGAAGTATAGATATTTTTTAATAATTCTTTATTTTGTACTTATTTTGCTAACTATAAGCAATTTCTTACATCTATGAAAGTTACAAAACGAAAAATATGAATTCTTATTATTATATTTTCACAACCATAGCTATATTTAAACAATAACAAAATCAGAATGGCACGCAACGGTCTTTAAAACTGTGGTAAGTAACTTTTACATAATAATTATACTATAGCACGTCAATTAATCAGGTACCTACAATAATCAATACATTTTATAGGTACCTAAAACCAATATCATTGCCTAAAACTCAAAGTCCTGACTGACTGATTGACTTAGAGACAACGCACAGCCTAAACCACTGGTCGTAGAGACTTGAAATTAGCAGAATGTCTGTGTTTTGATGCGTATGGGTGTACTAAGAAAGGGTTTTTTAAAATTCAAACCCTAAAGCCCTAAAAATGTTTCAAAAACGTGCTTTTGTTAGAACTCAAGAACGGCTGAACAGACTTTCAAGATCTATGATTTTTTGGATTTTTTGAACTAAAAGTGACTTTGTCTAAATTTCCATAGAGTAATATACTTTGTTTCTTATTGCTAAAAGACAAAGAGAATATATTTATTTTTAGGGTTTATATACCTTATTAGGAAAAAACAACTCTTATAGGACCTCTTTGTTGTCCTTCTGTCCGTCTGTCAAGGCCTCTTTCTCAGGAACACATAGAGGTATCAATTGGTTCGTGCTGAAGATATATTATGTTAGAAGACGATGCTATATAAGGAATTAAATGCATCTAAAGAGTACTTTCCGTTGATATAAAATCATCTAATTTGGTGTAAAGCAAGGTATAGTACAAATGTAGAAAAAAATCTATAATACCTGAGTATGTAGTTAGCCACCATACAAAAATATATCATTATGTAGATAGGCGTGGAGAAATTAAGTCGAAACTAGCATGAAATATTTAGGTCTGCACGTCTTGAAGCTATAAAAAAATCAAATCAATGCAAACAAATTTAAAAATTCAGGCAGCATATTTCGACATTATTTACAGGATACTTCCTGTGCATAAAGGTTTGAGGTCTGCCACAAGAGAAATCGAGGTGCAGCGATCCCAATTCCGTTAGATGGAATGGAAAGAACGACTTGGGTAATCAAGCGTAGGGCAGGCCACGATTGTGGTGGTAAGACCGTTTATGAAGAAATTATCGGAGGGGCGAAACGATAGCCCCTCCTGCCAGGTGATGCAGGTGCTGACTGAGCATGGCTGTTCTGGTGAGTTCCTGTACTGTATGGGAAAGGAGCTGACGTCCGAGCGTCACTGTTGGGGCTGCTCCGTGGACACATCGCCAATTCACACACTGGCAAAGTACCCAGGATAGATGGATGAAATATCTTTGAAGCAGATTTAGATTCCTAATAACATGTCGGTGTCGGCAGTGCTGGCGGCTTGAACCGGTCGGGGTCTCTGGGATATTCTTACTAGGACACACCAGATTCCTCGATCACACAGGCCAATATTGCGATAGACCTTGTGATTTTAATCGGTTGAAGTCCGATATGCCTACCTCAACGTTGGCTCCGGTGAAGTGAAGCTCGAGGGAGTTTTCGCTTGAAAAAAGAAAGAGCATATTCTCGTTGGCACAACTACGTAGGTGGCAGACAAACACACGGCCCACCTGATGGAGGATGGTACTCAGTTGGACTGCTCATTTCGGACGGGAGATACCGTCGTGTCCTACCTCCTTTGCGAAAGGAAAAGTGCAGAGACCGTATCTTTACCCACATCACCAAAAAATGACGAAAACGACTTTCTGTCGCGATGCACGGAACCTACCTACCACTGTTTACCAAGGAATAGACATTGAAAGTCAGTACGGGCAGCCCCTCGGCTTAAAAAGACTTGGTGGCGACAGCCAACATCCACGCGGGCGGAGCCGCGCGCGGGTATCTATAAAATTATAAAGGATTGAGTACACATACGTTTCATTATAAGTTTAACAGTGACGCTTAAGTGAAGTTACGAAAAATTTATTCAAAAATATATCGTGCAATAAAGGAGTGAGTAAACTTACGAGTGCACATCTTTTAATTTGGCCTGAGCAATAAAGGTTGGATTGCGATTACGTACATATTGTTAATGGTTTGAATAAATTATGCATCGAGTAATTATATTTACGTTTTTTTTGCCAGTTAATTATGATATTTCTTAAGGAAGTAGCTTTTGTGTTTTTTCTTAACCATTTTCTTAGTTTTGTAAGGAAAATTACGAAAAAAATATAGAACATGTGTCGAAGTATTTTACATCGATTGGCGAAATAAAAAAAAAATTGCATATGTGTATATACTCCTTTGTTGTACGGGGTGTGCGATATGTGCGATCAGCTTAATTCTAAGTCAAAAGTAAATAAAACTATGCTTGGTACATATTAATATTACATTTTATTTTAAAATAATTTATTCATCATTTATATTATATTTTATTTCAAAATAATATATTACTAACATAGTTCGACGTACGTATTACGATTCGACGTACCTACCTAGTGATTATTTTTTTTTCTTCTATTTAAAAGACTTTCTTATTTTTCTTATTTTAAAATAAAATGTAATATAAATTATTTACCAAGTGAAGTTTTATTTACTTTTGACTTAGAATTAATAGTAATGGCGTAACATTGTGAAATTGATGTTACTTAAAAAGTAAAACGCTTTGAAACAGGTAAACCACCGCTCAAAAGTATCTGGAAAATAGAGTACAATTAAGTACAATTATATTTATAGTATTCTTCACCATAAAGTTGATAAAAATACCTAAAATGTGTAGTGGTCGTGCCAGAAAGGTACTACAGGGCACCCACGTTATATCAGCGAATATATTAGAGTACATTTATTTTATTCTATGGTACAAAAAAGTACATTTTTGTTCATGAATTTGTACTACATGAAAATTAAGATAATCATCCGGGGTCGTGCTAGGTAGAATCACACCCAATGTTTGGATAAATGGTTGATTCTTTTTTTTTATACTACTTGATAGACAAGCACACGGTTCGCTTTTTTTTCCGTGTGGAAATCCTCATGGATACCCATCCTGCGGGCCAGCGGGGCAGGTTATGTCGGACTCTTACCGACTAAAACGGCACGCCGTCTAGGGTCTTCTGACACCAGGGTGAAAGGTGGCCCAAAGAGTATTTCCCTCGCTCCCCGGCTTGACAACATCAGGGGTGTCAACCGTAGGAGGGAGGGGGGGGTTGAGGACCTAAGGGGGGGTTTCTTATTATCTCTATCATGATGAAAAGATTCTTTGTTCTCATAAATATAATGTCGAAAACAAAAACAATTAGACCGCCGAGCAAAATTGTAGAGATTTATAGTCTAGCGACGTTACAAAAAGTGTCATCCCCATGTACGGAACAAAAAACAGGTCCACGATGACGAATCGCCGGCTATTTAATTTAATCATTCACTCACTCGGTCACCGCTTCGTCATTCATTCGCGGCAAGGGACGTCTAATTCCGTTTCAGTTTTTGTGACGATTTAAATATTTTTTTGTTTTTGTGAAATTTTTGCGGGTGATTCTAAGTTATTGTATTTTTTTTAATCTAAGTTATTGTATTTTTTTGATTTTGAACAGTGGCGGCCCTCAGCTTGACGGCCTCATCAAATGCTTTTTACGCCCCGCTTAAAGGCCCCGGGACTATAGGAGGAAGGAAACACATGCACTGGTATTTCAACCTGGAGAGTCGAACCCACTCACCCCAGAGCAGACACACCTAGGTATTAAAATTATTCTCAAACATAAACTTATCAAAATTCATAGAATATTAAATGAAGTCTACCCACGCTAAGTAGATATTTGTGACTAGAATTGAACGAAGGATTATATATAATTATAATTTGTTTTACAAGGTGAAACTTAATTACACTGTCGTTCCAGACTTGTAAATTTGCGAAATTTAAAGAGTAGATATATATTAGATATATATTTATATAAAATAATAATATACAAATTTAAATTAATTGTATACAGAGAGAACTGAATTTTTTGAGATTTTTTGGCATTTATTGGAGAAAGGGATTATAGGTTATTTATTACGTATTTTTTAAAATGTTGTACACGTCAATATGAGTTTACCTCGCCTGATGGTGATGATAGCAACCCATTTATGTCCCACTGCTGGGCACGGGTCTCCTCTCCTCTAACGAGAGAGCTGAGAGGGTTTAGACCTTAGTCCACACACGCTGGCCTAATGCGGGATGGTGGATCGGACATGTCCTTAGAAATTTTTCTAGGACATGCAACCTTCACCGTCAGCAGATGGTAAATCATGTGATTAGCACATATAAATTCCACAAAGTGAAATTCACATTGGTACTGGCCGGCAAGATTTAAACTTGATACCTCTAAAGAAGAGGCCGCGTCCTTATCCATTCAGTCACCATCGCCTGATGGTAAGCTAAAGGTAAAATCTCAATAATAAGGGTTACCGTTACAGAAACCGATAACGCTAAAAATTTAATGTGTAATTTACAATGATTTGAATTCAAAAAGTTTATAATATAAACTCATGGATGTGTAAAATGATCTGATACATTTTTCGAGTACTTATTTAATTTTTGCTTAAACCTTATTAAAAAAACTTTACTTTTAACACAAAATTTTCGTCTGGGAATTTTCATTGTATTGTATTAAATTTTCAAATAAGTATCTATTTTTAAGTAGGTACGAGTACATACTTTGATAAAAATTATGTACTCATACTTTATAATTTAAATTCTTAACTTGATCGAATATTTGAAGGGTATTGGAAGTCAAAGGTTTATTAAATCTGGCTTGAGTTTAAATATTTTTTCTTTTATGTACTTAGTGAGAGAAAAGAGAAATAAACAATAGGGGCATCACGGCGAACGGCATCATGGAATGACAGATTTTTATATCACGGGTCGTTTTACTATCTCGCCTGATGGTAAGCTAAAGGAAGGGGGTCCCCATTACATACACCTACAGTACCACACTGGTGGCCCAGAACTTGACGGCGTCAACAAATGCTTTTTCACGTCCCGCTTAAAGGTCCCGGGACTGTAGGAGGAAGGAAACCCTCCTGGTAAAGAATTCCAGGTCTTTATGGTGCGGCAAAGAAAAGAGGCACTGAATTTAAATTTTCGGAGTACCTAGTCCCCTAAGTCCCGTCCCAAATGTTCTCTTTTTCCGATCAAAATAGTTAAAATATCAATTTATTTTGTGATAATAGCAAACCATTATGTCTCACTGCTGGGCACGGGTCTCCTCTCCTCCAACGAGAGAGCTAAGAGGGTTAAGACCTTAATCCACTCACGCTGGCCTAATGCGGTTTGGTGGATCGGACATGTCTTTAGAATTTCTTCTAGGTCATGTGGGTTTCCTCAAGTTGTTTTACCTTCATCATGTGATTAGCACATATAAATTCCAAAAAGTGAAATTCACGTTGGTGCTGTCTGGCCGGATTCGAACTCGATACCTCTGAGTAGAGGCCGTGTCCTTATCCATTCAGCTACCATCGCCATTATGTTGTGATTCACTTCAATTTAAAGAAATAACATAACATAAACTCACGCCTGTATCCCCGAAGGGGTAAACAAAGGTGCTAGCACCCATATTTCGCCAGTTTATGTTTAGGTCCCAATGTAATAGGTGGCGAGCCTATTGCCATTAACCGGGCATTTATAAACCTGCGATAAATACACACATAACTTCGAAAAGCATCTAAAAGTCATTGGTGTGTGCCATGGTGAACCTGGGATCGAACCCGAGACCTCGTCTCAGCAGTTCATTACCCAGACCACTAGGCTACCGCGGTTAAAAGACCGTTCATAATATTTGTTTGTGTTTAGTGACTTTTGACGCCGATTGTACAATGACGCAAGTTCCTTTCACATTAAATAAATTTCTAAACATGAAATCGTGTCTATATCGTCACGTCCCAAGGGTGAAACCACCCCCCGTTGTTTTATATTCACCCTTAATAACTGTGCTTAATTGGTATTGACGGATTTAGCCGACTGGATTGACGGTTTTTTATTGTGATTTCGGAAAATATGGAATGATATATTTTGTAGGAATATGTTATTTATAGCTTGGTTATTTTACTGTACAGAAACTTCGCATGAAATGTGGTACTTTTTCAGTGTGAAAGTGTTTTTAGGGTTCCGTAGCCAAATGGCAAAAAACGGAACCCTTATAGATTCTTCATGTCTGTCTGTCTGTCTGTCTGTCCGTCTGTCCGTCCGTATGTCACAGCCACTTTTCTCCGAAACTATAAGGCCTATGCTGTTGAAACTTGGTAAGTAGATGTATTCTGTGAACCGCATTAAGAATTTCACACAAAAATAGAAAAAAGCATATAATTTTGGGGGTCCCCATACTAAGAACTGAAACTTTTTTTTTATTTTTTCATCAAACCCATACGTGTGGGGTATCTATAAATATATATAATCTACATTGCCATGCAAACTACCGCCAAAAATTGGTCTGAACCAGATTTAATAAGTAGTTTTTTTTAATACGTCATAAACCGCAATTAATTGACAATATTTTTGGTTGAATTATTTCTTGTGAAACTGGTATTATATATTAGCTTGTTTAGCTGAGCTAAAGGACTGGGGTCACCACTACATACATCATACTACATACATACGATTTCAAAAATTACATCAACTTATATAATATTATTGACTTATTCCAATGAAATGATCATTTTTTATTTTTTTAGTGTCCAACAACTTATGATACCGACTGTACTGGTATACATTATCAGCCTAGTTAACTGAAGCGTAAAAATACGGGCACCAACTTGAAATACAGCCATTGGTTAACTTGTAATTAAAGTTCAACTTAAATTACAACTTCACGGCCGTAAGTTTCAGGCAAGGTGATAGAAATAAAAGTAACGGCTTTCCTGGCAACCTTCCCCGGCTTGCAATGTCTTGATAACGGTTAATTAGTATACCTGTACCATGCCTGTGTGTATGTGGTAGATTCTTCAATGCCTTTACAAGGTAATTTAGATTGGCTTGTGTTTAAACTTCCACTAGGATAGAACCTATTTTACTATAAGTAAAATTGAACACCAAAATGAATAACTCGTCACTAAAATTGTGTTTCAGGCACTTTTCAGGTCTTGTTTCTGAACGTTGATGTTTCCACAACCCATGAGAACCTATACCAAGAGTAAAAAGCCTATTTTCATAATATATTTTTGGAAAGAAAAAATAATTTATTTGGTGCAAAATCATCACAACAAAAAAAGTAAAACAATGCATAATTACATTAAATTGAAGACTGGAGGCACGCCTTCTCATAAAGAATAAAAGGACCTACCTACAATCCCCAAACACAGATATACCTAAGTGCATCATAATATTGTGGTACGCAAATGCACCAAATAGGTCTCCAGTTTTATTATATCCAGCATTATGCCGGGTGGGACCTGACCGGGTGGAATCTATCCCTATACCAAATATTAGTAAGACCTTCAGCCGTTCTCAAAATTTTGCTTTTTTTAAAAGAATAAGGAAAATGTCTTTTTCGAAAAAAACTGGAATTCTTTACCAGCGCATGTGTTTCCTTCCTCCTAAGGTCTGAGGTCCTTTAAGCAGAGCGTGAAAAAACATCTCTGATGAGACCGTCAAACTGAGAGTCATCACTATAGCACTATCGGTGTATATTGTGGTAGCTCCTATTCCTGAGACTTTATCTTTAGCTTACCATCAGGCGACGTGAAGTCATGTTGGCGTAGGTATCCAAAAAAAAACAAAAGTGCTCCAAAACATTTTGTTAGAAACCAATATTGACATCATTCGTTTGCAATGCCCACTACATAGGCTAAATACCGCGATAGCCTAGTGGTTTGGGTAATGGACTGCTGAGACGAGGTCTCGGGTTTGATCCCATGTTCACCATGGCACACACCAATGACTTTTCGATGCTTTTCGAAGTTATGTGTATATTTATCGCAGGTTTATTAGTGCCTCGGAGAGCACGTTAAGCCGTCGGTCCCGGTTGCCATACAAACATCTATGGCAGTCGTTACGGTTAGTTGGAGCCCACAAAAGTCCATCTAGTGTAACTTGGAACATCGATATCGCCATTGGTCATAATGACCATTGGTTGTGGAGGTCAGATGGCAGTCGCTCCACGTAAAATATCGAAGTTCAGCCGCATCGTAGTTAGACTGGAAAGCCGACCCCAACTGAGTTGGGAAAAGGTTCAGAGAATGATGATGACTACATAGGCTAAATACAGCCCTAAACTTGAGTTACATAACGACGCCATTCTACGAAGCTACTGCCCAGATTACAATATACATGTTCTACAAGCGTATAACTAAATTATACAACCTTTCTTCCAACTATATTTAAACCAGACCAAATGGCGTGACCGTACTTTGGTGGAATTAAACTTATCTCACTTACACCGACCATTTGACTTAACATCTACAACTTTTCACATTTGGCAACATTTTTGAACAATTAACCTTTTAAAATTGAACTGTTTCAGACCGAAAATAGGTTACAATGGAATGTACCAAGATCATGAAATGATTCTTTCAAGTTATTTTGAACTTTAAGTAGTTGTGTTAAGTTTTAGTATAGTTTGTTTAATAGTCGCCGTTTTCTAGGTTTAAGTAATCAAACTGCTAATTTATTTAAAAAAATAACTCGTGACTTAACCCGTCACATACTTCGATCTCCCGTAGCATCCATTTAACTAATCTCTTTATTAGTTTTACAATAATATTTGAAAATTTACCTGATTTCCAGATTTTTATGGTTACTGCACTACTCCCATGAGTAGTAGCGTGATGATATATAGCTAAAAGCTCCTTTGCGGCGATATGAATAGTCGAAAAAATAAGGTGATTTTCATTTTCACTTTTCTTCGGGCATGTGAATCCCCATGGTTACTGCCCCTGTCGACCATTGGGTGATCGTCCAGTCACCCCTCCACCTGCGCTTGGAGAACCAGCCCGCTCCTCGTCTGCTACCCTTTGTACTCTCTGCCAGTCAGAGGGATACATGGAAAGCTTCCGAGCAGCCCTCCAGAGGGCCACTCCCGCCTCGGCTGGCATTCACCGCACGCAGCAGCGTCTCCTCTGCTAGTGAGAGGTGCTTCCATCTCCGTTGACCGGGTGCACCGCGTGACGTTACCGGCCCGCGCCCATGAATGGCTACATGGTTAGCCATGCAAAAATTACCCTACTGGGTACAATTTTTTTTATACCACTTAGGTGGCAGATAAAGACACGGCCCACCTTATGGGAAGCGGTCACCGTGGTCTATGGACGTGTGCAACACTAGGGGCATCAGCGCTGCCGACCGTAGAGTGGGGGGGGGAGCGGGGGAAATGGGAGGGGGGTTTTATTCAGCTGTCAGATATAACGTGTCAGAATTTTTGTATAACGAATATTTTTGAAGCAAATTGAAGACAATCCCTAGCGTAATGAAACATTTGATAAACAAAATATTGCGTAAGCGGTGCCAAATTGTTGGGTCTTTTTTGTTCAAAAGTTTCCGCATTTTTTACTTTTTTTCGTCTGTCAAAGAGAATAGAATGAGCAGCTCAATAATAAATGATTCAATGAGGTTGTTGACCGTTTCTTATTCCTTATAACGTAGACGGAATAAAAGGTTTATATTTTTTAGTTCGGCCATCCTGAGAGGTGCGATCCTTTCAAATGGTGAAAGATTTTTTGCACTTTAATTACCGGGGTGTAAGGTTACCTAAATAGGCAAATCCCTCGCACCTCAGTTTACCCTGGGCCATCTACGGATTTAAGATGGCCCCCCTTCAACCTCCCTAAACGCACCCCACGGGCCCAACATCGTACCACTTTGCTAACAACGCGCGGAGAATCAGCTTGCCCCCCGTCTGCTCCCCACTGGGCTCTCTGTCAGAGGGACACGTGGAGAGCCAATATAGTAGATTCAATTGAGATTAAATTATTAACACACACACACACACACACACACACACACACACACACACACACACACATACTCACGCTTATATTAATATCACGTTTTACCTAGGAGTGTGATTTTTATTAATTGTTGGCATAATTTTAAAATTTTAAATGTCCTTATATACTTCGGGGAAAGCACTGGCTTCTGTAATACAGTTTTTAAAACAAGCTCAGGAACCAGGGATTTTCACCTTAGAATGATTATGTAAAATGTGTCAATAAAGATTTATTATTACCATAAATAGTTTTATTTCAATGTAGTAAAATGTAGTAAGTATAGATTATATCAACAGACAGTGAACTGCGAACCGTGGTGTTGAAAACTAAGATCGATTCTATCGATAATGTCTCGACATGCAGACGTGTAATTATCTATTCAGAGACTTAGGCAAGAGCCTGGTTTACTTAGTTAGAGACATTTCTCTACTTTATCATGTCTTTAGTTGGTTTATACTGTCTATAGGTATTATTTTATGCACTAGTATTAAATAGAGAGAAACCGATTTTTGTGATTTTATTACACTTTTTTTTTCTTATTGAGCTTTGCTTAATTTATCAATTTAATTGCATACACGTAAATAGAAACAGATGTTTATATAAGAAACAGAACCCACTCGTTACTTAGAATTCGCACCCTGTACCCATTCGCCCCCTTAATATTTCAGGTAACTACTCGTCTAATCCACCCTATTATGTATGAGCTGATATATGCACACTCATTTCTGGGAGCACCTACCGACTGACCAGCTGACCACCTAACTCCTCTAAATACTAAAATATCTTGAGCTATATAAAGTAACTAGCTGTTGCCCGCGGCTCCACCCGCGTGGATGTCGAAATCCGTTTCAAAAACTATCCTATCTCTCAAGTTGGATCGAACAGCACATGGTGTGCGAATTTTATTATAATCGGTTAAGTGGTTTAGGAGTCCATTGAGGACAAACATTGTGACACGAGATTTATATATATTAAGATTTCATTACATACATGTAAACAGAATGTCTATATAAGTACGAAATCCACGGACTTTGAACCCACTGATCCCTTAAAATTTACACCCATTCGTCCCCTAAATTATTAGTAGTACCCACTCGCCCCCTGATTTGTATGAAATAAATTAAAGCTAAACGGGCCTGATACCTCATGGGAAATGGAGCTGTCCAAATATTTTCAGTGCACCGTTATTAATAACCTTGTGACGCATAAAAGCGACCACAAATGGATTCGCATCAAAACTGTGATGTATTTGCCGCATTGCAATCAGTACAGCTGGTTAGGGCTACGTCACATTGACGCCGGTGATTGCTACTTTTTATATTGGTATTTTTTTCATACCATTTAGGTGATGGGAAGTGGTCACAACACTGTGGCCTATGGACGTGTGCAACACCAGGGGTGTTTTAACAGGGTGTGAGTCGGAACCTCCACGTGTTGCGCCCGGGCAACGGAGGCGAACAGCGCCTCCCACGCGCCACGGGAAACGCTGCTGCCTGCGGCCAAAACAGTGGGAGAGGCCCTCTAGAGGGCTGCTTCGAGACTCTCCACATATCCCTCTAACTAGCAGAGGGCACAGTTTAGAGTGAACGGGAGGTGAGCTAATTGTCTGCGCGCCGACTCCCACCGTCAGCAAAGTGGCACGATGCCACCCCCCGCCCTTTTTTGTAATATCTTGATTGCTGTCATGAAATATGTATTGTAAATTAATGTGTGAGTAGAACAAGCCTTTAGCACACCTATGGCGCAATTAACTATTATTGCAAATGCGGCAGCATAGGGGTTTAATTTAATTCATTGCTATGATTCCTAGTAATTTCTCATTTGTAATTAACGAGTAGGGTGTCACAGTATTATGGATATAGGTGTGTAATGTTTCGTAAATAATTACGTAATACTGGTACACGTGTTCGATTCTAATTATTATAAAGAGAGACCAAATTTTTGGAGTATATTTATTAAATTTGGAGTAATCTTTGGGAACAATGCATTGGTGTAGGTGTTTATATCTATAATAAGTATGTAGGTATTTAATAAAAAAGTTTATAAGTATGTTTATCCGCATTCTAGAACCCATAACACCAGCTAGTTAAACAATGCTTACTTGGGGTCTAGAGAGCGCTGTGTAGAATGTCGTAGAATATTTATTTATTTATAGCAAAAAATTTCAACATTTGAAAAGTACAAAATATCATTAATACAATTTTTTTCTATCAGTCACATCTATATGCCTTCACCTTGCCTGATGGTAAGCTATAGGTAAAGTCTCAGAAAGAGGGTCCCCATTACATCCACCAACAGTGCCATAATGGTGGCTCACCAGATACTTTTTCACGCTTCGCTTAAAGAACCCGGGACTGTAGGAAGAAGGCAACATGATGTGTGTTGGTATAGAATTCTAGGGCAAAGAAATAGGTGCCAAACCTCATGGTTTTAATATTAAACTTGAGAAATTTCAAAATAACTTTACTGTAGCAAATGTATCATGAAATTAACTACCTTCATGAATATCAGTTTCCAATTATTAAAATCTATCGAAAACCAAAAAATAACGACCGAATATCGAACCAATATCAGTTTAAATAAATCGTTATTACTTCATTTTAGACACAAGTCTTGGATCGAAACACTGTAGCCCTCTAAATAACCTAATAAACGTAATCCAATTATTCCATAAAACCTTCAGCTTTGGAGATTTAATAGAAAATGGCCCAGAAAGGTGGGATCTTAGAATCCCCATCTGAATTTTACCCGATTCTTATATCTCCCAAAAAAAGTCAATGTACCTTCTAATATAAATAATTATCTGGTGTCAACTGCGTTCTATTTTACCCCACTAAACTTACCTAGCTAATATAAACCTTATTACACTGCAAAAAGCTTCTAATTTGCTTGTGATGATTATCGTTATTCAAAATTTAAATCTACGTCCTTAGACATAGAATCGATATTTGAGTACAGCTTGAATGGAAGTTTA
The DNA here is from genome assembly GCA_963576445.1 of Lithosia quadra. NCBI lineage: Eukaryota > Metazoa > Arthropoda > Insecta > Lepidoptera > Erebidae > Lithosia > Lithosia quadra. The sequence continues at coordinate 1,270,211 of OY754900.1, read as the reverse complement.
TTTAAACGATTTGCAGTTTTATTACAGAGGCAAAAGGTTGAATTTAGATTCAAAAGAATGTTGCGAAGACTCATTTATCAAGTTGGATAGAAAACGTCAGAGACTGATATGGCGTTGTATTAAAAATGGTGATGTTTTTGCATGATGCGTTATAATGTAATAAATTAACATAAATGGCTCTGTATGGCCGTTTACTGGGAGATTATCTTCCAAAGAGCAATTTAAGGTTACAAGAAGATTTACAACATTATCTTATCCAATTTATTATCATGGCTTTTTATGTTGCCAATATTTTTATCTAGCGTGAGTGGGGGTTGATTTTAGGTGTTATCTAACCCATATTATGAACATTACATCAATCTATAGTTATATTTAAGCGGGGCGTGAAAAAGCATTTGATGAGGCTGTCAAGTTGAAGGCCACCATTATGGTTCTGTCGGTGGATGTAATGGGGACCCCCTTCCTGAGACTTTACCTTTAGCTTACCACCAGGCGAGGTGAAGTCATATTGACGTGACTGACATAGAAAAGAAAAACATACTACAAAATCTGACACTATTTAAAAAAAAAATTACCTGTTAAAATACATTCTTTTGTACTGGATTGTTATAAGCTTACAACCTTTTGAAATAAGCCGTATAATGTCGTGTTTTAATTTAATTTTCTTATTCGGTGGGCTGTCAAAATTAAAATTGACCGTATAATATTGTGTTTTATTTTAATTTTCTTTTTTGGTGGGGCTGTCAAAATTTAAATAAGCCGTTTAATATCGTGTTTTATTTTAATTTTCTTTTTTGGTGGGCTGTCAAAATTTAAATAAGCCTTTTAATATCATGTTTTAATTTAATTTTCTTTTTTGGCGGGCTGTCAAAATTTCGCATTTTGTGGTCTATGTTCGTTTATAGGGTTGCACGATTGCGGAATCTTGCATTTCTTGGGATGGATTGTCCGATTTTTCGATTAGCAACTGTGGATATACGATTCATGGTAGGTCTATCTAATATATAAAATTCTCGTGTCACAGTTTTCGTTGCTATACTCCTCCGAAACGGCTTGACCGATTTTGATGAAATTTTTTGTGCTTATCTGGTACCTATGAGAATCGGCCAACATCTATTTTTCATCCCCCTAAAATGTTAGGGGTAGTCCACCCCTAATTTTTTTTTTTTTTTGACAATATATATATAATGGCAAAACAACGTTTGCCGGGTTAGCTAGTATTAATTATAGTATTCGTGTATAGCCATAACAACACTTGATAATAAAAAGCTTGTTTAGTGTGGAATTACCGTTGCTATAATAACAGTTATATAAAACTGCTGAACATAATACCATTACGGCACGAATGCTTGCACGGAATAAAGGCAATTAATTAACAACCAGTTCTTTCTACTACTGAGATGGCAAACAAGCTTATAGTCCAGCTGACTGCAGGCTTCTCGGGAATAAACATTTATGAGTTTACTACAACATATTGCAAAGTTAGGTAATCTTAACCGGGTCAGTTGGATGGGTGGCCATTTTTAACATTATGAAAAGCCGTGCCTTGGAGAGCCTAGTTGTTGAGTTGGAGTCCTAAAAAGTCTGAAATCTAGTCTAACTGTGAATAAACTGAAGCTAGACTGAAACGTAATTTGCATTTTTTTTATATTGGACACGTCAACATGACTTCACCTCGCCTGATGATAAGTTAAATTTAAAGTCTCAGGACCGGTGGTTACCTCTACATACACCGATAGTGCTACAGTGGTGGCCCTCAGCTTGACAGCCTCATGAAAAGCTTTCTCACACCCCGCTTAAAGGACCCTTTATTTCTATTTTTTTTTAGGGTATGTGTCAAGTTTAACATTTGCGACATCAAGATGAGATCGAAACTGAATTCTGAACATATTTGAGTACGAAAATTGACCCTTAGCTATTGTATAAACTGCCGCAAAGTTCCTGAAACGAAACCAAATATTAGTATTAATAGTCGCTAAATAGATAAATCTATCAATGCCCACACTGAACTTTAAACCTTAGAAAATAATACTTACGGTAGGTTTTTATAAACACAAAATTTCATACGAAAGCTTTAATTGAATATTAGCGTGTCAAGAACCATTAGTAACAGTTAATTGGCCTCCCAGATAATGATTTACTGTGTAAACTACCTGTCATTGTATTATAAACTATGTGTGAACAAAAATAAGGTTGATTTCGTGTTGACCAACATATTGTGAGGTATTATTCGACTTGGTTCGTTGAGAATTGAATCTGCTTTTCAAATGTCAATTCTTCGGCTAGTTTTTATGTTTTCAGTATTTTGATTTAATGAATTTAGTTCTTATTGTATACGCTTAGAGTCTATTATTAATCGTTTTTTCTTTTATTGATTTCAGGTAATCCATTGTTTTGTAGAAGTGTACAGCGATCGAGTTTTGATAAAGGTTAGATGAGTTTTCAATTTAGTTTAACGATCAAAAAATATAGGTACACCTAAGAAATTATTTTTGGAGTTTAATTACCGTTAGTTAAAATCCGTTTTTGAATAGTTACTCAAAAACGGATTTTAACGCAAGTTATTTGTTGTAATTTTAATATTTATATTAAACTCTACCTTTCGGTTGATTTTCTACAGTCATCGTCATGGTTAGACTGATAATGGTAATTGTCACACTGATATTATAAACTCGAAAGTTGATATGTTTTTAACTCATTCACGCAAAAACAGCTAAACGGATTCGAATGAAATTTCGAACACAAATAGATTACGGTCTGGAATAGTTTTTAAACTGCTTTTCACCCCCGGGATAAGTTCCCAGAATTACACATAATCAGAATTATACATTGAACTTAATATAAAAAAAATACTTGGGTTGTCGCAGGTTTATAATTATTAGTGCCTCGGAGAGTACGTTGAGCCGTCGGTCCCGGTTGCCATACAAACATCTATTGACAGTCGTTACGGGTAGTAGGGTAGTAGGAGCCCACAAAAGTCCAACCAGTTTAACTTGGAACTTCGATATCGCCATTCGTCAAAATGACCATTGGTTGTGGAGGTCAGATGGCAGTCGCTCCACGGAAAATATCGAAGTTCAGCCGCATCACAGTTAGACTGGAAAGCCGACCCCAACACTGAGTTGGGAAAAAGGTTCAGAGAATGATGATGACTTGGTTGTGTTAAAAGAACGATTTTGAATACACTTTTTTTGATGTCCTATCTGTATGTTTGTTCGCAAAGGACGCCAAAACTACAGAACGAATTTTATTGTATTCCAATCATATTATAGTCAGCAAACGGAAGGTGGGACGCCCCCCCAACCAGATGGACCGACGACCTGAAAAAGGTAGCTGGGATGGACTGGATGCGGAAGGCGGAGAATCGGGTGGTATGGCGCACATTGGGAGAGTGGAGGCCTATGTCCAGCAGTAGACGTCGATAGGCTTATTAATCATAATTAAAAAGGTCTTGGTCAGACAAAATCTTCCGTATGTTTGATTGTAATTGGTTGTAGAACTGGAGATAAATGTCAAAAAATACTGTCCGGTAGTAGGTGCGGTTGGAGCCGTAGGCATCAGTAAGTTTCTAAACATAACAGTTATAGCAGACTTTCTACTAAATCATTATTTCCCAATACAACAGAATAAAGAAAACAAACTTTTGACAGAAGTTCTGTAAAAGTTTGTGAATAATTCTTATCCTTAGCCTTCATTGTCGAGTTTACAAAGGATGGCCGCTAGGGAGGTATAAATCATACAAAAATTGACGTGAAACGAAATTTTTGCCAGTATTTTTTTTATATTGGACACATCAATTCACCTTCACCTCGCCTGATGGTATCGAGGGTCGCCACAACTTAAACCGATAGTGCTACAGTGCTGGCATCATCAAATGCTTTTTCACGCTCCGCTTAAAGGACTCGGGACTATTAATAGGAGGAAGGAAACACATGCGCTTGTAAATAATTCCAAGTATTTATGGTGCGGCAAAGAAAATACACCGAATCGCTAATTTTTTTTTTTATTCATGATAGGCTTACGTTTGACCTCAATCTCACCTGATGGTAAGTGACGATGTGGTCTACGATAAGAGCGCGACCATAATAACCATCAAGTCACGTGATCGTGTTCCCGGCGGTGACTAGGGTAGCCAGAGATCACTGTACCCTCCCTCCCGCCCTTTCCTAAATCAGCTGTGTATATACATTGGAGATGTTTCAAAAATTACTGGTATATTCGGAACACTAAAATATTTTTTTTTTGAAATTCTTGTCTGTTTGTTCGCGATTTACCTAGGTACGTAAAATGATTTTAATGTGGCTTAAAATCACCACCAATTTATTAAAATTTTAGTAATAGTTCTTTTATAAAATTGTTAGTGTTGTAAAGGTGGGTATAGACTACAACATTTTCTAGAGCATTTCTGTGTAATGTAACGTTCTTACAAATGGTACAACACAGGCAAAAGCTCAGTTTCTAAAGCATTGCCATGTAATGTAACGTTCCTGCGAATGCTCGGCGTTATGTTACGGGTAAATGCTCACAGCGAGTGTGCATTTATCAACAGTTCGTTGTAGGTACCTTGCGTTCATTTTTTTTTAAATGTCGGACCTACAAGTTGCGTGTGCTGCGTTTATCTTGATGAATTATATTTAGAAGACAAAACCTCCGCGTCACCCCGCAACCGCGCATCGCCCGCACTCGTGGCTCGACGAAATGTTACACCAACACGCTCGACGAAATGTTACACCAATATGCTCGTTGGTTTGTAACAAAGAGGCGAGCGTGCTCGACGTTTTTTTTTTTTTTTATTCATGATAGGCTTACGTTTGACCTCAATCTCACCTGATGGTAAGTGACGATGTGGTCTACGATGAATCACGCTTGCCTAGAAGGAACCTATTCACTCGTGACTTGAAAACTCCCTTGAAAAGAAAGTGACGTTTAGTTCGTAAAAGGATGATACGCTAGAACATTTATTATTAGAGCGGCTCGTTGTTCTGTTACAAGTAAATTTTATAGTCTATACTTACCATAAGGCGACTGTGTAGGTACTAACTTTACTTTCAACAGTAATTCCTTGGTAGTTCAAACAACTGTGGTAGAGCAATATATTAGAAAGTTCGCAGCCAAATATCAAAATCTTCTGACTAGAATGATGAGGGTTAGCATAAGTTTGACAACCCACACCCCAAGGATATACAGGGTGATCTATGTAAATATAAAATATACAGGGTGTTATGAATATGTTTCCGTTATGTCTAACTACTATCAACTAACTAACTATCAACATACTTAGATACTTTTTTGTGTAATTAAACAATAATATTCAAGGCCGTCAAGCTGAGAGCCACCATTGTGGCACTATCGGTGTTTGCAATGGTGACTCCCATTCCAGATATTTTGCCTTTAGCTTACCATCAGACAAGGTGAAGTCATGTTGACGTGTCCTATATAAAATATTTAAAATATGTATATAAAAAAAAACATACACACAAAAAGGAGGTAGGACATGACGGTATCTCCCGTCTAACCTGAGCAGTCCGACTGGGGTAATACCTCCGCAGAAGACCGCGGCCATAATAACCATCGTGTTGTGTTTCCGCCGGTAAGTAGGGTAGCCAGAACTCAGCCCTCCTCCTCCCACCCCTTCCTAGCCCCCTTCTCCCTTTCAGGGTCGGCAGCGCGAATATGATGCCCCTCTGGCATTGCACACATCCATAGGCCACGGTGACTGCTCCCCATCAGGTGGGTCGTGTGCTTGTCTTAGTAGTATAAAAAAAATATAGGCACACCAAAACCACCGAAAATAAATAAATAAATAAAATAAAATAATATTCTATTACATTATACACATCGCTATCTCGACCCAAAGTAGGCATTGCTTATCTAGTTTGTGTTATGGGTTCTATAACGTGGATAAACATACTTATATTCTAAATACATACATATTTTACATAGAAACACTTAGACCAATGTAAATATTCATAATATGCACACAAATATTTGCACTGAGCGGGAATCGAACCCCGTTTCGTTTTTAATCTTGCTTTTTGTTCACTGTTATTTATTTAAAGTCAATAAATACTCGCACACAGTTCTTCATTAAAGCAATTATTAATTCAACCCTATATTATTTATCTCCCTGCATTCGAAGTTACACACGGACAACTTAATTATTCACCTTATGATTAAAAAGTTTACTGTAACAGTCATGTACCTCAAAAAGCTATGGACGGAACATGTTCTTTAAGCCGGGTTCTTTAAGCGGGGCGTGAAAAGGCATCTGTCTAGGCCGTCAAGGTAGGGACCACCGTTTTGGGACGAATGGTGTCTGGAATGGCGGCCCGTACCCTCTGGACTTTACCCTTGCTTCTTAACATCCAGCGGGGTTAAGTCAATTGACGGACTGAATATAAAAAAAAATGTTGTTTAAATATACAACTAGGCACACATGCTTATACATACAAGTCAGCACGCACACACTAGGCAGCCACTACACAGCAAACGTCAATCAGTTAGTCGTCAATCAAGTAGGTAGTGAAAAAAAAAGTATATTTCTATAGGGAAATTGTATAAAAACTTTAGTGACAGCAACGGTGACGGCCTAGATTCTATAAAACAAGCCATGTCATGCCACTAACGCTTCAAAAAATGCCATTTAATTTTGGACTTTATTGTTATCACGCTATAGTATTGATTGATATTTTATGAAACAAAATTTAATGAATTCTTTTCATTTGATTTTAGACTTTAACTGTACCACGGTAAAGTCTACAATTAAATAGCATTTTAAGAGTATCAGTAGCATGACAGTGGTTTACCTTTAGCAGAATTGAGGCCCTGGAATCACATTTCGATCAAATTTAGGTCTCACATTGCAACTAAAATTTGATATACCTACCTACATGTTAAAAAAAACACACACAGAACATGAGGCTGTGTCATTTTGTGACACAACCTCATGTTCAACGCGTACCATCCATAAGTTTTATAGCATCACAGCAAAGTCACGAATTACACTTGAAGCCACACAAAAGTGCACACCGAAAGTATTCGAAATTGAACGATCTATAATTCAATTGTTAATTAATAAACGTGAAAGCAATGCACCAAAAGTGCTTAATTGGAAGGCATTGTATTTAATGCTCAGTACGATGTGTAATTCGTAAATAATTGGAGAGAATTGGGTGCCATTATTTTGGCCGACAGTGCACTGGATTTCATTATGATTGAACTTCTGTTATAATATAAGCTGTCTACGGTAATATTAATATTATCGTACTTTTTTATATTGGACACGTCAACATGACTTCACCTTGCTTGATGGCAAGCCAATGGTGAAGTCTCAGGACCTAGGGTGACACCACTACATACACCGACAGTGCTACAGGGATGGCCCTCAGCTTGACCTAGCTACTAATTCTACTAATATTATAAATATGAAAGTTTGTGAAGATGTTTGCATGTTTGTCACTAATTCAATCTTTAACGGCTGAACTGATCTGGCTAAAATTGAGCGCAGAATAACATATTTGTGATTGTGAGGAAACCCACATGTCCTAGAAGAAATTTTAAGGACATGTCCGATCTACCAACCCGCATTAGGCCAGCGTGTGTGGATTAAGGTCTAAACCTCTCAGCTCTCTCGTTAGAGGAGGCAAGACCCGTGCCTAGCAGTGGGACACAAATGAGTTGTTATTATTATTCTCTTTATTTAAGTTACAAATATATCAATTATATTTTTAAATACATGTATAAAAAAAACAAATATATTTAAAAATATAAAAAATAGTACCCAGCCAGTGTCGGGTACAGGGACCAAGCCACCGGTGGTTAGGGCTCCAGAGAGAGGAATCTCCGCACAATACGCGCCGTGTCGAGGAGTACCGCCTTCTGCATCAAGCCCTTGACCCAACTGCCTAACGTAAGCCTCTTGAGATGTTGGTCGAGGCTCTTGGCAATCAATCCGTGGACCGATACGACCGATATTATCTTAATATATATAAATCTCGTGTCACAATGTTTGTCCTCAATGAACTCCTAAACCACTTAACCGATTATAATAAAATTCGCACACCATGTGCAGTTCGATCCAACTTGAGAGATAGGATAGTTTTTGAAACGGATTTCGACATCCACGCGGGCGGAGCCGCGGGCAACAGCTAGTTATTATATGTAATTGAAACAATATTTTAGTTAATCGTTTTCAATTTATATAGTTACACAAATTGCGATTAAAGTTGATACAAGTTTGTATAGCGATCGAAAGTAGTCTATTCCTGACACAAGATTGATGCTCCAACTGTCTAGCGGTAGATAAATTGTTGGGAGCTGAGCCTGACAGAGACACACTTTCAGATTATAATACATTAACGCTATTGTTTTAGTAGAGCAATGGAAACTTTGAGGCATGTACCTATAAAATAATTGGACAGGGCGCGTTATAAAATAAAATAATGGAGGTAGTACGTGACGGTATCTCCCATCCGAATAGAACAGTCCGTCTGGGGTAGTACCTCCGCCCTACAGAACACCGCGGCCATAATAACCAACGTGTTGTGTTCCCGGTGGTAAGTAGGGTAGCCAGAGCTCACTGGAGGGATTTTGTGCTGTCAGCGGGGAGGGAAAACTCTCTCAACTCCTCCTCATTCCCCCAACCTACACCCCTCTCTAGGGTAGTATGCTTGCCTGCCACGCAAGTGGTATAATAAAAACTACTGATGATTCTAGAATATACGTACAAATCGGCACGCACACACTCACACACTAGTCAACACAACCAAGAACGTTGCGGTATGGTTGAAGATGTAGTGAACAAGATAGAGAAAGGGATGCTTAGATGGTTCGGACATGTAGAGAGGATGGATGAAAGAAGATTGACGAAACAGATATTATGAAGCTAGGGTGAATGGGTAACCCCGTAAAGGCTGACCTAGGCGTACATATTCTAATCAGATCCAGGATGTTTTGGAAAAGGCCAGGTCAAGAGTACCCACAAGCGGCGTGCGTGTATGAAAACAATTATGAAAGTTGAAGAAGCGAAAGGAGTATGCCAAGATCGTAGCAAGTGGAAAGATGTTGTATCTGCCTACCCCAATGGGAAAAGGCGTAATTTTTATGTTTGTATGTATGTATACCTACACACTTCAATTTTATTACAATTCAATTTTATTTATTTATTTACTCTTTCTATATAGATAAAATTGTCATCGTTTTATTTTTCTGTTTCATTTTTAATCTCTTGAATCTGGATACTGGGCTTTTTGCTGTGATACAACAAATTAATGTTTCATTGTCTCTGTCAGTCCGTCTTTGCGTCGCTATCTTTTTTCCTTTCTTATTTTTATCAGTATTCCTTTATTTTCGTCTGCCTTTTCTTGTATAGACAATCTGCACTTCTCTTTGTAAATTTTAAGCTTTCGTAGCGTCTCGCCGATTCCGTTTAACAAATTGTAAAAAACATTACCCTCGCTGGCGCAGTCGGGTAAAAAGAACAATTTTAATATTTTATCTTTTGTAATGGAAAGTTTACTAATGTTTGTTTATTGTTGACGACGGCAGTAGAAATGTTGACTGCTAAATCAGATGTCGTTAGTTCGATTCCCGTGCATTACAAATATATTACATTTACATTGTTCTGAGTGTTTTTATATTATATAATTATGTAGGTTGAGTCCATCAACACCTCCTTATTCTTTTTAATGATGGGAGCTTTGATGGGAGCAACTGCCGTCTGATTTTCCAATCTCGAAATGAAAATCTGTACCAGAGCCTTGTTCATAAATCTGTAAGCTTACAGGTGAACCGGCTGGCAGGTGTAGCGGCTTGCAGGTGTAACGTTTTGTAGGTTTACTGGCTTGCAGCAGGTGTACCGGTCTGTTATGTACTGGCTTGTAAGATTTATCGGCTTGCAAGTGTACCGACTTGCAGGTGTAGCACCTTTTAGGTGTACGGGCTTGCAGGTCCATCGGCTTGCAGGTGTACCGGCTTGCAGGTGTATAGGTATACAGGTTTGTTGTGTACCTACTGGTTTGCAAGAGGTATCGGCTTGCTAGGGTTGGCTTACTTGAACCCCAAAAACATTCGTAAAGTACTCAACGTATACGTTACAATAAAATTAAAATTATAAAAACCTGCTGTTTCCGCAAATAATTTCATTGTGGAACCCTAAAACCACCTGGAAGAAACTAGTTGCAAACATCGATATATAACCCGACCGCGTAGCATGACGCGACTTAAGCACCATCTTCAAATTGATGGGGTGCTACTAAATTCTGTCGGGTTATTGCCGAAGTTCGGGTATTAAGGAAGTTAGTTTTTGTTGGGAAAACTATAGTGAGTTTAAATTTATCAGTTATTTTTTTTACTATGAAATAGTAAGAGATATTTTTTTATACTACGTAGGTTGCAAGCACACGGCTCACCTGATGAGAAGCGGTCACCGTGGCCTATGGACGTGTGCAACACTAAGTGTGTCACACACGTGCTGCCTACCCTTTTTTTATCGTGCTTACCCAGCTGACCCTGGGCCATCTACGGTTTTAAGAAGGCCCCCTCGACCCACCGAAAGGGGGTGGGCGAGCATCGCACCCCTTCGCCGACGGTGGGGTGTAGGGTGACAGGCGGCCGTCCTGTCACCCAACCGTCGGCGCTGTGCCATCTGCTAGGGTGAGCCTCGGAGCAGCCCTCTAGAGGGCCACTTCCACCCCGGCCGGATTGGCCGCAGGTAGCAGCGTCTACGCGCTGCCTACCCTGAAGGGAAGGGGGAGGGCTAGGAAGGGGTGGAGAGACGAGGGGTAAGGTGAGCTCTGACTACCCTACTTATCGGGGAACACAACACGATGGTTATTATGGCCGCGGTGTTCTGTAGGGCGGAGGTACTACCTCAGTCGGACAGCTCATTTCGTCATGTCCTACCTCCCATAAAAAATAAAAATCAAAAGAGATGTAACGTTGTTTTAGTAGAATACTAACATACAGCTGTCCTGTAGCTTTGTATTTATATGAAATTTTTGTTTGTTTGTTTGGTTTTTCGCAATGGACGCAAAAGCTTTAAGGACTCCACCTCAGCTTAGCATCAGTCGGGGTGCAGTCAATCGGGCGGACGAATTATAAAAAAAAACTATTGAACAGATTTTGATGTAGAGACTTTTTACTTTTTAACCCATAGCACTATGTGAAGGTTATTCTAAGTTTTTTTTTTCAGGATAGGCTTACTTTTGACCACTATCTCACCTGATGGTAAGTGACGATGTGGTCTACGATGAATCACGCTTGCCTAGAAGGATCCTATTCACTCGTGACTTCAATAAGTTGGTTGGATCTAAGATCATTATAAGTTATAATTAGTTTAACGACTGGATTTTGTACCTGTGACCTTTATATAACAAGTCTGACACCTCAACTGAAACACTACTATCACTTTTAATACCATGCTCATACCCTCAAACTTAATTCGTAAATATCTACAATACCTTACACCCAAATATCCAGTCCAATATAAGATAACCCAGCTGAAACTAATTTGCTATCGGTACAAGTTGATTTATGCGGTGCCGGGCGTTCACCGAAACTACTGTCATTACTCACTGGGGATCGCTTTTTATGCTAACCGTACTTGACTGATTGTTCGGGACACGGTGGCGTGGAGAGGACTACGTATAGAGGTCATTACGTAGAATGGACCCATTTTAGCGAGTACGTAAGCGGAATTACGAAATTACTGCACGATTCACGGCTTTTCTATTGGTTTTTGTTGATGGATGTGGGGAAATAGCCCACCTTATGGTAAGCGTTTAGCGTTATCTATCAACGCCTGTGGTAATTTAGTCAACTGGGCCCACTAGATACAGCTTGGAATAGGTCAACTGGGCCCGTTGGTAAAATTAGTGTACTTCATGATTATAAGTAAGGTTATAAACATTGGTAAATAAATTGAAAAACTTTGATTATGTTTTGTGGAATTCTTGTCTGTTTCTCTGTTGTTGTGCAATGGACGTTAAAACGACTGACCGGATTTTTCTATGGTTTCTTTTATTAGAAAAGGTCTTGGTTAGACATAAAACTATCGATACGTTGGGTCAAAAACGGTAACCAAAATCCACGCGGGTGAAGCTGCGGGAATTAGCTAGTAATTAAATAAAAGCTGTTAATATTATTCTCAAATAAAAGCTTCTTTGTAACACACTTTGGTTGCTAACCCTCCACTGACACGTCGGGTCCACCTGACCAACTCGTTTAAATGATTGTCGCTGGTGTCGGATCATTTAAATTAAACCCTCAGCGTCATGTAACGCGACCGTGCGTGGACGCGTAACTCATGGCTAGGGTGACAGCGTCAGTTTAATAAATGGGACTGTCCTACTTATTGGATGACCATGATATTTTAACATGTAGGTATTTTAACTTTTGTTTGGTTTTATTTTTTTATTATTGGGATTCAGGTAGCTTCAAATAAGACCCATTTAAATGTGAGTATTATGACATAAGTGTGCCTATCTTGATTTTTACATGTGGTGAAACATTTACTGATGTTAACCCCATTTTTCTATCACAACTATTATAATATATTTATGATAGTCGTTTTGGTTATTATTATTCTATTAATGTTAAAGCAACATAGCAGTTGATGTTGGCTTCGTAAATGTTTCATTAGTGATTTTATTATAAAATGTCATTGTATAAGTATTTATCGTATTTACATTCATTACTTTAAATAAAAGTTATACAGATGCACATTAATAATAATAAAGATATCATAAATGATGTACAAAGGCGAGCTTAACTCAATACGTGCAGCATTCTCTTACAGCAAACCTTTGAGTTACAGAGAAAGAATAGTCTGTGATATTTTATCTTCATAACATAATTTTAAATTAAAACTATACAACTTTAAACATAAATTATCGTCACCCTACACCCCGCTTATAAAGGGCGGCGTGATTTGTGGCACTACAGCGCTGTATATCAAAGTTTGGGAACACCTGGATTTGCGATTCTCTCGGGACGTAGACCTGGAACTGTGGAACAGTTTTGTTCCACTTTTTTCTTTTTTTCCACTTGTACTTGATCGATGAGTTCAAATTTGGAATGTACTGTTTGACACTTTTTGGTTCAACCTAAAACTTTCTTATTGAATTAGGTTTTTTGATAAGATGTTATTTATTACCTACGTTTTCAAGAATAAGTTTTTGAGTTTTTGAAAGCATAATAAAAACCAATAAACTTTTTTTTGTTATGTTAGTCACTTCAATATGACTTCATATGACTTCTCTCTCTCTCTATTATTTGAATGTTTTATTTTCCACGCCCCGTTTCAAGGACTTTGGACTGTAGGAGGAAGTCCAAGTCAAACATTTCAGATTAAGGGGGTTTGCGTATATAAAACGAATAATTACTGAGAGATCAATTATGTAAGGCTAAATGTAAGTAAATAGGCAGGTGAGCTGGGATCGATTTACAATGGTCAAAAAGGTGATTTATGGAAAAATGCCTGTTCTGCAGTGTTCGAAATCAGCTGGCTCGATGGAAGGTTTATTGACAGTAAATAAAGTTCATGGCGTATGAGCGGGAGACAGAAAGGGATAGAAGCAGATAGTTAGCTGTTGTTTTTACCCATATTGAAGGAAGCAGACAGAGGAAGAGCATAAAAATATATATAAATGTTTTATATAGATACCAATTTTTCAATATAATACGCTGTCACTGCTTATACTTATTAGTCTATTAATCCATTTCTCGAGATCATTTCTCGCTAAAACAGATTATTAAGCATATTACGTGCCTGGGAGAGCACGTTAAGCCGTCGGTCCCAGTTGCCATACGAACATCTGTGGCATTGGTTAACCACAAAGGCATTATCAGAGCTAATTCGCCACGATCAAAATCTATAATCGCGTCAATACGTACGTCTTTGGTTTGATAATTACTTAGGCCTATGCCTCTTCTGTCATAATTTATACCTTGCGGGCAGTTGGAACCTTGAAACAACCGACAACCATGTACCGTGTACAGTGTACCGAACTTTAATATCGCCAAAACGTTGTGTAGGTAAGATAGCAGTCGTTTCACGGAAAATATCGCAGCTCGACTGGTTGCTAGTTAGACTGAATTGTGGGACCGGCTCCGAGGACGATTGACAAGGTAAGTACACCGCTAATGAAGGCAAAACCTCACGTAATCCAATTAGAAACGTGTCACAACATGACAGACGATTAAGTACGACTAGGAATAAAGCAGTAGGTTGTACGAAATGTGTTCACAATGGGGTGCTATGCCGCAGTCCAGAGGTTCCCAGTTATTGGTTGCACGTGACTAGTATCTCTGTTAGCCCCTTTAAATAAAATACAATATGTAATCTTTTGGATGGCTTATGTCATAGTTCAAACTGCTATTGCTGCTGTTGATGTAAATTTGAAAAGGAATATTCACATTAAAAATGCCCTTTTATAATGTGGTAACTTTATTAAATTCACCGTTAATAAATCTATACTATTATAAAATGCAAGATGCTGTGTTGTTGTGTAAAGATTCGTTCATATTATACAGGGTGAATTTTTCAAAAGGGATTGGATGGCCAAATCCGAAACTATAAGGAATAGCGAAAAATGCTGAAAGGAGTCACGAGCCCGATTTTGATGAAACTTAAAACCTCATCATTAGATTTTTGAAAAACCAATAATCCTAGCCAGGAATCGAACCTGTTGATTTTGAAAAAAAAACACACCCTATATTATTACACCATGCGATAGTGTTGTTATTAAGGATCTTATTCTGGGAAGTAATGACATACCGCAAACTAAAGGAAAGAGCTCATCTTTAACAAAATACATTTTATTTTTCTTACATTAACTGATTAATTGTTCAAAATGTAGACCATTGTTTTCAATACATAATCGTACTGCATTCAATATTGGAATGTTGTTGATTCCGTTTAGAATATTCTCCAAAGAACGTTAAGTTTCAAGTCATCGACTGTATCTCTGTATCATACGTGTCTTTGTAAATTTCGTTTTTGACATACCCCAGAGAAAGTAATCTAAGGGAGTAAGATTCAGGGATCTCGCTGGCCAAGGCACAGGACCATGCCTTACAATAAAATTGTCGTCAAACTGCTGAATCAAAATCTCTTTTACGGCTATTATGGGCTGGAGCTCCATCTTGTTTAAAAAAAAACATCAATCATTATAATCATTCTGAGTATAATTTAAAACACGGAATAGTTACGATCTTTTTTGGGATTTTGAACGAAACAAATAGGTACGTGAAACATGAATTTTATTAAATTCCAAATTTTCCTTAAATTTGCCGTATATCATTACTTCGCAGAATTTGTTCCCTAACAGCGACACTATCGCCTGGTGTAATAATAAAGGATGTGTTTTTTTTTTCAAAATCAACAAGTTCGATTCCTGGCTAGGATTATTAGTTTTTCAAAAATCTAATGAAGAGGTTTTAAGTTTCATCAAAATCGGGCTCGTGACTCCTTTGACCATTTTTCGCTATTCCTTATAGTTTCGGATTTGGCCATCCAATCCCTTTTGAAAAATTCACCCTGTATATGATAACCCAAGATTATTTTATAAATCTACTTTGCAATTTTATAATTCTCAAAACTTTAACTTTATCTTCATTTCCTCTACATCAAAACTAGATCCTGCAACTAACTTCAGTGTACAAAACTTTAAGTTTTCTTTTACCTACTCCATTTCTTTTTCATCCTTTTAAAAAAAGTTTATTAAATAAGAAGCACTGCGAGTTCAAAAAAACTAAAAACTAAACCTCAGAATATTATATTTCAAAAGTTTTAAACTTCAGTTATACTACTTTGTTAAAAGTGCTTTGAATTTTTAAAAATTTTCTAGTATTTCATTTTCCTGTTTTTTTTTGTTTTTATTGCTTCTGGAGTGGTATCTTATTTTACAGTTTTAAATTTACAGAACAAAATAGAAGGAGATGAAATAATATTCTGCAATCCTAATACACTTCACAAATATATTCTATTCAAAGTCGAATTAAGTCAACTGGGTCTAAGGAGTCAGTTCGAGTGGGCCCAATAGACCAAAGATGAAAGCAAAAAAAGAATGTTATTATATTATTGATAAGTTCACGTTTGACCTCTATCTCACCTGGTGGTAAGTGATGATGTGGTCTACGATGAATCAGGTTTGTGTAAAGGAAGGGAGAAGGGCTAGGAAGCGAAGGGAGGAGGAGGGGTACAGTGAGCTCTGGCTACCCTACTCACCGGCGGGAACACAACACGATGGTTATTATGGCCGCGGTCTTCTGTAGGGCGGAGGTACTACCCCAGTCGGACTGCTCATTTCGGACGGGAGATACCGTCGTGTCCTACCTCCTTATATTTATTTTTATCTTTATTATATTCTTCTATTCTTCCCTTCCCAGGTTCACCATGGCACACACAAATGACTTTTCGATGCTTTTCGAAGTTATGTGTGTATTTATCGCAGGTTTATAAGTGCCCGGTTAATGGCAATAGGCTCGCCACCTATCACATTGGGACCTAAACATAAACTGGCGAAATGTGGGTGCTAGCACTTCTGCCTACCCTTCAGGGATATAGGCGTGAGCTTATGTTATCTTATGTTATGTTCTATTCTTATTTATTCTTTACATAATTATAATTTCAATGTAATTTTAAGCAATTAATATGCTAACTGCGTTGAACTCGCCACCTATATAATATATTTTATGTAGACAGTTAATTTATTCTTCTCTGCCAAGGCTGTATTTAATTAGTTGACCTTGATGGCGAGACAAGAAACGGTTGGTTCATGAAATTGAATAAAGTTTCAAAAGATACAATGGAAGTTTCTTTTAATCCGCTTTTATTTGCGGAACCATAAAAACTTGGAATTCTTTACCAGCGCATGTGTTTCCTTCCTCCTATAGTCCCGGGGCCTTTAAGCGGGGCGTGAAAAAGCATTTGATGAGGCCGTGAAGCTGAGGGCCGCTACTGTAGCACTACCGGTGTATGTGGTGGTGACCCCAGTCCAGAGACTTTGCCTTTGGCTTACCGTCAGGCGAGGTAAACTCATTTTGACGTGTCCTATATAAAAAAAATCTCAAAAAGCACAGGCACTGGATTCAGTAACGTCACGTTTTCTACACGATTGATTTCAATTCGATTAGAAAGAAAAATGGAAAAAATCTACTGAAAATAAAATCTACTACTTATGCTTTCATGAAGATATCATTTAAAATTGTTACTCATAGTTTGATTAGTATTATTATATTATTGATGTCTGTCTGTTTGTTCCGGCTAGCCTCTAAAACGGCTGATTTTGACGGGACTTTCACTGGCAGATGTAACATTGAGTAATTTAGGCTACTTTAATTTTGGAAAAAAACTTAGGGTTCCAAGTTAAAAATTAAAACGTTAAATATCTAAAACTGCGACGGAGTCACGGTTACAGTTAATATAACAATATTAGGTACATTAATATCAAAACCGCGGTAGCCTAGTGGTTTGGGTAATGGACTGCTGAGACGAGGTCTCGGGTTCGATCCCAGGTTCACCATGGCACTCACCAATGACTTTTCGATGCTTTTCGAAGTTATGTGTGTATTTATCGCAAGTTTAATTAGTGCCTTGGAGAGCACGTTAAGCTGTCGGTCCCGGTTGCCATACAAACATCTATGGCAGTCGTTACGGGTAGTTGGAGCCCTCAAAAGTCCAACCAGTCTAAATTGGAACTTCGATATTGCCATTGGTTGTGGAGGTCAGATGGCAGTCGCTCCACGGAAAATATCGAAGTTCAGCCGCATCACAGTTAGACTGGAAAGCCGACCCCAACTGAGTTGGGAAAAAGGTTCAGAGAATGATGATTACATAAATCAAAACCAATATGTATAACATGTGTTGTGTATAAAACTGAAATCGATAGACTCACTCGTTTAAAAATGCGATAGGATTTTTGTGAGCGACTGTACTGGAAATTGCGATGTGATACGATTCAATTTTGAACGTGACTGTATGCGATTGGAATGGCTATCTGGATTTGCTTGTTAGGTACATACCAAAGACGATAGATAGATAACGTCTTTGGTACATACCAATGTTTACTCGCTCGCCTCGTTGGCTATTGGATGGCCTTATTTTGAAGAGAATTTTTTGTGCTGGTTAGGTGGCAAACAAGTACACGGCCCACCTGATGGGAAGCAGTCACCGTGGCCTATGGACGGGTGCAACACTAGGGGTGTCACACACGCGTTGCCGACGTAATTACTTTGGTTTCTTTTCTGTTTCATTTTTAATGAAATTGGGTATCTCCAATGTATAGTATATTAGAGATATTTCTACGACATTCTACACAGCGCTGTCTCTAGCTTTTGTTATGGGTTCTGGAATGCGGATAACATACTTATATTTTTTTTTTGTAAATACATACCTACCTATATACCTATCAAACATGAAAATACCCAGACCAATGCAAATACACATATTCATGCATTTAAATATTTGCACTGAGTGGGAATCGAACCCGCGTAATCGTACCAGTCGAATGCACTGTCGCTATGCCATATTATATCCAATATTCTGTGCATTGGAAATATTTGATACACAACTAATTTACAGTTTTAAAATAGTATAGATACTATGTTTAAGGTATTTTAAATCTCCACAGGGTAAATGAAATAAACATAAATTATGTAAATCAATAAAATTTCACTTGCATAATTACAAAACTATTGCAAGCTTTTACTAAAAACTTTTGAATGACAAATTTAAACTATATTTATTTAGTCCCTAGTGGCAGCCCTAATGTGTTTGGAACCAGTTTTAACTAGTTTGGCTATGGTAGAGAAAATATTCGACATTAACATAAATGTTATATTATTATTATGTCGCCACAGACTGTACGACAGATTTTTGAATTTTCATATATTACTAGCTTTTGCCCGCGGCTTAGCCCGCGTGGATGTCGGTTATCGCGATCAAACATAGCCTATGTCTCGGAGTCTAATCTAATCTATCCCTATACCAAATTTCATCAAAATCGGTTCAGCGGTTCAGGCGTTAAAGCCAGACAGACAGACAGAGTTACTTTCGCATATTAGTATGGATTAATTGATGCAAGCGGCTCGGCCCGCGTGAATATCGGTTATTGCAAACTGGTAACTTTTGATCACGGTGACCGCTTCCCATTAAGAGTCGAGAGATTTGTCTGCCACCTAAGTGGTAGGTATATAAAAAAACATTCTGCTAGTTGCGCTCAAATTCAATCTAAAATTGACACCGATATTGGATATTAAAATCAAACAGTTTTTGACTGTTTTTATAGCGAGATATTTTATAAAACTACAGCAAATCGCAATAGAAGCTATTCAGAATAGTCAGTTGAATATTACATTTCAATTATTGAACAATTTAAATTTTTCGTGTCAACCCTATCAAATAACAAATTCAATTGTACCGATATAAGTTTTTTCAATTGCTTTATGTCAAATTTTATGACTATCTATACTAATATTATAAAGAGGAAAGATTTGTTTTTTTGTTTTTTTGTTTTTTTGTTTTTTTGTTTTTTTGTTTGTAACGAATAGGCTCCGAAACTACTGGACCGATTTCAATAATTCTTTCACCAATAGAAAGCTACATTATCTGTGAGTAACATATAATTTATCTCCAAAAAATTTAGGGATCCTTACTAAAACTTCAATAATGTAACCCAAGGTGTAAAAAAATGACCTAAACAAATTACTTACATCGCGTGCGCTGTGAAAACTATTGAAGATAGAACAAAATAATGTACTGTGGAAATGTATAACATAAGAAGGTCTACAAAAAAGTCCGCGATAGCATATGTCTACCTAATAAGGGTAGCCCACAGTAACCATTTTTATCTTTACAAATTACAAAAAAATCATGTGTCATTTTCAAAGCTAATTTTAACAATACAGTATTATTTCTTATCCAATTAAATACGTTAGATACGTTGTACGTTTAATGTAGATCAAAATTGCCATTCACGCTATATATTTATCATGAATAGTTTAAGAGTTATCGCAATATGACAAAAAAATGCGCGGCGAAATAAATGCAAGTTGAAATGCGGACATAAAACAGACCAATATTACTTCGGGACATCATAGGTACGTAGGTAGGTATCTAAACTGTGCTCAAAATAATTATGCTCTATACACGCAGTACAGTTTTCTTGGGTGCCTTTGAGGATAGCACGGGGTGCTACAGCACTGGACGAGCTCAAATTCACCAATCGTGGGCAACAATCGATTCGCGCCAGGACGTCGTTTGTCTCGCGAATTATACCTATCTAAGATTATGTTTCCAGAGGTATATATCTTTGTATTCCCATCCAAATAAATTATATCTTAATCAAGACTTTCAATTGTGTAAAAATTATTTAAAAACTGTTTGAGTTATTGAAATCAGACTTCAGAGGAGGGGATTGGAGAGATGGGGTGGGGGGTTGTGAGCTCTGGCTACCCTTCTTACCGGCGGTAACACAACACAATGTCTATTATGGCTGCGGTCTTCTGTACCCCCTGTCACCCCATCCCCTCTTTTCCGGGGTTCGGTACGGACATCATGCTTTTTTTTTATACCACTTAGGTGGCAGACGAGCACACGGCCCACCTATGTGACCTATGCACCTATGGACGTGCGCAACACCAGGAGCGTCACACTCACGCTGCCGACCCTGCAAAAAGCTTCTAATGCCCTTCATGAAGAACCCCAAATTTAGCCGCCATGGAAAACCACTGCAGAGAGATCGTTCCACAGCCTAAGCGTGCGCGGAATGAAATTTCTTTCAAACCTTACAGTACGCACTGCAGGCAGATGCAACGTGTGGGGATGAATTCCCTGTCTATGGCGAGTGGTGCGATGATAGAAAGTAGCTATAGGCTGATGCCATGATAGGATGGGAATTGTTTGATATTATGATAATATCAAACAATTCCCATCCCAGGGTCAACTGGGGGGGTACGGGCCGGAACCTCCACGTGGTGCACCTGGGCAACGGAGGCGAGCAGCGCCTCCCACTCGCCACGGGAGACGCTGCTGCCTGCGGCCAATCCGGCCGGGGTGGGAGTGGCCCTCTAGAGGGCTGCTCCGAGGCTCTCCACGTGTCCCCCTGACTAGCAGATGGCACAGTGGGGAGCAAGCGGGGGGCGAGCTGATTGTCTGCGCGCCGAAGGTTGGGTCACAGGACGGCCTCCTGTCACCCTACACCCCACCGCCTGAGAAGTGACGCGATGCTCGCCCCACCCCCCGTTCCGGGGGGTCGAGGGGGCCATCTTAAAACCGTAGATGGCCCGGGGTCAGCTTGGGTGCGAGGGATACGCCCATTGGGTAACCTTACACCCCGGTTACTAAGGCCCGAGACCGCGTGCGGTTTTAGTCGGTTCGATCCAGACATAACCACCCCCGATGGCCAACGGGGGTGGTATCCATGGGGCTTTCCGCACGATAAAAAAAGGGTCAACTGGGAAGCGCTGGATATGCTCTAAGTAATCTTACACCCCGGCAACTGAAGACTTGAGACGGCAGCGTGTGGTTTTTATCAGGTCTGAGTGAGACTTAACCGCGCCTGCTGGCTGACAGGGATGATATATGAAGGAACTTCCGCACGAAAAAAGGAATTTAAAACAGAATTCGAAATCCACGCGGGCGGAGCCGCGGGCAACAGCTAGTACTATTATAAAATTGTAAATTAGCTGTTTGTATGTGTTGGTAATTTAAAACAAAACTGGAATTATGGTAAACGAATAGAGTAGACATAAACTTTATTGCATACCAATTAAGACAAACGATTCTGAACACAACTGTTTAAAATTTTATTTATACAGAATTATTATTAAACTATCTTAGAAAATATTAAGTATGTACAAATTTTTAAAAAAAAAAAGTTTAGGTGTCGAAGAATTCCTCCCCATCGATGTCGACTGGTAACGTACCCAAAAGGCTGGCGGCATTGCCACGTTGGATGGCAATGCCAATTCTCTGAGCAAGAAAGAAGCCAGCCCTTTGATCACGTGAAGCGTCGACCAGTCGCTTTGCGATTTCTTTATAAAGCGACCGTGCGCTCGGACCCCACGAACCTAATGTTTCGACCCCAAACGGCTCAAAGATATAATTGTCAATTAAATTGCTATATTTGCGCCGTTTGAGGGTCTCCGCTGATGCCGCAGCAGCGCAGGCGCAGCCCGCCGTACTTGGAAGATGAGAAGGCGCGAGGGTGTCGACGCAAGTTGCATCCCACACCAAAGGTCTACCCATCTTCCAAGGCACCAAAGACATACCGTCAGGCCTCTTGCCATCGTCGCGCACCAAACCAGCAGGTTCAAGCGCAGCTGGAACGCCGGCGGTGACAAGAGCCCGACGGATAATATCATTTAGGTATTATTATTATTTATTATTTTATTGGAATTCTTATCATGTAGATTTTATTATGTTTGTTCACGATGGACTCAATAACTGCTGAATGGATTTTGATGT
The DNA here is from genome assembly GCA_963576445.1 of Lithosia quadra. NCBI lineage: Eukaryota > Metazoa > Arthropoda > Insecta > Lepidoptera > Erebidae > Lithosia > Lithosia quadra. Next base: position 1,247,743 of record OY754900.1, on the reverse strand, counting down.
ATTTTATATTATTAGAAAGGTCTTTGTCAGATTAAAAATCCACCATATTTTATAATTGCAATTGGTTAAGTAAAACCGGAGATATGACCAAAAAATGATACGCAACCTTCACGCGGGCAGAGCCAGAGATACTAGTAAAACATAATCCAATATCTGAATATTAATTTTTCAGGAGTAAAATTCCGTGGCTAAATTAGTAACACATCGTTTTCGGGTCAGCAACCTTTCAGGGTAATAGGCCGGAAAAAATATGGCGGCCAAACTTTTGGAGTTATCTTTACGAGGCATATTTTTTGTAAAAGTTGAAATAATCCCACGTATGGGACTGATAGATATTGAATTTGGTTATAGGATTGGGACTAATATATCATTATTATATAGGTATAGAGTTTTTGTTATTTTATAGTCGACCAGTTTCCGTCCGAGGTTTCGCCCGTGTGGATGTCGGTATCACCACCAACTCTCGATTCGACTCTCCACTCGATTCTCCACTCAATTTCCACTCGATTTTCCACTCGACTCTCCACTCGAATTTTCTCTCGACTCTCCTCTTGACTCTCCTCTCAACTCTCCACTTTAACTCTACAATTTAAATCAAAAGCAAGAAGTGTTGATAGAACTTCGAAATAAGTTTCTACCCCTGTTTAACCCCGTTGATGATACACGTGTTGATGATATAGTATTTATGAAAATTTTGAGCTAGATTGGACCAACGAATTTCATCTGTTTATGTCAAGTCTAAAATTAAAATGATATTTTGTAGAGCGAATGGAAAAACTTAATGAATTCTTTTCATTTGATTTTAGAGTTTAACTGTACAATGGTAAAGTCTACAATTAAATAGCATTTTAGAGCGTAAGTAGCATGACAGTGGTTTGTCTTTGGCAGAATCGAGACCCTGCTCGCCACCTAGACTGTACAAAAATAATATACGAGATTTTTAAGAAGACAAGTTACAGTGTAAAACAAATAAATGGATCCCACTTTTCACCCTGGCTCCCAGCGCTAGCCAGCAAATGTATTCACCTAATTACCAATGCTAAGTGCTGCTGGATGAATGGTGCTGTTCACGGCGCTCTGCCCTCGTTCATATGCAATGGAGCAATGATTAAATACCTGGATTAATTCAAAACTAACAACCTTTTATTGATTTGAGTTTCATATTTAATCACAATATTAATACTACGAAAGCCGACCCCAATTGAGTTAGGAAAAAGGTTCAGAAAATGATGATGATTACTACTACTATCATGAACGTGTAAAACCTAAAAAAATAAAGACAGAACGCAATAAAGACGAGACTGTGTCACAATAATGTCAGTTTCGAAGCCTATTTTTTATCGTGCGGTAATCCCCATGGATACCTTTTTTTTTTTTTTTTTTTTTTTTTTTTCCGTGCGGATATCCTCATGGATACCCACCCCGCGGCCAGCGGGGCAGGTTATGTCGGACTCCTACCGACCAAAACCGCACGCCGTCTAGGGTCTTCTGACGCCAGGGTGTAAGGTGGCCTGGACACATTTAAGATGCTCAAATTTTATATTATATATATATATATATATATATATATATATATATATATTATATATTCTACCGTTCTTTCCCCATGACACCACCAAATGATAACGCTAGTGGTGTCATGGGGAACGGCTTAAGGCGCCGGTGGAGCCGTACCATATCACAATTTATTATTTATTCGAACTATGTACGGAAACTATGAACGATATTCAAAATTGTTGTAAAACATTATTTTTAGATTATTTAAAAAAAATCATCTATAGCAGTCGTTACGGGTAGCTGGAGCTCTAAAAAGTCCGTCAACTGGTCTAACTACAGAGCTTCGATATTGCTAATGGGCTGTGGAGGTCAGATGGCAGTCACTCCGCGAAAAATATAAAAGTACACCGCTTCGAAGTTAGACTGAAAAGCCGACACACAACTTAGTTAAGAAAAGGTTTGAAGATAGAATATTTTTATTATAAAACTAGCTGTGCCCCGCGGCTTCGCCCGTGGCATACGTCGTCCCCGTGGCAGGATAAAAGTATCCTTATGTCCGTCTCCTAATAAGTTAATATGGTCGATAAGTTTTCTTAAATTTCCTAATGTCCCGCGCAACTTTCTTGACTTTTTCTTTCATAAGAACCTTCTCCTGACAATAACAAACACAACAAAAAAAGAATTAACGAAATCGATTCAGCCGTTCACGCGTGATGCCGTGACCAAGGGAAATAGGGATTCATTTTTATATATATAGATAATCAAAAGTTAAAAGATGCCGTAGATTCTAGATAATATTGGTTTTGTCGGATGCGGTTACCACTGCCGACCACACCACTACCGCACGATGATCTTGACTTGGCGTGTCCGGCAATTTGCAATACAGGTAAAAGAGAGCTTGAAATAACATTCGAATAGTAAGGAAAAGGCCTTATTTCAAAACTTTTTGGTGACCTCTACTTTTTGAGACGTAATTGAATACATTTAAGCCTTTAACGCGATAAAAGATAGCATTTATCTAGTCTATAATTATTAGACAGACGAGCACACGGCCCACCTGATGGGAAGCGGTCACTGTGGCCTATGGATGTGTGTACCACTAAGCGTGACACACACGCGCTGCCTACCCTGAAGGGAAGGGAGGAGGGCTATGAAGAGGTAAGGAGGCTAGGAAGAGGTGGGGAGAGGGATACAGTGAGCTCTGGCTGTACCAAATTTCATCAAATTCGGTTCTGTAGTTTTTGGCGTGGAAGCGTAACAGACCGACAGAAGATTTACTTTTGCATTTATACTAGTAGTATAAGTTTGTTTCTGGAGTTCAAAACTCAAGTTAGAAACGTTTATTAACTCCCTACGTTCACGTATATTTCGCCCAAAATTCCAAGTATTTTCATAACACAACACCCTAAAGTTTCCCTAAAACTAGGTATGAGCCAAAATCTGGCAACAAATGAAACAACATCACGATATTACCCGCTGCAACGAGCAAATTACGAACGATATTATCACTAAATGCCAATTTCAATCTTATCTCTGGAAGCTAAGGTAGGAAATAGCTTGCCAGGTAGTCAAAGTTTGAGAAAATAGAAAATTAGATTGTATAGCTGTAGTGTTAAAATTCAATTTCCAATGAGAGCTGTTTCAATGTCGTTATGAGAAGCTAATGATTTTCCGATTGTGAGTTCTATCTTATTTAGATTAGGATGCAGAATCGTTTGTTTGAGTTGAATGTTTGTAGGTAAGATACAAAATGCGATGCTAAATATTTGTTTCAATGTTTTCCTACAAATATGAAATGTGATTTGCTTTGGATTATTATCTGATGCTATTTTAATAAACTATATTCAATTGTTAAGGCTTTTGTGTATCTCCTTTTTGAGTGGAAATCCACACGAATACCAACCCTGTCAGCCTTCAGTAGTGGTTATAACATAACATATAACATAAACTCACGCCTATATCCCCGAAAGGGTAGGCAGAAGTGCTAGCCCTCACATTTCGCCAGTTTATGATTAGGTCCCAATGTAATAGGTGGCGAGCCTATTGCCATTAACTGGGCACTTATAAACCTGCGATAAATACACACATAACTTCGAAAAGCACTGAAAAGTCATTGGTGTGTGCCATGGTGAACCTGGGATCGAATCCGAGACCTCGTCTCATCAGTCCATTATCCAGACCACTAGGCTACCGCGGTCTCTTATATCGCGGTGGTGGTTATATCGGAATCAATCCGATTAAAACCGCATGCCGCCTCAGGTTTCAGATGCGGCCGTGTATGATGGCCCATAAGGTATTTCCCTCGCACCCTGGTTGACCCAGGGGTATCTCTAGTTTCAAGTTGGGCTCCTTAAGAACCAAAGTGTCACCATGTTGCCCCCGGTAAGAGGGGGGGGGGGGGGAGGAACGCGCCGTCTCGCCGGGTTTAAATGTTTATTTCTGTGATATATGACCTCAATATGACTTCACCTCGCCTGATGGTAAGCTAAAGGTAAAGTCTCAGGACCGGACCCGGGACTATAGGAGGAAGGAAATACATACGCTGGCTTTGAGGGGGAGAGGGGCTCCCATACGACAAAAGTGCTTTTTTACCATTATGTCGTATAAATGCTACAGAATCTTACGCACTCGCACTTGGCTAGTTTTTGTCTAATAAATCCACCTTCCCATTTTCTCGCTCAATCTCAACATATTCCCAACACATTCCCAGATTGGACAAACCACACGCTCGTGCTAAAGCAGTACAAGTATAACAGAACTGTCTCTTTCCCACGAGTCGTTTTAATATTAATATCGGTGTTACGCTCCGCTTGCAACCTTTCCGTTGAACCCTGCTTACCTCCTGGGAAAACTTTTTGTAGTGATAATGATGTGAATCAAAGGTTACAGGAGGATAATATATGGATGGATGATTAGTGGGATCGTGGGTGGGAATGGTTTTTGATAGCGTTTTTGCTTAAATGATAATTTTATTGATGGATTGAACGGTTTTATTGGAAGTGTTACTGTAATTTATCCCACGGGAAATGATTTATGGGATAGTTTTTTAAACGATTGCCAAAATTTTCCTTTACCGCACCATAAAGAATTGGAACTCTTTAGATACCAGCGCATATTATTATGTTTCTATACTCTTACAGTCCCGGGGCTTTTGAGCAGGTCGTGAAAAAGCATTTGATGAGGCCGTAAAAAGGGCGTCAAGTTAAGGGCCACCACTGTGGCACTATCGGTGTATGTACCCCCGATCCTGAGACTTTACCTTTAGCTTACCATCAGGCGAGGTGAAGTCATATTGACGTGAGCGACATAAAAAAAAGATGGGGACACTATCGTTCCCCGAGAGGGTTATCTCAAAAGAAGGAAGGAAAACGTCCATAGATTAATATCTCGCACTATAAATTTGTCCAATATAAAAATTCACATCAAATCAACTGTATTGTCCTCGCTCAGTACATCATCTGATACACCTTATGTCAACAAAAAAAAACAGCTTCGAATCACAGCCCACACAAGTGAACCCAACCTTCATGAGGTTTCACCTATTAAATTTCAAGACTAATATATTAAGAACCCACTACACCTTAACTTTCACTCTTATTTCTTTAGACATAAGGTACAAAAGGATATTGGTTAGAGGTCAGATTATTTGATTGGTAGTGGTGATGCCACCGCATGGCAACTAGATATAAGATACTGTCTTTGGATATGCTGTGAGTAAGATGCTTGAGAAAAAGTGGTAAAATGTTTGCAATATTTGTTTTAGATTAAGTTATACTCGCGTGGACGTTTGAGGGCCTCTGTGGCGTAGCGGTAGTGCATGCGACTGCTACGCAGGAGGCGCGGGTTCGATTCCCGCTCAGTGCAAATATTTGTATGCATGAATATGGATATTTGAATTGGTCTGGTCGTGCTTCGGAGAGCACGTTAAGCCGTCGGGTTACGAGTAGTTGGAGCCCTAAAAAGTCCAACAACAACGGTCTAGCTGCAATGCTTCGATATCGCCTAATGTCAACATTGGGTTGTGAAGGTCAGATGGCAGTTGCTTCACGGAAAATATCGAGGTCCAGCCAAATCCGCAGTTAAGATTGGTAAAGCGGACCCCAGACTCCGAGGTGAAAGCTTTAGATGCGACTGGGATTAACGCTAGGTTGAAGAAGATCTCCGGTTCTACCGTCCGTCAGTCCATTGTGATCCAAATGCGTAAGATTTTTAGTCCGACCAAGAGCTTTTAAATAAAAAAACCGCATCAAAATCCATTCAGTAGTTTTTGCGTCCATCGCACTAAAACAGACAAACTTGACAAGAATAAAAAAAATGTTTTTTCACGCCCCGCTTAAAGGCCCCGGGACTATAGGAGGAAGGAAACACATGCGCTGGTTAAGAATTCCAAGTCTTTATGGTGCGGCAAATAAAAGAGGCACCGAACCGCTTGGTTCTTCATGAATTTGTTTGCACTGTGTGAGGGTGATATCTCAGTCTGGCACGTGTAGTTCTGTATAGGAAAGGAACTAAATTAGTAACTCTTGTCTTGTACGTACGTATTAGAATAAGAATATTGTCAAGGTATGTTATCGCAAAGGGTCTGAGGTACTGGAGCGTGGTTCCTTAAGGGTAACAGTATCGCAGGAAGCGACGGTTGTGTGCAGTCAGCCGTGAACAAGAAATGGTTAAAAAATTGACGAATAAGTAAAGATACGTTTTTTACTTATAGGTGTTTTATAAAGTAACGTTGTTCCGGGCTGTATAGAATTCAGAAAGCCCTCCCCCCCACGTCTGACAGGAAAATCTACTCCAGGGTCTCGTCCGGAGCTTGGAGGCTTAAGATCTTGGTGGCCTTAATATAACTTGAAAGACAAATCATATTTGTCTCATACATCCATCCATTTCTATGAGACTGAATAGAAAAAAAATATGTTGTAGTGGTGACCCCCGATCCTGAGACATTACCTTTAACTTTCCATCAGGCGAGGTGAAGTCATGCTGTCGTGTACAATATAAAAAAAACTGCATTAATATTTGTTCAGTACTATCGCGTCCATTACGACCTACTAGACAAACAAAAATGGATTTGAAAAGAAAAAATTGTATTCAGATTCGTTCATAACAACATAAATAACCTATTTTTTTTAATATCTTCAATGTGCAGACATAGATTACAATTTCATATTACTGCGTCATACGAACGTGCGGTCGCCAGGTCCATGGCGTGGTACAGAAAGGAACCCCGTGACGGTGACTGAGACTTGCGACCCAGAAGTAGGTTTAGGATGGCCATCTTGCGACGCGTCAGCGCTCACCTCCACCGTCAGTAGTGTACCCCCCTCTACCTATCCAGATAATAATTATTTTTTTAGGTAAGTAATATAATCGATGGTCGTATCCTGATTAGCTACCTTATCACCATAAAAAGTAAATTAACACAAAACGATGGTTAAAATGTCATTACATGCGCTCTACAAAACACCCCGGTCCGCCTGTGCAGAGGGTGAAGTGACCTTGAACAAGACGGATTCACGGACCAGTGATCACTTGTATTTATATGGGACGGGGACGACACGATGTTTTTGCTGTCGTAGGTGCTTTTATTATAACGGTGCTTATTAAGATATTATATTATAATATTTTATGACGTTTGATAACATTTGTTTTGTTTTATTTACTAGTGGATTTAGATTTTTAGGGTTATATTTCATTTTTGCTCGGATCTTTAATTAATTTTCTAAAATTAAAGTGTTAGCATGTTAGCATGTTACACCTTATAATATTACCTATTCTACTAGAGAAAGTCCCGTTAAAATCGACAAATCTGTTATAAAGATCATACCATTCAAACAAACAAAATAATAACTAAATATTTCTAAAAATATTTTTGTGATACCTATATAGTATAGGTAGTGTATGTGTATGTATTACAAATAGGCACTTTGATTAAAAAACAACATCAAAATTCGTTTATTAGTTTTTGCGTCCAACGCGAGCAAATAGACAAGAATAAAAAAAACCTTTTTTTGTTTAGAATCGTTCATAATATTATAATATTATAAAAAACCCCAACCCAAGAAGGGGGACCGTGTGGTTGTCTGCCTCAAACGTAGTATAAAAAAAAGAATATTTTTAAAATATCTCCAATGTACAAACACAGCTACAGACTGTACAATTTTATAATAGTGTTGTATGAAAGACGAAATCTGTGCAATCATCATAATTATGCTGTTACGATATCTGTACATTGTAATATAACGTTCTGTTGTAGGATGATAAAACATACAACCATTTTTTTACCTATAGTTAATAAAGTGTCTTTAGAATGACATCGCATCGGTTACTTCGCACACAACGGATTCACGCATCGACGCACACTCCTTACGATCCCATTTATAGGCAACGACACGACACGAACTTCACACGATTTAATTAAAAACAAGGATTATGCTTTATAGATAAAGATCAAAAGTTATCCAACTCAATTCAAATTCAAATCTAAACATACATCCATGCTCAGAAGCTATCGCGTTTATAAAATGAGTAGGTTCTTAATAATAACATTTATTATTTCCTTAGTTCATAGGAATATTAAAACGAATAACATTATAAACAAGTTTGAAACAATTCACCGACTAACTTAGTTTTACTTAATGGTCACTTTTATTTTTTATAATTTTATAAACACAATTAAAACATAGCAGTTATGTCGTGAGAAATTTACATAATTATAAGCATGAATCTAAAAAACTTAAAGACAAAACACGTTGAAAATACCACAGGGTCGACGATAATAGAGTCGGCACATTTGCATATGAGTACAAGTCGGCACGCATACACTAGTCAGCTACCACGCGGCCAACGCCATTAGATTCAATCAGGGGCATTATTCTGTTTGACATCGATTTCTAATCACAGTCGATACGTAAGAAGTTAGTCCATTTCAATATGTTAACATAGAGGAAAGAACCGGTGTGAAACTAACTTAAATGTGTCGGCTTATACGAACGTAGGTGGTTACGGTACGATTTGTCAAACAGAATAAGGGGCCAGTTTTTGTAGCGAAAAAAAATATAACATGTCTTGTGAAATTTTGTAAAATCAATAGTGACAGCAAGAAATAATATCCTTGACTCACATTACAATCAAATTGATAAAACATCGCAACACTCATAGTTAGGCGTTGTCAATTTGTGACACAGCCTCGTGTACAACGCGTACTGTCCGTTCATGATTATAAGTAAGAAATCGTATAATCTAAAATACCTCAAGTGAATCGTACCCACGGTGCAGACGCGGGGGCCACAGACGAGCGTACATTCTTTGTGTTATCATTACACGCACAAACACACAGGTCCACACATTAACTGATATAAAGTCTACTTGTGCGCCCAATAAAATTATAACCGCGGTAGCCTAGTGGTCTGGGTAATGGACTGCTGAGACGAGGTCTCGGGTCCGAACCCAGGTTCACCATGGCACACACCAATGAATTTTCGATGCTTTTCGAAGTTATGTGTGTATTTATCGCAAGTGCCCGGTTAATGGCAATAGGCTCGCCACCTATTACATTGGGACCTAAACATAAACTAGCGAAATGTGGGTGCTAGCACCTCTGCCTACCCCTTCGGGGATATAGACGTGAGTTTGTTAAAATTATAAACAAAAATGTTTGTGAGTATGGATGTATGGCTGTTACTTTTTGATGCAAAAACGGCTGAACGGATCTGACAGAAAATGAATATAAAAAAAATTGTTTTGGTATATGTACCGTGTATTCAAAAATATAGTTAGTAAAACACGGTTGTTTCAAAATTACGAACACATACCCCAATTTTGTTTATTGTATTTTTTTATTGGTAATAGTCTCGCGTTTGACCACAATCTCACCTGTTGGTAAATGATGACATGGTCGACGGTTGCCCAGAAGTATCCTGTTCACTCTACACTTGAAGACTCACAGGTTGCAGCTTTCCGGAAATACACACTCAGGCAGGGTAATCCACTCTTTAGCATTACGCACGATGAACGTACTGCCAAAACGTTTTGTGTGTATGAGTAGGATATCCACATGTTTCTTACTTAACTACTGTCGTGTCAGCTAGTTTGAAAATGAAAATGTCGTGTTCGAAGTATCTAAAAGATAACAATTAGAGTATCACAAAAGATTTCGGATCCGAAAGATTCAAGCTATTAAAAACTAAACGAGAGCAGGATTGAAAAGTTTCAAACAACTCGCTTTAAACTCCATCATTCATTCATTCACTCATCGTTCGTTCTTATTAAACTCTGACAATTAATTCCAATGAATGAACGAAAGATTTCTGATGTCAGCTAATGAAATGTTTGAAAGTTAAAAGTTGTTAATGGGTACCGGGTACTTTGGAAAAGTATTGTTGAATTTAATCAATTGGAATATAATTTGAGAATAAATCTCACATACCTCCTTTTTTATGGTGCGGAAATCCCTACGGATACAACTCCCATCGGCCATCTGGTGTGGTTATGTTGGAATAGAACCGACTATAACCGCAAGCCGTCTTGGGCTTAATTACCGGGTGTAAGGTTACCAAGTAGGCATATCTTTTGCATCCCAGCTTACCCCAGGCCATCTACGGTTTTAAGATGGTCCCTTCGCTCCCGAAAGGTATGTTTATTCGCGACGCGATGGACACCAAAACTATTGAACGGATTTTGATGCGTTTTTTTTGTTATGGTCTTGTTTTCAGACTTAACCCGGCGAGAATGTAGAAGGGTCATACGTACCCTGTAGACGTTAGCGTTACGTGTCCTTACACGAGAGAAAATCTCCTTACACGAGCGATGTTCAAGTAAGGTGCGGGGCGCAGAGAGGAGGGACGTTCATTAACTTCAACTACTGAGAAGTTCGAAAACGTGCGGCTAGGGAATAAAATAACATACTCGAAACAAAATGAACGGGGTCAAATATACCCAGCCACATCCTCGCCGGGTTAAAGTCTTACTCATGTTTGATCACAATCGGTTGACTAAAACCGGAGATATAAGTCCACGTGGACGGAGCAGCAGGTATAAACCAATATCAAATAGAATTTTAATTCATGTTCAAGGGAATTTATCTGTCAATTCCCTAAGGGCATGTGTTTCAAGTTTGTGCCGGGATGGGTGTGTTTGTACCGAAGTGGGGGTATATTTGTTCGGAAATATTCGAGTCTTTGATATCGTATCGAGCACAGAAAAGAGAAGTAAGTAGAAGTGGTAAGTGGGCGTGGCACGCGTGTCACTTGTACGCGTTGTTTCGCAAGGTTGCATAGTGAGATAGAGCGAGAGAGAGAGATTATCTGAAGTTTTTCTTAAGTCAAAGTTTGTTTGATTCAAAATACGAATCGCCGTAAATATTTTTTTTATCTATAGCAAATAAATCTCTAACACGAACTAGTAAGGTGTATTTTCGTTTTGCAGTATGCATAATTTAGGCTAATTTGGTATGGAAGATAAGCGACTGGTAGTATGTGTGAGTTTGGCGACAGTGGTTCCCCTTATAAATAAGTAGTATCACACTTCCATTGTAGTAGGTATTCTTTATTCCGTGGTATCGAGGCTAATGTATTTCTTTGAAATTGTTTGTGTTTCATCTATAGTTACTATGGTAATTTAGCTGCCGGCTGACTTTTTGGAGTTTGAGAACCCTTGTTGGGTGATTCGCGATATTGACAGGAGAAATTTTCTGTTATTTTGTAGCTGATGCTCTTGACTCCGACTGTACGGGAGTCGGCTATCTTTTTTTTTCTCAAACATTATGGTATGGTCAGAGCTCATATTCCCCCCCTCATCGCCTAATCTCCACCTACATCCCCCACCCCAACTTCCCAACCATACCCTCTTCAGGGTCGACAGCGCGAGTGTGACGCCCCTGGTGTTGCACACGTCCATAGGCCACAATGACCACTTCCCATCAGGTGGGCCGTATGCTTGTCTGCCACCTACGTAGTAGGTATAAAAAAAATCTATATAAACAACTAGCTGTTGCCCGCGGCTCCGCCCGCGTGGATGTCGAAATCCGTTTCAAAAACTATCCTATCTCTCAAGTTGGATCGAACTGCACATGGTGTGCGAATTTTATTATAATCGGTTAAGTGGTTTAGGAGTCCATTGAGGACAAACATTGTGACACGAGATTTATATATATTAAGATTATAAAATGTGTATGTGTATGTATGTTTCTTCTTCGCGCCTAAGAATCAAGGTAGGCGACTTACTGAACTCAAATCAACAATATATTCAAAACAGAATTATCACGAACGCCCGACACCCAGCACTTACATGAACTCCATCCCTCAGGGTACGAAAGTCCCCTAAAATACTGAATAATACATTAAAAGATTCCTTTGCATTACTTTAAGTAACTGTTAAATTAGATTCAAGTCCCTTATACAAGTTGTTTTCAATTTGTTAAAAGAAAAGTTCACAGGTAACGATTGCTTGAGTTGTATTGAGATTTAAACTTTTACCTGCTTTGTCGATCGGGTAAAAGCCTGTTTACATTAACCGGGACTACTTTATTTGTTCACTAGCCTGCGCCCGCGACTCCGTGGAGGTTGGTTTTCGTATTTTTGACTATATCTGCGGTTCTGCTCAACCGATTGTGTTTAAACATGCGCAAGATTATAAGTCTGACCAAGGTATTTCAAACAGAAAAAAATGCGTCGAAATCCATTCAGCAGTTTTTGCGTCCATCGCGCTCAATCAGACAAGGATTTCAATAAAATAATTTCGTGTTCCGAATCGTTCGTATATTATTATAACATAACCCAATTGTTTCTAATATCTTTTTTTTATAAGACTTTTTTTTTTATACCACTTAGGTGGCAGACAAGCACACGGCCCACACTGATGGAAAGCGGTCACCGTGGCCTTTTATAGACGTGTGCAACATCAGGTGTCACACTCGCGCTGCCAAACCTGGAGGGTAGTGGTGTTGAGGAGTTTGAAAGAGAGGGGGAGGTTAGAGGAGGTGATTGGAGAGATGGGGAGGGGAGTTGTGAGTTTTGGCTACCCTACTTCCCGGCGGGAACACAACACGATAGTTTTTTTTATATACTACGTAGGTGGCAGACAAGCACAGGGCCCACCTGATGGATAGCGGTCACAGTGGCCTATGAACGTGTGCAACACTTTTTTTTTTATTGCCACGGTCTTCTGTATGGCGGAGGTACTACCTCAGATGGACTGCTGAGTTCGGACGGGAGATACCGTCGTGTCCTACCTCCTTAGAAAAACCTCTACAATTTTAAAATAGTAAAGTTATAACAACCCTTTCAGGCAATTATTTCTATGCAATAGTTTACTACCGTTCCACCCCAATTATCAGCGCAAACTGCCTGAGTTATTTGAACTCATAATAAACAAGCTTGCGTGGAAAAAAGACGATGAAAATGCGCTTGCATTTTTCTATTTTTCTTAAGTCTTCAATTTGTGAAAGGCTCTTACTGAATAATAGGGGGTAAGCACGAGTGGTGCTTGTGTTGAGATCGCTACTGAATACGAAGGGTGCTTGTGTACCAGACATTTGCAGTGAATTTTTTCATATTTAATTGGTAGGTGGCGACACTTGTGTATTTTAAAATGAATGATTTATTTTATAAAAAAAATTTTTAGGTAATTCTTAGGTGTTAATTTATAAGTCGGCAAGTAGCGTTAAATAAATCTATACCATCTATACTAAGTTATATGAAAGTTGAAGATCGTAGATCTGAGACTTACCATCAGGCGAGGTGAAGTCATGTTGACGTGTGTAACCTTTAAAAAATTGAAAATTATCATTTACTTTTGCTGCTGACTGTGCTTACGTAACCTTCGTGAATAAATCTTTTAACCCTATTACCGAAAAGTAGATATTCCTATATCTAAAAGACATTCGGTGTAAGTATGGGATTCCTACATTTTATTGCCTAATTTTATAGCCTAGGGTACCCTATTCAAGGTTCAAGGACCCTATTTATGCCTTTTATTTAGGAACAGATAATATGTCAGGAATGTAGCCTGGGACTCCGGTCATGTGAAGTCCTAATCCTGTAGCCTATGTGAACCATTCCAGGGATAAAAAGTAGCCTATGTGTTATTCCAGAATATTATAATATACTAGCTGTTGCCCGCGGCTCCGCCCGCGTGGATGTCGAAATCCGTTTCAAAAACTATCCTATCTCTCAAGTTGGATCGAACTGCACATGGTGTGCGAATTTTATTGTAATCGGTTAAGTGGTTTAGGAGTCCATTGAGGACAAACATTGTGGCACGAGATTTATATATATTAAGATATCGTTGTGTCAAATTCCAGTCAGATCCGTTAAGTAACAAACATTCAAAAATCTTCACAAAATTTAGCTGAGCTGATGGTAAGTTAAAGATTAAGTCTCTGGACCGGGGTCACCACTACATACACCGGTAGTGCTACAAAAATAATAAATTACGGGCATGTATGGAATAAATGGGCTACATGGTTGAATTATATCACGGGTGAAGCCAGAAAGCACAACTAGTAGTTTACACAGAACAAGTGATTTTCTACTTATTGTACTCATATCAATAAGCCCCATCAACAAAAAAACTCGCAAATCACCATAATTATTTTTCCATTGTAAATATAAACAGCCCTTTAAAAACTACCCCCAATACCTTCAGAACAATACCTGTCTAAAAAAAGCTGAAAAATCAAACTCCGCCTAAATAGTCACGGCCACCCCACTCTCCCCTGAAAGCTCAAGTGGCGGAGTGGGGAAAAGCGGGTGAAATGAGCTCATTTCCAAACCCCCCCACTTAAAATGATGGCTTTTGTTAGGTAATTTTTTAATTATCGTGTTTTAGATTACTGGGCTGTTTCATGAATACGTTTTTTTTTTCAATTTACGATTGGGGTGTATCCGCTCAATTAAGGACAATTTACCACGGCGACGCTTTCTTAAAGTTTGAATGATTTATTAAGCTTAATCTAAATATTAATGGACAATATCTAAATTTACAATAATGTATATACCTACATTTTTGCGGTTTGATAATATTTAAGTATGATTTACTGCTTTGCTCTCCTGGGCAGTAGTCTAATCTTAATATATATAAATCTCGTGTCACAATGTTTGTCCTCAATGGACTCCTAAACCACTTGACCGATTATAATAAAATTCGCACACCATGTGCAGTTCGATCCAACTTGAGAGATAGGATAGTATTTGAAACGGATTTCGACATCCACGCGGGCGGAGCCGCGGGCAACAGCTAGTTATAATATATATCTGTAGGTACTATTATTAAATTGTAAAGTAGCTGTGTGTAACATTAGAGATATATTTAAAATATTTATATTTAAAAAAAACCTGAGTTTATATAAAAAATACATTATACTGGTGGTAGAAATTTGATGGCACAAATTTTGTCACAATATTCGGCCGGGTAGGTACCACCGTGCACGATTGAGAAAAACCCTCCATAGTAATCCAATCTCGGTTGGATTGCGTTCAGGGATCAGCAAGTGCATAGCCGGGCAGGTTGGATTGTGGTCGCAGCACTAGTGGGACCAGTGGGTGTCACGCGGTGCTGCGACGACAATCCTCTTTTGATGAGGCCGTCAAGCTGAGTGCCACCATTGTTAACATGGTGCGTGTATGTAATAATGGTGACCCTCTTTCCTGAGACTTTACCTTCAGCGTACCATCAGGCGAGGTGAAGTCAAATTGACGTGTCCTATATATAAAAAAAAAATCAAAACGATTCTGAACAGAATTTTTTTTTGTAATTCTTATCTGGGATTGTTCCCAACGAGTCACACCCCTTATCTGTGCGTGATGGACGCAAAAAGTACTGACCTAATTTTGATGCGGTTTTTTTTTGTTTATCTGGTCAGATTTAAAATGTTACGCATGTTTGATCACGGTTTTTGACTATATCTCCGGTTATGTCGGAATCGAACCAACTAAAACCGCACACTATCTCGGATCTCAATTACCGGGATGTAAGGTTACCCAATAGGCATATCCCTCGAACCGCAGCTGACCCCGAGCCATTTACGGTATTAAGCTGGTCCGCTCAATACTCCGTATGGGGGAGAGGGGGGGAGGAGAGCATATTTTTAGCCCCGCTAGACGTTAGAACGTAAAAGGTTTACCTACACCACGAACGTCTTAAGTCATCATCATCATTCTCTGAACCTTTTTCCCAACTCAGTTGGGTTCAGCTTTCCAGTCTAACTGTGATGCGGCTGAACTTCGATATTTTCCGTGGAGCGACTGCCATCTGACCTCCACAACCAATGGTCATTATGACCAATGGCGATATCGACGTTCCAAGTTAGACTGGTTGGACTTTTGTGGGCTCCAACTGTGGATGTTTGTATGGCAACCGGGACCGAGCGACGGCTTAACGTGCACTCCGAGGCACTAATAAACCTGCGATAAATACACACATAACTTCGAAAAGTCATTGGTGTGTGCCATGGTGAACCTGGGATCGAACGCGAGACCTCGTCTCAGCAGTCCATTACACAAACCACTAGGCTACCGCGGATATAGAACGTCTTAAGTAACATGCTAATATATGGCTGTGTTATTAAGGGTGTTGTCATGTCTAATCGATAAACACCTCATTCATCATTACGTAGACATTCAGACATGCATATGTAATGATCTTAATGCCATCATTAAGCCTTACTTTGAGGAATATGTAGTAATAATGGGTTTGAGATAGTACATTAGTTGAGGCAATAATTACTGGTAAATATAGTCTACTGTATATTGGTGGTATGTATTTAACGAATAGGTATTTGTTGAATATTATTTCATTTAGTTTTTCTGACTAACACTTCGAAAATAGTAGAATTTACAGTAAACACCAAGCGGTTCGGTGCCTCTTTTATTTGCCGCACCATAAAGATTTGGAATTCTTTACCAGCGCATGGTGTTTCCATCTTCCTATAGTCCCGGGGCCTTTAAGCGGGTCGTGAAAAAGCATTTGATGAGGCCGTCAAGCTGAGGCCCGCCACTGTAGCACTACCGGTGTATGTGATGGTGACCCCAGTACTGAGCCTTGCCTGTAGCTTACCACCAGGCGGGGTAAAGTCATTTTGACGTGTCCTGTACATGTGTCGTGTACAATCGGCGGTCTTATCGATGTATTGAGTATGTAGGATTTGATATCGGAGGTAGGACACGACGGTATCTCCCGTCCGAAATGAGCTATCTGACTGGGATATTGCCACTGTCCTACAGAACACCGCGGCCATAATAACCATCTTGTTGTATTCCCGCCGGTAAGTAGAGTAGCGAGTGCTCTTCTTCCCCCCACCCCTTCATAGTCCTTTCCCGTTCCCTTCAGGGTAGGCTGCGCGTGTGTGACACCCTTAGTGTTGCAGATGCCTAATAGGCCACAGTGACCGCTTCCCATCAGGTGGCCGTATACTTTTCTGCCACCTACGTAGTATGTTGAATGATAAGTCAACAAAAAATGATAGTCTTCTTCAACCTAGCGTTAATCTCAGTAGCGTCCAAAGCTTTCACCTCCGAGTCTGGGGTCCGCTTTACCAGCCTTAACTGCGGATTTGGCTGGACATAAAAAAATTATAGTAAGACACATTTTGAGTAAACCCTACAGATACTTACTCAAAATGTTATCTTTCTTTAATATTATAATTATCAAAACACAGATATAAGTTGTAAGGAGGTAGGACAAGACGGTATCTCCCGTCCGAAATGAGCTGTCCGACTGGGGAAGTACCTCCGCCCTGCAGAACACCGCGACCATAATAACCATCATGTTGTGTTCCCGCCGGTAAGTAGGGTAGCCAGAGCTCACTGTACCCGTCCTTCCCCTCCCCTTCCTAGCCTCCCTACCCCTTCCCAGCTCTCTCCCTTTCCCTTCAGGGTAGGCAGCGCGTGTGTGACACCCTTAGTGTTGCACACGTTCATATGCCACGATGACCGCTTCCCATCAGGTGGGCCGTGTGCTTGTCTGCCACCTACGTAGTATAAAAAAAAAAAATTTCATTCCTTAATTCTCAGAAATAAATTAAATTATTCAAGTCGTATATCACACACAATACTGTCATTACAACAGCCCTGTAAATAGAACCCACACAATAGCTTCTCATTAACCCTTCTCTTGAAAAATAAAGCAAAAAGCTTCAGTTGAAATGACCACCGCTTAGGGCATGTGCTAATTAGGCGAACAGATTGCTATCTGAATCTTAGATGAGGGCAAACAATATGCCTGTAGCTTATTTCTGCCTCAGAGACGTAGGCAGAAGCTAGTGTTGATAGCTTTGCAACAATTATTATTATTATATCCTACTACATCCCTGATTGATTGAGTACGGGTTAGCTTCAATAGCCATCTAAAGAGTGTTGTGGTGGAGAGTGGAGTATGTAACAATGATATCCTTGACAAAGACGAAAAAAAAAATATTCATGTCCTCTTATTTATTATTCGTATTTTTTTTATTTATTTAGTAAAACAGTTTTGAAATCCTTTTGCTAACATAACGCATATTATTATGGGTAAATGCCTCAAGTAATTAATTTTGTTTAAAGTATTTGTTATTTTTCTCACCCAGGCAAAGTAAAAAAGAAAATGTATGTGCTTCACATTGTATGAATGTATGAATGTCCGTCCCTAATTATCATCACCATCACAGCGTTAGTCTTGGTTGTATCTATAACTTGTACTTGCATTTCCGTGTGGTCTCAAGAGAATGAAAAAGAACATTCAGAACGGATCTTGAACCCAGCTGAACGCTTACCAACTGAGGTAGACAAGCACACGGCCCACCTGATAGGAAGTGGTCCCGTGGCCTATGGACGTGTGCAACACTAAGGGTGTCACACACGCGCTGCTTACCCTGAAGGGAAGGGAGAAGCGCTAAGAAGCGGTGGGGAGGCAAGGTTTGGTCTTTGGTTTATTTATCGTCTTAATTTTTTTCCGTGCCTACGTAATGCCCCATTTATAGAAAAATTGGGCATTCAAAATTTCATTGAAATAATCAATTTAAAAATACAAATAGATCCAGTAAAGATACAGTGATTTAAAACAAAATGTAATTTACAATATAGTAGCAAAACTCATAGACTTCTATAATACACAATTCAGTTGTTAAACGAACCTGTGGTTTACCTGTTCGAAACCGATCACCACAACACGGCGCACAAACTGCCGCAAACTAACAGCGTATTGCGGACGTATCTTAACCGCCTCCATGGAATATTTAACAGCGATCCCCATGTGTTTTGTGGCGAAGATTCATGGGTTTAATTGAAAATTCTATAGCGGAATGTTTTCAACGGACCGGAGCAAATGAAGGGGTATGATTTTGACATGTTTTTTATGTGTGTGTGTGTGTGTTTTGTATTCATGACACTTGTGAACATATGGCATTTTAGGGTTAATGTTTATGGGCCATATTAAAGTTAAGTGTTTGTGAGATTATGTGCACATCATATTTTGGGAAGTTACAACACTTAAAATATCGTTATAAATTAGTGTAACTTTAAGTAAAAAAACTGAAATAAACTTTAAAAAATCAACAAAAGGACTGATGATTCAATGACGTCAGCTTCATGGCAATATTTTCGAAAATCACGTACCTATACTTCCATACAAAATTTCATCCCCTATTTTCTAAGCCTTTATGTATCAAAAAACGGAGCCTATGTCTTTTCCCATACTATAGTCAATTTCTGTATGAAGTTTCATCAAAATCGATTGAATAATTTTGGCGTGAAAACCTGACAGACAGAGAAACTAATTGGTATGTGGTATTGAATAGTTGACTACTAAATGCATTTGCAATAAAGTTCTATTTAAGCTGATTCTTTTTTTATATGTAAGATACGTCAATTTAACTTCACCTCGCCTGATGGTGAGCTGAAGGTGGAAAGAAGGTCACCAATACATAGATACACGTACCATGTTAACAATGGTGGCACTCAGCTTGACGGCCTCATCAAAAGAGGATTGTCGTCGCAGCACCACGGTCACCCACCGGTCCCACTAGTGCTGCGACCACAATCCCCCCCTTATGCACTTTGCTGACGGAAAACTCACATTACATAATATATAACATCCATTTGCACCTTATTTACTCATCTTCCCTCCGTTATATCAAAATAAAACGGTACGATCAAACCCCATTCTACTTAAATTGAAAGATGAGTCAAATGCTCTTACATCCCCCAGCGTTCAAGCTCCACCTGGCGTGAAATAAGAGTAGTACTAAGGGATGCTGTCTGCTTTTATAAATATTTAATTCCAACATTCTCAAGAGTTGTTAAAAGTAGGAATAGAGCCTCTTATGACGATAACGACTATCTATATTAAATATTATAAAGATTAAGATTTTATATTTTATTTAGAGATTTATATAGAGACTAGCTTCCGCCCGCGGCTTCGCCCGCGTGGAGGTCGGTATCGCCACCAAGTCTATTTCAATAAAACAACTCTCCACGTCACTCACTCGTCCACTCTCCACTCTCCACTCTACTCTTCACTCCACTCGTCTAACCAATACCTTCCTAATAAAAAGACCCCATCAAAAGCCGATAATCGCGATGGACGTAAAAACTACTAAATGTATTTTGATGAGGTTTTTTTATTAGAAAGTTCTTGACTTAAAATTTACCCTATGTTTGGTTGTAATTGGCTAATTAGAACTGGAGATATAACCAAAAATGATGGCCTACCTTAAACCTTGACTCGCGGGCGGAGTCGCTTTCCTTTTTTCCGTGCGGAAATCCTTATGGATACCTACCCTGCGGCTAGCGGGACAGGTTATATCGGACACTTACTGACTAAAACCGCACGCCGTCTAGGGTCTTCTGAAGCCAGGGTGTAAGGGGGCCAACGTTCTGGCGCGGCTGTTGCCCAACATGAGGGGGCCGGATGACTCCCGCAGGAGGCTCTACGCGGGGATCGTGTGGTCCATGGCCCTTAACGGTGGCGTACCCGATCTGGGCGGAGGCCCTGAATAGCCGTAACAGGTGTATGTACATACATTGGGAGCGCCGCAGCGCGTTATGCCTACCTATATTGGTGGCGAAAGGAGGCGCGGGAGCGGAGACTGGACCCGGAGCTTCGAGTAATCGAGGCCGTCCACGCCCAGCTCCGCCAGGATACTGTGGTGGAGTGGAAGGACCGACTTGGGAAAACGCGAGCCTATCGACTATAAAAAAAAAGCGCAGGGCACCCGTTATAGCGGCGGTAAGACCCGTCATGGAGACCTCACGGGGGCCCCTCGTACCAGCTGATGCAGGTGATCTCTGGTAAGTGCTTCGGGGATCAATTGTGTCTGATTCGGAAGGAGCCGACGCTCAGGGCTGCACACGTTGGTCAAGTGTCCGGCGTGGGAGGTGCCGAGACAGGCCCTTCTGGCAGCCCTCGGGGTGGGAGTCCTCACACTGCCGGTGTTGATCGCAGCAATGGTGCAAAGTGCGGACGCGTGGTCGGCCACCGCCTCCTTCTGCGAGCAAGTGATGCTCTAGTAGGAGGCGGCGGAAAGGGTTCGGGAGAGGCTGCACAGAACTCTCCCGGACGGAGGCGACGAAGGAGTCGGAGGTCTAACGACCTCCGTCGGAGCCGCCTGTCAGCCTAACAGAAGCAGGCCGAGGCGGCGGCGCATGGAAGCGTCCCCCCCCCCCCCCTATTCCGGGGGCATGACGGGAACACTGTGGATGCCAAGCCCGAGGGTTCCATCTCGAATCCGGAGATGGCCCGGGTCAAGTCGGGGTGCGAGGGAAATGCTCTATGGGCCATCTTAAACCCTGGCGTCAGAAGACCCTAGATGGCGTGCGATTTTAGTCGGTAAAAGTCCGACATAACCTGCCCCGCTGGCCGCGGGGTGGGTATCCATGAGGATTTCAGAAAGAAAGACAAAAAAATTACTGATTGCATTTTTACCATTGGTATTGATCACCAATCATCCCCGAATAGTTATTTTGTAAATATTTCAATGTACAGAATTTACCTCTCTACAGTTTTAGTGACGTAACCTGCGACAAACTTATTATTTGCGGTTGGTGCTGTAATCGGGTCTACGGATTGAACCGCAAAATTAAGTTTGTTTTTTATTGTATAATTTATCGGTTAAGTTACTTATAGTGTGAAGCTAGCTTATAGCATGTTTAACATAATAACACCATTCAAATATGCGTGTTTAGATTACACGTTGTTACAGAATGCGTTAAGATATAAACGTTCACTGCTCGTTCCCCGTAGGTGAGAGCGTGATAATAAGTAGCCTATGTGTTGACCCGACTTCCTAACAATATTCTTGCCAAATTTGAAGTAAATCCGTGCAGTACTTTTTGAGTTTATCCCGGACATACATACAGACAAACAGACAAACAGACAAAAATTCTAAAAACTATATTTTTGGCTTCAGTAAAGATTGTAGATCACACCCCAAGTATTCTTTTAAAAAAATATTCAATGTACAGTTTTGACTTTCCTACCATTTTATTATATGTATAGATTAGCAGTATCGGTGTTTTTAATGGTTACTCCCATTTATCCTTGGCCTTTAGCTTACCATCAGGTGAGGTGAAGTCATATTGATGATTGACATATTATAACCGATATAAAAAATTGGTTGTCTGTAAAGTCGGTTTACGGACGATAGATTTACGTGATAACGTCATAATCATTATTTTATGTAATACTAGCGACCCGCCCCGGCTTCGCACGGGTGCAATGCTGATACTAAATTAAATACACTACAGAAGCGGAACCTTACTATTTCACGCGAGAAGAGAGATACATGTGTCACAAGCCAACGCTTTGACTCTGGCCTCACTGCTTGGGCCTCTCTATCGCTTGTTGCGCGCTCTCGCTTGCACGCACAGGCTCAGGTGGAACGTTACTATGGAACGTTACTATTTTTCATGAGTGTTGCTGGTATTATCAATTTATAAGACGTTATCACGTCAAAAAAGATATGATTATTAATACAGGGCAGCCAGAGTTTTCATATCTCATATCCCCCAATCCCCACCTCAAACCCTCCCTCCAGGGTCGGCAGCACGAGAGTAACGTTCCTGGTGTTGCATATTTCCATAGGTCACGGAAACAGCTTCCCATCAGGTAGACCGTGAGCTTGTCTGCCACCTAAGTGGTATAAAAAAATTGAATACCAAGATGTTGTATGCACAAAAACATCTTATTATACAAAGGAGGTAGGACACAATGGTATCTCCCGTCCGAAATGAGCTGTCCGACTGGGGTAGTACCTCCGCCCTACAGAACACCACGGCCATAACAACCATCGTGTTATGTTCCCGCCAGTAAGTAGGGTAGCCAGGGCTCACTATACCCCTCCTCCCCCTTTCCTTCAGGGTAAGCAGCACGTGTGTGACACCCTTAGTGTTGCACACGTCCACAAGCCACGGTGACCGCTTCCCATCAGGTGGGCCATTTGCTTGTCTGCCACCTACATAGTATAAAAAAATCAACATACAGTCGATCCTAACTTCTTTTTTTATTATTTATCACCTCAGTATGAGTAGCAAGCAGCTAGTACCCTCACCGTCCCTCCAAAACCAATCAATCAGTGGAGGTTACAAAAAAACAACTCATAAAGTAAATTTCTCATGATGGAGTGGCGTTATATACAAAACCCGATGTCTGTCTGTTCGTCCGTGGTGAAAGATTGATCGACCACAAACCTGGCTACATTGTTTACTTAACAATTTGTTAATATTTAAGGCCGCTGTGGCGTAGCGGTAGTGTAGTCGACTGCTACGACATGAGGTGCGGGTTCTTAAGTGTTAATTATATAAGACGTCAAGTGACGTTAAATAAATCTGTAAACCTAATATAAACATACATATAACATAAACTCACGCCTATATCCCCGAAGGGGTAGGCAGAGGTGCTAGCACCCACATTTCGCCAGTTTATGTTAAGGTCCCAATGTAATAGGTGGCGAGCCTATTGCCATTAACCGGGCACTTATAAACCTGCGATAAATACACATATAACTTCATTCAAAGTCATTGGTGTGTGCCATGGTAACCTGGGATCGAACCCGAGACCTTCGTCTTAGCAGTCCATTACCCATACCATTAGGCTACCGCGGTATCCTAATATGAGTAAGTAAAATTGGAGTTTATGGTCGACCATGGTGTATGGGACGACCCTGGTGTTGCACACGTCCATAGGCCAAGGTGACCGCTTACCATCAGGTGGGGCGTGTGCTTGTTTACCACCTAAGTGGTATAAAAAAAATCTATATAAAGTACGTTACTTTATATAGATTACACTATTTATAGCTCAAGAACGACTAAACCGATTGGTCTGAAAATTGGTGGAGAGGTAGCTTAGAACTAGGAGACGAACATAAGATACTTGTTATCCTGACACGGGGACGAAGTATGACACGGGCGAAGCCGTGGGGCACAGCAGGCTAGTATTTAATAAAAATATATGTCATATTAATGATTTTTAGATGGTGAAAGGTCGATCTTCACCGGCTCCTCGACTAAGATATTTAAAGCGCGAATCGATACAAAGCTGTCAGTATCATTTAGTTAGGTAGCCGCTAAACCCGCTGCACTATTCATGCAGCTGAAATCAATCATGATCAGCGGCTGACAATCAATTAATCTAATCACGTGACAGCTACTAATGATTGGCCGGTCTTAATCAAATAATCATGAGTAATTGTTTCCCAGTTATGTTATTAGACTAATGAAGAAACTGTACAATCTATTCAAAAACTGTTTTTTAGGAATCATGATATTTTAAATATAATAATAAATATTCTACGACATTCTACACAGCGCTCCCTAAACCCAAAGTAAGCTTAGTTTAACTAGCTTGTGTTATGGGTTCTAGAATGCTGATAAACATGCTTATATACTTTTTTTTTGTAAATACATACTTATTATACCTAGAAACACCCAGACCAATGCAAATAGACATATTCATGCATACAAATATTTGCGCTGAGCGGGAATCGAACCCGCGCCTCCTGCGTAGCAGTCGCATGCACTACCGCTATGCCACAGAGGCCGTCATTTTGAAGGGGTTATTGAGTTTTTCATGGTTCACTGTGAATAATAAAATAACATCTGATAAATTACGACAGAATCGAAAAATTACAAATAGTCTGATATCAATACATTGTCTAGGTATTCAATTGTTTGGCACCACGTGTTATTAGGACCACTTTGACACCAAGGTGTCAAACGACAAAGGCCAAACTGTCTTTGGTTGATTGACACCGCGATCCCTTCTAGTTTTATATCAACTAGCGCTTAGATGAACATGTATTATTACTTTCAATTTCATTTAACAAAATTCCAAACAAAAAACAATTTGAGACGTTAAAAAGTCTTTTATTTTTTTTGAACGAATGAATGAAACAAATGAGCTGAACGAATGGAAACATTTTCTTATTTTAATTCAAATGTAAATGTTGCATTTAAATTCAGATGAGAGATCCTCCAAGTTATTACTGACGATTTGCGAATGAACAATTTATATAACGGTTGTATTTATGGGGGGTGGGCAGGAATGTCTTTTTAAATTGTCAGTGGAGTGAAAGATAAGTGGAAGTTCACACTCCATTTCACATTTCACCTGTAATATTCTCAAGAAACGTAATGTATGTACTGAATAAAATTCATGTTTTGTTGTTATAGAATGATGTTCTATTTCACGGCGGCTTAGCTGTCATTATAGTATAACATTATAATATACACTTTGCTTTTAAAAATGAATTACTTGCAATGCAATTATTGTTCTACTAACTGCTACATGAATTTCTTTTGACGTGACATGAACTTTCGCACACACATGTACGCGTATTTACAAGACACAGGTACTACTATTTAATTGTTCGTCCGCCTTCGTGAGATAGAATATCTATACACGAAAATTTAGGAGCGTTTCATGTTGAAAATAAGAAAAAACCTTACTTAACTTTACTTACCTACCTTGATTAGCTAAAATTAAGAAACGGTGTATGTAATGGGGTCTCCTGAGACTTTGCCTTTAGCTTACCATCAGGTGAGGTGAAGTCATATTGACGTGGCCGATATAAAAAAATCTCCGTGCCTCGGAGAGCATGTTAAGCCATTGTTGATCCCGGCTGCCATACGCACATTTACCTATTAACTTTACCGATTGTTTTAAATCTAATATACATGAATATTATACTCACGCCTTTTCCCTCCGGGGTAGGCAGGGGCAACAGCCCGCCATCGGTTTCGGTCCTGGCATTAAAACTTTTATGCAAGCGCACCTGTTTCGGGTGTTCTGGTCTTTCTTCAATACCCTATTAATTATGTTTTTTTTTCTTTACAGGTAAATATTTTTCCGAGTCTACAACTGGAGAAAAATGATTTTATAAATTAGTAAGTAACTTTTAAATAATCTAATAGGTTTCATATTTGCCCATTGGATACTTATAAAAGGATTTTTTTTTATATTTATGGAACTTATTTTTTTTTAAATCTCAGTCCGTCTTCCTATCTATTTGTCCCGGGTAATCTCCGAAGATACTGGTCCAATTTTGACGGAACTGCAATAGAAAATAAAAAATATTATAAAGCTTAATATAGACTACGTATACTATATCTTATGTAACTAATCTTATATGTACTAATATTATATGTATGTATTTAAATGTACCTATGGATGTTTATAACTACTTTGGTAAGTAATTGTAATTGGTGCAGAGATAGAATATCACATAAGCAACTTTTTAGATTCCCATTGGGAATGTGAATAGTCATCCCTGCGGGGGAAACCACAGGCTAAAGTTAGAGTATAATAAATTCGTAACTACTGGCGGTCTAAGCTAGACATTAAGTTACAAAGTCGAACACGCTACATTGCAACATTTATACTTACCCTGTTTTACGACTGGCGTGCAGATAGCGTAGTACTAGGTTTCTTTCACTTTTATATTCCATGAACTTATCGGGTATAGTGGAAACGTACATTGTGGTTTCGGGGAATTACGACTCAATTTGAGATGGGTAAACTAAATTATTAAATTGGAGAGCCAATTCTTGGGATAAAAATATGTTTTAAATTTAGAGTCAGTTTAGTTTCGATCTCAAATATTTTATTACAGTACACAAAAAAATATTATAAACAGCTAGTTCAATTGCAAATAGACATATATATAATTATTTACACTGAGAGGGAATCGAACCCGCGACCTCCGATGTAGGAATCCGAACGCTCTACCGTTACGACACACATGTCATAATGAGCTTACAGAGCGCCAATTCTCGTAAAAAAGTATGTTCAAAATTCAGTCTAATTTCGATCTCGCAAATGTCATGAAAAGGTATTCTTATTGAGTAGACACAAGGATTTTTCTTTGTTCTGTGGTAGACACAAATAACTAAAAACTTATTAGTAACGGATTATTGAAAGGTGAAAACTCAGTCAGAAAAATCAGTTGATAGATATTTGTATTTTTTTTTTAGATTTCAATACACGTGTACACCCTATATTGCAGGGTTTGGTAAGTTCCGTATTGATGGTCTATATAAATAAATTGTCACTGTGAACGAATGGTTAAAACAACCACACATTTTTGTTAAAGTCTTGACACACTTCCCCAGTATCGCGGCAGGAGTTTCTGTGAAATCGCTCAATTTAGTATAAGCAACGTATAAAACATATTGTTCTGTATACGGTTCATTCTGTATTGCTTTATATTTCAGCTAGTGATGTACTGTTGGGTATGTTATTGTCTAGGAAATATGGAAATATAATGATGAGTGATGGGATGGTAAAACGTGGCCATTAGCATCATGTCAAAAAATTCATTTGAATTTTTTATATCACTATCTCTGTATCAAATTTGAAGCAATTCTCGTGTAAAATATGTTCGAAATGAATCGACATGTGACCGAAACTAGATTGGGCCTGACTTTTTAATATATTTTTTACGAGAATTAGTCCTCAGATTCATTTAATTTTTAGTGTGATTGAGCAACGAACATACAAACATCCAAATATCTAAAGGGTTGTACAAACTTTCACATTTATAATATTACTAGGAATAGAATTAAAATGGGAGCAGGTAAATTGTTTTAACACTGATATTTCAAAGTTGTTATCTTAGCAATGAAATATATTTTTATATATTTATATTGGATATCAAAGTAATGTATTTATTTTCAATGGAATTTAATCTTGGCAAATACCTGTACCTATTTTAATAAATACATTTAAATTACCTATAAAGACTGTAATTCAAAATTTAAAACATTTAATAAATTTAATTCTAAATTCTTAACGTCCTAATATTCCGAATACTTCAAGCCTTACTTCCAAGAATCCGAAATATTTCGAACACTGAACACCTGACTCGAAAATCCAAACGTGCCCATCCCTATTCGATGGGCCGATACAATCGAAAATAACCTCAATCGCTTTCATAATAGAGGTACAGTTGGCATATAGATATAATTTACGGCAGTCATGTAACTTTACGCGTCATTACACAAGCAATAACTTGCAGAAAAGTAATAAACCAACAACCTTATATTAAGAGCACTGTTGACGATCCGAAACAGTGTGGCGCTGCCTTTACGAAAGTTTCGAAGAATTTTTTAGTCCATGTTTTTAACAACTTGTAAGGTCTTTTCACACATTTTCGAGTTTTCTTTTCATAGGGTCGCTATTGTTTATGGAGTTTGTAACGAAAAATATTTATGAGTAACAAAAAATATTCTTTATTACGATATTCGACATACGATATGCGGTAAGTAGGGTAGCCAGAGCTCACTGGATTGTGGACGTCAGATAATAATAACCAGAATAAACATAATATAATAACATAACCCAAGTTTTTTTTTAAATATCTATAATGTACAGATACAGCTATTTTACAATTTTTTGGAATAATAATACTAGCTTCCGCCCGCGGCTTCGCCCGCGTGGAGGTCGGTATCGCTACCAGGGTTTATTTATAGTGTGAAGCTAGCTTACAGCATGGTTTTTAACATAATAACAACATTTAAATATGCGTCGTTAGATTACACGTTGTTACAGAATGCGTTGAAGAAATAAAGGTTCACTGTTCGTTCCCCGTAGGTGATAGCGTGATAATATATAGCCTATGTTTTGACCCGACTACATAATAATATTCGTGCCAAATTTGAAGTAAATCCATGCAGTACTTTTTGAGTTTATCCCGGACATACATACAGACAAACAGACGTAAATTCTAAAAACTATATTTTTGGCTTCGGTACCTATTGATTGTAGATCACACCCCAAGTATTAATTTAAAAAAATATTCAATGTACAGTTTTGACTTTCCTACCATTTTATTATATGTAAGATAGATACCTAGATAAGGCTTTAAATTGCACTCTTAAGTAGCTGTTAAGGCTGTTTTTATCTCCACACGTTAAATATATAAGTGCGTAAATCGATTCTACGAAGCAAATATAGTAACCTATTGTGTAATAAAATACTAGGGGAACAGAACTCGTAAAGAGATATTTTATACCTAAGCGTAAAAATTCAAAATGGCGGCTTTATTTGCGATACTACAATACCATTTTATTTGCCGTTTCTCATGATGATTGGACAGAAAGTCAACCTTATTTTCAGCGTGATAAGGTGGGAAATTGAAGTGTTAGTGAAACGTAGCAGTTTTTATTACTTTTAATGCGCGTTTTTATTTGCTGCATTTCGGTTTGATGTATTCAAATCTTGGACGGTCGGT
This sequence comes from Lithosia quadra, assembly GCA_963576445.1. Lineage (NCBI taxonomy): Eukaryota > Metazoa > Arthropoda > Insecta > Lepidoptera > Erebidae > Lithosia > Lithosia quadra. The sequence goes on along the minus strand of OY754900.1, from coordinate 1,218,552 downwards.
CGTCATGCTTGGCTTTGAAAGCGAAGGAAGAAAGACAACTACATGTAGCGGAGATGCGAATGTTAAGATGGATGTGTGGTGTGACAAGAATGGACAGAATAAGGAATGAGTACATTAGAGGAAGTTTGAAAGTTGCACCAATAAATGAAAAATTGAGAAGCGAGCGACTGTCGTGGTATGGACATTTTATGAGAAGAGATGAAAGCAATGTTGTTAAAAAGGTCCTAAGTATGAATGTGGAGGGCTTTAAGGGTAGAGGTAGGCCTAAGAAAAGACGGATGGAGTGCGTGAAAGAGGATACGGCAAGGAAGCGGGTAACCGAAGAGATGACATCTGACAGGAATGAATGGAGGAAAAATACCATGTTGCGCCGACCCCAAATAATTGGGACAAGGGCAGGTAGATGATGATGATGATGATGGAGCTGTTTTTATTACTTTTAATGCGCGTTTTTATTTGCTGCATTTCGGCTTGATGTGTTCAAATCTTGGACGGTCGAGAGATGTGTACGGTGATTGTGGATGCTAGAGTTGTGTTTAAATCAAACTCTCTTATTAACCTTTGGAGAGCACAGAGCCCGCTATCGACCTATTTCTGTCCACATACGGATGTGACCTTCCCTTATTTACTAGTTGACACCCGCGGTTGTCGCCGCGCGGAGTTCAGTTTTCGTTTTCTGGCCATATCTCTGGCTACCAAACCAATTTCACTGACATTTACGGTAGATTTTAAGTCTGACCAAGATTTTTTAATAAAATTGCAACAGTTAGTCGTTCAAAAATCAATACCTCAAGTATTTTTTGAATAGGTATATTTTTTTATATCCGTCACGTCAATATGACTTCACCTCACCTGATGGTAAGCTAAAGGTTAATACTCTGGAATAGGAGTAACTATTACAAACACCGTAATTAGTGCTGTAATGGTGACCTCATCAAATGCTTTTTCACGCCCCGCTTAAAGGACCCGGGACTGTAGAAGGAAGAAAACACGTGAGCTGGTAAAGAATTCCAGATTTTGATGGTGGAAAGGTGTTGTCTCTGCCTACCCCAATGGATAAAATGCATGATTTGTATGAATAGTAACTAGTATAATATTATTTGTTGTGGACCAGCCTCATCAAAAATTGTAAGAAGCTGGTATTCTGTTTAAACTTATTTTGCGTCAAAACTCCGAGTACACGACTGCTTCGAACCCATCGTAAGGTTTCGATACAAGTTTGTTTCTATCTTTAACTTTGTATACGACATGAAGTTCGTCTTCTACTCCAAGTTGTTTCTGCTAGGTATCGCGACGAACTTTGTAATTATAGAAAGATTTCTTCAGTGGTCTCACAGTATAAGTTTGTCTTGTCTGTGTGTCTTGGATCGAGAGTGTAGGTATTATACAGCTAAGCTTTTTTTATATAGGACACGTCAAAAAGACTACCTCGCCTGATGGAACTAAATGATGGTAGCTAAAGGCAACCACCGCATACACCGGTAGTGCTACAGTGGCGGCCCTCAGCTTGACGGCCTCATCAAATGCTTTTTCACGCCCCGCTTAAAGGCCCCGGGACTATAGGAGGAAGGAAACACATGCGCTGGTAAAGAATTCCAAGTCTTTATGGTGCGGCAAATAAAAGACGCTATTTAGAATTTTATATTTAGAAGCTATTTAGCAGCCGTGGCGGTGGTATAAGGCGAAATGTGGGTGCTAGCACCTCTGCCTACCCCTTTGGAGATATAGGCGTGAGTTTATGTTATGTTATGTTATGTTATTTAGCAGCTTCGCCTACGTGGAAGTCGGTTTTCGCGTTTTTTGATTATATCTCCGGTTCTACTTAACCGATTGTGATCAAACATGCTTAAGACTTTAAGTCTCAAGTTTACTTTTTAAACAAAAAAAAAACACATCAACATCCATTCAGTAGTTTTTGCTTTATCGAAGGAAATTTAATTGATTGAACTATATAATAGGACAGAACAGAACTGTTTTCAATCTCAGATATTCATAACCTGATTTTATCACAAGTAAAAACACTTAAAATGGTCATAAACTTCGATTTAACCGAACAAGATACACAATTCATAACTTTGGTGCTATTTACGACACGGTATGCATATTTTTAACGCAGTGATAGCATTTTAGTATGTAGCTGACGAACAGTTTTTATATAAAATGCAAATGCCACTCACTACACGGCCTACACGGCAAAAAAAACTCAGCGAATTTTCTCTATGTCCACCACTGAAGCACGTTCACCGGCAACAATAAAAAATTTGGTCATATTTAAAAAAAGATCATTTTTTAGGGTTCTGTGCCTCAAATGTAAAAAAAACCAAATAGGATCACTTTTTTCTGCCTAGAATTCGTGAATCAGGTTTGCAATCTCTTGAAACTGTGAAAAATCAAATTTCTAAGTTAACGTAATCAAAAAAATGGAGTTTTGCAGCAAATTGTAAGTTTTTTAGAAAATTTAAACTTATAATATACTTTTCAACGATCTATTATCATAACATTACATTTAGCAGAAATAAAGATTTTATAGTACCTATAAGGAAAGGAAAAATTTCAGGCAAAAAAAAATTTTTAGATAGTGCCTGTGATTTCATCGGAATCTGATAGCTTTTCGTGTTTTTTATACTCAACTAGCTGTCGCATGAGTTGAGAGAATTTCTGTACTGACAACGCAGGAGACTTTGATCTACCCGCTGACAATACAGAATCCCTCCAGTGAGCTCTGGCTACTCTACTCACCGCCAGGAACACGCTGGTTATTATGGCTGCGGCCTATAACTCCAGTTTGCTGAAAGCAACGTTGAAATTGTCGGTCAATCAATATACGGAACCTTTAGTAAACAACCCCGACTCGCATTCGACCAGCGTTTTCAAATTTAGAACACCGCTGTCACTAGGTGATCTAAATTCAAAACACTCGTGTTTAACCGCTATTCGGTACCAAATATATTGTTCTGTATTCGAATATAATGTAATACGGCCATTACAAATAATTGCTTCTGCGTAGTAGCACAGTGTAATGGGAAACCTCCGTAATTTTATTGTGTTATAAAATGCTACTTTGTTATGATATTAGGGTTGGTACATAATATTTGACGAACGGAAAACACGGTTGATAAATCGATTATGTAATGTGAAAGATTCCATATTTTATTATACAATAGTCTACTCCCGCGGTTCCACTTGCTTAGCTTTTTTATCGTGCGGAAAGACCCATCATGTAAATAATTACCACCCCCATCGGAAATTTGGGTGGCTATGTCGGGATCGAACCGACTAGAACCGCACGGTGCCGTCTTGGGTCTTAATTAGGTACCTGACATAGGCATTTCCCTCGCAACCCAGCTGACCCCGGGCCATCTATAGTTTTAAGATGGTCAGTCAAGAGTCAAGTCAAGAAAGGGAGATGGCGCGAGCATCGTACCACTTCACCCGACGGTGGGGTGTAGGGTGACAGGTGGCAGTCCTGTCACCCAACCGTAGTGCGACGCCCCTGATGTTGTACACGTCCATAGTCCACGGCAACTGGTCCATTAGGTAGGCCGTGTGCTTGTCTGTTACCTAAGTGTTGTAAAAAACGCGTGATTTGTATAATGTATGTATGTTTTTCCGTCAGATATGTACCAACCCTTACGCTGAAGTATCGGTGAGGAATTTCTGCTCGTAATATGCTGGCGTTGGGAGAATTACGTACGTAATGTTCGGGTCACTTCGTCAATCTTCGCGAAATAAGCGAACATGTAATATGATTCCGTAAGCTTATAACTGCGTTTGTGGCGAAAAAACACGATTGCTGAAATGCTGTTGACAATTAAAATTGTACCTTTACGTGTATTGTTTTATATTATAGTATTTTGAAGGAGGTAGGACACGATGGTAGGTATCTCCCATCCGAATTGCCCCCGTAGACAAGTGTCACAGCGTAAATCGCTAAGGTATCGAATTGATTAGGTCGACCAATCACACTCCGGCGTCGTATACCGACAACGAGCTTGGATGTGATTGGTCGACCTAATCTATTCCTTTCTTTAGCGATTTACGCTATGACACTTGTCTACGGGCCCTGAGCAGTCCGACTGGGATAGTACCTCCACCGTACAGAACACTGCGCCATAATAACCTTGAGTTGTATTCCCACCGGTAAGTAGGGTAGCCAGAGTTCAATGTACCCTTCCTCCCTCCCACCCGTTCCTAGCCTCCATACCCCTTTCTTCCACGGTACACCTGATGGGAAGCGGTCACCGTGGCCTATGGACATGTGCAAGACTAGGGGCGTCACACTCGCGCTGCCGACCCTGTAAAAACCTTCTAATGCCCTTCTTGAAGAACCCCATATAAAATAAGAGCTTTAATTCAAAACAAAACAAAATCCAGCAATAACAATTAACGAAGAGATACTAAAGAGTAATCTATTCGAATGTTGCCATCAAAATTCAAAAAGGGTTGCCAGCCATTAAAACTTTCTCGTTATTTCCGTGTTGTGACGTAATGTAAAAAATTATGAGATCAACGGTAAAATGCATTGTTTCATTATTTATTACTAGCTTTCGCCCGCGGCTTCGTCCGCGTGGTAGTCGGTATCGCCACCAATTAAACCACTATCCACTCGACTCTCTACTCCACTCTCCACTCCACTTCATTATCCACTCCACTCTCCACTAAAAAAAAAGGATAAAAAGTGTCCTATGTCCGTCTCCTGGTTCTAAGCTACCTCCCTATTAATTTGCAGCTAAATCGGTTCAGCCGTTCTTGAGTCATAAATAGTGTAGCTAACACGACTTTTATACAATAAATAGATTATGATAATGTTATGATTTAATTACAAGCTTTTATTTAACTTGCACTGTGTGTTTGTTAGTTAGTTTCTTATGAATAGAAAGGTCGTATTTATATTATGAATTTTTAAAAATTTAAAAATACCACACCCGTCGCCATCGGGGCGACTGTTGAGATTTAAACCGACTTAAACCGCACCTTAATCGACTTAAATCGAGTCTTCTAGTGCCGGGGTGTAAGGTGGCCAAAAAGGTATTTCTGTCACACCCCGGCTAACCAGGAGGGCCATCTCCGGGTTCGAGATATCCCCTTGGGTTTGGGAACCACAGTGTCCCCATCATGTCCCCAGAAAGAAGGAAGGAACCAATCTTAGCCTTATTTATTTTTCCTCTTCGGTGTACAAAATCAAAGCCATGTAGGTACTGAATTTAAAAATAGCTCTGTTATTCGAGCAGCTACAAAAAGCGTGCTAAAAAAACTACGTTATTCAACACCACGCCATCGCAAAAAGCTTGAATATTTATTCAGTATTTCTGTTACAAAATTCAGTCGCCGAGCGATTCATTGTCAACGTATTCAAATCTTGTTAAGTCCGACAATATAGGTGGGTATTCAAAAAAATTGGTAGGCGCGAACGTTTAGGAACACTGGGTTCAGTACATGATTTTTATACCATTTAGGTGGAAAAGTGACCCATGATAGCAAGTGGTTACCTACCAGAGCATCATACTTACGACACTGTAAAAACCTTCTAATGCCCTTCTTGATGCACGTGATGATCAAATTATAGACAACTAGCTGACCCACACCGGCTTCGCCCGTGGCGTATTTCGAAACCCGATGCACCCTTTTTAACTCACATAATTATGCTCATAATTTATCAGTTTTCCTATAATGTATGGGAATCTACCGGAACTGTTCACGTTTATGATTATTGCTCCGCTCCCTTAGGCAGTAGCGTGATGATATTCAGTCTATGACATTCACGGATAATGTGGCTTTCTATTGTTGAGAGAAGTTTTAAAATCGGTTCAGTAGATTCCGAGATTATCCTTACAATTTAACAAGTATACACACACTTTACTTCTTTATAATATTAGTATAAGAGGTAGTTACACGACGGTATTAGCAGTCTGACTGGTGTAGTACCTTCGCCCTACAAAACAGAGGAGAGATTTAGTGCTGTCAGCGGGCAGATCAAAATCTCTAGGGTTGTCAACACACTCTCTTTTACGATCAGAATTAAAATCAGCTGTATGTTTAAATATAAATATATTACGACATTCTACACAGCGCTCCCTAGACCCAAAGTAAGCTTAGTTTAACTAGCTTGTGTTATGGGTTCTAGAATGCTGCTAAACATATACTTTTCTTTTGTAAATATATACTTATTATACATAGAAACACCCAGACCAATGCAAATAGACATATTCATGCATACAATTATTTGCACTGAGCAGGCATCGAACCCGCGCCCCGTAGCAGTCGCATGCACTACCGCTACGCCACAGAGGCCGTCAATGTTTGATCACAATCGGTAGTACAACTGGAAATAAATGATCAAAAGTTGCAATAACCAACATTCGCGCGGGCTATTTAAGGAATAAGTTTATGTGCTACCACGGAACCCTAGAAAAATAAAAATTACAAATTCCCGTCGCGTTGACAACACTGTAACAATGAACGCTTCGCGAATACCGACCGAGTCTATTGTTTAGACGTTACTAACACTAGTTCGGCAGGTTTTTTGATGTTTCAGTTCACCTGAGGTGTAACCACAAGAGTATAGTGCGCGGCATCTAACGTGGCCAGATAATAATAATAATAATAATAAATATTCTACGACATTCTACACAACCAACGCTCCCTAGACCCAAAGTAAGCTTAGTTTAACTAGCTTGTGTTATGGGTTAGAGAATGCTGATAAACATACTTATATACTTTTTTTTTGTAAATACATACTTATTATACATAGAAACACCCAGACCAATGCAAATAGACATATTCATGCATACAAATGTTTGCACTGAGCGGGAATCGAACCCACACCTCCTGCGTAGCAGTCGCATATACTACCGCTACGCCACAGAGGCAGTCACAGATTTTGAAGTAGTGTGGATCCTACTACTCCAAAACCTTGCCAAGTTAGATGCTGTACACTATACTTGTTTGTGGCAAAATGCATCGCATATTAAACAAGTATAGTGTACAGAATTTAACTTTCAAAATCTTGCCATGTTAGATGCCGTGAACTATACTATTATAGTCAATCCACTCCTTTATTTTGCGTTTGACAGCAGTTTTAGAATGTAACTGTTGCATTAATCCTACAAGTAAACTTGGAAATACGTGACCAAGAAATTATATAAACTGGCGTATCATATGTATCTACCCTATTTATAACTCATTACCAAAATTAAAATGCTTTAATTGTTTTGGTTGATTTAAAATTTACGATTATTTGCTCACACAATGAAAACGGCTACACTCTACCATGTCTAGTGTTGGGATCGAATGAAATCGCTGCAAATTACGAATCTAAAATAATCGTTCAAACTTACTTACATTTACGTCAACACAAAAGTTGTTGTAACATGTAAGCTTTGTTTTTATAGCGTATTATGGATTCTTGTACGTGTTTTCAATGGCTAATCATCTCATCAAAATATTTAAGTTGTGTTGTGTAGGGTAATAGTTTTCATTAATATTATACGTAGGTATGAAAAGCACTGAGCCCACTCGTCTTCGACGGTCTTTTGAAACGCAGCCACAGCGTCTTCGGCATCCATAAAACGTTTATCTCGGTATTTTCTTCCTTTTTCGGAAATAAATATAAATCGCAAGGTGTGAGGTCAGGGCTATTATACGGCGGGTGACCCAGTAATTCCGCAAATTGTTTTTACCATGACAAAACAATGGAGCCTAAACTCGATAGGCTTATCTTATTGGCGTAAACCCATGACAGATGATCGGTATGAACAGCCTATAAGTTTAGTGTCGTCGAATAATTGATACATTCAGGAGGAGGAGGATGGACGTAAAAAGTACTGAACGGGGTTTGATGCGGTTTTTTTTATTACAAAGGTCTTGGTTAGACTCAAAATCTTACGCATATTTGATCACAATCGGCTCTTAGATCAAATTAGAACATGCGATATAGTAAAAAAACGCGCAAATCGACGTCCACGCGGGCGGAGCCGCGGGCAACAGCTAGTACAGAATATAAATGATTTTTGACTTTGATTTTGACTTTGACATTGTACACGAAAAGAGAATGTTTATTACAAAACATAAAATTTTGTAGGAAGATCCAATAATAGCCATTATTTAATATTATCATTATTATAAAAATAAAAATATTTTTAACAGATTTTATTGCGAATTATTTTATTCAATTATACGCCTGGCACGCAAAAGAAGTATAAAAATTTGAATATCGAGCAGAAATAAAATAAATTGAAGTTTGAAATCGATTGCAACTTCTTCAGAGACTAAGTCGATTATTGTTTGAAATCGGTCAGGTTACGCATTTGGACATAACTATTTGACAGAAAATTGAAATGTCAAACGCAAAATAAAGGAGTGGATTGACTATAGGTATTCTGTGCCACAAGATAATATGATTATCTACTAGCCTGCTGTGCCCGCGATTTCGTCCGTTTGGATAATTACATAAATGAGATGATGACAGCCTCTGTGGCGTTACGGTAGTACATGCGACTGCTACGTAAAGGACGCGGGTTCGATTCCCGCTCAGTGCAAATATTTGTATGCATGAATATTTCTATTTGAATTGGTCTGGGTGTTTCTATGTATAATAAGTATGTACCCATTTACAAAAAGTATATAAGTATGTTTATCAGCATTCTAGAACCCATAACCCAAGCTAGTTAAACTAAGCTTACTTTGGGTCTAGGGATCGATGTGTAGAATGTAGTAGAATATTTATTTTATTATTATTATGTAAAAAAACCCGACCACTGTTAAAAAGGCCGAAATAAGTTTGATAGCAGACGGTATCCAATGACCTAACCACCGCACGTACGGAACCGCGGGTATAAGCTACTCCCAAGTGGGCCATCTCGAATTCGAAGATCACCCGGGTCAAGCCAGGGTGTGAGGGAAATGCTCTATGGGCCACATTATACCCTGGTGCCAGAAGATCATAGACGGCGTGCGGTTACTTGTCTGTTACATTTGAAAACCAAATACGTTCCCTGGTTTCACATTTTACGATCTAATTTTATTTAATGTATACAAAAAAATATTAAACGTATCGTTACACAAGTCATCATCATCATCATTCTCTGAACCTTTTCCCAACTCAGTTGGGGTCGGCTTTCCAGTCTAACTGTGATGCGGCTGAACTTCGATATTTTACGTGGAGCGACTGCCATCTGACCTCCACAACCAATGGCGATATCGAAGTTCCAAGTTAGACTGGTTGGACTTTTGAGGGCTCCAACTACCCGTAACGACTGCCATAGATGTTTGTATGGCAACCGGGACCGACGGCTTAGGGTGCTCTCCGAGGCACTAATAAACCTGCGATAAATACACACATAACTTCGAAAAGCATCGAAAAGTCATTGGTGTGTGCCATGGTGAACCTGGGATCGAACCCGAGACCTCGTCTCAACAGTCCATTACCCAAACCACTAGGCTACCGCATTACACAAGTATATTTTATTATGTATACTGCTTTTACTGCAATTGAAACTCGGCATACTTCGGCTCAACAAAAGCCTCTAAAATAATCCAGCAATCTCAATTTACACATGTTATTCAGTAAAATTACTATACCTATAAAACCTATGGATGAAACGCATTGTAGAATACAACTGATGACACTAGAGTTGACCCAACACTGCTTATGCAATTCAAAGTAAGTGTACGCATACACTCACACACTAGTCAGCCACTACACGGCAAACGTCATTCGATTCAGTCATATATATTATAGCGATATAAAAAAATGCACTCTATAGCGTGTAGTGAAATCGTGTACAAACCGAAAAAAGTGACTTGAAAGAAGTATATGTGCGTCCATAGGCTACGTTGACCGCTTTCCATCAGGTAGGCCGTTTGCTTGTCTGCCGTCTAAGTGGTAAAAAAATAAAAGTGACAATAAGAAAAAAACGTTCAAGAATTACTAAAAAACTTAAATATGATTGAAATTCATATTTGGGTAATACTTTGTACTTTGCAATCCAAAATTCTTTCACACGCCATTTTTTTGTGATACAGTCTCGTCTTCAACGCGTTGCACCCATAGGTTTTATACTTTTATGCCTACATACGATTGTTAAAATTTAAAACGATATAAACAAAAAGATTTGACAAAAGTATAACAATTTTATACAACATTCTCGAAACACGCTTTGGCACTGCTAACCCTTTTAGATGTGCCAGTGGTAAAATTTAGAACTATAATTTTTCAGTACATTTTTTTAAAAAGACACGACTACTAGCGCCAACACAAACTGCAAATATAAATTTGCCAAGTCGTAGGTTATGACGTACCCGCGCAGGATTATAAATTGTTGCTTTTAGCCAAATTAAATTCGTAACACTCAAAATATAAACGAGAAAGATATATACGGAATATATAAGTGTGAAAAGGATAGATAGATGTATACTGTTTCGTCTACAGATCTCGTAAATGTGTTTATTGTAGGCATTTTCAAATGATGTCTTTTAATAATGTCGCTGTGAGCGATAAAATAGTCCTTATGGCGATAATTTTGGTTGGGACGCTGATATGGTTAGCTCCTATGGGAGGGTGTTGACTTAGCGATAACAATATGTGCGAGGAAGTTATAAGGTTTTGTCATAAACGTGTAAAACACACGGACAGAACGCGCTAGAGATGAGACTGAGTCACAAACATGGCGATGGCTAACTATGTGTGAGTGAATTTTTAGTTTGCAAAGTGTTTCCAGATTGAAATTTCTGGATATTTTTTCTTGCTGTCGCTACAATTTTTACACAATTATTTTACAACACAAAGCATGCTATTTTTTTTAGCTACTTTTTTGATATTAATTGATAGCAACCCACTTATGTCCCACTGCTGGGTACAGGTCTCCTCTCCTCTAACAAGAGAGCTGATAGGGTTTAGACGTAAATCCACACACGCTGTCCCAATTTGGGTTGGTGGATTGGACAATTGGACATGTCCTTAGAATTTCTTCTAGGATATGTCATGGGTTCCCTCACAATGTTTTTCCTTCACCGTCAGCAGATGGTAAATCATGACTGTGATTAGCACATAAATTTCACAAAGTGAAATTCACATAGATGTAACTGTCTGGCCGGATTCGAACTCCCCCTACATGCTGTATTTTTATTTTTTATCGCTATTTAAACTGACTGAATCTAATGGCGATTGCTGCGTAATGACTGACAAGCGTGTGAGTGTATGTTACAAACTTATACGTATAAGCAAGTGCGCTGACTTTATTGTCTTCAACGCGTGCTGTCCATAGGTTTTACACCTCCATGGGTTATATGCTAGCGATCATAAATTGGCAAGTAAGATATTATTATAGTTAGTAGCGGTGGTGGGCAGAAGCTACTTAGATATGAGGGTTATTTTGTTAAGAAAATAGAAGTTAACCCTTTCAGCGCGCAAGTTGGAAACAGTGGTCGTCATTTTGTTCGTTTTAACCGACTTTCAAAAAAGAGGTTTTTTATGTTGGACACGTCAACGTGACTTCATATCGCCTGATGGTAAGCTAAAGGTAAAGTACACGAATCGACTGTATTTTTATATTGTAAATAGCGGATCTTATAATAAAAAAATTCTGTGCTTTTTGCGAATCCCTATTTTTAAATAAAGGAACCAATGCCAGCGAAGGTCCCATCAAAATCGGTCCAGTCGTTCCCGTACTCACATGATTCAAATAGAAAGTCATTTTTTTGGCCATAGAGAATTTATTAAAACCTGTTTGTTACCATCAGGCGAAGTGAAGTCATATTGACGTGTCCGACATAAAAAAGACACTTCAATTTTTTTATTTACACACAGACAAAGATACTGACTATAGGTACATGAAAACATAACACACCATTTTTGGACAATCGCGTAAAAATCACAGTTTATCCAAACATCTTAACATCATGGTGACAAATCACTAAAACCCATAACATCTTTATACAGTAAAAGCAAAACATATTTTATTCGCCCTTCCATTTTTTCCAAGATTTTCCATTACGTAGCTATGCCATGTTATTTACACTATATTTGCCCGGTTTTTCTTTCATTAATCAGATGCTCTTTACATCAGTATACACTGAAAATAAATAGACGACTCTTCATCTTGTCAAAATAATAAATTTCCCTTGCTTATCAAGAGTAGACAGTTAAAATATATATTCTACTCTCTTTAACTCGAGGACTGGGTATATAGTTGTCTCTTTTTAATGCTAATACCGTTAAAAGGAGCGATTTATAGGAATCTTGCGTATCAATCGTAGAAGGAAATGCACATTTTTCTTGCTGCATGGATAGGGGGAGTGGGTTGAATGGTCGTCTTGGGAAGGGGGAAAGGGGGGAAATTGCCCCCTTAAGGACGCCTGAGGAATAATTATTATGATTCAGAAGCATCTGTTCTAAGTTATAATTAAAAAGAAAACAGTCTTCAAATCTAATGTCTTGGAGATTCCCCTTGCTTTGTTTTTTATTTTGATTATATCGAAACATTGGAACATCTTCACAAATTTTCACATTTATAATACGAGCAGAAAGTAGTATTATAAATTTTATTCATGACGTCTATCTCACTTGGTGATTTTAATTCGATAATGATCTGTCAAAATACAATCTACCTGGGCCTAGATTCTGCTAAAGTCAAACCACTGATATACCACTGACACTCTAAAAAATGCAATTTAATTGTAGACTTTATTGTTATCAAGTTAAAGACTGAAGTCAAATGATATCATCATTTGATTTTAGACTTTAACTGTATACCGGTAAAGTCTACAATTAAATAGCATTTTTTAGAGTGTCAGTGGTATATCAGTGGTTTGACTTTAGCAGAATCGAGGCCCAGGTTTTCGTGACATTTTCAAACCTTTAGTCACGAATAATTTGAATAATTCTCTACGTAGTCTAAACTAAACCAAAAAAAGAAGTGGTCTAAACCAATATCTGCGCTTTGTCACGCATTACTGCGACCACAATCACCTCTTCTGTCATGAGGCCGTCCAGTTGAGGGCCCTCATTATGTCACTGTCGGTGTATGTAATGCGGACCTTTCCTGAGAATTTTCCTGTAGCTTACCATTAGGCGAGGTGAAGTCAAATATCAATAATTATCGTAAGCTTTGAAATCACACGTTTTTAAAAATATAATTCTACTGAACAGCAGTCCAGTCTAACTTGGAACTTCGATATCGCCATTGGTCATAATGACCATTGGTTATGGAGGTCAGATGGCAGTCGCTCCACGGAAAATATCGAAGTTCAGCCGCATCACAGTTAGACTGGAAAGCCGACCCCGACTGAGTTGGGAAAAAGGTTCAGAGAATGTTAAGAATGAATTCTACTAAACAGCAGTGGTAATATGACAATGTGGTCTACGATGGATAACGTTTCACCTAGACGAAACCTATTCAATAGCTCAAAGACTTTGTTGGGGTTCAGCAACTTTTCACACAAAGTTGCAGGACTAAGTTAGTCGTTTAAATAAAACTAATTACTACAGTTGCATGTTTGAGTCCGTAATATTTCACAGGGGCACTAAAAGTGCCGGCGAGGTGTCACGAAGCCTACAGAAAGTCACCAGTCATGGGAACGGAAACTATGAGGAAGTAGGTCGGACGCAGATGTGCGTCAGTCTCTCTCTAGAAGCGGTTGTTTCTTCCTTAACCATTTTTAATGGCGGGATCACACTTCACGATGTGCCATTTTTTGATATTCGGAATAGTCCACGAAGAGCATCTATGTCCACAAAGAACGCCTGCTAGAGATTTTGTGCGGTCTTAGTCGGTTCGATTCTGACATAATCACCCGTTAGCGACAGAGGTGATATCCGTGGAGATTACCGCATGAAAAATAGGACACTATTTCTTGATAGACATAGGTATTAGGTACGTGTAAAGCGCGCTGGTTTCAGTGAAAAGAGGCTTTATGTACCGATGCGAAACGAGAATCCATACAAAGATTGTATTACCCTTGGGGTTTCAAATATAAATATTCAAAAAAATAAAAATTTCTACAGCTCAATACAAAAATTACTTTTTTGATGTAAGCGATATCTTTTGAAGTTACAATCCTATTATATCAAAACCAAATGAAAATAAATAATATAATTTATTTGCTTTGACATTCAATCTCATATCAATATTTTAAATTCTCAGCTGTTAATTTATTGGGATACTATTATTAAAATATTTTTGTGACGGTAGCTGAATGGATAAGGACCCGGCCTCTTTTTAGAGGTATCGAATTCGAATCCGGTCAGACAGTACTTACCAATGTAAATTGGGAATTTATATGTGCTAACTAGCTGTGCCCCGCGGTTTCGCCCGTGGCATGATTAGTCTCAGTGGCAAGGTAAAAAGTACCAGCTTTGTTCGTCTCCTAGAACAGTTAAAGTTAATATGGTCGTTAAGTTTTCTTAAATTTTCTAATGTTTCGCACAACTTTCTTGACTTTTTCTTTCATAAGAACCTTCTCCTGACAATAACAAACACAATAAAAAAATAATTAACGAAATCAGTCCAGTAGTTTATGCGTGATGCCGTGACCAAGAGAAATAGGGATTCATTTATATATATATATATAGATTACATGATTTACCATCTGCTGACGGTGAAGGAAAAACATTGTGAGGAAATCCAGATGGCGGTCTGTTGTCTCTGCCTACCCCGAAGGGAAAACTGCGTGAGCACAATTATTATTACGTATGTATGTATGTGACCTAGTAAGTCCATGCACTTTCTAGGGCAAGAAGCAAGTAGGTCCATGTTAGAATACAGAACTGCGCATATTTCAGACAAGTTTACGATTTCAACGCTTTGGTCCGAGAACGTAGTTACCCGAGTTTTGTTTACATACTGCAAGCGAATATGGACTTTATGTCCTATACATATTGTATACATAATACATGAGCAAATTTTGTTGTTGGTGGTTAGATAATATAAACTGGAAGGTTGGCAAAATAGTTATCTTGGACCTAGCAGTACTTTCTTTCTGATTTTTTTTAATACCTAGGTGGCAGACAAGCACACGACCCACCTGATGGTAAGTGGTCACCGTGGCCAACAGACGTGTGGAACACCAGGGATGTAACACTTGCTCTGCCGACCTTGGAGTGGAGGGGGATTTGGTTGGAGGGGGTTAGGAGAGAATAAATTAGTTTTTCAAAAATTCCTTCCTCCTATTCCTAGTCCCAGGGCGTTTAAGCGGGGCGTGAAAAAGCATTTGATGAGGCCGTCAAGCTGAGGGCCGCCACTGTAGCACTGCCGGTGTATGTGGTGGTGATCCCAGTTCTGAGACTTTGCTTTTAGCTTACCATCAGGCGAGGTAAAGTCATTTTGACTTCCTATATAAAAAAAATATTACAGTCTAGAGGTAGATACTCTATATGAAAATGTATGTTTGAAAGAGGTAATCTAGAAAGGCTGGGCCGATTTTGATGATATTTCCGTTGGCCACAAAGCAGGCCTATGCGTAACGTAAAGAAAAATAATTAAAGTTTTGCACAAAAGCTGAAAACCTTAATATCTAGGATGTGTCCAAGTAGCTCAGTTGTTCAGAGTATTCCCCCTGTAAGGGACACTGGTCATGGGTTCAAATCCCGTCCTGGATGATCACTTTTTCCGGGCAATCTATAAAAACACTGAACTAACCATATTACTCGCAACATTATCAAGTAACCAAACCCTTTATACGAGCATGACAATCAAAATACCGTGACGTCATCAACTGTGACGTCATAAATCAACTCTTTGTTAGTACATCTATCATTCGTCTAATACGATTGAACTGGCCTCCCTCCTCCCAATAATGGGCCCTCTATGATTTATGATTGGATTACTTTCTCTATGATAATATAGTTTTTTATGGAGTGACTTGATGCTTCACTAGATTTTACTGGTGGTAGAAATTGGATGGCACTTTGTCACAAAATTCGGCCGGGTAGGTATAGTACACGGCATCTAACTTGGTAAAATTTTGGAGTGGTGTGGGTCCCACTACTTCAAAACCTTGCCAAGTTAGATGCTGTACACTATACTTGTTTATATGCGACGCATTTTGCCACAAACAAGTATAGTGTACAGCATCTAACTTGGCAAGGTTTTGAAGTAGTGGGGCCCACACTACTTCTAAATCTTGCCAAGTTAGATGCCGTGCACTTTACCACCGTGCACGATAGCGAAAAACCCTCCATAGTAATCCAATCTCGGTTGGATTGCGTTCGGTGGTCAGCAAGTGCATAGCCGGGTAGGGGGGATTGTGGTCGCAGCACTAGTGGGACCGGTGGGTGTCACGCGGTGCTGCGACGACAATTCTCTTTTGATAAGGCAATCAAGCTGAGTGCCACCATTGTTAACATAGTACGTGTATATAATATAATTGGGACCCCCTTCCTGAGACTTTACCTTTAGCTTACCATCAGGCGGGGTGAAGTCATTTTGACGTGACCAATATTTTTTAAAAAACTTTTTGCTGTGGGTACCCATTGGTCAAAGTACCTATCGGCAATGGGCATCCCCATTTCAGTCGAATCCGTTCAGCCATTTTGGCATGACACAGTAACAAAATATTCACACATGTATCCATGCTTTCACATTTATAATATTAGTAGGATAGGATTCAACAACATGCAAAGTGCAAGAATTTTAAAATGCAAGTTATAATCATACAAATTGTATATGAAATTTGTAACTCAAGTTTTAACATAAGAATGAGTCTCATAATTTTACAACTTTTTCACCAGCGCCACTTGCAAGCTCAACTTAGAAGTGTCACTTAAAACTGGTTTCAACTGGTTACAACTTGCATGTAGGGTTGTCGCTTAACTTTTTTTTTTATTTACTTTAAATCAAACAAGCGTTTAACTTTAGAGGATTTCGTAATTTTTAAAAAGTTTAATAAAATGCTTGTTCATAGTTTGTGCAATGTTTATAAATGTTATATTACGAAGTTTTTCATTTGTCATCTAGAACCTGATTCAGTAAAATCAAGTTTTAAAAACGTGATTTCAAATATTTACTTATAGTATAGATATTATTTTTTCGAAATGTAGTAGAAAATGAATCAAAATATGAGTGTTTAAAAGGTTTGATATCACGAGAACTTGGGTAGATTTTAATTTGATAGATCATACCAAATAAAAAACGGATTCATATCAGTAGTGCAATGGCCAGGATTCAATCTCAGGACTTCTTGAACGTGAGACTGACTACTTAACAACTAAGCTAGTGATATCTTTTTTTTATATTGTACACGTCAACATGACTTCATCTCGCGTGATGGTAAAGTAAAGTCTTAGGCATGAGGGTCACCATTACATGCACTGATGATACCACAAAAGTGACCCTCAGCTTGACGGCCTCATCAAATGCTTTTTCACGCCCTGATTAAAGGACTCGGGACTGTAGGAGGAAGAAAATTCGTGAGCTGGTAAAGAATTCTAAGGTTTATGGTGTGGCTAAAAAAAGAGGTGCGAGGTTTGGTTCTTGATGGAATTGTTTGCTGTTTTGATAATGTGAGATGATATCTCAGCATTGCACGTGTTGTTCTGTATTTTTTCTTAAACTCAGTGATAATTTATAATCAATCGTAATGATTTTAATAAATATCGGTGAGTGGCAACCCTGCACCCAACCTCTTAACAGTGTTGCTCGTTGCGTCTGTTCCGAAGTTTGTCTGGCACCAATCTTATATAATAATAAAACACTTTGTTCTGCCTTTGTATAATTTAAGGTGTAAATTACTATTCTTAGATTTGAAAACTAAGTTCTGAGTTTTTTTTTTCCGATAAACCAGGTGTATTTTCAATATTGTTTTATATGTTGAACTTAGACTTAAACTTAAACTTAAACTCTTGCCATTCAGCGTGGCAATGCTGCCAGCCTTCGGGGCACATTACCAGTCAGCGATGATGCGGAGGAATTTTTTGACGCCATGTAAATATTTATTTTGTTTAGTTTTTGGTTTTTATTTTAATGTCAATATTATTTAATTTTCATTGTATTTTTATCATACTTAATAAAGTTCTGATTTCATTAATATAGATCTCATTTATTTTCTTGTATATTATTTAACGAATCGGTATTATTTTTAATTGCCAATTACCTTACCACCAAGAAAGGTGAAGTTTAGTGAGACTAATAAAAAACATAATGAAAGTTCGCATGAAAGGTTTAATGTCAATAAAGAAAACTAAAGAAGGCTGATGTATCTGCCTACCCCGAAAAGAAAAAGGCGTGAATAGGTGATGAGAGAGTTTCTGTGTTGACAACGCAGGAGAATTTGGTCTCCCTGCTGACAGAACAGAATCCCTCCAGGGAGCTCTGGCTACCCTACTTACCGCCGGGAACACAACACGATGGTTATTATGTGCGGTGTTCTGTAGGGCTGAGGTACTACCCCAGTCGGACTCCTTAATTCAGATGAGAGATACCGTCGTATCATACCTCCATAATATAATAGAATATAGATAGTGGAAATATTTTGAATTTCCAATACAGAACAACACGTGCAAGGCTGTGATATCACCCTCATACCGTGCAAACAATTCCATCAAGAACTAAGCGGTTCGGTGCCTCTTTTCTTTGCAGCATCATAAAGACTTGAAATTCTTTACCAGCTCACGTGTTTTCTTCCTCCTACAGTCCCGGGTCCTTTAGGCGGGGCGTGAAAAATCAAATGAGGTCGTCAAGTTAAGGGCTAACATTATGACACTATAGGTGTATGTAATGGTAATATTTGTAATATTCTTAAGATTTTACCTTTAGCTTACCATCAGGCGAGTTGAAGTCATGTTAACGTGACCGATATAAAAAAAAATACTAGGATGACTTTCTCACGAAGATTTCAATTAAGGCAATATTCACACTTAGCAAACTGTTTCTTAAGAGGCAAACAGTAAACAAGACTCATCTTGAGCCTTTAGCAAATAGTAACTTTATAGTCTCATACACTATCAAACACACACCGCCTTATTTCCATAACCTTTAAGCTAAAGTATATTAAACGTAGCAAAACATTACTTAATTGAAACTTTGCTGCCTTTGTAATAGAGCACAAAATTAATCGTTTGATGTGTGTAATAGAATTTGCCAGTAATGTGAGTGGGTTGCAATAATTCTTCAATTAACTGAGTCTCTGGGGCGTTTTGGGGTGTGGTACAAGGTTTAAGAAGTTGTTATAAATATATACAACAGGTGATATAAAAAATAATTTTTTGAAGTTAAACGGTTTTAAATTTTATTGTCATCAGAATTAAAGATTTCTGCCAAATATCAGAGCAATTCAACAACTGCAAGGGGATCAAATTTCAATTACTAGATTTGACCCAAACAAAATGGTCAATTTAAATAAAACCGTTTAAAAACATCTATGGTGTTTAAGTCTAGCTTGTCTATTGTCTCCTGTTTTGCTGAGGACATGCTGAGGAGCGAAGTTCATTAATTTATTTTTTATAAAGTTCTCCCTTTCATAAAAAAGAAATTGAATGATAATGTTGGAATGGAAAGGACGGACAGACACCATAGGAACTTCTAAATTATACAAGATAAACCAATCGAGTTTGAGCACATTTGTGAATAAGTACTCTGATGCTACATGATATCCAGGGTCTGTAGATGAAGACGGCAGGTAATATTATAAACTTCTGACAAACGTGATAAGTCCGCCATGTTTGGAATCATTTGATTTATCTTGGTGTACACTAAACTTTCTAGAAAGCAATTTTTTTTCAAAGTATTTTTGACATATAATTTTATATACAATAACTATCAAAGTAGCGTTCATAATTTTATATACAACCATCAAAGTACCGTTAAACATATAATTTTTTTTATACAACTTAGGTGGCACATAAGCACACGGCCCATCTGATAGGCAGCGGTCATAATTGCTTTAATTTGTATATACACACCATAATACACAAAACAAAAGTCTAAAATTACAAATGAGCAGTCCGTCTGGGGTAATACCTCCGCCCTACAGAAGACCGCAGCCATAATAACCATCGTGTTGTGTTCCCGCCGGTAAGTAAGGTAGCCAGAGCTCCCTGTACCCCTCCTTCCCCACCTCTTCCTAACCTCCCCACCTCTACCCAGCCCTTCCCCCTTTCCTTCAGGGTAGGCAGCGCGTGACACCATTACTGTTGCACACGTCCATAGGCCACGGTGACCGCTTCCCATCAGGTGGCTTGTCTGCTACCTACAAAAAAACAAGTCCTTTTTACCATTCCATAACGCAATTTCCTTACCAAAATTTCCAGCAGCCCCTCTCCCGCTCCACTTAAGAACTTGGCCCATACACCATTACTTCTACGGTGACGCACAAATCAGTCGTGAGCCAGCAATTCCCCAGTCTCCCTCAGTTCCACCGCCTGAGACGATTACTTGTAAACAACACTAAATTGCTACACTAAGGCGAAATCGTGACGAGGTCGTTTATAGGTTGCCATTAAATAAATCTAAAACGTATAATTAAAACATGGTGGTATATTATCACCTCTTCAGTACCTTGGAAGGCGATGGTAGCTGAATGGATAAGGACGCGACTTCTCAGAGGTATCGAGTTCGAATCCGGCTGGACAGCATCAAAGGGAATTTATAATAAATTATGTGCTAATAACATGATTTACCATCTGCTGACGGTGAAGGAAAAACATCGTGAGAAAACCCACATGTCCCAGAAGAAATTCTAAGGACATCCGATCCAGCAAACCGCATTAGGCCAGCGTGTGTGGATTAAGGTTTAAACCCTCTCAGCTCTCTCGTTGGAGGAGAGAAGACTCGTGCCCAGCAGTGGGACATAATATAAATTTCACGAAGTTAAATTCACATTGGTACTGTCTGGCCGGATTCGAACACGATATTTCTGAGTAGAGGCCGCGTCCTTATCCATTCAGCTACCATCGCTTGCCTAAGATATAATTAATTATAATTGTACTTGTAAAACATAAAACAACACAGTTTAAAGTATCTCTATTAATTCAAATTATCCTCTTATTATCTTACTTCAAGCAGAATGATAAAATTAAGAGTGAGCTAAATGGGCTGAAATTTTTCGACACTCACTTTAAAAATGTTCGTTGAAAATATTTTATTTACTTTTTCTCTTTTTTTATACTACATAGGTGCAGACAAGCACACGGCCCACCTGATGGAAAGCGGTCACCGTGGACCATGCAACACTAAGGGTGTCACACACGCAATGCCCACCCTGAAGGGAAGTGGGAGTTGTAGGAAGGGGTGGGGGAGGTAGAGGGGTACAGTGAGCTCTGGCTACCCTACTTACCAGCGGGAACACAACGCGATGGTTATTATGACCGCGGTTCTGTAGGGCGGAGGTACTACCCCAGTCGGACAGCTTATTTTGGACGGGAGATAACGTCGTGTCCTACCTCCTTAAAATCCCTTTCTTGGATATCACCAGTGGGTTGTGTAGGTTAGATGGCAGTCGCTTCTATACTTCCCGTCAGTGGCGGATTTACAAATTTGCCGCCAGTAGGCTATACAATTCTCCATGACTTCCACCCCCCCCACCCCCCCCCCCGTCGGCCACAAGTCTCGGGTCTTTATTTTATTTTTTTATGAAAGAAAAAAATTTAGCTCAAAATTGCCGCCCCCTAAAATCTACCGCCCTAGGCTCCAGCCTACTCAGCCTACTGGTAAATCCGCCACTGCTTCCCGTATATATTATATGGGGTTCTTTAACCGTTAGAAGGTTTTTACAGGTTCAGCAGCGCGAATGCAACACCTCTCCCACCCTTTTTATCATGCCGAAATCCCCATTGATACCACCCCCGTCGGCCATCGTTACCCTCTGCTAGTTAGAGGGACACGTGGCACGATTTGCTCTAGGCAGCAGCGTCTTCCTTGGCGAGTGGGAGGCGCTGTTCTCCTCCGTTACCCGGGTGCACCGCGTGGTGGTTCCAGCCTGCACCTATTAATACCTTATTAATATCTAGTGGTTTCACGTCAGTAATGGCCAGGATTCAAACCCAGAAACTCTTGATCGTAAGACTGACACCTTAACCGTTACACTGCCACGTTACTATGACGTACTAAAACTATTTTTATGTTGAATGAAATTTTAAGCAATTGCATGCTAACTATTTCCAATGATTTTCTGATCGGAAAAAATGATCATCCAGGACGGGACTTGAACCCGTGACCAGTCCCTTACAGGGGGAATGCTCTGACCAACTGAGCTACCTGGACCCGTTCTAGATGCTCGAAATTTTCCGATATATTCTACGGCTTAGGGCGCCGGTGGAGCCAACTACCGTAATTCGTTCCTCCAAAGGTTTGCTGGAAGAAAGCTCAATACGGAGTTAAACTCGCCTCTATACATAACGTTATATTAATTGTAATGTTTACTTACTTACTGTTTTCTGTGTGTACAATAATGAATTAAGAATTAAGTACTCCAATACATTCATACAAATATATTAACCCTAAAATACTCGACGCAAAGTTGCTTGTAGGAACTGGAAAGAATAAAATTCACCATCCGCTATAAAAGAATTCAACACAATCGTGTAATCCTTCCACAATAATATAAAAGGGTTAAATTCTACAACATGGTATAAATTATGCTGTGAAAAATACAAAAGAAGAGCACGCGGTAAGAACGTCTTATCTTACGTGACACACGGTCAGTTAAGTTAGACAACATGTTTGGTAGCTTGTTGGTGCTAAAGTGGAGAAAACTTTACCTATGTTCATCAGAGTTGGTAGGTTAGATGTCTGTCTGAACCCAAAAAAAAAGAAAGGATGAGAACGGGGAACAACGCTAATATTGTGATAATAGACCAGGATCTATAACATTAACATAAGCAATAAACGAACGGTTTTTACCATGACACTCTTATATTCAATAGCAATTTGATTTAGCCGAGGGAGTGATACCGTCTTTCTCATTTAGCTGAACTGAATTGCTTTTATTGTAGGGCCCCAAAACGAAGTCGTAGGGAAAGTTGAACAATTTTGGAACTCATTATTTTAATCAAAATTAAAATAACAGAAGATAAAAATTTAAGATTGGAGGTATTGTAAAAGTCAGAAGTCACAATACACACGAAATTAACAATATTAATAGGTTTTATAGTAATTACATTGCATTTGGGCCGTGGCCAAGTAGGTTTATTGCACGCTACTGGTGTAGCGCAAGTAGCAACCATTAATGTTCCTTTTTGGCAACAATCAGTGAAAAAAAATTAGACTTTAAACTGAAATACAGAAGTATTCTGGGATAACATCTCAGGCTCCGTCAGTTTTGTAAAAGGTCGAACTGAAACAAAAATATACATCTATCTACTAATATTATAAAGAGGTAAAGTTTTTTAGCATGTAGGCGGGTTTTACTGAGCCAATTTTAAAAATCCTTTCATGATTGAGTCACAAACAACCAAAAATCTAAAAAATACTTTTACATAGTTTTTTTTTGTGTTTCTTGATAGTCACTAAAGTTGGCAATTTATATATTTAATTTGCTGCCAACTTTGGCGAAATACGCTTTGCTAAGCTGCTATTATCTTATCCAAATTGTACTATAGAGGTATATTATGAAAATGAATTACCATACATTCGTTTATTTGTTCGACGTTCTATCCAGCAGTGTGTCCACAGTTATCTCCTCTGTGGCACTGCTGCCGCTGGCGGTGCTTTCTCGTGAAATAACATTTTTGATTGTCATCCCCTTCTATTCTTTTTAACCCTTCGGGTGCTATCTAGATGTAGATGTTTCGTACAAAAATGCTAAGTGGAGTGTTATGGTGGAGAATCTTATCGCGGTCGTAATAAAATTGCGCTATTGAATTACTGTACTCATTTGTAGCAAATGTTAAATGTTTTTCTTTTACTGTGGAGTTATTTTTTTTTGTATAGACGATTGATCGTTTGTTAAACAGTGATGTTAACGAGAATTACTTTCTCTACGGCATTTTACAAAATGCTCTCTGACCTAAAGAACATGACCTAAAAGCACAGTTTAACTAGCTCGTATCATGGGTTTTAGAATCCGGATAAACATACTTTTATCCTTTTTTTTGTAAAAATACATACATATTGTACATAGAAATACTAAGTCCAATGCAAATAGACATATTCATGCTTACAAAATATATTTGCACTGAGCGAGAATCGATCCCGCATGCACTACCGCTACGCCACAGAGGCCATCAAATTGATATTACTGTGCTTATGTAATTCTGTATTCTTTGTTACAGGTAACTCAATCAAATACTCAAAGAAAAGTCTATTAACTACAAGCTACAAGTAACTTACAGGGCATGAGGTAAATACCTTACACCCCGGCGTTTGAAGACCTGAGACGAAAAAAATCCTTGGAAAACTTCTGCTGAAGTCGTTAATAACGAAAAAAAGAACAAAACTCATGACGGCGTGCAGATTTAGTTGGTTCAAGCCCGACATTTTTTTATATTTAACACGTCAACATGACTTCACCTTGCCTGATGGTAAACTAAGGCGCTACCTATGCAGACGGCGGGGAAGGGCTGTCAAAATGTCCGTGGACATACGCGGCTTAAATGCGATCTAATGTTAGTAATAATAAGAGTGCGTCGCGGTAATTTTGACCACTCCGCACCTCCGTCTGTGCTGCGCCTAAGGCCGAAAGAGACGACGCGGCGAGGCGGTCAAAATGACCGCGATGCACTCTTATTTGTACGATTATAAGGCTGCATTTGTGCGTGCAATAGCACTCCTGTCGCTTGTCAGACATATGCGCTGCCGTGGTATAACTAGAATGCCGTTATCTACCGAAACCACTTTTTGAGATATGCGCGAAAAACGTGAAAAAAATTTCAAATTGATGCCACTCATTAATGGCAACTCATAACTAAGAATTAAAAATATCAAAAAATAGGTAAATTCAAGTACTTTTAAATGCCATTTATGAATTTTAGTGCTTAGAGTATATTTTTATATAAAAAACGTTTTTTGCATTTTTGTTTAACACCTCTAATACAAAGAGTTCAGAGGGTTTAAGCTAAAACGCCGCTATGCATAGCGTAACGGCATTTTAGTGTAAAACTAACTAGAAATAACAATGTGCAATAATATTCTTTAAAAAACTACAATAATAATTAACTAAAATGCCGTTACAACACATTAGAGTCGTTTTAGCTTAATAATAAAAACTCTGAACTTGCTATATGTTAGATTTAAATGCAGCTAATGTCATTTTACCGCTTTTAAGTATATTATCCTAGGCATATTATTAAGAAACTAGAATCATTGTTAAACTTAAACGCAGTTAAGTCACGAACCTTAAATCTTAACGGCACTATAGTGACACAATGCCGAGATGATAAGTGAGCAAATTTATGAAACCGTAGTTAAGAATAAAAATATGAAACATTTTTTTTAATAAAATCATTGTTTTACAGATCAAAGTCTGTCTTTACACTTTTAAAATTACCACTTAGCGGTATAAAAAAGAGCATAATTATAATTTTTACTTAAAAATAGCATAATGCAATATTCAAATGTTAGTAATTTACCAGTTACTGTACCAGTTTTGTCCGATAGCATCAAAAGCAGCCGCTGTGGCTGCTGATGATATCGTACTGGTGGATACGAACGTGGGGCAGATTGGTGCAATGTTTGAAGACATAGCCTTCGACGTCCAGTCCACTGTTCTCAGATGACTCCTTAAGTGTGGCGAAGACCAGTGCTCGGACCAAGTTAGGTACGTGGGAAGTACTTCACTGGTGGACTGGAGACATCGATAGCTACGTCAAGGTACCCATAGTCACTGCAGGGCTCCCTCGATATGGTTGAAGGGGCAGGACAATAAAACCCTCATTAGACCTTCTTTTACACAGTACAGTTGCCAATTTGACACGAGCAGGACCTGTATGTCTTGACCTGTATGTCACGACGATGAAAATGCTGCAGTGGATGTATGGAGTCATACGTTAGGATCACGTGAGGAACTCTAGAATTCAGGGCAGCCTTCATGTCCCTGACATCGTGGACAAAATTGCTGCCAATTAACGATCTGCTCAAGTCCGGTATTTTGGGTACGCAGACGACAGCACAGTGGTTGATAGGGACGAATTCGGCCTGCAGCCCATCATAGCACAGATTCAGTCTCTTCGTGAGGCCATGATTGAGCATTCGGCCTTGTCCTTGAAGGCGGTCCCCGATTAGGGAGATGTAAATTTGGTCAACTTCAACGCAAATAAGACCCAGACATGTATTAAATGTTTTCCGCTAAGTGGAGCCAATTCCAGCGATACTCTACTTGCTGAGGTGTACCAGTGCCGATAACCGACCACCTTGAGCTTCTTGGCATGATTCTCACTCCAACCCTCAACTTTGGTCCTTACAGTGAGGCAAAGGATCAAGTAGCAGCCAAAAAGCTGGGCATTCTATCGAAAGTGCGACAATATTCAACACGGGAACTCAGCTACTCAACCTTTACAAAGCGCAAGTTCGCTCGTGTATGGAGTATTACTCGCAGCTCTGTGACGACTCAGCTAAGTACCAACCCGAAGTTAAGAGAAGGGCCAAGAGATTCATCAACAGCGATGCGCTGGTTGCAGGTGCAGAGTAAGCTTCAAAGCTTGGAACACTGGCGTAGAATCGCTAGCTTCTCTGTATTTTATCGATAGCACTTCAGAGAAATGTGCGCTAGAGTTGTATAACCTAATTCCTCCAAGCCCCTTTCATCATCGAACGACCAGACGTACGGCGACGCGCCACCAGTACCTACATGGTGGATATTCGACTCTTACGCACAAAACGTTTTGGCAGTACGTTCATTGTGCGTACTGCTAAAGAGTCTGAGTGCTCTGCCTGAGTCAGTATTTCCACGCATGGATTGAAGGGAATAGGTTACTTCTAAGCAAATGTGCTCCACTGTCGTCCACATCACCACTTACCATCAGGCGAGATTGTAGTCAATCTCAAGCCAAAAAACATGCAGGAGAGTCACCCATGCTGATCTGGCCACATTCTGCGGTAATCACCAGGCTACGTGGGTCCCACTACCCACGTAGCCTGGCGGAAGCCACCTCCACGCGGTGCACCCGGGCAACGGAGGCAAGCAGCATCTTCCGCTCGCCAAGGGAGACACTGCTGCTGGCGACAAATGCCCGCCAAGGTGGGAGTGGCCCTCTAGAGGGTTGCTTCGAGGCTCTCCACGTTTCCCAGGCCCACCCGGCCCTCCTCTAGATACGCGCATGCATAGGATCATCCCCGACCTCCTCGATCATCACCCCCCGCGAGATCATATAGCGGCCTTTTAGCGTATTAATTTCGGATAGCGGCAATATAGTCTCACTGTTGTGACCAAGTTATAAAGCCGTTAAGTATCGTTAACCACATTTATGTCTAAATTTTTAAGTTAACGGCATTATAGCTCAATATAGCTTAAATTTCTATTCAAAACTAGAGTAACTATAAAGCAGTAAAAGTACTTTAATCACATTAAAGTGAATTAAAATCCGTTAACCGCAATCTAGCGAAACAATCTTAAGTTTTTTTTTGTTAATATTTGACTTTATTGAACTTTAGCGGCTATATAGATTAACAAAGTCACTTTACGGCATTTTTGAATAATACACAAGCAAAATAAAATCATATAACGGCTTTCTTACATTTATTATTTCAGGAACTATGCTAGATAGGAAAATACTGAAAAGACAGATCGATAGAGAATTTTTTTCTGAATAAGATGGCATCAAAAAGTGAAAATCGACAAAATGTTACATAACGGCGTTTTAGTTATACCACGGCAGTGCGGGCTAAATGCGGTCATTTTGACCGTCCCACTCCTCCATCTGCTTATCACCTAAAGGTAAAGTCTTAGGACCGGGGGTCACTACTACATACACCGATAGTACTACAGTAGACATAATTTTTTGTGTTATTTTCTAAAAAGATTACCTAAAGAGAACCTAATATTATACCTTTATAATATAGTTTCTCGGATCGGACATTAGTTTTGTATCATATTGTGTATGTAAACATACAATAATATTCTTAACAATGAAATCCAATTTCACTTTATCCAATAACTTTCACGTTAGTACATATTTACTAAGAAGTTGTGTTTGATATTTGCTATCAGTACTGACTCAGATCTTCATTAGAAGATTGTATTGACAAAGGGAGTCTATCTATACTATTATAAAATTGTGAATTTAACTGTGTCTGTAAATTGGAGATATTAAAAAAAAAATTTGGGTAATGTTATATGAATGATTTTGACCACACAAATATTTTTATGGAATTCTTTTTTTTTTTAATGAAATTTTTAAGCAATTGCATGCTAACTATTTCCAATGATTTTCTAATCGAAAAAAATGATAATCCAGGATGGGACTTGAACCCGTGACCAGTCCCTTACAGGGGGAATGCTTTGTCTAACTGAGCTACCTGGACCCATTATAGATGCTCGAGATTTTCCGATAAATATATTCTACTACGGCTTAGGGCGCCGGTGGAGCCATCTACCGTTTTCTTTCTTTTTTATTCTTTTTTTTTTATTGGTAATAAGCTCACATTTGACCACAATCTCACCTGTTGGTAAGTGATGATGTGGTCGACAGTGGAGCACGTTTGCCTAGAAGTAACCTATTCACTCTAGACTTCTTGTCTGTTTGTTCACGTTGGAAGTGAAAACTACTGAACATAATTGATACGGTTTTTTTGTTTATAAGATTTAAAATCTGCCGTTTGTTTGATCATAAACAGTTAAGTAGAACCGAAAATATAGAAAAAAAAAATTAAGTAAAAAATGTTTAAAAATAAACGCTTTTATACAGTAAAAGCGGCCATATTGGATTTTCTTTTTTTTACAGTGCCCTATATACTAGTCAAGCCTATTTGATACCCATATTGCGGTAGTAGTGCAACGTAAGACGCCATTTTGTAGCGACAGCCATCTTAGATTTACAATGATACAGAATAGATTAACTTGTATTGTCAACAGAACTAAAAATACGTGCCAAATATCAGAACAAACCGTCAAAAGAAGGGGGGTCAATTTTCAATTAATAGATTTGAGCCAAACAAACAGGTGATTATGAAAGCGTTTAAAACAGCCAACATCGGCATCTAAGCGGGCCCAACCTCGGGTATAGGCTAGTTAAACATAATTCTTTTCAACAAAAAAAAAGAAATATTATATGTATTTATTAATTGTTTACGTATCATTAAAATATGTAAACAAAAATAAAATATACCAACGAATTTCCTCTCTATCCTTTTGAAAAATGTTCAAATGTATCAGACTTCGATTCCAAGATCTTTTACGTGGAACAGCATTTTAGATTTTACGCCAAGAGCCTCTGTTGACCTCAGTACTTGCCTGAAAGCCTACTTTGTAAGCGAAACAAACTCTAGCATGCAAATATGAGAGGTTGCATTATACAGGTACTTTATAGTCATCTAGATAAATGTAGGCAGGCTTTTATGGCCTGGCTTTTTGTAGGTTGAATTGAAAAGCAGGCTTTTTGGTGTAATAGCGGAACTTAAATCTATGAATAGAACAAAATGGAATAAATTTGGGGCAATTTACAGACAAAGCTCATTTAGAATTTTATAATAGTATAGGTATCGTACATCTTGAAATGCGATGCAAAATTGTACCTTTGCTTCTTTGCAAGCTTCTATCTATCCGTTCCATCCAAGAAACAAGCTTCAATAAACAGATACCTACAGGCATCTCAATTCGAATGTATTTTTGGAACGAAGTTCCTTATTGCGCGTTGCGAAAGGGGGCTACACGGAAAAAATTGTGACCAAAAATTGTAACGACACTTTTAAGACAAAAAGTTGTGCTACTGTTGCGACACTTTTTCCAACAGTGTTGTGTGGTTTTTGCTGCATGTGACTTTTTGGATGATTGAACGTTCCGTTGTAAATAGGCTCGCGTTTGCCCGCGATCTCACCTGTTGGTAAGTAATGATTTGGTCGACAATGGAGCACGCTTGCCTAGAAGTAACCTGTTCACTCTAGACTTGAAGACTCCCAGGTTATAACTTACCAGGTATATATAATCAGGTAGCGCGTTCTACTCAGTACGTATAATGAACGTACTGCCAAATAACAGTTGCTCTTATAATTAAGTTTAAATTTTATTTTATCAAGCGGTTGTTTACTTTCAAACAACAATGGGAGGCAGCCTGTAGCGATCTACATATCTATAGGTGTCAAAACCTCGCCTCAAAGCAACAATGGCTGCGAACTGGTGACAGCTTATTTCAGCGGAACGACGTACATTAAACTTTAGTTAATAATTAATAATTAAAGACCTTTGTATGTATTACTGGTAATACTATAAGATAGTACTATCCCCAAAAGTTGGGCCGTGCGCTTATTGCCACCTAAAAAAGACAAAAATACATCATTCTCTGAACCTTTTTCCCAACTCAGTTGGGGTTGGCTTTCCAGTCTAACTGTGATGCGGCTGAACATCGATATTTTACGTGGAGCGACTGCCATCTGACCTCCACAACCAATGGTCATTATGACCAGTGGCGATATCGAAGTTCTAAGTTAGGCTGGTTGGACTTTTGTGGGCTCCAACTACCCGTATGCCATAGATGTTTGTATGGCAGCCGGAACCGACGGTTTAACGTGCTCTCCGAGGCACTAATACTAAAAAAGACAAAAATAAAAGGCCAAAAAATAAATTCAAAAAAGTCTTTATCTTATCTTTGCCTCACACAAAATTAGCACAGATTTTATTCGTTCGCTTTATTATACGTAATAAAGAATAATATTATTAAGAAAAATCTTATTACAATATAGAGGCATTCATAAAATTTCAGAATAGGTATTTGATAAAGATGAAAAGCCTTACGATAACAAATTGATAAGAACTCAATTTTCTTTTATGAGATACGATCGGTACGTGATCAATTCGATATCAATAAACATGTTAATAAAATAAATCATATTGATTTAATGGTGGAACCACACTTTGCTACACGCTATTCAGCTATATTAGCGTTAATCCCAGTCACATCTAAAGATTTCACCTCGGAGTCTGGGGTCCGCTTTTTTGGAATTAATTGGCGTATTTATTAAAATATTTAGAGGAAATAAGCACATTATTATATAGGTACACATATTTTAATCTCTAATCAAACTCTTTCCAATAAAAACTGTATTAAATTTTGTTCAGTAGTTTATGCGTTCGTCGCGTACAAACGACAAGAATTCTCAAAAATATATTTGTATTTAGAAGCGTTCATTTAATATCACACAAGTATTCTTTTAAACCAACTCAATACACAGTTAGAACTAATTCACAATTTTATAATAGTATTTCAATTGAACATCAGAAAATTACAAAAATAACTATACCTACATCAATTTCAATGTTAAGATATTTTTGTACAATTCCTAGTGTTCAACAACTTCTGAACGCGACTGTACCAGCCCTAAAATTCCCTAAGTACACTCTCAACCAGTACAATATGAAGCCACGTCCTGCTGTCACCCGCAGAACATTCTGAAAACCGAGAGGAATAGCACTGCGATTGAGGCGTGGCTATTAAACCAGCGGATTTTCACGTTTATTATCGAAGAATACGCTGTTAAGGATTTATGGCTTGGATTTCAAAATATCGATACTTTCGGATGTTCAATATGTTTTGATTGAATGTAAATCTTCTTCATTCTAGCGTTAATTCCCAGTCGCATCCAAAGCTTTCTCTTCGGAGTCAGGGGTCCGCTTGATCAGTCTTAATGAGGATCAGTCACATAACAGAACTTTTAATTATTAATTAATGAAACGTATGCGCTACAAATTTCTAAGCATTTTGTTTTTTAAATGATTAAAATCCGACAAGAAATGACGAAGTTATCGAAGATTTAAAATCGGCTGTTTTAAAACGCACACTCTCGCTGGATTTTTGTCGATGACGTCATAGCTCACCTCGTGTGCGATGCCCTATGATAAACAGGCCGATACGTCAACGAAGAGCCTAAACCGCTGGACCTACAAACTTGAAATTTTAGTAGATGCTTTTTATGTTGTAGGAATCCACTAAGAACGGATTTTTAGAATTTTTACTCCTAAGGTGGCAAAATAAGGCATAAACATTTATATGAAAGTTCTTCATTTTCAATGTTAGACGCATTATATTTCATATACCTACTTCTGATTAGAAATAAATATACATGTATACCAGCGTTTTCAAAATTTCACTACTAAAGGCGTAAAATAGGCGATGGCTGGTTGCATGAAAGTAAGAAGCACGAAATTTGATACAGCTGCTTCTGGTTAAAAATAAACGTACCCCGGAATCGCGGTTTTTCAAAAATCCACCCCTAAGGGGGCAAATAAGGGTAGAGTGGTTTTTTTTTTTTTTTTTTTTATACTACTTAGGTGGCAGACAAGCCAGGCAACACTAAGGGTGTCACACACGCGCTGCCTACCCTGAAGGGAAGGGGGGAGGGCTGGGAAGGAGTGGGGAGGCTAGGAAAGGGATGGGAGGAGGAGGGGTAAATTGAACTCTGGCTACCCTACTTACCGGCGGGAACACAACTCGATGGTTATTATGGCCGCGGTGTTCTGTAGGGCGGAGGTACTATCTTGTTTGTTTATTTGTTGTTTGAGGTTGTATACCTAGACATCCGTTATTTGAGAAAGTGTTCAAGTTTCGATGAAATGATGTCCATTACTTTAGGGCTGCACCTCAGCTTACCATCAGGCGGGGTGCAGTCAATTCGGCGGACTGAGAAATATAAAAACACCCCCAACCGGGGCGTTTTATGTTTGAATCGAACTGATTAAAACCGCATGCCGTCTCGGGTTTTCTAGCGCCGAGGTATAAGGTTGCCCAAAAGGTATGTCCCTCGCATCCCGGCTGACCCGTACCCTCTCCGGCTTCAAGATGTCCCCTCGGGTTTGCGAGCCACGGTGTCCTCTTCTTGCTCTTATCTTTATCTTTATCTTTATCTTTATCTTTATCTTTATCTTTATCTTTATCTTTATCTTTATCTTTATCTTTATCTTTATCTTTATCTTTATCTTTATCTTTATCTTTATCTTTATCTTTATCTTTATCTTTATCTTTATCTTTATCTTTATCTTTATCTTTATCTTTATCTTTATCTTTATCTTTATCTTTATCTTTATCTTTATCTTTATCTTTATCTTTATCTTTATCTTTATCTTTATCTTTATCTTTATCTTTATCTTTATCTTTATCTTTATCTTTATCTTTATCTTTATCTTTATCTTTATCTTTATCTTTATCTTTATCTTTATCTTTATCTTTATCTTTATCTTTATCTTTATCTTTATCTTTATCTTTATCTTTATCTTTATCTTTATCTTTATCTTTATCTTTATCTTTATCTTTATCTTTATCTTTATCTTTATCTTTATCTTTATCTTTATCTTTATCTTTATCTTTATCTTTATCTTTATCTTTATCTTTATCTTTATCTTTATCTTTATCTTTATCTTTATCTTTATCTTTATCTTTATCTTTATCTTTATCTTTATCTTTATCTTTATCTTTATCTTTATCTTTATCTTTATCTTTATCTTTATCTTTATCTTTATCTTTATCTTTATCTTTATCTTTATCTTTATCTATCTGTATCTTTATCTTTATCTTTAATCTTTATCTCCAAAGGCCGACAGGGGTGATATCCGTGGGGATTTCCGCACGGGTTATATAAGTACTTGATTTCCAACATGCCTTAAAATGCTATCGAACCACTACAAATGAAAGAATAAATATTTCATATATTCTTAATACATTTAATAATAGGTGGGACCCGACGGTATCTCCCATCCGAACTGAGCAGTCCGACTGACTGAGGTAGTACCTCCGCCCAACAGAACACCGCAGCTGTAATAACCATAGTGTTGTGTTCCCCAAGGTAAATAGGGTAGCCAGAGTTCACTGTACCCCTCCTCCCCCCCTCTACCTAGCCTCTCCACCCCTTCCTAGCCCCCCCCCCCTTCCCTTCAGGGTAGGCAGAACCCCTGGTGACACCACGTGTGACACCCCTAGTGTTGCACACGTCCAATAGGCCACGATGACAGCTTCCCATCAGGTGGGCCGTGTGCTTGTCTGCCACCTACATAGTATAAAAAAAGAAAAAATACTTAATTCTATAATTTAAAAAAAAAATCATGAAATGATTTATCCGAATAGCCCTATATTCTCCATAGCGGCGCGGCGCGGCGGGCGGCGACGCGCGACGATGTGAGCGATGACGTCACAGGGTATTTCTACGCGGTGGCGAGCGTTTTTGAGATTACCGCACTAAAATGGCTATAACTCCGTCATTTTTGATCCGATTCAAATAATTTTTTTACAGAATTTATTGTTTTTTTTAGGTCTATAAAACTGCATACTCAGCTAAAAAAGTGACTGATCCTCATTGTGGATATAGGCGTGAGTTTATGTATGTATGTATGTAATTGTGGATTTGGCTGGACCTGGATATTTGCCGTGAAGCGACTGACCTGACGGGCTTTTGATTAAATTCAAATTCAAATAAATTCTTTATTTCTCAAAATAGTGCAACGTAATTACATCTTTTTGACGTCAAAAACTACTTAATACTAAGTTTACCACCGTGCTAGGCGCTAGTGGATAAGAAACGGCGTAAAAAACTCCACTGATTGAATGTAAATAAATGATAAATAAATATTATACGACATAATTACTCAGGAGGAGTTGTCAAACTAAGGAGGCTTGTTATTATGGGCTCCAGAATACAGATAATTATAAAATTGTAAACAAGCTGTGTTTGTATAATTATATTAGTTATTTAAAAAAAAACTTAGATTATATTAAATGAGCGATTCTGAACAAAAAAAAATATTTTCATTAAAATTTTTGTTGACTTATCTGTTTGTTCGCCACGGATGCAAAAACTACTTAATAGATTTTGACGCCGTTTTACTGTTATAAAAGGCTTAATCAAACTTAAAATATGTAACGTGTTTGATTGCAATTGATTAACTAAAACTAGAGAAATTATCAAAAATCGATAACCGATCTCAGCCCCCGTAGACAAGTGTAAATAATCACATCCAAGCTCGTCGCCGGTGTAAGATGCGCGCGCTGCGGCGGAATCACGAGCTGTGCCCGTAGCCAAGTGGCAAAATTATTCTATTCGATCGAATCGTATCGTTTCGAATAGTTTAGGTCGACCAATCACACTCCAGCTCGTGATTTCGCCGCGGCGCGCGCATCGTACGCCGGCGACGAGCTTGGATGTGATTGGTTGACCTAATCTATTCGAAACGATAGCGATTTACGCTATGACACTTGTCTACGGGGGCTGGAGTGTGATTGGTCGACGATCTATTCTATTCGATGCGATACGATAGCGATTTAGACTTTTGCCACTTGGCTACGGGCTCTGGTGTACTCATATAATAATTGAAATAGACTAAGCGATAAACGATTGAGCGATATATTCAAACGCTCGCTTCATAGCCCAACACTGTAACGTCAACTGGTAATACTGCAAAAGAAATCAAAGGTTCCACATTTAGCTTTCAAAGAGTGTTGCGAATGAGAAAAAAAAGTATTTACATTATGGGTACCTACACCATATCGAACACGTTTTTTTATGTTAGACACGTCAACATGACTTCACCTCGCCTGATGGTAAGGCAAAGGTAAAGTTTCCTGATACTTTACCTTCAGCTTACCATCAGGCGAGGTGAAGTCATATTGACGTGACTGACATAAAAAATAGTTTCAGGACCAGGGGGTTACCACTACATACACCGATAGTGCTACAGTGGTGGCGATCAGCTTGACGGCCTCATGTCGGTTTTACGATCGAGAGATACTGGGTTCGAATCCTACGAATAAATATAAAATATTTCAAAAATTTCATTACATGTAGTTTGAATAGAGCCCTTTCAAAAGTTAACATGATTTTGTAGAACTGAAGCGCAACGAAGTGTATCGTAGACCATCGTAGACGCTCTACGTCGTAGATGAGCTACGAGTTAAATTTTGTAGACAATCTTTTTGATACCTTGTATAAATAGTTATTAAAGATTGGTTACTTTATATATGAACTATTTTAAGCACAATAATAATTATTTTTCAGAATTTTTGTCTGTTTGTTCGACATAAAAAATACTGAAGTTTTGATGGGGTTCGTACTAGAAAAGTCTTATCCAGACTTAAAATCTGTCGAATTTTTGATCACAATTGGTTAAGTAAAATTGGAATTATGACAAAAAAAAACTTTAATCCACTTACACGTGAATAAAGCCGCGAGCATCAACTAGTAAATTATAAATATTAATACAAGGTAAAGAACATAGTTAGGTTGAAAGTTTTATTTATTAATCTGAGCCGCTGTTGGCGGAAGGCTCACAACTATAAGCCTTCACTAAACCTGGTTAATGGAAGAACGGTCCAAAGATACACAGTGTAAAAATGTGCGGTTAGTTGCTTCTTACTCGACTGCGCCAGCGAGGGTAATGTGTTTCGCTCGTATGTATTTAGTTTTCTTTGTTCCCCTCTATAGGCCTAACGGCTGGACGGATTTCGATAAATGAGGTCTCAAACGAGAGGTATTATGCATCTCCCAAATGTGTAATAGGGTACATGAAATGTGAGTAAATACCATAATTTTGATTTGTGGTGTTAAATGTATGTTATTCAAATTTTTTTTTAAATTCAAACTTATTGAGTAGGGTATCAAAATGAAGGAAATTTAATGGGGATTTCAAAAATATATTGGTTATGTCGTAACTACAAAGTATAAAATGAAATATATGATTCAAAAATTAAAAACCCGACTGTTGAAAAGCCTGAAACAAGTTTGATAGCAGGCGGTACCCATGCACAAAATATAAGCCGTAAGAAAATTTATTTATATATATTTAGAGGCTGAGCTGAGCAATCTTCAACTAGTACAGAATAATATCACCCACAAACCAGCTTCCCAAATTAGAACATTGGCATATCTGTGTTGATGAAGACGTTTCTCTTCAATGGGGGGGAGGGAGGGGGGTGCCTCTGCTTACTGAGATAGCCTATTTAGAAGAGGCGAGACGGTTTTAGGACTAAATTCGTTGCTTCGTTTATGAGATTACGTTTTGTGTACAGGAAGTGAGGCACAGATGTCGAATTAATGGAAGTTATGTATGTTCCCTAAGCCCTTAATCCCTACAGCCCTTCCTTATTTGTTTAAAAGCTAGTCGAA
Organism: Lithosia quadra; assembly: GCA_963576445.1. Classification (NCBI taxonomy): domain Eukaryota; kingdom Metazoa; phylum Arthropoda; class Insecta; order Lepidoptera; family Erebidae; genus Lithosia; species Lithosia quadra. The sequence continues at coordinate 1,181,389 of OY754900.1, read as the reverse complement.
AGGGTTTTGGTTTAATCCAGATGGTTGTGAAGTTAACAGGCTAATGGTGATTTTGGAGTTGTAGGTTTGGAACCCGGTTATTGCTAACGTGACCTGATATAAGCAATTTAGGTTATATTATGGAAATACTTTTTAGTTCGTATATTTTGAAATTATAATCAACGACTTAATCTTTTATTATTAGTCTGAAATTCTCTGAATTCCGCTATTTCTTACTAAGATAATCGAAGTAGATTTGTAATTCACTTTCATACTCACTTTTACTCAAAATTGTATTCTCGAACGCAAATTTGAATGAGATGCTATTACGATTACATCAAATAGCGGAATGAGCACTCTGATCATAAGTGCAGTCATACAACGAAGCTCACCTTTGTTGCTAATTATTTTGTGTTCAAAATTAAATTTATATTTTATTTTACGTGAGTATTTTCTTGATGCAGGTAATAATGTGGGCTTATTTTTCTGGTGCTAGACGTAGTAAGATAATTGCTCTGGCAATAACAACAGATCACCAACCCAGCAGCAAAAACAAGGATTCTACTATAATACAGCAACCGATAATACCTAAGCCAGATATAGTCACAAAGCCTAAACTCACTAATATTAATGAATTATGGAGCCGAACATTGGATTTTAATGACCATGGCGTTGTATTTGATAACCATAAAGAATACGAAAATTCATTGAACCAAAATTTTCACGATAACAATGAGTGTTCATGTTTGACTCATTATTATAGTGAAAATTAAATGACAAGTTTAATTTTGTGAAAGGTAATAAGTGTGTAAATATTGTTTCAATGAATTTTCTATTCTTTATGACAATCGAATACAACGCCATGGTCATTAAAATCCAATGTTGGGCTCCATAATTCATTAATATTAGTGGGTTTAAGCTGTGTGACTATATCTGTCTTAGGTATTATAGGTTGCCGTATTATAGTAGAATCCTTGTTTTTGCTGCTGGGTTGGTGGTTTGTTTTTATTGTCAGAGTAATTATCTTACTACGTGTAGCACCCGAAGAAGAAGAAGCCCACATTTATTACCAGCATCAAGAAAATACTCACGTAAAATAAAACATAAATTTAATTTTGAACACAACATAAATAGCAACAAAACGTGAGCTTCATTGTATGACTGCGCTTATGATTAGAGGGCTCATTTTGCTATTTTTTTGATTTAATCGCAATAGCATCTCATTCAAAATTCCGTTCGAGAATACCGTTTTAAGGAAAAGTGAGTATGAAAAGAAATTGCAAATCTACTTCAATTATCTCAATAAGAAATAGCGGAATTCAGAGAATTTCAGACTAATAACAGCAAGTCGATCGCGATTGATCGAATTACTTTGACTCATTAGTGGGTCCCAGGTCACGAAAAATGATCGATCGAAATGCAGCACTAACCTACAACATGTACAACAAAATAAATATGCCTTTAAATTATTATAATTGTACATTTAGTATACTTACGAAAAAATGGTTCACCGCCAATTCCGCTAAATTCACGGCACACAACAACGTGCTACGCGGCTTGTCAGCAAACAACGTGAGCCTGCGTGCCCATAAAGGGACCATTTTTAAAATGACCGTATTTTGAACCTTTGAATGTGTCATCCTTTAGTAGAAGTTCTCAAACAATTATAGATTCCAACCAATAATTTGTAAAAGTAGCCACTCAAAAGTTACAAACAACTGAGCGTCTGAACTGAACGAAACATGGTCGTACGGCGACAACCCGGACTCTCTCCCCACATGTTATTTTACACAAATACGCGGTATAACACAAACGTTTGTTTCGAATACCTTGCCATAAGAGCCGTATATGACTTATACTATTTATTTAAAAACAAAGCTGCCTTATTATTACCGTGGTAACACGCAGTTATCACTCAAGCAGAATAAAATAACCCGTTTATTTTTATCAATATCTTATAATAAGCGCCGTATATGCACATACGGCGATAATGAATGGAAACAAATTAATACAGTTTCCTTATTATAATCGCCGCAAGTGGTGATTAAAACACTTATGTCAAGGAAAAAGTTTCCTCTATAATACAGAATTCATTCGTATCAGAGCAGCGTTAACAGATAGCGCGGTAATGTTAAGTACTACATGATTAATATGCTGGGGCTTTAAAAGACTACTGCAGTATCCGGCACTTGCGGCTAAAATATTAAGGAAACTATTATTTATTTTTTAAGTTACTGCGCTTATAAAAATCTAAAATGTATGATAGAAGCATTTTTCTAATAAACCATCAAAGACAAAGTTATAGATCTCGATACGGTGATTCCGAATATGTAACTAACTCAATTTCGTGAAAAATGTTGGATACGGCGGTTATAATATGCACGGCAGAGATGGGCCGTGTGCTTGTCTGCCACCTACGTAGTATAAAAAAATACAAGTGAATTCAGTTACTAGTATTATTATTGACTAGCTATACCCACGAATGCTCTCGCTAGGATTAAACATTTTTAGATTTCAGTTTTTGCATGGCAGCCTTATTATTTTTCTATAAGTACTGTTTGATTAAAAAAAATAATATCAACGTTGAAAAGGGAGTAATAATTGAATTAATGATTTAATTCAAAAGATAAAAATGCTCAAACAGTTACTATGTTGAAGGCGTTGCCAGATCAAGCAAGTTGCAGGCTGGTTCTCCGGGTACGAAAGGGTGACAGGACGGCGGGTGCGGGCCGGAACCTCCACGCGGTGCACCCGGGCAACGGAGGCGAGCAGCGCCTCCCACTCACCACGAGAGATGCTGCTGCCTGCGGCCAATACGGCCGGGGAGGGAGTGGCTCTCTAGACGGCTGTTCCGAAGCTCTCCACGTGTCTCTTTGACTGAGGGCACAGTGCGGAGCGAGCGGGGGGCGAGTTGATTGTTCTTGCGGTGACAGTTGGGTGACAAGACGGCTGCCTGTCACCCTACACCCTACCGTCGGTGAAGTGGCGCGATGCTCGCCTTTAGGTAACCTTACACCCCCAATTATGACCCAAGATGGCGTGCGGTTTTAGTCGGTTCAATCTCGACATAATCACCCCTGATGGCCGACGGGGATGGCATCCATGGGGATTTCCGCACTATAAAAAAAAGTATGAGGATGAGTTTATCTATCTATCTATCTTTGTCATACCGTATCCAGTACATCTCTATAACAGTGCGTTTCGTGCTCGCAGTACGTATACGTCTCACGTTATTAAATTTCAGACACTTTGGCATTGTTGGGGAGTTTCAACAGATTATGAACTTGTAATAAAGTTGGTTTGGAAAACACGCCATGTATTGAAGTCTCCCTAAAATTGAGTTAATAGCATACGTAAGCAGTGTTCATTATTCTTGGGAGATGTACTTTGCAAATTTCGCTGCACAGTTTCATGTCTCTTTCCCCCTTCCCCTTCCCTCACCCTTTGAATTCAGCAGCGCGAATATTACGCCCCTGGTGTTGCACACATCCATATGCCACGGTAACCACTTCCTATCAGGTGGGCCGTGTGCTTGTCTACCACCTTAGTGATATAAAAAAGACAAACTCCTTCTAGGCAAACGTGATTCATCGTTGACCACATCGTTACTTACCACCAGGTGAGATAGAGGTCAAACATAAGCTTATAATGAATTGAAAAAAATTGAAAGCTAAGACATTTTCGAATATACTAGCTATGCTCCGCGGCTTTGCTCGTGGTATCCATTGAATCATGTCATACATGTCTATAGCTTATTAGTTTTACAATAATGTATGGAAATTTGCCCAATTTATCGACATTTATTATCACTGCAGCTCTCCTGGGTAGCAGCGTAATGATGTTATAGCCTTCGTAGGCATGGAAATAAAATTCGTCGATAAATCATTCGGTAGTCATTACGCTACCGATGTGAATGAACTACTTTTTTTACGTGCGTCGGGAATCCCCACAGATATCAAAACGAGGAAGGAAACACGTGCGTTGTTAAAGAATTCCAAGTCTTTATTACAAAGTCGGCACTTACAAAACGTCAAAAAACATAATGTTTGGCAAAAGGTTCATGATTTAGCGTACAAATTTCAGGATTTTACCAACAAGTATGCTTCCACTAAAAACAAACATTAATGTATTTTCCGTTTTACATCAAAATAAAGTTTAAACAAACACGGTCCTAAGAACACATGCGTGATGATAGCCTATGTTTTTGTTTGTCTATCACGACGCTTATGTGTTTTGAGAGTAGGCAGCTAAGCAGTGAAGTTATTAACTTATACAAATAAACAGAGATTTTTGGTGTGAGTAATTCGGGTATTTTAAGGAAATCTATTAAGCTAACTTCGCTAAAGTTTTTAATAATGTGGCCGAATATAAGTACATTAAAAATTTACCACCCCAAAAAGTCAGATAATTGCATACATACAAATCACGGCTTTTCCCATTGGGGTAGGCAGAGACAACAACATCTTTCCACTTGCTACGATCTTGGCATACTCCTTTCGCTTCTACAACTTTCATAATTGTTTTCATACATGCACGCCGGTTGCGGGTACTCTTGACCTGGCCTTTCTTTCTGATAATTTCATCATCATTCTCTGAACCTTTTTCCCAACTCAGTTGGGGTCGGCTTTCCAGTCTAACTGTGATGCGGCTGAACTTCGATATTTTCCGTGGAGCGACTGCCATCTGACCTCCACAACCAATGGTCATTATGACCAATGGCGATATCGAAGTTCCAAGTTAGACTGATTGGACTTTTGAGGGCTCCAACTACCCGTAACGACTGCCATAGATGTTTGTATGGCAACCGGGACCGACGGCTTAACGTGCTCTCCGAGGCACTAATGAACCTGCGATTCTTTCTGATAATTTGTCTAACTATAATACTACGATACAGCCAATAGATTGTGAAAATCCAATGGCAGTCGCTTCATGGATGTTTTTTTTAATAGTAATTGGTTCGAACCAGAATCTTACCTGTTGGTAAGTGATGATGTGGTCGACGCTTAGCTAGAATTAACCTGTTCACTTTAGACCAATTTTGTGCATATGAGCGCATGGAGAGCGTATGAAAATATTGAACACTTCATAGTTAGACTGAAAATTTTACCCCATAGAAAAAAGGCTACGTACCTTCATACATTAGTCAATGCAGTTATTAATTAGGAAAAAGGCTCAAGGCATGGTTTACCATACTGAAAAATGAAAAAAAAAATTATTACTGCAAAATGTTACATAGGTACACAATTTATATAACAAAACAACTACAGTGATTTCGGATAACACTGACCAGATTTTGTGTAATATGTATTGTTATGATGGAATGAGAAACACTACAGAGAGCTTATTTAAAAAAAAACTAGATCTATCTATGGTTGTCTCACTAGGCAAGCCTGTATCGAGGAAACCTAACACTTTCTTTGTTAATGCACTTTTCTCCCTACTAGTAAATATAATTCTAGTAAAATATAATATGGTTAAAAAGACCGGTGCAGTCCACTTACATACATTAGCTGGGTCGATGCCAGCTGATGCATATGCAAGAACCCACAGTATGCCTGAGTGCTGCTCCAGTTAAGGTATTTAAATACTTTAGACTATGCAGCAACCTCTTTTGGATAAAACCTTTGAGACAGTTTGATGAGGGTTGCCAACATTTTGGTCTCGAAATTTATATTTTAAAATATTTTTTTTCTATAATAGTAGTAGCAACTCCCGAAATTAATAGTGATTTCGTTTACCACTTCAGCTGTGCTAATTTTTGTGTGTTAGAACTTAATTTACGTGAGACGGCGTGCGGTTTTAGTCGGCTTGATTATAACATAACTTCTCAGCCAGCCAGCAGGGTGGTTGTGTCAAAATTAATTTTTAAGAAATATAAATAGGCTAATCATCACCATTATGATTTTTGACGTTTTGTAAGTAATGATCAAGTCTATACAGAATAAAGACTTGGAATTTTTTACCAACGCCCGTGTTTCCTTCCTCTTTTGAAAAAGTATTTGATGAGGCCGTCAAGCTGAGTGTCACCATTGTAAAACTATCGGTGCATTATAATGGTGTACCCCATTTCTGAGATTTTCCCTTTAGCTTACCACCAGGTAAGGTGAAGTGGTATTGATGTGACTTCATAAAAAAACTTTTTTTATACATACTACTTAGGTGGCAGACAAGCACATGGCCCACCTAGTGGGAAGCGGTCACCGTATTGGAGGGCGGGGGGGGGGGGGGTGTGATCTCTGGCTTCCATCATATTTACATCTTCTTCTTTCAGAAATTAATTTGTGTATTATAACGAAACCCGGAATGAATAGTACCTACACATACAAATATGATTATGTTCATATTTGTTTGGCTAGAATATGTTCAAAAGACATTCATATTGATATAAGCAGAAGCAATCTTTTACCAATTAAGTTTGTATACCTACACAAAATATTATGTCTATATTAAACATTCAAGAATATTTTCTGAAGTAAACAAGAATATATACGGTTCGGTTCGGTGCCTCTTTCCTTTGCCGCACCATCAAAACCTGGAATTCTTTACCAGCTCACGTGTTTCCTTCCTCATACAGTCCCGGGTCCTTTAAGCGGGGCGTGAAAAAGCATTTGATGAGGCCGTCAAGCTGAGAGCCACCATTTTGGCACTATCGGTGTTTGCAATGGTGACTCCCATTCCAGAGACTTTGCCTCAGCTTACCATCAGGCGAGGTGAAGTCATGTTGACGTGACCGACATAAAAAAAAAAAAAAAAAAAAAATACCTACTACAAGATAAATCGTATTTTAATTGACAAGAAAACAAATAAGACAATATTATATACTCATGTCTTTATATCCTCAACGAAATAGGTAAATATATATATTTCGGGAATATAATTATAACGTTTGATTTGAACTTAAACCTTATATCCTTATTCTTCATATTCCTAATAATATTTCTTTTGACATTGAACTGGATGTTTCTATGTATATTTACGCATTTACAATAAAAATATAAGTATGTTTATCCACATTCTAGAACCCATGACACATGCTTTTTTTTTTTTTTTTTTTTATATAAGACACGTCAAAATGACTCCACCTCGCCTGATGATAAGCGAAAGGCAAAGTCTCAGGACTAAATGCTAGTTAAACTATGCTTACTTTGGGTCTAAATAGGGAAAGTTGGTGATGTGGATGGATGTATGTTCCTATTTCAACAGAAGTTGCTGAACTGGATATAGCTGAAATTTTGTACATAGATATAGTCTAAAATACATAGACTACTTTTTCTGCCCTGAAATAGTTTCCTATAGAAATCGGAATTCCACCCGGGTGAAGCCGCAGGCAAAAGTTAGTCTACTTAATTTTGTTTGATATAACGATCAAATCAATATCAAGTCATTTTGCCCAATTTCTGTTCGGAATAACACATAGGGTGCTTTTATCCTTGAAACATGTCCTTGAGTTGCGTGCGGGATCAAAATTACAGTCAAGTAAAGTAGTGGTGGACAGCTAGTTAAATAATACACTTAAACAATTTGTAATATATAACGAAAATGTAGTGCATAGTCGCCTTGTAAACCAATTGAATATATTTTTCAAGTCCCAAAAATCCTTCTACAGCACTTGTCAGAAGTACAATATACATCAACACAATTTTAAAAACATCACTACAAATAAAATACATCACCACAATTTAAATACATCACTACAAATAAAATACATTACCTTAATTTAAATACATTACTACAAATAAAATAAATTGCTACAAATTCAATACATCACTACATGTTCAATACATCACTACGAAGTGAAATCCTACATCACTACAATACAATTGCTGTATGTACTCATACACATACAGTACGATGTACAATGACTCTTGTATGCGATGTAACAATAGACACGATCCTGTTGCAATGAAATCTCGGCTGTTGGTAGGGGAACAATGATTTCGTATAACTTTCGGGACAGTCCTAACAAGAAATAATTATTTACTATAAAACATAACATAACATAAACTCATGCCTACATCCCCGAAGGGGTAGCCAGAGGTGCTAGCACCCACATTTCGAAGTTATGTGTGTATTTATCGCAGGTTTATAAGTGCCCGGTTAATGGCAATATATTACATTGGGTGCTAGCACCTCTGATTACTATAAAACCTAGTTATAAATGCATGATAATAGTTGACATAATATTAAAATCGTTGTAATATCTTCTTCATTAGTGCATTAAATCCCGGTGCATCGGAAGCTTACACTTTGAAATACTGATTTCGCTTTTCCACTGCTCCCTTTTGAATTTTTTGCTAATTTAACTTCTACCCGAGTAATTACCATCTGACCAACAAATGCCGAGAAAAAACTTGTGCAAAAACTTCGTCCGTCAATCAATAAATACGCTAAATTATATTGACAAAAATCACGAAACTAGATTATTGGCACTGGGATTACAAAAACTACTAAAATAACCCCAGAATAAGTCCTTCTGTCCAATTCCTTACAGAGAAAAGACCCCAAATTATTAGCAAATCATCCAATCAAGGAATCATTCCTTGTCAATTTTTAGATGCTACAATATGAAAAAATTATCGGTGATTTTTTTTTATTTTAGCTGTTCAAGGTCTTGTTTGCTCTCCACTAGTGCATGTTTTTATAAACATATTCTTCTTGCAGCAAATACACTTACTAGTGTTATATTTTCACTGCAACATTATCCCTTCAAAAGAATTGTTAATCAAGTAATTACTTGCCTTACATCAACAATCCGGAACTTGTCCAATTAAAGTTGCAGTGTGGTTCACCTACTCGTGAAGTCGCGTCACGCGCTAACATGCTACGTGTCCTGTATACGTGACGAAAATGATGGTCATACTGCTATAATATTGTTGGGACTTTTGTAATAAAATTGTTGAAAAACATTTTTTTTGTGAATTTCATACTGTGATTTTCGGTATGAAAAAAAAATTCGCAACAGAATAAATTCAGATCTTCAACAAATAGACAGTAAGATGATGATTGCCAGGTCATTTGTTGGTACAAGTGACCTGGAAATTGATGACTTTTTAGGAATCTAATTACCTAATGATAAAAAGGTGGCGCTATGACCATCTTTTTCCTATAATTTATGTAAAAACATATATTAATAAAAAAAAACCAGAAACAACACCGCGTCCATAATAACCATCGTGTTTTGTTCCCGCCGGTAAGTAGGGTAGCCAGCGCTCACTGTATCCCTCCTCCCCTCCACCCATTCCTAGCCCTCATCCCTTCCTAACCCTCCCCCTACCTTCAGGGTAAGCAGTTGTATCTGACACCCTTAATGTTACACACGTCCATAGGTCACTGTGACCGTTTCCCATCAGGTGAGCCGTATGTAATGCTTGTCTGCCACCTACGTCGTATAAAAAAATCTACAAAAATTACTTCTTGCCTGCCAATTCTAGAATTTATACATCATTTTATGTTCGCTCAAGCGAGGGTTGCATCCAACTCTCGCACTCTGTTGCCGTAATTCCGCAGTTCTACTCCATTTTATTGGTTTATTTTGACCTTCATGGTAGCAACTGCTTTCCAGCTTCAAAAGGAAAGCCTGCACTAAAGCCTCGTCTGTCACTTACGGGATTTCACACGTACGTATTTATTGAGAGCAAAAATAGCACAAAAGCGCAACCGTTTGACGTAAAACTGTTTCGAAACAACAAGGTATGTTTTAAATTTCCTTTTTAGCTGGATACGACATGCCAGCAACTATTTGTAACTAGTTGAAACATGTCTATACATAGTTCGCTTTAGACAGTTGCTAGAAAGTTTGTTATAGCCCTGTCAGATACTTTTGTTGGTCTATTTTGAAATTTTTCGACAATTAATTTTTGGAACATGCTGTAGTTTTATTTCGGTTTGAACCCGAATAGGTAGAGTAGAGAGTTTGATTGTCAATCAGGTAAATGTTTACTGAAAATTCATGTAGTATGTGTTAAGTATTTTGGTGTTCAACACTTAGTACAATTTTAAAATTTGCAAACACCTTGTATACATATGAATGAAAAGTGTTTCTACATCATAAATTTACACTTACCGTGACTTTTTAAACAATTTTATTTAAATCGACCTGTTTGTTTGGGTCAATAGTAATTGAAATTTTAACCCCTTTCAGTTGTCTGATTTGTCTGATATTTGGCAGAAGTCTTTAGTTCTGATGACAATACAATTTAAAACTGTTTAGCTAAAAAAATATTTTTTCATAATTTATCAGGTATTCTTGTGAAATATAGCAATAGCTTGTTATATCTTGCAAAAAGCCATAATCCCCCTGGCTATCAAGTTTCCCTTGCACTTGCACCCCCTTTTTTCGTGCGGAAATCCCCCCGGACACCACTCCTGTTACCAGTGAACCAACTAAAACCATTCTCTTGTCTGTTGACACGTACGGAATGCCTGAAACAAAAGTGATATTTTCACAATTCTGATAACAAAGCTACTTATTATTTTTAGTTGTCATAATATTTCCATCTCAAACTTCACAGACTCATTTAAAAGTTTTCTCTTTATGTTCAAAATATTATACGCATTGAGAAGAATTTATAGATATTATTTTTTTAATAACTAAAAGCCAAACTACTTTGGACGAACTAAACCGGCCTTATAAGAGGTTCTCTTAATTGAAATAGTGATTTATGCTGTCAGCTGTGGGCTTAAGTAGATTATCAGCATTAAATTCATCACTTTGGCGACGGCCTCTGTGGCGTAGCGGTAGTGCATGCGACTGCTACGAAGGGGGCGTGGCGGGTTCGATTCCCGCTCAGTGCAAATATTTGTATGCTTGAATATGTCTTTGTCTTTGGTCTAATGTAATATAATTGTGTAATAAGTATGTATGTATGTATGTTAAATAAATAAAACTGCAAAAATTCATTCAGCAGTTTGCGCCCAAAAATCCGCCATTTTGATTTTCTAGGAATTTTATATATATATATACATATATATAAAATTCCTAGAAAATCAAATATATATATATATATATATCTAGTGTCACTCACACAATCAGGACGAATCAAATGATACATTGCATTTCAAAATCCGTCAAGCCGCTCAGGCTGTAGACCGTGCAAGACAAATTTTCAAGATTTTCATTTTTGTGCCAAAAATTTTCATTTTTGCGCCAAAAATCCACCATTTTGATTTTCTAGAAATTTTAATATGACGAATCAAATGATACCTCGCATGTCAAAATCCGCCAAGCCGTTTAGGCTGTAGGCCGTGACAAAGAAATGGACATACATACATAGTCTCGAAAAACATTATCCTCCTATCTTCGGCAGTCGGGTAAAAACTGACTTTACACAGGCGGGTTCGAGAGCATCAGCTAGTACAACGTATTATCAGCCAAGACAGCAATCGCTGAGACAAATGTTCCCCAAGGAACAGTCGCGCGGAGAGGCGATTTGTCCTCTTTTTTCGTCGCATCCGGTCGCAGTCTATATATTAACGTCAGCTGTTTATGGCCGCCACTATAACTGCAGCGCTAGTTTTCTCAAGAAAAAATATATAATTTATATCTTGTACTAACCAGTAATAGTAACAGAAGTACAATATTTTAGTCTGGGAAATGCTGAGAGAAGCCTTTCACATCTTTTTTTTTTATATAAGACACGTCAAATTGACTTCAGTTCGCCTGATGGTAAGCTAAAGGAATAGTAACAGAAGTAGAATATTTCATTCTGGGGAATACTGAGAGAAGCCTTTCATATCTTTTTTTTTATATAAGACACGTCAAATTGACTTCACCTCGCCTGATGGTAAGCTAAAGGTAAAGTTTTGTATGGAGGTAGGACACGACGGTATCTCCCGTCCGAAATGCGTTTTCTGACTGGAGTAGTAGTATAACCTTGAGATGTGTTCCCGCCAGTAAGTAGGGTATCCAGAGCTCACTGTACCCCTCCGCCCCGACTCGTTCCTAGCCCTCTCCCTTTCCTTTCAGGGTAGGCAGTGCGGGTGTGACACCTTTAGTGTTGCACACGTCCATAAGCCACGGTGACCGCTTCCCTTCAGGTGGGCCGTGTGTTTTTCTGCCACCTACGTGGTATAAAAAACTACGGCCCACTATATAACTACTATGTCGGTAGAGGCTCATCAAGATCTTTGGGGTAGAAAAATAAACAAAATAAAATGCATGTTAGTTTAAATAACTTCATGTAGAACACACGCACTTAAGAAACAGACTTAGTTTAACAAGCCCACTACCAGTAAAACTATATAAATTTAACCCCCTTCAAAACAACACGAAAAGTCCTTACAACTTCAACAGGGTTAACTCGTCCACGCTACCACTTATACACAACACGGACAGATTACCTCAATCCGTATTTAACCCTAAAATGGACAGCCCGGTAAATTACATTTTGTTATATTATGCAAATCCGAGATTAAGCTGTGCGTTTTAACTTGGCACGTGGCAAGTTCGTGCTTATGTTACTACTTCAAGTTATGGCTTAAGTTATAGGAGTCTTAAGCGCTGTCGTGTGTTGGTATGAAGCTTGAAAGCTTGTTATAATGGTTGTTACTAGCTTTATAACGGTACATTAAATTTATTAGTGTTTGTATTAGTTTGAGCTTTGTGTAGTTTTTTTATGTAACTTAGGTGGCAGACAAGCACACACCTATTAATTTTCTTTTGTTTTATATGGATACCGCCTGCTATCAAAACTTGTTTCAGGTTTTTCAATAGCAGTAGGGTTACCTACTTATTTTTTAATAATTTATTTTATTTTATACTTTGTAGTTACGATATATAAGTTTGTTTATATATAAATCTCTCTCTCTTCATTTTGATACCCCACTCGATAAGTTTAAGTAAAAATATTTTTTGACAACATACATTTTAGCACCATAAATCATGCATACCTTTCATTTGAGTCCTCATTCATCGAAATCCGTTTAGCCGTTAAGCCTATAGAGAGAAACAAAGAACTACATACACACATACATACATACATACACGTACTACACATAGCGACTACAATATGGGGTTCTTCAAGAAGGGCATTAGAAGGTTTTTGCGGGGTCGGCAGCGCGAGTGTGATGCCCCTGGTGTTGCACGCATCCCTAGGCCACGGTGACCGCTTCCCATCAGGTGGGCCGTGTGCTTGTCTGCCACCTAAGTGGTATAAAAAAAAAAAAAAAAAAAAAAAAAAAAAAAACGTGAAACACATTACCCTCGCTGGCGCAGTCGAGTAATCCAGTTTTATAAAAGTTAGTATAGATTAAATTCATTTACATACACTCAAATACACATACACACAAACTGAACACTATTCACATATAGGTAAGTTTCTCGCTCAGTCGGTTCGCTAAAGGATTAAATATCCATGAAACCTATTCGAGCTGCACATTTAATTTAATATCTCATTTGGGATTATGCGAATGGAATAATATTACCACCTGAACTGTTTCGGAGAACGCACTCCCAAGAGCCAAGTTGAAGATAGTATGGAGTTTAAGGCTTTGCAAATTTCAATTTATATTTGTATGTGTTCATTAATATATGTTTTACATGATGTTGCCGCAGATTTGAGGTAAACAGAAACAAAAGTGGATGGGCAAAAATGTATGGAACTTGGGACCACCCTCCGATAGCAACATGATATACATATATATTATATCGTTATATAGGTATTTTCAATTGGAATAATATTTATTATGACAGCTTTGTTGTAGTAACAACAAAGCTGTCATATATAATGTCATATATATAGCTTAATAGCTTCAAACGGATAGCAGTAGCTGTCCGTTTGAAGCTATTAAGCTTTTTATTGCTTAAGAAAATTATTAAACAATTATTTATAACCCCTGTTGGTTGGTTGGATTACCCTTTAAAAAAAAATATTATAACATTATTTTTAGAAAGCTTTTAGAAGTTTTCCATTTTTCACGTGGAACCAAAATCTTTTTCCAAAATCAAAGCATCCTAAGTTACTTCATTACATCAGCTATCCACCAGTGAAACTGCCGTTAAAACCGGTTCAGCCGTTATCCGGAACAAACACCCATACAGATAAAAATTATAAAAAAATGTTATTTCCGTTAAATCCCGTGTAAAATGAAATCAATAAATAATAGTTACATCCAAAATATGCACTTAGTAAAAACCATTTCTTTTAATATTACTAACAAACACTCCAAATTTGGTTATTTGTATAGTAATATAGATATAATTTATTGCGCATATCCTTATATACAAATATGACGGGAATATATCGCTGGTTCTTACCCTCCGCCATCATTAGCACAAGAAATGCCATCACTCACATATGACAGCGAAAAAATTATTCTCCCGACGGATTATTTATATTACTATCATTTCCCCGATGTAACAACATCCGCCTATATATAGGTAATATATTAATAACAAGGATAGCAACATTATGTAATCCTCACTGAAACTCATGTCATTTGTAACCGACTTAGAAAAAAAAGGTATCCATACCGGTATGGATACCACGCCCGTCGGCCATCGGTGGTGGTTATGTTGGGATCGAACCGACTAAAATCACATGCCGTTTCGGTTTAGAATTTCCGGCCCACACCCAGTGACACCCCCTTTTTTTTTTATCGTGCGGAAATCCCCATGGATACCATCCCCGTCGGCCATCGGGGGTGGTTTGACACCCCTGGTGTTGCACACTTGCACAGGCCAGGGGGATGAACACAAAACTACGAAACATATTTTGATGCCGTATTTAATGTTAGAAAAGTCTTTATCTGCCGTACATTTGATTGCAATTAACTTAATAGATCTGGAAATATGACGCCCCTAGCATACGTCCATACGCTGCAGTAACCACTTCTCATTTCTCGAATCCGGAGATGGCCCGGGTCAAGCCGGGGTGCGAGGGAAATGCTCTTTGGGCCACCTTACACCCTGGCGTCAGAAGACCCTAGACGGCGTGCGGTTTCAGTCGGTAAGAGTCCGACATAACCTGCCCCGCTGGCCGCGGGGCGGGTATCCATGAGGATTTCCGCACGGAAAAAAAAAGTAGGCCACATGCTTGTCTGTCTTCTAAGTGATAAAAAACCGACCTCCAGCGGGTGGAGCTGCGGGAATCAGCTCGTATAATTATAATTTGTTAAATGAAAAATAACTTTACAGGGGTGCCAAAATTGGGGTAAGTTATCAATCACAAGGCGAGTGGGCATATCCATTTAAACTGGCTTCAGCGCCACAGTTAGCCAACAACTCATATTAATCATAACATTCTTCCAACTTCATGAGGCCACGAAATCAGCGTTGGAATTAACGTGATCATGGTATAGGTATAAATCTTATCCCTGGAAAATTCCATTTAGATCTTTTCAATTACATACGCGGATAGCGGCCTCACGAAATGCTTTTGTTTATTTTTTATATCGGACACATCAAAATGACTTTAGATCGCCTGATGGTAAGCTGAAGGTCTCAGGACTGGGGTCACCACTACGTACACCGGTAGTACTACTGTGGCGGTGGCGGCCCTCAACTTGAAGGCCTCACCAAATGCTTTTTCACGCCCCGCTTAAAGGCCCCGGGACTATAGGAGGAAGGAAACACATGCGCTGGTAAAGAATGCTTGTTCAGGCCCCACTTAAAAGACCCGGGATTATAGGAGAAAATGTAACACAACATGCGCTGGTAAAAAATTCCAAGTATTTATAGTACAGAAAAGAAAAGGGGTACGGAACCACTTGGTTGTTGATGGAATTGATTGCACTGTGTGAAGGTGATATCTCGGCCTGGCACGTGTAGTTTTTTATAGTAAAGGATAGGATGGGACTAGTTGGTAGAGCTCATTGGACCACTCGCTTTAATCATCATTCTCTGAACCTTTTTCCCAACTCAGTTGGGGTCGGCTTTCCAGTTTAACTGTGATGCGGCTGAACTTCGATATTTTCCGTGGAGCGACTGCCATCTGACCTCCAAAACCAATGGTCATTATGATCAATGGCGATATCGAAGTTCCAAGTTAGACTGGTTGGACTTTTTGAGGGCTCCAACTACCCATAACGACTGCCATAGATGTTTGTATAGCAACCGGGACCGACGGCTTATCGTGCTCTCCGAGGCACTAATATAATGAACATTATTTTTCACCACAAGCTGAAGCGTTTTTACCCGCTGGTCTTATGGCCCCACCACTGAAGATGCAAACAGCAGATTTATGTCCGTAGATTAGCAGCGAATTAAAAAGTTGAGAGAATCCAACATCCAACCCGGAAGTGAAAAACTTTTGGGGTGGCTGATAAAAGTATTCCTATGTTTATTTAGATACTAGCCAACACCCGAGGCCTCCCCCCCCCACGTGAAGGTCTGTTATCATTTTTGCTCATATCTCCGGTAGCCTAGTGGTATGGGTAAAGGACTTCTAAGACGAGGTCTCGGCTTCGATCCCAGGTTACCATGGCACACACCAATGACTTTTCGATGCTTTTCGAAGTTATGTGTGTATTTATCGCAGGTTTATAAGTGCTCGGTTAATGGCAATAGGTTCGCCACCTATTACATTGGGACCTAAACATAAACTGACGAAATGTGGGTGCTAGCACCTCTACCTACCCCTACGGGGATATAGGCGTGAGTTTATGTTATGTTATATTCTGCTTAACCAATTGCAACCAAACATACAGCGGATTTTAAGTCTAACCAAGACCTTTCTGATAAAAAAAAACCTCACAAAAATCTGTTCAGTAGTTTTTGCGTCTATCGCACAAGACAGACAAGAATTAAAAAAATATAGTTTCATGATCAAAATCGTTCGTAATTTTTTTTTAAATATCTCCAATGTGTAGACGACAAATTTACAACTATCCAACCAAGCGGTTCGGTGCCTCTTTCCTTTGCCGCACCATCAAAACCTGGAATTCTTTGCCAGCTCACGTGTTTCCTTCCTCATACAGTCCCGGGTCCTTTAAGCGGGGCGTGAAAAAGCATTTGATGAGGCCGTCAAGCTGAGAGCCACCATTATGGTACTATCGGTGTTTGCAATGGTGACTCCCATTCTAGAGACTTTGCCTCAGCAGCAAAAAAAAAACTATAAAACAGTTGTATAGATAATAGAATATTCTCGATAGAAAATGTTGACATAACCGTTGATAATTACACCATACCCATTATTTGCCGACCTCTGTGGTGTAGCAGTAGTGCATTCGACTGCTACGACAGGGGGCGCGAGTTTGATTCCCGCTCAGTGCAAATATTTGTGCGCATGAATATATATGTTTGCATTGGTCTGGATGTTTCTATGGATAATATGTGTGTATTTCCACAAAAAAGTACAAAGGTAATATGTTTATCCGCATTTCAGAAAGCATAACACGCTTTAGTTAAACTATGCTTATAGTTCACGGCATCTAACTTGGCAAGATTTTGGAGTAGTGTGGGCCCCACTACTCCAAAACCTTGCCAAGTTAAATGCTGTACACTATACTTGTTTGTGGCAAAATGCGTCGCATATAAACAAGTATAGTATACAGCATATAACTTCGCAAGGTTTTGGAGTAGTGGGGCCCACACTACTCAAAAATCTTGCCAAGTTAGATGCCGTGAACTGTACTTTGGGTCTAGAGAGCGCTATGTAGAATGTCGTAGAGTATTTATTTATTATAATTAATTGAATATTCTCTACAGAAAATGTTGACATAACCATTGATGACGTCACATTATATACCCATTATCACTCGAGTAACGATAATATGCGACCTCCATTTGCTTTATGGAAAGTTCCATAATACATGGTGAAGCCTTATTTGTATTCCGAACTAAAAGTAATGGGAAAAGTTGGGGAGGCGTGAGACAAAAATGTTGGTCGTTAAATATAAGAAAAATAATTACGTTTATACGACATGTTGATTTGCATTTGTGATGGCTATAAGTATTATATCATCATTCTCTGAACCTTTTCCCAACTCAGTTGGGGTCGGCTTTCCAGTCTAACTGTGATGCGGCTGAACTTCAATATTTTCCGTGGAGCGACTGCCATCTGACCTCCACAACCAATGGCGATAAAGTTCTAAGTTAGACTGGTTGGACTTTTGAGGGCTCCAACTACCCGTAACGACTGCCATAGATGTTTTTGTATGGCAACCGGGACCGACAGCTTAACGTGCTCTCCGAGGCACTAATAAACCTGCGATAAATACACGCATAACTTCGAAAAGCATCGAAAAGTCATTGGTGTGTGCCATGGTGAACCTGGGATCGAACCCGATTCCTCGTCTCAGCAGTCCATTACCCAAACCACTAGGCTACCGCGGTTTAAAGTTATAAAGCGGTTATAAGTATTATAGCCATCACAAATTCATCAGTGCATTGAATATTAGGACTTCGTTCACGTAATTCACGCGTGACGGGTACTTGGAGCCCACAAAAGTCCAACCAGTCTAACTTGGAACTTCGATATCGCCATTGGTCATAATTACCATTGGTTGTGGAGGTCAGATAGCAGTCGCTCCACGGAAAATATCGAAGTTCAGCCGCATCACAGTTAGACTGGCAAGCCGACCCCAACTGAGTTGGGAAAAAGGTTCAGAGAATGATGTTCACGTAATCCACGGGCTTTAACATTGATCAGCTGACGCGCACACTACCTACTTGTATGGACTTAAGACCGACAGAATACCTTGGTAACTAGTAGATAAGTAGGTACTAGTCAGTAAAGTCAACCGATGATGCAAAACAATTATATCGCCTGGAAGTTGTATTTCTAAAAAAGTTAAATTAGTTTATTTGCCATTAGAAAAAAAATGTTTTACCTGGATTACGTGTTTCCTTCCTCATACAGTCCCGGGTCCTTTAAGCGGGGCGTGAAAAAGCATTTGATGAGGGCGTCAAGCTGAGAGCCACCATTTTGGCATTATCGGTGTTTGCAATGGTGACTCCCATTCTAGAGACTTTGCCTCAGCTTACCATCAGGCGAGGTGAAGTCATGTTGACGTGACCGACATAAAAAAAAGAAAAAAATACCAGAAAATGGATTATAGTCTGGAATTACATTTTTATCCCATCCCATCCCTGGAATAAGTACTCGTGTGTTGCGGGCATAGTGCCAAAATTGAAACAGGTGAAACCGTGGGCAACAGCTAGTTAACCATGTTTGTCCAATTAGCTCAGCACCCGAATTGAAAAGACAAACAAACAAACGCGTGCCATCACACAGAAATAATGGCCCAGAAGTGATTTTAGTGAGCACTGCGACATACAGACTGAGCGGTTGGTCAGCTAATTATTTAAATATTCATTCACATATTTTGACCCTAACTATACAAATAAATAAAATTGAAATGTTTGTTTTTCACATTAAATAACAGTGAATAAGCATGGCGTTAAAAATGATTACAACATTATTTTATAATCTGCACAATACGCCTGCAAAAATTGTGTTATTAAACTTGCAAAAATACCTTTGAACATACTATCTACCTTTTGCAAAAATTAAAGAAATAGTTTGCAGTATTTTTGCAGATAAAGACAGGTACACAGTAAGTTACATCGCCTAGGTTGTAAGACCTATTAATTACCTATTGCTGAGGCCATCATACAATGTAACTGTTCAAAGGCAATTAAAATGCCGTTGTGAAAATTCTTGAAATTAAAAATACTTCTGGCTCCTATGGGACTCCTGGGACCGACGGCTTAACGTGCTCTCCGAGACACTACCAGACCAATGCAAATGCCCATATTCATGCATACAAATATTTGCACTGAGCGGGGATCGAACCCGCAGCTTCTGCGCAGCGGCCGCGTTCACTACCGCTACGCCACAGAGGCTGTGGGGCGACAAACGCTGGACTATCGAATATAAATAAAAATATATTTTCAAAGCCCACCATTTTAACCGGCCGTATACCCCATCGCGTAATTCGTCCGTCGCCCATTGTCCAGTAAGTGTTTATTCATGTCCCCAGTTTAGTTAAAGCGGTCTGAGCACATATACAGCCTCAAAAATGTGTATTTTGAGGTCAATTGCTGTCGCAATAAGGAAAGGGAGTTCTCAAAATTTACGTGGCATGAATATATGGAATTACTCTCTCGTGAGAAGGGCTTGTGGTTAAGTGGTAACCGAGTAGGTTAACACATGGAGTAAAGTTAAGCAATACTAGGTAAGGCAGTCTTAAGATAGGTGATCATTTTTCATTAAGAGCCCTTCGTGCCTCGGAGAGCACGTTAAGCCACAATACAAACATTTATGGCAGTCGTTACCGTGATTTCAATTCTGTAATTAGTCCAGTTATCGGACTTTTTATGGCTCAATATTTACTTTTTTTTTATATAGGACACGTCAATTTGACTTCACCTCGCCTGATGGTAAGCTGAAGGTAAAGTCTCAGGAAAGAGGGTCACTAATACATATACCTACCATGTTAATAATGGTGGCACTCAGCTTGACGGTCTCATCAAAAGAGGATTGTCGTCGCAGCACCGCGTGACACCCACCGGTCCCATTAGTGCTGCGACCACAATCCCTCCCTTCCCGACTATGCACTTGCTAACCCCTGAACGCAATCCAACCGAGATTGGATTACTATGGAGGGTTTTTCGCAATCGTGCACGGGGTCAATCTTTTCCATTAGCATCATCATCATAATCATTCTCTGAACCTTTTCCCAACTCAGTTGGGCTCGGCTTTCCAGTCTAACTGTGATGCGGCTGAACTTCGATATATTCCGTAAAGCGACTGCCGTCTGACCTCCACAACCAATGGTCCCATAACCAATAGCGATATCGAAGTTCCAAGTAAGACTGGTTGGACTTTTGTGGGCTCCAACTACCCGTAACGACTGCCATTGATGTTTGTATGGCAACCGGGACCACGGCTTAACGTGCTCTCCGAGGCACTAATAAACCTGCGATAAATAGCGTTATAGCCAATAGAATATGTCTATATCTAAGCTATATTTCGCTCAATAACGAGGCTTATTCCGTGATAACACTTACCTATACTAACAAAACTAACCGCCTAACAGGAATTAGCACTGAAGCAATCTATTCGCAGCATTGTAGAAGCTCACGGTCCGCAACATAAACTCAACGTTATTAGTCGCCCTGTAAACATGCGAGCGACTTGTAACACGTAGACTTGGGGCCATTAAATTAGCGGGTATATAAATACTGTGCTCGGTCCCGGTTGCCATACAAACATCTATGGCAGTCGTTACGGGTAGTTGGAGCCCACAAAAGTCGAACCAGTCTAACTTGGAACTTCGATATCGCCATTGGTCATAATGACTAATTGGTTGTGGAGGTCAGATGGCAGTCACTCCACGGAAAATATCGAAGTTCAGCCGCATCACAGTTAGACTGGAAAGCCGACCCCAACTGAGCTGGGCAAAAGGTTCAGATAATGATGATGATGATGATAAATACTGTGCTGGCCACATCTACTGAGACCGATGGCCATTGGAGCAAATGAGTCCTAGCATGGAGATGCAAGTCTGCTAACGGAAGATTTGTATCCGTAGCCACCTGGCTACGTCCACCTGGACTGACGATGTGAAAAAGGTAGCTGGATGTGGCAGGCGGAGAATCCTAAGCTATGGCACAGATTGGGAGAGGTCTATGTCCAGCAGTGGACGTCGATAGGCTAATTGATTAATACTGTTGACCTTAAGGGGAAAGCATGGGTTGGGTACTGGCTGGCTTCCTAACTTAATAATAATAATCACGTTAACATATAATTCACCATTTTTCGTGCAATGTCAACCCACTAGCGATATAAGTATTGTTACTAGACCAGTTTTTTGGCTTTTTAGGGCCCATCACCCCGTAAAGACTGCCCTAGATGTTCGTATGGCAACGGTAGCCGACGGCTTATCGCGCTCTTCGACGACGTACGGATCGACCTCAATGTATTAAGACTGGCCACCTATCCTAGGACTGTCGTAGCTAGGCTAGGATCACTTGACTTACAATGTGTTCTAATTTTGCTACGACCCCCTCTCTGTATTTCTAAACAGCTTCTAGAAGTTATTGCTCGCTTCTGCGTCCGCTATATTATGTTATTTCGTGGCCCAACCTACACATACAGACAGGACAAATGAGTAAAGTTTTCTAATAAAAAGCTCTCACGGTGCGAGCGAGCACGCGATTTGGGACTTTTTTCTGCGTAATGTTATTATCACGTGCCCCATCACCCCTTCAAGCAGATGAAAACATTATTTGATCCCTTGGTCCCATTGGAGAAAATTAGCATTGATAACTGTTTTTTTGTTTTTTTTTGTGCATTTCTGGAATAAAACATTTTTTACTTTTTATTTTTTATTAAGTTTATTATTATTATATGTATCAACTTAATACGACATTAGGTTAGTGTACATTATGTATGATTGAAACGGAATCATTGCACTCAATCTTGGAACACTTTAAAGCGTCGGGCTGATTTAGAATTTTGCATAATAATTGCTTTATTTATTTTCAGGAACGTTGTTGAAGAAAATACCTAATGATTATAAATATTTACCGATGTCTATAAATAATTAAGACACGATGGTAGCTCCCGTCCGAATTGAGCTGTCCGACTGGGGTAGTACCTCCGCCCTACAGAACACCGCCCCATAATAACCATCGTGTTGTGTTCCCACCAGTAAGTAGGGTAGCCAGAGCTCACTGTACCCCTCCCTACCTTCCATTCAGGGTAGGCAGCGTGTGTTTGACACTCTTAGTGTTGCGCACGTTCATAGGCCACGGTGACCGCTTCCCATCAGGTGGGCCGTGTGCTTGTCTGCCACCTACGTAATATAAAAAAGTGTAGATAGCTAACCTATTAAGTTACCATTTAGCCACAAGCTCCTCAACCAAAAGAAGTCTTAAGAGAAATAGGGGAAGGAAAAGTCATTCTCTGAACCTTTTTCCCAACTCAGTTGAGGATTCCAGCGACTGGGACCGCTAAAGCTGGGACCGCGGTTCCAGTTGCCGGTTGGGGTCAACTTTCCAGTCTAACTGTGATGCGGCTGAACTTCGATATTTTCCGTGAAGCGACTGCTATCTGACCTCCACAACCAATGGTCATTATGACCAATGGTGATATCGAAGTTCCAAGTTAGACTGGTTGCACTTTTGAGGGCTCCAACTACCCGTAACGACTGCCATGATAGATGTTTGTATGGCAACCGGGTGCTCTCCGAGGCACTAATAAACCTGCGATAAATACACACATAACTTCGAAAAGCATCGAAAAGTCATTGGTGTGTGCCATGGTGAACCTGGGATCGAACCCGAGACCATGTCTCAGCAGTCCATTACCCAAACCACTAGGCTATCGCGGTTATTAGGGGAAGGAAAAGTATAAGCCGATAATACTGACAGTAAAACACTTTCCCCTTAAACTCCTAAAGAGGGAACAATACCACTTATTCCGAATCGGATACAGTACATAATATCTGTCGAGATGCCTTGCCAAAACGTGGCAACTTCTCAAATTAACCCAAAATTTATGTAGCGGTGAAAGTTTTAATGTACCATGTAATGTATCGCCAGACGTTTTGTTGTTTGTCTGGATTCATAGTTGTTGTGCCACTTGTAAGAAGTTTTTGTTTAGAAAATCTTGTTATGATGGCGCGGGATTTCCCCTTGTCACACAACTTGACTACGAATCATGTACCTAAAAAACTTATGGACCAAATGCGTTTAACAATACTTCTTATGATAGTGAAGTCGGGCCATTTGCTTTTACGTACAAGTTAACTAATTAATTATTTATTTATTTATTTATCTTAACCTTAAAAATTATCATGACAGGTTGTCAACTTACAAAAGGCCTCGGGACTATAGAAGGAAGGAAGCACATGCGCTGGTTTTTTTATATATAGTCGATAGGCTCGCGTTTGACCACTATCTCACCTGATGGTAAGTGACGATGTGCAACCCAAAATTCACTCACATATAGTTAGGCACCGCCATTTTTATGAAACAACCTTGTTTTCAACGCTTTCTTTCTGCAAGTTTTTTAGGTCCATGCTATAAATTATACGTTTTTGTCTATGAGTAAGACTTTTTTATTGTTGTCGTATAAGACTAGTCTATGATGACTGTTCTTTATGATCCAAGTTTCTAGGTTTATCAGAACTCACTTATTTTCTCAAGTAGGTATAATATGTACCGCGCGGCGCGGCTGTTTGGTATCATTTTTAGGTCATAATATATCTCCGGTTCTAATTAACCAATTACAATAAAACATACTTACAGAAGATTTGAAGTCTGACCAAGAACTGTCCAAAAAAAATTCATCAAAATCAGTTTAGTAGTTTTTGCGTTCATCGTGAACAAACACATAAACAAACGAAAATTAAATAAAAGTAGTTTTGTGTTCAGAATCGTTCAATTACCATAACCCAAGATTTTTTATTTTCAATGTCTATAATGATAGTACCAATGTGAATTTCACTTTGTGGAATTTATATGTGCTAATAAATGATTTACCATCTGCTGACGGTGCAGGAAAAACATTGTGAGGACACCCACATGTTCTAGAAGAAATTCTAAGGACATATCCGATCCACCAACCCGCATTAGGCCAGCGTGTGTGGATTAAGGTCTAAACATTTTCAGCTCTCTCGTTAGAGGAGAGGAGACCCGTGCCCAACAGTGAGACATAAATGGGTTGCTATCACCCTCGGCACTATAAGACCCGAGATGGCGTGCGGTAAATCGATTCGATTCCCGCATTGTTCAACAGCGGTGACACCGTTGGGATTTCCGCACGATAAAAAAAAAGAGTTTAAGTTATTTTGAAAAGGTAGGAAAATCTAAACTGAGACAACAAATGAAAGACGTTAATAAACTTAAAACTTATAAGACAATCCAATGCTGAAAACAATTTAGAATACGGTTCTATAATAATGAATCTACAGCGTCTTCAAAGAAATTCGTTAATTTCATTTTGGTAAATTGAAATGGTTACCGAAGATGACATTTAAAATTTGTTTTTGAACGACGGCGCTAATTGTTGTTGGCGACGGTAATTTCCCACTTTGTTTGCTAACGGGTTTCAGAACGAAGCGGTTCGTGGGAGCAGAATTGTAGATGTTTTGAGATGAAATAATGGTGTTGTTGTTTATAACCGACTTGACATAAAGAGGTGTGAATGATTTTCTGATCGGAAAAAATGATCATCCAGGACGGGACTTGAACCCGTGACCAGTAGACCTTACAGTTTCCGATCAGAAAATCATTTGGAAATAGTTAGCATGCAATTGCTTAAAATTTCATTCAAAGAGGTGTGAAGTTTGAAGATATTTTTCTGTGTTAGTTTACCTGTTTTAGCGAAAATGTTTGAAATTTAAAGGTGATATACAAGTATACTAGCCGGGTTCGGCCTCGCAGAGTACACTGACCAATTTAAGGATTTATTGCAAAAAGGGCAGGTCAAAAGCACTCGAAACCGGTGGGTTTGCATGAAAGGTTTAATGACAGTAGAGGAAGCGCGTGAAGTATGTAAGGATAGAGGCAGATGGCGGTCTGTTGTTTCTGCCTACCCCGGAGAGAAAATGGCGTGAACATAGTGTATGTATGTATGTATGTATATTTGGAGGTCAGATTCTAAGTGTATCGTGTATTGGTATATAAGTATTAATATGTATTCTCTGTAGCAACCTGCCTAAAATAATAATATTTTTTGATAATTTTAAGCATTTTTATACTCTTGTATATCCCCCAAATACACCCACATTTCGTCAACTATAGACCAAGTGGGGACCTAAACCAATAAAATAAAATAAATGTGAAAAATAAAATAAATTCGACTGAGGTTTTTTATGAACTCTTTTAAATGATCATCGTAGCCGAAATACACCACATTTCGTCAACTATGATGGTATTCAACTATTGACCAAAAGAGGAACAGTGTAATACTGTAACGTTTGATAGAAGATGCAGTTTAAGATAGAGAAAGGAATATTTATATAGTTCAAACACGTATAGAAGATGAACGAAAGGAAATTGACGACTTTATAACCTTTGTGCAGCTGATAAATCGTTTTTGGCACTACATCATTAATATATTATTAGAACAATTATTTATTATTACAAATTTCGAAAATATTTTCAACAAAATCGTTCCATAAATAATCAGTCAATTGTGTTGCCAAAAAAACTGCCATTACTTAAACTGTTGGAAACTTTTGTCAAACGCAAAAAGATCTTTCGAAGTTGCCGATTCCACACGAAGAATCCCGAAGCATTCCGAACGCTACATAAATTTTAGTCCAATTACACACTACACGCTTATCGCCGAAGTTTTCACTCAAATATATCTTTTTTACTGTCGTAGTTTTTAAAAGGTCCAATGTTGCATTATGGATGGCGTCCCTTATGTCTTGGCAGTTTTATTAAACTGTTTTACGTAGAATCGAGTTTTATGATGGAAAATTTGTATAAGTTGGTGTGAGGTAATAAATAGTGTTAGTACGAAAACTTTTCAAGACGGAAATAATATGCATGCCTTGAGATTTGTATGTAGATTATAATATTATGGTGTGGTGAAGTCAAATACTTTTCTACCATTCTACTAATATTATAAATGTGAATGTTTGTGAATATGTTTGAATGTTTTTTACTCAATCATACTAAAACAGCTCTCAGCTATGCTCTGGCCGAAATTTGGTGCAGGGATGATGACCCCATGGGGTGCCGAAAAAAGGATCAGAATTCCACGCGGGCTCAGTTGCGGGCAGCAGCAAGTAAATAAATAAATCATAAATAAAATAATCTTTTTAATAAGCTTTTAGTGCGAGTTATAATATTGCAATCTTATTTTCTTAATTTGCAATTTTCTTAATAATAACTAAATTAATTTGGACAGACGTTTTTCTTTATATTGAAGACATTCTTATAATATAAATCGTATTATATTTCGGAGGTTAAATTAACATAGTAAGTAGTCGTAATAAAATATCATAAATCTTCGTTACTCTCATAATATTAAGCTTTCAACATAATAATGAAATTACTTGATAATGAAACATTATTAGTTCTTAGGTCTTGCTAAGATTTAAAGTAATGTAAATGGCAATTACTTAGTAACTTTGCCGACAAAATGTTTAATATAATTTAGGATTTTCGTGAGTAATCTAATTTATAAACTAATTTAACATAATTGTTACATATTTTTTTATACTACTTAGATGGCAAATAAGCACACGGCCTACCTGATGGGTAGCAGTCAAGCAGTTACCGTGGCCTATGGACGGGTGTAACAGGGTGCAGGGGTGTCACACTCGTACTACAGATCCTGAAAGGAGGGGGGAGGTGCTAGGGAACTAGGAGCTACATGAGAACTAGGTATTTTTTCGCTTCATGTTTTTTTACATTGGACACGTCAATATGACTTCATCTCGCCTGATGGTAAGCTAAAGGTAAAGTCTCACCATTACATAGGTACACTGATAGTACTACGATGGTGGTCCTCAGCTTGATGGCCTCATAAAACATGACTCATACAAAGACTGTAGGAGGAAGGAAACACGTGCGCTGGCAAAGAGTTCCAAGTGTTTATAATGCATTTATCACATTTATTATGAAACGATTTAAAAACATTCATAATAACATAAGCTTTAGTGGGATTATTGTGTTATTCGGTATGGTTGTATGCGAAACCCTGTATTTACATTAGTATTTTTTGTACAGAATAAAAAACTTTTTCTTTCTTTGTTTCTTTCTTATGAATACGGAACTACGCATTCATTACAACACTGTTATTTTTTTACACTACGTAGGTGGCAGACAAGCACACGGCCCACCTGATAAGAAGCTGTCACAGTGGCCTAATATAGACGTGTGTAACATTAAGGGTGTCATACACGCGCGGAAGGGAGGAGGGCTAGGAAGGGGTTGGGGAGTGTTATTTTAACATTACAGACACATAAATTTTACTTTACATAGCCGTAATAATATAATTATTACATTTTGAACCTTTAATTTCCTCTGTAATGAATTACACATGTAAATAAATACTTTGAAATAAGGATTACGAACGTAATATCTTTATAGCATGACGGCATTACAATTTGTAATTTAATTCAAACAAATGACCTTGTTTTTAAATTAACACCTTTTGTTGACGATTGTACAAAAGGCTTATTATTCCGGTTCGGGAACTCGGCAAAGGAATAATATAGAGGTTTTTGGGGTTTCTAAAATGAATTTAATTTGGAGTTCTGGTTGTTGTTAAGATCTTATTCTTTATTATATGATGCCCGCGGCTTCGCCTGCGTGGAGTATTGTTCCCGTTTTTTTTCATGGGAAACTTTTTCAGGAATAAAAAGTAAGCTATATATAATTCCAAACTATAATCCTGTATCAAATTTCAGCCACATCCGTTCAGCTGTTTTTGCGTGAAAGACTAGCAAACATGTAAATCTATAATTTTTAAATTTATAAACAAGTTGTGCCAGTAAATTGGAGACATTTAAAAAATACTTGAGTTATGATTACATATCTGAGACAAATAAAAAAATATCTGTTCTAAACACAAAAAAAATATCTGTTCGTGTATTGTTTGCGATATGGGGCAAAAATTACTGTACGGATTTCGATGCGGTTTTTTATTAGAAAGGTATTGGTCTGATTTATAATCTACCATATGTTTGGTTGCATTTGGTTATTTATAACCGAAGATATGACCAAAAAACGATAATGAAACTCCACTGACAAAATAATAATACTGAATAGAAAAATATACAAAGAAAAATCTTTAAGTTGAGATTTGCTTACACCAGTTACGCCTTACCACAGTTATCAGAACTAAGCTTCAAAGTTAAACATAATCCAAGTTTAAGCTCGTAAAAACTTAGTTAACGCTATATTTTCTAAAGTATTTTGAGTTGCAATCTGACTAGTTTTACACCAGTTCTCGACAACCGGGGCGAGAAGCTGGCGGATTATGGTGCATTTTTCTTGTAACAAAATTAGTAGTTGTTTCGCTAAAGCTAAGATTTAGGGTGAGGTTTTAATGGCACTAAAAGCGATTTATATAATTCTTTTTGTCTTTTTTATACTACGTAGGTCGCAGACAATCACACAACAAATAGGGAGCGGTCTTTGGACGTGTGCAACACTAAGGGTGTAACACTAGCTCTGCCTCCCCTGAAGGGAAGAGGAGAGGGCTAGGAAGGGGTGGGGAGGCTAGAAAAGAGTGGAGAGAGGAGGGGTACAGTGAGCTCTGGCTACTGCCGGGTACACAACACGATGGTTATTACGGCCGCGGTGTTCTGTAGGGCGGAGGTAATACCCCAGTCGGACTGCTCATTTCAGACGGGATATACCGTTTAAGACAGTAAGACAGACTACAGCAGACTATTGCTGTACAGAAACATATCAAAGTACGCGCACTTAGAACAAAACAAAGCTGTCTAATTGTCTAATTACCTACAAGTCACGTCAAGACACAACTGTCTAAAGACTGTCTTGTCTCTAATGTGCGGTAACCCTTATACGCTATTCATATTGCCTTGTGCATACACCCTTAGTTAAAGTTTAACACATGCACTCAGCTTTATACTGGTAGTATGCAATTTTTAAACAACCTTGTTAAAAATAAGGAAATATTATTAAAGTCGCGAAGCTACCTATGTCTAGTATTTTTATTAAGTCGTAGTAGAAAATTGTGAGATTTTTTAAAGGAGGTAGGACACGATGGTATCTCCCGTCCGATTTGAGCAGTTCGACTGGGGTAGTACCTTCGCTCTATAGAAGACCGCGGCCATATAACCATCGTGTTGTGTTGTGTGGCCTATGGACGTGTTCAACACTAAGGGCGTTGCCCACGCGCTGCCGACCCTGAAGGGAAAGGGCGGGAGTAGGAAAGGGTGGGGAGGCGAGGAAAGGGCGGGGAGGAGTAGGGGTACAGTGAGTTGGCTACCCTACTTACCACCGGGAACACAACACGATGGTTATTATGGCCGCAGTCTTCTGTAGAGCGGAGGTACATCCCCAGTCGGACAGCTCATTTCGGACGGGACATACCATCGTGTCCTACCTTTTTTTCCGTGTGGAAATCCTCATGGATACCCACCCCGCGGCTAGCGGGGCCGTCGTGTCCTACCTCTATTAAATTAGGTTATCGTTTAAGCAGTAGCTTTTGTTTAGACCTTAGGCTATACACTCTTCAAAGGCTATTTTCCGGCGTTTTTATGTTTACGAATTGTATTGTGTTTAAAAGTAACCTACTTATGAACGACCCTAATCACTGTAACCTGAATAGATGTATTGTAATGCCTCTTATATGATTACTAGCTTCTGCCTGCGACTTCACCCGCGTGGTGGTCGGTATCGCCACTAAATTCACTTATTGTGTGAAGCTAGCTTATAGCATGGTTTTAACATAATAACTATCAACATTCAAATATGAGTCGTTAGATTACACGTTGTTACAGAATGCGTTGAAGAAATAAAGGTTCACTGCTCGTACCCCTTAGGTGATAGCATGATAATATGTAGCCTATGTATTAACCGTACTTCTTCGTAATATTCGTGCCAAATTTGAAGTAAATCCATGCAGTACTTTTTGAGTTTTTCCCAGATATACAGACAAAAATTCTAAAAACTATATTTTTGGCTTCGGTATCGATTGTACATCACACCCCAAGCATTCTTTTCAAAAAATATTCAATGTACAGTTTTGACTTTCCTATCATCATGTATAGAATGATGTATACATAACTATAGGTACCATGTTTGAGTTTTATCGAGAAAGCGACGTTGTGGTTACTTAGTAAATATACCTCCTGATATTCATAAGAATATTCGAGTTTATGTTTGAGTGGTAATTTATCATAATACAACCGAGATTAATATCCGTTGTGTGAATTTTGGTGTAGACATGGTTTTAAGGTATTGTTTTATTTGTGATAGACGGTTTTGTTTTACACTACTGAGGTGGCAGATAAGCACACGGCATATCTGATGGGAAGCGGTCACCGTGGCCTATTGACGTATGCAACATTAGAGGCTTCACACTCGCACTCTGCCGGCTCTGTAGGATAAGGGTTGGGGAGTTTGTGACGTGGGTTGAAGGAGGGGATTGGGGGATAAGGAGTTTGAGTGGCGGATTAGGGGGGGTGGTTGAGCTCTGACTACCCAACGTACCTTGGGGAACACAACACGATTGTTATTATGGGGCGGTGTTCTGTAAGGGGGAGGTACTACCCCAGTCGGACTGCTCAATACGGACGGGAGATACCGTTGTGTCCTACCTCCGTATAGGTGTAGTGGTGATAATTGTTTTTTTTGTAATAGGCTCGCGTTTGACCACAATCTCACCTGTTGGTAAGTGATGATGTGGTCAACGGTGGAGCACGCTTGCCTAGAAGTAACCTATTCACTCTAAACTTGAAGACTCTCAGGTTGTAGCTTTCCGAAAATACAAACTCAGGCAGGGCATCGCAGTTAATCAGCCTCTTGGCCCTTCTCTCAATTGATTCAAGTGCTTCGAGTTAGTATTTTAATGGGTAATAAATTACAAATATAGTTTAAATTATAATCAGTCCATTTAAATAAAATATACGTTTCATTGCTCAAAGAACGGTTTGATGCACAAAAGGTTATTAAAATCAATTTTAATCGCTGTTCAATATTGTGAATAATTTTGGCGACCGGCTGTTATACTCGTATTGAATGGTGCGGTTGATCGAGTGGTTTTGTAAAACATGGCGGGTGTTTTGTCAGACATCCTATGTAATTATATATTTTAATTGCCTTTGTTTTGTCATTATATCAAACTAGCTTTCGCCCGCAACTTCGCCCGCGTGGGAGTCGGTATCGTTACAATTAAACGACTCTCCGTTCGACTCTCTACTCCACTCTTCACTCTACTCTCCACTCCACTTCCACTCCACTTTAGTCTCACGACTTTCTTTTATATATATAGATAATTAAATACCTATAGCGCACGTTGCATCCGTCGATGGTGCGGACTGTGTGGTACGAGAGGAATTTTATTCCACGCACGCTTAGGCTGTGGAATGATCTCCCTGCTGTGGTTTTCCGCTCGTAGACAGTTGGTTTTTGGTTTTTTTTTAATCATTTATTTTATTTTACGATTTGTAGTTACGACATAATAACCATTATAGTTCTGAAATCTCCTTTTAATTCCCTTCATTTTGATACCCTACTCGATAAGTTTGAGTGAACATATTTTTTGTCAACATACCTACATTTTAGCGCCAGTAACCAAAAATTATGGTTTTTGTTTACATTTCATGTACCCTATGACACGTATAGATGTATATCTTTCATTTGAGACGTCATTCATCGAAATCCGTCCAACCGTTTGGCCTATAGAAGGGAACAAAGAAAACTATATACATACGCGGGAAGCACATTACCCTCGCTGGCGGAGTCGGGTAAAAATAAACACGTCATGTTTAGGCTCATTTGATTTGTCTGGTTATGCACTTACTAGTAATTTATATTTTTAAAATTAATAACGAATTTTTTGTTTCAGATCATGCCTCAGCAATAGTGGGCACGACTGCTAGGCTGCGCTGTCGCATCGACGGGCGGTCCTGCGGCGCGATGCACAGTATCAAATGGTACAAGTCAGAATCCCGACTTTACGTGTATTCGTTATCAGGGAACACCGCCATAGACCGGCCGGAGGGACCTATGAAAGACAGGTGAGTTTGATTAATAATAATAACCCTAACCACCGGTAGCTTGGTCCCTGTACCCGATGTTGGTAGAGTACTATTTTTTAGTAATGTTTTTATATTTTTAAATGTATTATTTATATTTATATTTAAAATATAAATTATATTGTATACAGTCGCTCCACGGAAAATATCGAGGTTCAGCCGCATCACAGTTAGACTGGAAAGCCGACCCCAACTGAGCTGGGAAAAAGGTTCAGAGAATGATGACTTATAATAAATAAAGAGACCGCGGTAGCCTAGTGGTCTAGGTAACGGACTGCTGAGACGATGTCTCGGGTTCGATCCCAGATTCACCAATGACTTTTCGATGCTTTTCGAAGTTATGTGTGTATTTATCGCAGGTTTATAAGTGCTCGGTTAATGGCAATAGGCTCGCCACCTTATTACATTGGGACCTAAACATAAACTGGCGAAATGTGGGTGCCAGCACCTCTGCCTACCCCTTCGGGGATATAGGCGTGAGTTTATGTTATGTTATGTTGATAATGATTAATTAAATTTTGTATTAGAATTTGTATTATTAGTGTTTAATTTACATTAGGTAGTTTTCATAGGTCTATTGACTATTTGGCGTTTTGACGACCGTAGTGTAGTGTAGTGACAGCAAGAAAAAATATCCAGGAATCACATTTCAATCCAATTTGGTTACCCTTGGATAACCTTCGCCATTTTTGTGATACAGTCCCGTCATCAGCACGTTCTCTCCGTAGGTTTTATACTATTACCGTTGAAAGGACAAAGATGTATCGCCGTGTCATTTCGCACAATGGCCGGTAAGTGCGGTCGTTATGAACAATAACCGTGTGATGCGATACTTTGCTGGATTGTTGGGTTTATGTGTTTTTTAGATGAAATATAGAATTAAAATAGGTTGTATAAATATATAGTAGATACTAGCTGATACACGCGTCTTCATCCGTGCGGAGGCATGTTATTGATTGTTGGTTATATCACCGATTCTGTTTAGGTCAGATTTTAAGTTTGAACAAGACATTTCTAACAGAAAGAAGTTCATCGTTAACAAACAGATAAAAATGCCAAAAAAATAATTGCGTTCAAAATTGTTCGGTTAACGTAACCCAAATAATGTTATCATACAATTTTCATGGAACACAAAATTAAATGCTTTATGATTGTAGTAGTGTGGAAAGTATGTAAGGACAGAAGCAGATGGTGGTCTCTGCCTACCTCTGAGGGGAAAAGGCGTGAGCATAATATGTATGTATGTATGTATGTAAAATTTGATTATTTTCAAATAATAAGAAAGATAAGATAATTACATACGTATAATTATGAATCTAGAGATGACTCTGGTGATTAACGAACCCACTACTACTGATTAAGGAGTCAAATGCTCTACCACTGTGCTACGAAGACATAACTTCACACATATAATTTTCTTTTGATTCACTTTTTTTCAGACCCAAGAATTGATTCAATACATAGCACAATAAAGCTTACATAGTTACCTATTTATATTCACATAATATTATAATGTTTATTGTAAAATATTCTCACATTCAGCAGTTTATATTGATTCTAAATGCCTCGAAATAGGGTTCATTTTACTCATGAAATTTTATAAATAACTAAAATTGTCATGCGGTTACTCCATTCGATCATAGTCCTTATTTTGAAAGCCTTAAGGTCCAAATGAAAATAATATGTTTGTTAATATTATTCGCTGTGAAACTGATTGAATTTATAATAGGATAAGAATGGATTTTCTATTTCGCCTCGTGTGTATTTTCAATGTGTTATGAATTTCGAAAGGCTTACTTGAAAAAGTGAATACATTAAAATACAAATACTAAGTAAGTAGCTTTCGTATAAATAGGTTTTATGTAGATCTTTACCAGCGCATGTGTTTCCTTCCTCCTATAGTCCCGGGGCTTTTAAGCGGGCGTGAAAAAGCATTTGATGAGGCCGTCAAGCTGAGGGCCACCACTGTAGCACTACCGGTGTATGTGGTGGTGACCCCAGTCCTGAGACTTTGCCTTTAGCTTACCATCAGGCGAGGTAAGGTCATTTTGACGTGTGCTATATGAAAAAAAAAATATATTTGTGTCTCAGGGTGTCTATAGGCCTTCCTCTTCCTGGGGAGTTCCATCTTACGGTCCCCGTGAGTGAGTCTTCAGCGATATCTGTCCTTCATGAGCTGAGGCCTAGGGTGAAAGGTGAGGCCGCATGTGACCTCAGCAAAAGCAGGGCAGGAAGGAGGAACCCTCTACCCCTTCCCGGGGCAAGATGGTGACACCATAGTTCTCTAACCTGAGGAGGGCATTCGGAAGCCGTAGATGGCCCAGGGTCAGCTGAGAAATGTCTTATTGGTCCACTTTACATGCCAGCATTGGAGTCCCCGATGGCGTGAAGCTTTGGTCGTTACGAGTCCTACTTAAATCGCCCCCCCCTCCCCTTTCACATAAATGCTCCTCCCCCCCCACGATCAAGATTTTTGGGATCCAAACCAATCTCACCGG
Source organism: Lithosia quadra (assembly GCA_963576445.1). NCBI lineage: Eukaryota > Metazoa > Arthropoda > Insecta > Lepidoptera > Erebidae > Lithosia > Lithosia quadra. Next base: position 1,146,272 of record OY754900.1, on the reverse strand, counting down.
AAATCCGGTTTACCTATCGGGGTCAGGTGGTCCGAAAATTATAGCCCGAAAAATTTAAACTCCCCGCGGGTGAAGTCACAGGCATACCTAGTGTGCAATAATATACTTAACTAAGTATTTACAGTCCGTTATTAATTAATTCTAAGTTAAATTCTTAAGAGCTCACTCCAAACAAAAACAAATGAAAACAGTTAAAATACCAAAAATATATATTACACGTAAAAAAAATTTACTTATAAATCTAATGTAAATATTACCGTCTATATTACCTTCTCGGTAAGCTCTGCCCACGACTCAACCAAATGACATTTACGACGAACAAAGAAATGAAAGCAACAACAAAGATTTATTAATTTCAAAGAGGCCGTCAGTTCTATTCCCGACTGTGGCGTTATTAAAATTTCAGGGATTGCCGGCGCCCCTCAACTTGGTTGTAATTTGTTGAGACTAAAGTACAGGTAACTTTTGGAAACGTTCATTTTGTTAGTGTGTTTAAAGGATTATGAATTTGGAAGATAGAAATAACATAACATAACATAACATATAACATAAACTCACGCCTATATCCCCGAAGGGGTAGGCAGAGGTGCTAGCACCCACATTTCGCCAGTTTATGTTTAGGTCCCAATGCAATAGGTGGCGAGCCTATTGCCATTAACCAGGCACTTATAAACCTGCGATAAATACACACATAACTTCGAAAAGCATCGAAAAGTCATTGGTGTGTGCCATGGTGAACCTGGGATCGAACCCGAGACCTCGTTCATCCTGTGGCAAAATGCGTCGCGTAGAAACAAGTATAGTGTACGGCATCTAACTTGGCAAGGTTTTGGAGTAGTGGGGTCCACACTACTCCAAAATGTTGCCAAGTTATATGCCGTGCACTATAGTGTGTGTATAAAAAGCAGGTTTGGAAATGTAGCCTAGAGGATTTTTTTCCTTGCACGCTTAGGCTGTGGGACAATAATAGTCCTGCTATGGTTTTCCCTTGCGTCTACAATATGAGGTTCCAGGTGAGATAGTGGTCAAACCTAAGCCTATCTTGTAAAAAAAAAAGATCGGAAAAGGGGAATAATGTAGGACGGGAAACCGTGACCAGTCCCTTACAACTTTGCCTCAATGCTGGATTGCGATGGCCATCCTTTGCATCAGGATCGAACCGGATCGACTTTTTAAATTAAAAACTTACTTGTTTTTTTAATTTAATAAAAGTCTATATGGGTGTCATATTATCAAGGCATGCATAAAACCTTTAAATTAAACTATAAAGATGTTTATCTGGGCCATAAACCAAAGGCGCGTCTGGCGATTTAATGTGAGCACGTAATAGAGCTTCTCCATATTTATGAGTCGACCCTTTCCAAAATATTATTTGATTATATAAAAATCCTTTTTGTCTTCCAACGCCGTTAAAACTTAATAAGGCAATAATTGGTCAGGTTATTGATATTAATTTTTATGTTATTGTAAAAATAATATAATTTTTTTGTGTAAAGCGGACCTCAGACTCCGAGGTGAAAGCTTTGGATACGACTGGGATTAACGCTAGGTTGAAAAAGAAGAATAAATATATTTTTTTTGTGTATTCACGTGAAGTGGGGAGGCTTTAAATTTTGGTAGCGCAGCCGTTGAAGATACAAAAGACACATAATCTGATAACCAGATGGAATATAATTATTTTCATCAAATGTTATTAATTTTTTTTCATACCACTTATTATAATGAATACGCCTAAAATGACTCGCTTGTCAAAAAGTGTTCATGGATATTTTTAATTAAAATAATTTCAATATTTTTTATCACGTATTCACTCTTTAGATAACCGCAAAAAATTTATATAAATGAAAATATAAATTTGAGTCCACTACCACCACACCTACTTCAATGGACCAAATTGAAAAGGGACCCACACGGGAAGTGCAAGCTATCAAATAAAAAAAGAATCAACAAAATCGGTTCACCCAGTCAGAAGTTCTGAGGTGATAAACATAAAAAATATAGTCAAATTGAGAACCTCCTTCTTTTTTGGAGTCGGTTAAAATGTTATGAACGGTGCTATTCGAATGGGTACTCTATGTAGACTACCTATGGCGTAGAAACCAAAAATCTACCTCCACACTAAATAAGAACTTATCAAGATTGCAGAAGCCATTTCCATCTGGATTATCTAATTCGTCACGAATTAGATTCGTAGCAAGTGCTATCTCGTAGAGGGTCTACATTGGCTACGGCGTAGTAATATGCTACGTGATCAATTTTGAGTCACGTATTCATTGTATAACCTTGTGAAAATGGGACAGATGCATGTTTATTATAATGCTGAGATATAAAGGGGACTGGCAGAGTTGCAAGAAGGTTGTAGAATGCAAGTTTTACAATTACAGGTCGTAGTGGCTAGGTACTTATGCGGCAAATAAGTAGACGAATTACCTGATTGTGGTTTTTTGTTAATTCATGCGCCGATATTAGTTTTTTTATAGTAGTATCTAGTAGTTTTATAGTAGTCATGTCTGCCTGATGGTAAGCTAAAGGTAATTTTAAAAAAATAATTAGAAATCAGGTTTCACTTCCTATTGTAATGTATACTTTTTATAATTAAACTAGCTGTTGCCCGCGGCTCCGCCCGCGTGGATCTCGAAATCCGTTTCAAAAACTATCCTATCTCGGATCGAACTACACATGGTGTGCGAATTTTATTATAATCGGTTAAGTGGTTTAGGAGTCCATTGAGGACAAACATTGTGACACGAGATTTATTATATATTACTAGCTGTGTCCCGCGGCTCCGCCCGCGTGGATGTCGAAATCCGTTTCAAAAACTATCCTATCTCTCAAGTTGGATCGAACTGCACATGGTGTGCGAATTTTATTATAATCGGTTAAGTGGTTTAGGAGTCCATTGAGGACAAACATTGTGACACGAGATTTATATATATTAAGATTAAGATATAGTAATATAAAAGTTTTTGAGTCAAATAATTTATATTTGTCAATAAAATTCTCTTTAACTTTGCAGGCTGTATTAAAATACTTTGAAATTTTAATTAGAATATAGTGAATAATTTTTATTTAGATTTTTATGTTTCAAATCCATACCATCATAATTATTATTTCACAACATACTTTTGCCGCTGACTGCGTTTGTATGAAAATTTTAACGGGTTGGCTGCTCTCAAGAGTAATGCTATTGTAAGCAGACTCGCTCTAAACCCTGGTGCGGTTGGACATGCCATCTAACCAAACGTCCGCATTATGTGGAGATTGGCGGTTCCACGAGCTCGCTTCGCAAAGCGATAAAGACCGTGGTGCATGGCCGCTATGTTGATCGATATACTATAAAATAAGGGTGCGGTTTCGTATACAGTATGCAGGGTGGAATTTAGAAAGAAAAGTACTTTAAATGCGTGTTCGTGGACCACTACTGTAGAACCTTTTTTTTCCGTGTGGAAATCCGCATATATACCACTCCTGTCGGCCATCAAACCGACTAAAACCGCACGCCGTCTCGGGTCCTAATTACCGGGGTGTAAGGTTACCTAATAGGCATCCCAGCTGACCCTAGGCCATCTACGGATTTAAGATCCCCCTTCGACCCCCAGAACGAGGGGTGGGGCGAGCAATGCGAGCATCACTCCAACTCGCTGAAGGTGGGGTGTAGGGTGATAGGCACCTGACACCCAACCGTCGGCGCGCGGACAATCCTCGTCCCCCGCTCGCTCCCCACTGTGCCCTCTGCTAGGCAGAGGGACACGTGGAGAGCCTCGGAGCAGCCATCTAGAAGGCCACTCCCACCCCGGCCGGATTGGCCGCAGGCAGCAGCGTCTCCCGTGGTGTGTGGGAGGCGCTGCTCGCCTCCGTTGCCCGGGTGCACCACATGGAGGTCCCGGCCCGCACCCTAACCCCTTAGCCTCAGATACAAACGGTATGTAGCGCATTTTTAGCTGATTTAAAAAAAGGAGGAGGTTCTCAATTCGTACGTTATATTTATTTTTTTGTATGTATGTTACGCGATAGCGGCGTCAATTATGGATGAATTTTGAATTTTTTTTTTCGTTTGTAAGAGGTTACTTCTGAGGTGGTCCCATATCCAGGGTATCAGGATCTGATGCTGGGATCTTGGGAAAATCGAGGCGAAATCATCAAATTTACGGCAAAAATTCTGTTTTTGATGCCTTTGTACATAATAAACCTCATAAATAGGTACTTTTCTATTTCTGTACACTAAAAAGTGAAAAAATTAATTAGTGAAGTCGGTTTTAAACGTAGTTATAATTATACACCATACCACTTATAATTTTATCATCTTAATACGTCAATAAAAGCGTCGTCAAATTAGCTATCGTTGGCGCAGTGCTGCTCGTCTATGTTAAGGTTTTGCCGTAACCGACGTTATTACGGTTGAAACAGCTTCAAGTTCACGCTAACGCAAGCAATTAGTAAGTTGGCAGCCTAATTATGGCTCGTTGTAGCCGTAAAGGTTTGTCAATTGCTTCATTTCGGATGTGCAATTATGAAATTCACGAATATAGGAATATAGATACGCGTATAATGTGGCCTGATAGAGAATGGTGTAACGCGAATTGAAATAATAATTAAATAAAATATTCTATGACATTCTACACAGATCTCACTAGACTTAAAGTAAGCAAAGCTTAACTAGCTTGTGTTATTGGTTCTAGTATGCGAATAAAACTTACTTAGATTTTTTTTTGTAAATACACATTTTGTATTTATACATAGAAACGCATTTGATGAGGCCGTCAAGCTGAGTGCCACCATTCCACAATTAAATAGTGCACTCAATCTGCAATCACCGATAGTGCCACCACTATCGATGTTTGCAAATGGTGACTCCCATTCCAGAGACTTTGCCTTTAGCTTACCAGCGAGGTGAAGTCATGTTGACGTGACCGACATGAAAAAAAATTATACTACTGATGTGGCAGACTCGCGCGTCGCAGGGATGTCACACTCGCGTTGCCGAACCTGGGGAGGGGGGTTGGGATTTGGGGGGAACGGCGGTTGTAGGAGGGACTGAGGAGATTGGGGGTAAGCATATTCATGAATATAAATATTTGCAATGAGTGGGAATCGAACCTACAGTCGAACGCTCTACCGTTACGCTATAGAGGTCGCTATACTAATTGCTTCGAAAAAACTCCATTCATTTGATTTTCACATGTTAACTCCATTGAAACTATTGTAACGTTCAATTCAGAAATAAACGCACGGTTCCATCTATTCCATACATTCAATGTCCACAGTTAGATCGATAGCCAGTACACGCCGATTTATCTGTTCAGGATAGTTGGATACAATCATGAACGTATAAAACTAATGTAAAGAACGCGTTGAAGACGAGACTCTATCTCAAAATTGCGACCGCTAAAGATGTGTGAGGGACTTTTGTTTGCAACGTGTTACCCAAATATGATTGAAAAGTGATTCCTAGATATTTTTCTTATTGTCATGCAGACTTGATACCTTTTTACTACCCAAGACATGTTGTTAGTTAAACAGAATCGAATGACGTTTGAAGAGGGCAAAGAAGGGCATTAGAAGGTTTTTACAGGATCGGCAGCACGAGTGTGATCATGAGTGTGAGTGTGTGTTGCACACGTCCCTATGGACGTGTGCAACACCGAGGAGTTCCGCCGGTGGACCGCTTCCCATCAGGTGTGCCGTATGCTTGTCTGCCACCTAAGTGGTAAGAAAGATTTAGGCGCATTAGGGCTAAATAACGTCTTTTTTTTGCTGCACCATAAAGACTTAAAATTCTTTACCAGCGCATGTTGTGTTTCCTCCCTCCTACAGTCCCGGGTTCATTAAGCGGGGCGTGAAAAAGCATTTGATAAGGCCGTCAAGTTGAGGGCCATTATTATGTCACTGTCAGTGTATGTAATGGTGACTCCCATTCCAGAGACTTTGCCTTTAGCTTACCATCAGGCGAGGTGAAGTCCTATCGACGAGACCGACATAAAAAAAAAACGTTTATACGATGCTGCGTAGTGGCTGACCAGTGTATAACCGTTAACAAATAAGCTGACATCAGTTGTATTTTTCAACGTGTTTCGTCTTTTGTTTTTATACATTCATAGATACGATATCGCTATTTGTACGAATAATTGACAAGTTCGGCTCTCATCCGACATAGTTGAAAGACTTGTTGGAGTTACTGTAACAGTTAAGTAAGTCGGACTCAAGAATTAGAGTTATCGTAAAAAGCAAGTATATTTTTTAATTGGAAACGTCAATATGACTTCACCTGGCCTGATGGTAAGCTAAAGGCAAAATCTCAGGAATGGGCGTCACTATTAAATACACTGATATTACGACCTGAGTGGCCCTCATCAAATGCTTTTTCACACCCTGCTTTAAGGCCCGGGGACTATAGAAGGAAGGAAACATGCGCTGGTAAAGAATTCCAAGTATTTATAGTGCGGCAAACAAAAGAGGCACCGAACCGTTTGGTTCTTGATGGAGTTGTTTGCACCTTATGAGGGTGATATCTCAGCCTTACACTTGTAAATCTGTACAGGAAAAAAAAGGGTGGGACTAATTGGAAGAGCTCATCGGAACAATAGATCCGTTTAGTGAAATACTAGTCTAACATCGAATTGATACCTGCCAAATGAAATCCAATACATTCTTCCAAAAATAGCCGTGCTATTTCACTTATCTTACTCGCTCCAAACCGAAATATTGAATCTGGCAACCGGCCGTAGCCGGTGTAAACTGCTTCGTACCGCTTCGAACTGAATTAGGCGGTCTACACACTGTAGCGTAAGCTTTAAAATAGAATAAATATTAATTGTCCAGCATTCCATTGATAAGTCGTTCTCAACTCAGTTGGGATCGACTTATCAGTGTAGTTACGAAACGGTCGTTCTTCAGTATAGCCTTCCTAGCCTCCCCACCCCTTCCTAGCCCTCCCCTCTTCCATTCAGCGTAAGCAGCGTGTGTGTGACCCCCTTAGTATCGCAAACGTCCATAGGCTATGGTGACCGCTTCCCATCAGGTGGGCCGTGTGCTTGTCTGTTACCTAAGTAGTATAAAAAAACTTTTTTCGTGTGGCAATCCCCACGGAAATCATTTTATCACCCACACCCGCAGCCCGCGGGGGCGTTTACGACAGACTCGAACCGACTAAAACTGCACGCCGCGCCGTCTTGATTCTTCAAACGTTGGGTATAAGGGGACCCAAAAGACAATTTCCCGCATCCCGAATGATCACCCATCCTTAGACTGACTGAATAGTATTGCTTAACCTTGGAATGTGTTAACATACTCGGTTACCACATAAGCCACGAGACCCAATTAGTTATTGTGTAATGTATCCTGAACTCCCGATTTTAGTTACGGCTGTCAGGTTTAATTCAAATATTATATCTTAATCCTAGATTAGCGCTAATCCTGCGATTAGTGGAGTTCTAATGACAGTGATGGCTTCATGTTAAGCTCATAGGATTAGAAGGCCAATCCCAATACGTTCCTGAAGAGGTTCTAAAAGTGATTTGTGCGGGTAATATATCACCATATATTACTCTAGTCAGCATAAGTCAAGTTTCACCAAACTTGACTTATGCTGACTAGAGTAATATTTTTCTTTCATCTCACTTAGTATGCACTCTCGTTCCCGTTCGGTATCTCCCGTCCGAAAAGAGTTGTCCGACTGGGGTAGTACCTCCGCCCTATAGAAAACCGTCCCATAATAATCCTAGACTCCCCACCCCATCCTAGCCCTCCTCCCTTCTCTTCAGGGTAGGCAACGCGTGTGTGACACTTTTAATGTTAAAGACGTGCTATATGTAACGGTGACTGCTTCCCATCAGGTGGGCCGTGTGCTTGTCTGCCACCTACGTGGTATAAAAAAAAACTCACTCACTCACTCACGTGTATGAAAACAGTTATAAAAGTTGAAGAAGCGAAAAGAGCATGCCAAGATCGTAGCAAGTGGAAAGATGTGGTCTCTGCCTACCCCAATGGGAAAAAGGCGTGATTTGTATGTATGTATATGTATGTATGTATGTATGTATGTATGTATGTACGTATGTATGTATGTATGTATCTCACTTATTTGGCAGACATGCACACCTGATGGGAAGCGGTTACTGAGGCCTATGGATGTGTTCAGCGCTAGGGGTATCACACTCACGCTGCTGACCCTTGAGGGAAGGGGTTAGGGAGTTAGGTGGGTTGGAGGAGGGGATTTGGGGATGGGGGAGGATTAGTGAGCTCTGGGTACCCTACTTACCGCCAGGAACACAACATGCTGGTTACTATGGCCGCGATCTTCTGTAGGGCGGAGGTACTACCCCAGTCGGAATAACCAATTCGGACGGCAGATACCGTTGTTTCCTACCTCCGCATAATATTTAATAAAACATCTCAAATCGAAACAAGTGTATAACCAGCCTAATCTTTGAAACCAGCTCTTGCTTTAGACCCAGTGTATATTTATGTGTCATAAAGAGGCCACCAGTAAAATGGCGGTTTATGCAGTTTTTATGCATTGCGGTCGTCGGCATGATTTGTAGAGTATTGTCTTTGGCTTGTATCGGGCTCCATAGAGTCATTAGTTAAGGCAACGCTTTTGTTAGCACTAAAAAGTGTTACATAAATAAAATTTAGTGTTCATTAATTGATTTTAACGGCGGTTAGTGTACCACTCCCTATTATCAGCACTTGTGTTTCCTTCTTCCTACAAGCCAGGGTCCTTTAAGCGTGGCGTTAAAACGTAAGCTGCAAGCTGAGAGTCATCATTGACCCTCATTCCTGAGCATTTACCTTTATATACCTACCATCAGGCGAGGAAACCATTATAAAAAAAACATCATCACTCTGAGCCTTTTAAAATAAATATATACTACTACGACATACTACACAGCGCCCTCTAGACCCAAAGTAAGCTTAGTTTAACTAGCCTGTGTTATGGGTTCTAAAATGCTGATAAACATACTTATATATTTTTTTTAAATACATACTTATTATACATAGAAACACCCAGACCAATGTAAATAGACATATTCATGCATACAAATATTTGCATTTTTACTCTCTATCAGTACTTGTATTGGTGTTTCCATCTTCCTACAGTCCCGGGTCCTTAAATTGATGCTTAAAAAACTTCAAGAGGGTTATCATTGTAGCATTATTAGTGTCTGAATAGTGATATTTGTTTGTTTGACCGCGAAAAATCATTTTTGAGTTGTATAGCTCATTTATTGAGGAGGGATATAAGCTATTATCATCACGCTACTACCCAGGGTAGTAGAGTACTGTAGTAATATTAACATAACATAAACTCACGCCTGGGTGCTAGCACCCACATCTCGCCAGTTTATGTTTAGGTCCTGATGTAATAGGTGGCGAGCCTATTGCCATTAACCGGGCACTTATAAACCTGCAATAAACACACACATAACTTCGAAAAGCATCGAAAAGTCATTGGTGTGTGCCATGGTGAACCTGGGATCGAACCCAAGACCTCGTCTCAGCAGTCCATTACCCAGACCACTAGGCTACCGCGGTACTGTAGTAATTATGTCAACGAATCGGGCAAAAGTCCGTACATTATTACCAAACTAAGAAATTAAGGACATGTTATTATGTGTTAAATAAGTGCCCCGGGGACAAAATCTGTCACAGGCGAAGCATATCATCAGGCGAAGCATTTATTTAGGTGACTATTTAAAAAAAAACATGAATTAAAACTAACAGTGCTTTTCCAGTACGAATTAAATGAATATATTAACAAACAGACCCACTCTCTTGTTGAAAATACTAATGTAGATGTAATTTATGGCGCTAAACGGTCAACTGAACACTGTTTGAGTTTAAAATTACGTTGTAACAAATATATTTAACTGCGGTGTGTGGAAAATTTTAGCATTACATAACAGCTAACCGAGTTGTCAGACATAAAATACCTCACGAAAATTGTGCTTATATATTACGACTTATTCGGTTCGATCCCAGGTTCACCATGGCACACACCAATGACTTTTCGATGCTTTTCGAAGTTATGTGTGTATTTATCGCAGGTTTATCAGTGCCTCGGAGAGCACGTTAAGCCGTCGGTCCCGGTTGCCATACAAACATCTATGGCAGTCGTTACGGGTAGTTGGAGCCCTCAAAAGTCCAACCAGTCTAACTTGGAACTTCGATATCGCTATTGGTCATAATGACCATTGGTTGTGGAGGTCAGATGGCAGTCGCTCCACGGAAAATATCGAAGTTCAGCCGCATCACAGTTAGACTGGAAAGCCGACCCCAACTGAGTTGGGAAAAAGGTTCAGAGACTGATGATGATTACGACTTATTCGTCAACTCGGCACTCGGTGTCGAGATGCCCCGAATTATATCAGATATTAATTATATAATTATTATATATTAATAATATATCATATTATCATATTATTCTGTTATATCTGATAAGAGCTGGTAGCTAAGTGATAACCATCTGTCATATTGAATTTCGAAGTTCAAAATATCGATGAACTGTAGCCCTAAAGTACCGAAACGCGACTCACGGTAGTGCGAAAGTGCGCCACATCGATACCCATAATTTCGAATGTTTTCCACCGTGAAGCACGGGAGTGCGAAAGTATTTGGATGTGGCACTTCGCCGGCCGCTGCCGCGGAGAAAAGGAGCGGGTGGAACTAGTTGGTAGAGCTCATCGGAACACTCATCAATCAACCGTCAATTGTTTTTGGAGTACAGGTAGAAGTTACTTCACGCCCCCCCCCCCCCTCTAAATCCCCCTGTAAGGGACTGGTCCCGACCTGGATATTCTCTATTCTCTTTTCCCAATATGAATCTAGAGTAAAAATTACCATACTATATAATTGCTATTCATTGAATACAAATATTTTATAACTAAAAACCACTCGCAAAATAATATACGTGCGGCGCTGGGCAAACGTGTTGCCGACACGGCACACCGCCACAGGAAACCGTAGTTGCTGTGTCCCGTATCGACAACCGGACACAGTTGCCGGTTCCCTGTCACCGACACGGCACACTACAAGAAACTGTAGCTGAGTTGCTGTATCTGCTTGTTTTCCGCAGTCTCATGATGGACGTTTGTGAATGTTGCTTGTGTCTTCAACTGACGACTTTTAGTTTCCAGTTACCGACACCGAACACTTTTTGATCGTCCTGAATATAGTGTTCAGTGGAAGCAACTGGACTCACGTATGCGCAGGGAGTTGAATGATTTCATACTTGTTCTATAGAATTCAAATATTCATCGGTAGCTTGTGTCGGACACAAGAAACAAAAGTGTCTACGTTTGCGCAGCGCCTTTAGCCATCACGAACACAAAGGCTGTCGACATAAAACAAAACTTCAAACAAGCGCTAAAAAAACGTTTAAAAATTTAATATTTTCCTAGAAAAAAAAAGCTAAAAATTATTTGATACGGCCTCTCATAAGTAAATAATAATATTAACCCTTTTGACCCGACGCGCGGTCGTCCGGAAAATGCGAGTTTTAACCAGTAATGTCCGGTACGGGCCGGTTTGAACTCGACCGAACCGGAAAGCACCGGTACTTACCTGTATATATGGATGTTTCGACGGCAATGTTTACTGTCTCTCTGTTTGTATGTAAATATACCGTTGAATTTAATCACTTTGATATTGCTTTGAATATCAGTAAATATACCGTAATAGACAAATATTACATGACTGTGTAACATCATACACTGTGTTACGTATGAATAAAATCGATATGAGATATATACCTTACTATCCTATTATTTGGATTGTATATGTAAAAGTTTGTGAGGCTGTATGTATGTTGGGTGCGGGCCGGAACCTCCACGTGGTGCACCTGGGCAACGGAGGCGAGCAGCGCCTCCCACTCGCCGGGGTGGGAGTGGCCTCTAGAGGGCTGCTCCGAGGCTCTCCACGTGTCCCTCTGACTAGCAGATGGCACAGTGGGGAGCGAGCGGGGGGCGAGCTGATTGTCTGCGCGCCGACGGTTGGGTGACAGGACGGCCTCCTGTCACCCTACACCCCACCGTCGGCGAAGTGGCGCGATGCTCGCCCCACCCCCCTATCGGGGGGTCGAGGGGGCCATCTTAAAACCGTAGATGGCCCGGGGACAGCTGGGGTGCGAGGGATATGCCCATTGGGTAACCTTACACCCCGGTTACTAAGGCCCGAGACGGCGTGCGGTTTTAGTCGGTTCGATCCCGATATAACCACCCCCGATGGCCGACGGGGGTGGTATCCATGGGGATTTCCGCACGATAAAAAAAAAAAAAAAAAAGGCTGTATGTATGTTTGGATGTTTGTTTCTCAATCATGCTCTAATGATTGAAAGAATTTTGGTTGAGTACCTCCGAACTACAGAAGACCGCGGGCATAAACTCCTCCTCATTCCCCAATCGCCTCCTACAACCCCCACCCCAAACTTCCCAACCCTTCCCTAGTGTTGCACACGTCCATAGGTCACTTCCCATCAAGTGGGCCGTGTGCTTGTCTGCCACCTAAATTAAGTAGTTTAAAAATATATATTATTCTTTTCTTTAATCTTTTTTTTTTCTTTCCACAGGTAAGACAGATACAGGAAAAGATTCTAGGAAGGGTGAGCTAACCTTGATAATCTAATTATTTCGCACTTGATATGTCAGAAAATCGTTAGATATTAAAAATTTATTGTGTAGTGAAACGGTGTAAAAACTGTAATGACAGCAAGAAAAAATATTCAGGAATCAACATTTCAAACAAATTTAAGTAGTTAATACGCAATTGCAACCCAAAATGTATGGTTAATCATCGCCATTTTTATGAAACAGTCTCATCTTCATCACGTTTTGTCTGTAAGTTTTATACGTTCATGATGGAAAAAGAGATCATAATAAAACAAATCCCGTTCAAACTTAAACGTTTTTAAAGAAAAAACCTACTTCAACGGACTAAATTAAAATGGGACGACACGGGAAGTGCCAGCTATCAAATAAAAGAAGAATCATCAAAATTGGTTCACTCAGTCGAAAAAAACGGAGGTAGGACACGACGGTATCACCCGTCCTGTATCACGACTGGGGTAGTACCAGTACTACCCCAGTCGGACTGCTCAGTTCGGATCGTACCAGACTAGTAAGTAGGGTAGCCAGAGCTTTTAATCCCCCTTCATCCCCCCATCGCCACCTCCCCTCACCCCCAAACTTCCCAACCCTCCCCCCTTCCCCCCGGTGTTGCACACGTCCATAGGCCACGGTGACCACTTTCCATCAGGTGGGCCGTGTGCTTGTCTGCCACCTAAGTAGCATAAAAAAAACGTTCTGAGGTAAAATACATAACAAAAAAATACAGTCAAATTGAAATCCTCCTCCTTTTTTGAAATCGGTTAAAAAGATATTGTGTTGTCATATTATTATTTGAAAATTTCAATGTATTTACATCAAACGTTTTCCTTTGAAACTCAGATTTAATTTAATTAACGTAACAATTTAGTATAGTTAGCTTTTGATTATGAATACCAAGCATCCAGCGTCTGGCCGAGGTGAAATAGGGTAAACATATTAAGTGTTTGGAAACCTAATTTAAAATATGCTAATGATTCCTGCTACCTTATTAGCTTGATGAGTATATTATGGGTTATAGAGGTTATAGAGGTTAACGGCCAACGAGGGTGGTTATAGATGGCCCGAGTTTACCATAACCTACCCTATAGCCAAATGGGGTGGTAACCGTAGGGTTTCGCACGAAAAAAAGGGTACGTAACCCAAATATGTAAGGTAAGTGGCAGGCAAGCCGGGGTCGGCCTCGCACTGACCAAATTAATGATTTATTGCAAAAAGGGCAGGTCAAAAGCACTCTGAACTGGCGAGAGAAAGTCCGTGAATATGTCAGAACAGAGGCAGATGGCTGTCTGTTTTCCCTGCCTACCCCAGAGGGGAAAAGGCGTTAGTATATGTATGTATGCAACCCTAAAAATATAATATTCTCGATGTTTTCTCTATATCTATATGTAAATATTGTTATTCGTTGTGAAACAGTTCAATATTCCATACATGATATTTGTATTGAACGAGTCAAACAGAGCCGTTATTGCATTTTTGCATCGTATCGATATGTTTGTTTCACTATATACGAATATTTGAATGTTAAAGTGGATCTTTATAGTATTTATATATCTATCTTAATATATAAAATCTCGTGTCACAATGTTTGTCCTCAATGGACTCCTAAACCACTTAACCGATTATAATAAAATTCGCACACCATGTGCAGTTCGATCCAACTTGAGAGATAGGATAGTTTTTGAAACGGATTTCGACATCCACGTGGGCGGAGCCGCGGGCAACAGCTAGTACTATAATAAAATTGTAAGATAGCTGTATTTGTACATTGGAGATATTAAAAAAAATTGGCCTATGAACGATTCTTAACAATTTTTTTTTTTTAAATGTCTGGTTGTCTATTTATTTTGCGATAGACGCAAATACTTCTGAATGGATTTTGATGCAGTTTTTTTTAATAAGAAAGTTATTGCTCAAGCTGAAAATCTGCCATAATATGTTATTTGAAATTGGTTAAGTAGAACCAGAGATGTAACCAAAAGTTGCGAAAACCAAGAACCAAGCAGCTGGCATAAGCTATTCTAAAAATAACATTTTAAAATAGTAAATTTATTTAAAGCATAATAACATTTCAGTGTCCAAACGTCCATCGAACTACTCATTCGGAACAACACAGTACATACGTAACAATTGAATAATACATTCAGTCATTCATTCATTCATCATTCATGTATAAAAAAATAATTGCCTTCACGAATCCAAAAGTGGATTTCAATTGTCATTTTATGTTTTAAAATAACATTACTAAATCATTCATCGGTCTTTCGTTCATTTGCATATTTTTTTTATTCATTTGCGGACATCGTGTTGTTTTGTTGTACGATAACACAATTGAACACGTGTTCATACATTGTTTTTGAAGTCGCAATGTGTTTTTGAATATATACTAAAATTATAAAGTTTGTTTGTTTGTCTGAACGTGCTAATCACAGGAACTGCTAGTTCAAATTGAATTGTATAGGTTAAATAGATGCCATGGGGATGAAGTATGTTACGGGCGAAGTTGAGGAGGACAGCTAGTCTTAATATATATAAATCTCGTGTCACAATGTTTGTCCTCGATGGACTCCTAAACCACTTAACCGATTATAATAAAATTCGCACACCATGTGCAGTTCGATCCAACTTGAGAGATAGGATAGTTTTTGAAACGGATTTCGACATCCACGCGGGCGGAGCCGCGGGCAACAGCTAGTAATTGATAAATCTAAGGGCACAGCGGAGCCCCCTAGGAGAAAGTGAGGGTTTTAACCGTATTTTTAGTAAAACGAGCCAAAAAACTACAAGTACTCTAATACATTCATACTTTCATGCAATTTTAAACATCAAGGCCGTCAAGCTGACAGCCACCATCGTGGCACTATCGGTGTTTGCAATGGTGACTCCCATTACAGAGATTTTGCCTTTAGCTTACCATCAGACGAGGTGAAGTCATGTTGACGTGTCCGACCTACGGAAAATAAGGTGACTCATCATCAACTTTTGAAGCAATACCTACATACTTTTGACTCCTGAATACGATCATCAAATTTCATATCCAACTTTACTATCTAAACACAAAAGAAAAAAAAACAAATCTATCAAAGACAGACAAACCTTATTTTGAAAAGGGCCCTGTTTATCTCACCATCACTTTGATTTATGCTACAACGTATATAATATCCCATTCAAAACATTCCCTCCAATATTTCCGATAGTCACACAACCCTTAAGCCTGTCCTGGAGGCATCAATAAGAACACTAAAGGGTGGGTTTAGGTCGCTTGCACAAACACGCTGTATTCTAAGCGCGTTCGCAAAATGTTTGGACGACAGTGTTTATTGTCAGACTAAGGGGACGAATAAATATATTCGGGTGAGGTTTATGTTATAGGAGAGAAGCGATTTCATCTATAATATTATTGTAAAGTAGGTGTGTTTTTATATTAAAGATATTCAAAAAAAATACTATATTCATTCTCTGAATCTTTTTCCCAACTCAGTTGGGCTTTCCAGTCTAACTGTGATGCGGCTGAACTTCGATATTTTCCGTGGAGCGACTGCCATCTGACCTCCACAACCAATGGTCATTATGACCAATGGCGATATCGAAGTATAAAAAAATACTATGTTATTTGAACGAATTCTTGTTTGTCGTTTTCGCGATGGACGCAAAAACTACTGAATAGATTTATTAACAAATTTTAAGGGATTTTAAAATAGTCTTGGCTAGACTTAAAATCTGTCGTTTGTTGGATTGCAATTGGTTAAGTGGAATCGCGGATATTTTGAAGTTGTCAAATATTTGTTGAATATTACGTGTAAATTATTTTCGCTTGCGATAATTCTATTAGTAAAGAAACGGATATGGTGTCTTTGACTTTGGAATAACTACAAAATTTTGGCGGTAGTTTACACGAATATCAAACATTAAATAAAACTATTTGTAATGAAAATTAAATAATATTTACATTAAAATAAAAACTAAACAAAATAAATATTTACATGGCGTCAAAAAATTCCTCCGCATCATCGCTGACTGGTAATATTATGATCATCTTATCTGTCAGGTGACATAATTTACATAATAAAATATGTCAAAATATGTCAACTGACGGATATGATGAACACAATATGAAACATCAAATGTGGCCTTTTTAGCCCCCCAGAAGGCTAGCAGCATCGTCACGCTGAATGGCAATAAATTATAATAAATTCAGTTGTAATTTATAATGGTGTTATTTTATTATTTGCATAAAATACAACATTTTGTTTGCTTTTCGGCAGCCATGGTGTACATTTAAGATTGTGATTGTCTTATACTTTGAAGTTCCTACAGTGACAAACTAAGATATACTCTAAGTATTGCACTATAGAATACATTATTGAATGTTATTAACAAAACAATTTTTATTTCCAGTTCTGAGCTTAACATAGGAACCAGGTAAAGTATATTTGCTAAATATATCTAGATGTTTATTTTTTTTTATTGTATCATCATCATCGTCAATTTCATCATTCTTATTTTCTCACGCATGATCTTATGAATTTATTACTATTGTAGATAATATAGAAAATATATTATGAATAGTGGCAAGTATGAAGAAGATTTATGAAGTAGTGTAAGAAGTATGAAGAAAAATTTGAAATATGAATTTTCTAAGCAATATTTGTGTTACTATCATTTTGTGTCTTATGTGACGATTTCGAATTATATTACAAGTAACTTAAAATTATTATACAATAATATCGTGATTCCAATAAAAAGTAATAAGTACCTATTCCAATAAAACATGATCATCACGATTCCAATATTAAAAAGTAATAAGTCTATCACTTGTACCACCTTCTAATACTGAGCCTAAATAAATAGCTCGCCGCCATCCGAATACAGATATGTATTGCGTCCAAATGTCACCTCAAGTTTTTTTATCACTTGCATGATGTCTTTAACAAAAAATGGGCTGTCGATGGACACCAATATATTGGAAGGTACCAAACCTATTTAGAAAACTTATTTTGAATTTAATCACACCAATGACTTTTCGATGCTTTTCGAAGTTATTTGTATATTTATCGCAGGTTTATTAATGCCTCGGAGAGTACGTTAAGCCGTCGGTCCCTTTTAACACTTATAAACCCGCGATAAATACACACATAACTTCAAAAAGAATCGAAAAGGCATTGGTGTGTGCCATGGTGAACCTGGGATCGAACCCGAGACCTCGTCTCAGCAGTCCATTACCCAAACCACTAGGCTACCGCGGTTGTAATACTTTCAATACCAAAACAAAAAATTCATTTTCACCACCAATGCAGAATAAAATATTAGCTGCAAAGGTCAGAACTGAAGATAACGACTTCTTGAATCCCGGGATAGTTGCGCATCAAAAATGTAAATCTCTCATTGAAATATTAATGAACTGATATATAAAGTTGTAATGTATTCAATGGGGTAACTTTCCGGTACGTAGTTCTGGGGTAACTTTAAATTATTTAAGTTTTCCCCTTTTTTTCGCTTCTTTTTTTTGGTCTGGCAGGCTAAATATTGTTTGTAGGGACTGAGACTTCACCTTCAGCTTACCATCAGGCGAGGTGAAGTCAAATTGACGTGTCCTATATATAAAAAAGGAACAAAGTATAGTTTTTGGCGCTTCTCTATATAGAATGACTTTTCATTTACCACTATATACGCATCTAAATTTTTTTTAGCTTACATGGTCTTTTTATTATTTGTCAATCAATCAGCTCGTCGACGTCCACTGCTAGACATAGGCCTTTGCCATAGACAAGCACACGGCCCACCTGATGGGAAGCGGTCACCGTTGCGTCTGGACGTGTGTAACATCACACACTCGCGTTGCTGGCTCTAGAGAGGGTAGGGGGCGATATTGAAGCACTATAAGACCAGTTGTCCATTTGGTTACCCATTAATGTCTAACCTTAAATTATGTTACCTAATTAACCTTTATGGTTTAATTAAATTTACTGAAAATTCAATAATTTTATTTTACTATATTTTATTACATTTACTCTGTCCCCAGTTTCATATCGGCAGACCCAAAATATACAATATTATATTCACTAATGC
The DNA here is from genome assembly GCA_963576445.1 of Lithosia quadra. Lineage (NCBI taxonomy): Eukaryota > Metazoa > Arthropoda > Insecta > Lepidoptera > Erebidae > Lithosia > Lithosia quadra. The sequence goes on along the minus strand of OY754900.1, from coordinate 1,127,607 downwards.
GATACCCCTGTATTCGAACCTTTCTCCTTGCACGTACTGGGTATCCATAATGGCTTTCTTATGAGAACTGCCCACTGTAAGGCCATGAGCATATTGTGTGTATTGGCCGATTTTTAAGCAAAAAATGTCGCCAGCAAAAAAGTTTGCCTGACCTGCATTTTGATGAAATCAATTTAATTCTGCGATTATACTTTCATAAGTGGGTAAAAGGCATCTAGAGACGTGACAATGTTTATTTTCGAAGCCATTCTGAACCCAAACTTTTTCTTTTTAATAAAATTTTCATCGATATTGATCATCGATCATCAATTTCTCTGTGGCGTAGCGGTAGGTTGTGAACGTGGCTGTTGCGCAGGAGGCACAGGTTCGATTCCCGCTCAGCGCAAATGTTTTTTTGTAAGAATATGGGTATTTGCATTGGTATAGTTTGTCCACCTGGAAGAACCCATGAACGGGTTATGAAGATCTATGGCAGTCGTTACGGTTAGTTGGAGCCCTAAAAAGTCCAACGAGTCTAGTTGCAATGCTTCGTTATCGACTAATATCACCATTGAGTTGTGAAGGTCAGATGGCAGTCGCTTTACGGATAATATCGAGGTCCAGCCAAATCCGCAGTAAGACTGGTAAAACGGACCCCAGACTCCGAGGTGAAAGCTTTGGATGCGACTGGGAATTAACGCTAGGATGAAGAAGGAGGAGAACTGAACATCTAAATGGGACTAGAATACGCGACCAGTCCCTTATAGGGATCGCTGACCAACTGAGCTACCTGGACTAGTCTTCATTCTCCGATATACAACTTGGAGTAATATGATGCTGGAGCCATCTAACGTAATTCTAGTGAACTACAAAAATGTGATTTATGGAGGAGTGCTTTCTGTAATAATTTTTGTCAAAACACTTTAATTGTGTCTTGTGAGAATATTTAATGTCTAAATGACATGGGATCTTTTGATATATAGCCTGATAATATGACATAATGTCATAGAAGACCTAAATGTGTCTCCTGGGGGCCATAACTAATCGTTAAGATTTATTTGATCCCTATAATCGGATAACTGGACCCTTTGTAAAATTATATACTAATAGTAAGATTTGTCTGTGAGAATTTTTAGGTTTTTTATTGGTTACGTCAATATGTCTTCGCCTCACCTTTTTTATTTTTATTTTTTATATATAGGACACGTCAATTTGACTTCACCTCGCCTGATGGTAAGCTAAAGGTAAAGTCTTACATACACCGGTAGTGCTACAGTGGCGGCCCTCAGCTTGACGGCCTCATCTAATGCTTTTTCACGCCCCGCTTAAAGGACCCGGGACTATAGGAGGAAGGAAACACATGCGCTGGTAAAGAATTCCAAGTCTTTATGGTGCGGCAAATAAAAGAGGCACCGAACCGCTTGGTTCTTGATGAAATTGATTCCACTGTGTGAGGATGATACCTCAGCCTGGCACGTGTTTCTGTATAGGAAAGGAGAGGGTGGGAGGGTGGACATATTAAACAAAATGAATAAATACGAAAGAAGGAGGTAGGACACGACGGTATCTCCCGTCCGAAATGAGCTGTCCGACTGCCTCCGCCCTGAAAAAAGACACTCGAGCTGGCGGGCATTAACAATACAGACCACCGCGGCCATAATAACCATTGAGTTGTGTTCCCGCCGGTAAGTAGGGTAGCCAGAGCTCACTGTACCCCTCCTCCTCCCATCCCTTCCTAGCCTCCCCACCCCTTCCCAGCCCTCCCCCCTTCCCTTCAGGGTAGGCAGCACGTGTGTGACACCCTTAGTGTTGCACACGTTCATAGGCCACGGTGACCGCGTCCCATCAGGTGGGCCGTGTGCTTGTCTGCCACCTAAGTAGTATATAAAAAAAAACATTTCTGTGTTAATATCAAACATATTATATTAATCCTATCTCTAGCTCTTCGCAGATAAAGACAGTAGTATTCCCTAGCATGTCCGATAGTCTACGGACGACAGCGCGCAGTCACGTACCCTTTTTATGTACTGCCGGTTCCGTTGGAATGTGGGATCTTGTGTTATATGTATTTATCGTTTGTGCTGTCGGGTTTTAGGTGTTTCTTATGGTTAGGGCAAATTTATGATGGGTGACCCTTTGTTGGGCACTAAACTGTAGATTTTCGTTAGGATTCGAGAGAGATATAAAGAGAAAATTATGAATAAATAGTGTCTATCTATCCAACTTTCTATCTTACTTCTTACTTATATAAAAACTAGCTGTTGCCCGCGGCTCCGCCCGCGTGGATGTCGAAATCCGTTTCAAAAACTATCCTATCTCTCAAGTTGGATCGAACTGCACATGGTGTGCGAATTTTATTATAATCGGTTAAGTGGTTTAGGAGTCCATTGAGGACAAACATTGTGACACGAGATTTATATATATTAAGATGTGATAGTATGTGAAGATTATGTGCACATTTTGGATTTTTAGGATAGGGATGCTGTGCTATTAGTGGGGAGACCAAAGTCTCCTGTGTTCTCAGCACATAAATTCTTTCATTCTCCCCTTATCTCCCCGATTGCCTTCCGCAAAATCCCCCTCCCTATAGGGCCCACAGCGTGAGTATGACGCCCCTGGTGTTGCGCACGTCTAATAGGCCACGGTGACCGCTTCCCATCAGGTGGGCCGTGTGCTTATCTGCCACCGAAGTGGTGTAAAAAAAACTTCTTGTCATCATCAATAAATAAGAAGCCTATCCTACTTTCTACTATCAGACAACTACTAAATAGATTTTCATGCGTTTTTTCTATTAGAAAGATCTTTGTCACACTTATGTTTGATTACCATATTTCAGTTAAATAGAACAACCAAGAAATGATAACTGACTTGTCTCCCTTTTTAAATCGGTTATGTAGGAATACTTAAACCTTTTCCAAATTAAAAAAAAAATACTTGTCTGAAAACCACATCAAAATTGGTTAAAAAAAAACGCGAGATAATAGCAGACAAATTTACACACAAATCCGTTTCTGAAGTCGCAAAACTTTATTGTGCTAGAGTAGGCTCAGACCAAGCCAAGAGTTGCAAAAAAAAAAACTTACATTGGACACTTTCCGCTCTCAAAAATCAACAGCATTCGTTCTGAAATGCAAAGGTAAAAACGTTAAGCCTTTTGTTCAAATGGAGAATTTTACTGTACACGATATCCTTAAATACATACATTATTATAATATATGCTCTCGCCTTTTTCCCTCTGGGGTAGGCAGAGACAACAGCCCGCTATCCGTTTCTGTCCTTACATACCTACTTCACGCGCTTCCTCTACTGTCATTAAAGTTTTCATGCAAGGTTTCGAGTGCTTTTGACCTGCCCTTTGATTTCTTTATTATAATGTTATTAGTACTATCTGCAGTTTAAATAAATATAAAGACATCGGGGTTTCAAGTGTTTTTGACCTGCCCTATGATTTATTTATATAGTTTTTACTAGCTGCAGTTTACACAAATATAGAAAGATCCCATCCAGCGAGCTAAAGTCATTTTGACGTGTCCTATATAAAAATACTTGAAATTCTTTACAAAAAGTTGTTCCTGAATGGTAGCCCCTGATGATCTTATTAAATAAATGCCTTTTGATTTTCAAATCTTATTATTTTTGACATTAGTTTTTTAATTTTTTCTGTAGATGTTGCAAACATGTCTGTATCATGAAAATATTGATTAAGTATAGTTTTTTGTAAACTGACACGTTTTATTTTGTGATCGAACAAAAATCGTGTCGTACGAACTAAAAGTCACTACTCGGACTATCGTAGTACAATTAGATGCGCTAAGTACAGTGTGCAGATTAAGCGTGCCAGTTGCTTCATTTATCTAACGTACATTAAAAAGTTTTCAACTGCTGTACTAGCTTGAACGTTTCATATGTTGAAGTTTATTATATTATTTGTACTTCTGAGTGTTTATAATTCGCTTGAAGCGAAACAAAAGGAAGTAGTATGCTGCAGTTGTAGAATACTCGTGCCACAAGCTTAGTGTTGTAGTATGCCTCGGAGGGCACGTTTTGGTAGCGGTCTTTGTTTAACCACTTAGGTGGGGGAGAAGCACACGGCCAAGCTGATGGGAAGCAGCCACGTACCTACTGGAATTTTTATCTATTTGTCTGTTTGTTCACGAAAGACGCAAAACTACTGAACGTATCTTGATGCAGTTCTGCAGTTCGTAACATAAATATAAATTACACCTTTCTATCCGACTGCGCTACATAAAGGAGGGATGCATTGAAAAATTAGATTGGCTGTCGAAAATGGATCCCGACTGTTAAGTTGTTCTGTTTCTAGACCACATGGACATCTAAGTGCTTATTTTTTCTTTTTAGTTTTTCACGCAATCGGGTTTTTGAATATTCAAATTTTGTTCCATTAGGTTAGGCAAAGACAACATCTTTCCACTTGCTACGTCTTCACATACGCCTTTCGCTTCTTCAATTTTCATAATTATTATTTAATATTCTTTATCCTACACTTTTTTGCTAACCCTACCATACCTGCAACTGATACGCCCACACGTCAGATCAAGCTAATTGAAGTGGAAACGAAAAATCTATTACGACCCCATTGGGGTGTAATTCGAATCCTTTGTAGGGGGCTAGGGGGCTCGTTACGTCCGGATAGTCATTGCATTATTGACTAGTTAAACCTTTGGTACAGTACTACTGGATATCGGGGTCTATAGAAACCTTATGAACAATAGGATTGGGTTCAAGTTTTTTTAGGACTTATAGGATACTAGCTGTTGCCCGCGGCTCCGCCCGCGTGGATGTCGAAATCCGTTTCAAAAACTATCCTATCTCTCAAGTTGGATCGAACTGCACATGGTGTGCGAATTTTATTATAATCGGTTAAGTGGTTTAGGAGTCCATTGAGGACAAACATTGTGACACGAGATTTATATATATCAAGATAGAATATAGGGAACAGATTTTTTGATGACATATTGTAAGGTCTGCAGCAGACGAAGCCACATTTTGTTTCATTTCGTTGCATTGATTTCAGTGTGTATATTTTTAGTAACGCAGGCTAGACTTTGGGTGCTTCTGCGTAGATTTGTTATAAGCTTTTATCTAACTTCACTTCAGCTTACCATCAGGCGGGGTGCAGTCAATCAAGCATACGAAATATATAAAGAAAACTTGCTATTATTGCTATTATTGGTGTGGGTGAAATCTTGGAAGCCCAATTAGAACGACTTCCTGAAGGATAATAATCATATAATAAATAAATATTCTACGACATTCTACACAGCGCTCCCTAGACCTAAAGTAAGCATAGTTTAACTAGCTTGTGTTATGGGTTCTAGAATGCTGATAAACATACTTATATACTTTTTTTTTGTAAATACATACTTATAATACATAGAAAGGATTGGACTCAAATTTGATATTCTTGCGTATCTTCGGTGATAATACGCTTGATTCATTAAGAACCAAGCGGTTCGGGGCCTCTTTTATTTGCCGCACCATAAAGACTCGGAGATTTTTACCAGCGCATGTGTTTCCAAGTTAATTAAGTCAAGTTATTTATCTATCTATCCATCTAAATCCACGTGAATTAAGTCAAAATAAAATAGACTCAAAGAGTAAAGAACACCACAATGAACCCACATAAGACCCATAATAAAAAGGTTTCTAATAAACTTTTAATTTAAAAAAAGACCTTTTACTTTTATTAAACAACCCATAAAAAGTTGTTACCACGTCCTTCCAGAGTCACGTACCTTTTTAAACCCATCTATCTGAGTTGGGAACAAGGATTGGAACTCCAAAAGTTTGGATTACGGAGATTTTGCTGGCTGTCGACGCGTTGCCAACTTTCTGAACAATAAGCCGAACACGAGTGTTTGATGTTCGGTTTTGACGTACATGAATAACATGTCAATAGGGAGATACTGCTGCTAATTCTGTTGTTACATCTCTAAACTTAAAATTCTCTAAAATTTTCTAATTGTATCTGTTTCTTTCATTATCAGATAAAAAGGACAGATGATTTTATTTAAGTTAAGACCTGTCAAATTAAGACAGCGCCTTGTTGGTGCTTAGTAAGTTAAGTCGCATGTTCGTAGATGTCGACTAAAATTGAAGGGTACCGTCAAGGCGCTGGCTTAATTTGACAGGTGTTCACTAAAATAAATCATCTGTCCTTTTCTATCTGATAATGAAAGAAACAGATGCAATTAGAACATTTTAGAGAATTTTAAGTTTAGAGATGTAACAACAGAATTAGCAGCATTGTTATTATTATATATATATTTTTTTTTAATTTTGTTTTGAGATTTCGTTTATATGTGTGCATGTTGAGTCATCCGCAATAAAAAAACATTTTCTTTCTTTCATTCTTTTCTTTCATTGTGATAACTATCAGGGACTCGTGTTTCAGATTATAATCTATCCCTGTACAACATTTTTGCTAGATCCAATCAGTTACTGGTGGTAAAAATTTGATGGCACAAATTTGTCACAAAATTCGGCCGGGTAGGTACATACATACCACCGTGCACGATTGAAAAAAACCCTCCATAGTAGTTCAATCTCGGTTGGATTGCGTTCAGGAGTCAGCAAGTGCAAGGGCAGGGGGGATTGTGGTCGCAGTACTAGTGGGACCGGTGGGTGTCACGCGGTGCTGCGACGACAATCCTCTTTTGATGAGGCCGTCAAGCTGAGTGCCACCATTGTTAACATGGTACGTGTATGCAATGGTGACACTCTTTCCTGAGACTTTACCTTCAGCTTACCATCAGGCGAGGTGAAGTCAATTTGACGTATCCTATATATATAAAAAATAGTTTTTGCATACAAGAGTAACAAACATCAAAGAGTATTAGTAAGATACTAGCTGTTGCCTGCGGCTCCGCCCGCGTGGATGTCGAAATCCGTTTCAAAAACTATCCTATCTCTCAAGTTGGATCGAACTGCACATGGTGTGCGAATTTTATTATAATCGGTTAAGTGGTTTAGGAGTCCATTGAGGACAAACATTGTGACACGAGATTTGTATACGGAACACCGAATTTCAGGATCTTGGTACCCCAAATAACTTCACGGAAATAAGTGTGCCAATAAAACTGTTCATTCACAACATGCGATGCAATCATTTATAATTTAATATTTATAGTGCCGTTATGTTAATGTGGCAAATGCTTGTATGGTTAAATTAAGTGCCTTTTCGTATTCTTTTTTATTAATATTGTACTTTATGAGGCGCTTAAAGTTAGCGGGGCTGAAATTTATGGCCCGGTATAGCGTGGGGTACCTACGTTAATTGCCTTACATACACTTTTTTATGGAATAATTGAAGCAGGTAAAGACAGCCTCTGTGGTGTAGCGGTAGTGAACGCGGCCGCTGCGCAGGAGTTCGATTCCAGCTCAGTGCAAATATTTGTATGCATGAATATGGATATTTGCATTGGTCTGGTCGTGCCTCGGAGAGCACGTTAAGCCGTCGGTCCCGGTTGCCATACAAACATCTATGGCAGACGTTACGGATAGTTGGAGCCCTAGAAAGTCCACACACACAGTCGCACCCCTTCTTGCCCGTGTTACTACCAGTTCTACTACCAGTAGTAATACTGTTAATTTTTTTACCTTTCTTACTACTGCAGTAGTAAGTTGTTAGAATGGTAATTACAATTTACCCGTGTTACTACTGCTCTTCTTTCCTTGACGGTGCTACTACCAGTAGTAATACCAGTAAATTTGTTCTTCCTTCTTACTACTGCAGTAGTAAGTTGTAAGAATGGTAATTACAATTTACCCTTGTTACTACTTTTAATAAAAGGAAAAGAAAAGGAAATATTCAAAATAAAAATAATTATTTATTTAAAATGGGCAATGCCACAGATTAGCTTAACATTTTTAAATGAAAAAAATTACTTATAGTTAACAAAAAAGTTTTGTATTCTTAATAACAAAAAAACCGATAAGTAGTAGGAAACCAGTTGCATAATGTTTTGTTATAATTTTATTATAACAAAACATTAGCTATCGCAACTTTTCTAACGCGTAACCTATAGAGATTTCTTTATTAATTAGTTGCATTAGGATATTTTGTATATTGTCATCATTTAATATAATTCGCTTTCTCCTTAAGTTAAATTGCTTGGCAACGATTTTAATAAAGCTATCATCCTTAATTACATTTAACAACCTCATTAAAGTTTTGTTATTTTTGTTAACGTACTTATTTAATTTTGAATGATAGCCTTCGAGAACATTGTTAGTTCGATGTCTCATGCCAAAGACACTTAATAAATTTAAATATTTCTCTCTAATCCACATGCGTTGTATGTATTTTATAAATTTATCCAGGGTAGGCAGGTATTCACTTTCTGTTTTTATGTATGCCCACCTTTCCAAAAGCATTTCTGAGGGTAAGAGTGGTAATACGGCACATAGCGAAAGTATTCTGTTTTCGGCTTTACATCTTGATTTACCCACTAATGCTTCAGCTTTTCTCCAAACACAACGTTGCCAATGAAAATAGCAACCAACAATTTTTATGGACGGAAACTTAAGTAAAAGCGCGTTAATATTAGCAACCTTAAAGTCGCAGTGAAATATTTCTGGTTTGAATTGAGGCAGCTGTGATTGTATCATATCGTACATTTTTTCGTAAGCAATCTGAGTCTTATAACATAATAAACCGAATATAATGGGTACTACTTTCGTTGTAGTGGCAGTACTTCCGATATCGCCATGAATGCTGACGAGTTCTTTAAATGGTGGCGGACATGCTTTGAATGTCGCGTCTATGAAAAATTCAGTTATATTAGGTATGACTTCTCTTGCCTCTGAGGTACAAAATAAAAGTATACGATCACCTTCAAAACAGTAATCAGCAAGAACCATATTATAAAAGTTTTTAGGTACTTGTACCTCCTCTGATTTATTAAAAACTGTTTTCATAACAGCAGATGTTTTGTTACGAACATCGTACAGTGAATGTTGGATGTTTGTAAAGGACGGAAAATTCCTAGCCGAGTTATTACCCTCTTCAAGTACAAACCTCTTTAATGTTCGATTGTACAATTTTGTTATCGGTTTATCACTTTTAGTAACTGTATCCTTTAATTCCGCTATAGACATTGCAATTTTGTTCTTCTCAAAATCAGGCTTGCATAAATGACCCATTTTTCGTATCACAGAGTTGCCCTGTGTAAATTAGCATTGGTCAGCGAAGGAAATACATCATATTTTTTTAATTTAGGTAAGTAAGTATATAGGTAACGGTTTACTTACTTGCAACGTTAAACTTCCAGAGCATTTGTCTTTTGTGAAATATGAAGCGCATCTCCATATAACAGACCCGTTCTTATAAAGTTTTAGTTTGTAATACTGATGTCCGTTACATATTAGTATTGTTCCTCCTTTTCTTTGTATAAATTTAATATCTTCAATATCTCCACTCATAATAATAATAATTAATTATTTTATTATACAAGACAAACAATAAACTATAATTTCACACAGATCTATGACACATGATGACATGTGTATGTTTTTCCTCAGGCGTAAACCAAGAAGAATGAATCATATTTATCAAATAAGTTTTAATTACAATTTATTAAAAGTAGTAACAAGGGTAAATTGTAATTACCATTCTTACAACTTACTACTGCAGTAGTAAGAAGGAAGAACAAATTTACTGGTATTACTACTGGTAGTATGTAGCACCGTCAAGGAAAGAAGAGCAGTAATAACACGGGTAAATTATAATTACCATTCTAACAACTTACTACTGCAGTAGTAAGAAAGGTAAAAAAATTAACAGTATTACTACTGGTAGTAGAACTGGTAGTAACACGGGCAAGACACACGTCCATAGGCCACGGTGACCGCTTCTCATCTGGTGGGCCGTGTGCTTGTCTGCCACCTAAGTGGTATAAAAAATACAACGATTGAGTAACAAACAACCTGTTTATTTTTTATATTTAGTCACCCCGCCTAATGGTAAGCTGAGGTGCAGTCCTAAAAGTAGTTGGCAGAACTCCCAATGGATGCCCTTAGAATGGTGACCTCTACCCAGACGACCTTGACAGATGTTTGCAACATATGAAACAATATCCTTGTCACGTCCAATCACCAGTGTCAATTATTTCGGCAAAACATATTAGGGTATAATTCGTCGCGATAAGATGAGATGAAAGCTTTCGTTGCATGATTAATATAAGACAGAATCCGATAAGGAATTAATCATTCACGCGATCGGAAAAATAAATTTCGTCTTTTGTTTGTGAGAGGTAGATCGTAATGTTATTTGGATAACGCCATCTAGTGAAATCAAACTGAACTACTTTTTTATATAGGACACGTGAAAATTACTTAACCTCGCCTGATGGTAAGCTAAAAGCCGAGGTCACCACTACATACAACGTCAGCTTAAAGGCTTCATCAAAATGCTTTTTCACGCCCCGCTTATAGGCTCTGGGACTATTTGGAGCAAGGAAACAAATGGGCTGATAAAGAATTCCAAGTCTTCATGGTGCGGCAAAAAATACAGGCACCGAACCGCTTGGTTCTTCATTTGATAATTATTTAGTATTTTAATATTTGTAAAGAACAGGTAAAATTATAAATTTATACCAGTAAATAGTGTCTTGGGAATAAAAAGAAAATTTTTACGATAAACTTTTTCTCAAGACAAAGTATTTATTAGAAACGGCGATTGAGTTAAACACTTTTTTTTCTCAAATTTACTTCCTCATATTTAACCAAGGGAGAAATTATTTCCTCATTTAAAAATGTCCCCAAAGTGAAATAAGTTCTGAACTCAAAAATTCCTTAATCAGAGATAAAGGAAGATTCATTTCCATTCCTGTCCAAAAATAGATACTGTTAAAGCCTTAAACCGGGGGTCTAATTTAATTTCAACTTTCGCCTTATCTCGATACAGGGTGATAAGGGTTTTAATTAAGTTTACTAACTAATTTTTTGCGATCTCTGACGTCAAATCACTGGGTTAGCAATTCCAATTTAGATTCCATTTTGGATATTAATTTTTTGTGACTATCTTGTTTATGGCTTAATAGATAGATCTATATAATTATATTGTTTGAAAATGGTAAGTTTTTTATGTGATTGTAACTTAATGTTCATGCAAGTTGATTAAAAAAAAATTGGTTCGGTGAAAAAAAAATAAAGATTTCTAAACTTAAAACTTGTGTTTCGGCTTTCGGCGTCACTCTCTATAGAGATTTTATCTAGTGCTTTGCTAATAAGACCTTACGTTATTATTAAAAAAAAAATATCTTTCAAAATTATTTTATTTTTATCGGTACCTAAGTTAAATGGTCTCTTCGCATAATGTAAATCTCCTTTTGGATGGAAATTATGAGAAAAGGACATTATGAGAAAGGAGATGAGACGAGTTAAGTGTGCAAAATTTGAAACCAATTTGTCAATTTAAGTAACTCCACAGTTAAGTTTATAGATGTTAGATGTGAGATAGAAGTAGCAAAAGCATGTTAAAAAGAAAACAATTATCCCAGAAATTTGAAAAAAGAAACGTAAAAAATTACAGCAAAAGACAATTTATTGAACAAAGTCAAATTCCGAATTCACCCCATAGCTAAACCTGCGCAACCGAATCAACATCGATACCCTGAAACATTAAATTGATCAGAAATCCGAATATAATTGAATAATTCTTTGAGACGTTTCCTTAATTCCGCCAATAATTTCTTGATCGCCTCCAATTACCCCCCTGAGGGTGAAAGAATATTCAAATAATTCAACTAACTCCCTTGGAATAAATCGCTTTGTGGTGCTTACAGACTCGAGCATTCACTTGTAACAAAACATCGAGCATTCACTGTTTTTATACCACTTAGGTGGCAGACAAGCACACGGCCCACCTGATGGGAAGCGGTCACCGTGGCTTATGGACGTGTGCAAGACCAGGGGCGTCACACTCATGCGACGACTCTGTAAAAACCTTCTAATGCCCTTCTTGAAGAACTCCACATTGTAGTCGTTAGGGCAAACCACAGCAGGGAGATGATTCCATAGCCTAAGCGTGAGCCTAAGCGTTTCTAAGCACGCTCGATAGAATGCTCGCTAGAACGCTCTCGTTTATTTTTCTGTATAACCCGGCTTGACAAAAAGCTCGAAACAAAATTTACTGTCAATTCGCTAAAATGCTCGCCAGAACGCTCGATAGAATGCTCACCAAAATGCTTTCGGTTATTTTTCTTTAACGTAACCTGAATGAGTAAAAAGCTCGAAACAAATTTACTTTCCATTCGTTTAAATGCTCGCCAGAACGCTCGATCCAATGCTCACCAAAACTTAGTAATTTTTCTGTAATGTAACATTCTCAAGTATGCTCATTACGTTAGAATGCTCAAGTTTATCAGCACCTTTAGCCTCGAGGGTGGGTGCTCACCGCATCGTAATATTATCGAGTTCATATTACTTTTTCTTCGTTGTATTATTATTCTTGATCATATTCGGTTTCATCTGGTTCTTACTAGATTGGACTGATATCGTTCACCAATTGAGTTGTTTACTTTATTTGATATCTGTTTCCTAAATAGATAATAATAATATTCTACGGTCAAAAGAGAGCCTCTATTTTGTTGTTTTATTATTAAAACAAACTTTTGTCATTCCACTGACACTGCAAAAATGCCATTTAATTTTAGACTTTGATGATATGATAGCAACCCATTAATGTCCCACTGCTGGGCACGGGTCTCCTCTCCTCTAACGAGAGAACTGAGAGGGTTTAGACCTTAATCCACACACGCTGGCCTAACGCGGGTTGGTGGATCGGACAATTCGGACATGTTCCTTAGAATTTCTTCTAGGACATGTGGATTTCCTCACGATAATTTTCCTTTATCGTCAGCAGATGGTAAATCATGTAATAAGCAATAGATTCCACAAAGTGAAATTCGCATTGGTACTGCCCGGCCGGATTCGAACTCGATAACGCTAAGAGATCGCGTCCTTATCCATTCAGCTATCATCTATTTTTAGACTTCACCATCTGAAAAATAAATTCTACATAAAAAGCATTTTAGAAACGTCAATGAAAATGTGTAATGACTCTTAATTTAAATTAAAACTTTGATGTTATACCGATAAAGTCTTAAATTAAGTGGATTTTCAGAATGTCAGTGGAACGACGGTGATTTGCTTTCTATCTGCAAAGTGGTCGAACTTCGGTTTTTCCTTGAAGTGACTGCCTCCTGACCTTCACAACGCATTCATTAGTAATATCAAACTTCTATAGTTATCCTGCCTGAGTCTGTATTTCCGGAAAGCTACAACCTGGGAGTTTTCAAGTCTAGAGCGAACAGGTTACTTGTAGGCAAGCGTAATCCACCGTCAACCATATCATCACTTACTAACAGGTGAGATTGTGGTCAAACGCGAGCCTATTAATAATAAAAAAAAAACTTCGGTTCAAAATTCAAAATTCAAAAACTCAAAATTCATTTATTTGCAGAAATGTGGTCATACATGATGTTAAGTAAGATTAGATACTACAGTTCAGCACATCTGCCATTCAATGGCATGCAAATATTCTCAGCTTAGGCTCTATTTAAATTAAATTTGCATTCCGTTGTCAGATTTTAGGTTCCAACTGCCCGTAACGACTACCAAAGATATTCAGATCGCAACTGAGACTGACACCTTAATGTGTTCTCTGAAGCACAACGGGGTCTCGATATGTTGAGAATGGTCACCCATCTTTAGAATTTAACTGGCTACTATTCCTTAACTCTTTTAATGTATTAACCTACTCGGTTACCATACAACCACGTACGCTTCCGAGTGACCTGCAGATAATATTATATTCTGATCACATTTTCCTCTAGCCATTTAAATTTAAATTAGTTCCAGTTCGGCCATCTTGCTTTACGTTACAATCGAACTTAATTCGCTTACAGCACAAGATAAGCACTAATACATTGTCCCTCATCTACGCTCAGCATGCAGATGTATCCTAAAAACTTCTGCATCAATATGCTGATGACGTCATGAAATTACACCTACCCTCATTACACGAACTGTAATCGCTAACATAATAGCATACGTGACTATTCGTACAACGGTAAACTACTACAATATTTAAACGAAAATCGCCCTTAAAACTATGATGATAAAGTTAGAACAGAACGCACAAGTTAATATTGTTTTTTGACTACATGACGTCTATTGCCAGTATATGCTGAACTTTGCGTTTGACCTAAACATGATATTAAAGGAGAAAATTTTCTATAGTTAGGAGCTCAAGTTGTTTTGGTGTTGAAAGGTATGTACAAATGTACTAAATCATAATAAAAGTTGACTTTTATTATTATAGTGGTTCATCCCGCGGTTTTGGTCGTTTCGATCTCAATAAATATTTGGTTTATTTTATCGTGCACATCATTTTTACTATAACTGTTTATGTTATACCCCTTTTAGTAACATAAATATGTTGGAAATATATCGGAATGGAGTATACAAGGCAGTGTAGTTTTATGCTATCGCGTAGTTTTATGTTTTACAGAATATGATATCAAGTCATCTTATCAAATATATGAAAATTTTAATACCGCTGTATCGTTCGATAAAGTCAATTTGGTCTATAAATAAATGGAGTTAGGACACGACGGTATCTCCCGTCCGAACTGAGCAGTCCGACTGGAGTAGTACCTCCGCCCTACAGAATACCGCGGCCATAATAACCACCGTTTTCTCCTCCCCCTTACCGCAATGCCTCAAATCGAAGGTCTTCGACCAGTGCGTCCTACCAGTCATGATCTACGGTGCCGAATCGTGGACACTGACTGTAGGGCTAGTCCACGAATTTAAGGTCGCGCAGCGGGCCATGGAGCGAGCTATGCTTGGAGTTTCTTTGAAAGACGAAATTCGCAATGAGATCATCCGACAAAGAACCAAAGTTACCGACATAGCTCGCCGAATAAGCAAACTGAAATGGCAATGGGCTGGCCACATCTGTCGAAGGGCCGATGGCCGTTGGAGCAAACGAGTCCTAGAGTGGAGACCACGAGTCGGCAAACGGAAGGTGGGACGCCCCTCAGCCAGATGGATGTATAGAAACACCAAGTTTAATGCATATATTCGTATTCGCACTCAAATACTCGCACTGGTTATCGAACCTGCAACCTCTGAGTAAGGAGTCGTATTCAAACGTATCAATCATTTGTGTTTGTAACAAAATTGCAATTTTCTTATTCGACCCGAAAAATAATAGGTACCACACATCGTACATTTTCCATAAGTTATTACACATCAAAAGAAAAATATCAGAGCCCAAACATTTATTTTGTTTCCAATTCCAATCGGAATAGTGGCATGCAATTTTCTCCAAAAGAATACCGTTTTTATTTCTTAAAAAAATAGCTTCAACCAGTCTTACAATTGGACAAACATAAATCAGCATTGGTATACATTTGGCATATATCTTGTGGGTTATCTGACAAGCGATTTCTTGCCGCTATATACGATCCTGAGCACCTACGTGAGGTTAGACTCACATTTTAAAATTTGGAGTTGGTTGAAATTTTGTTTACTAACATACAATTTTTGTATTTGCTTGGATTTTGTTTCAAACAGGCTTAGATTAGGATTTGTTTTAGATCCTTTTTATATTAGGAAACTAGAAAGAGACGTGACTGAGGTCTTTTATTATAAAGTCGCGATTGGGAATTGTTCACAACTATCATACCCTACTCTCTCTACTCTATTCAACTCCTTCAAACTTTTTTAGCAATAAAAGCTTTAGTTCATTTCTGTACCAAATTTCATCAAAATCGGTTCAGTGAATTATTCTTGAAAGCATAACAGACAGAGATAATTACTTTTTAAGGCAATGAGTTGGTAGACGAGAGAAGTGGTCAACATGGCCTTAGGACATGTGCAATACTAATGGCGTCTCTTTCACGCTTCCGACTCTGTGAAAACCTTCTACTGCCCTTCTTGAAGAACCCCATATTGTGGATGCTAGGGAAAACCACAGCAGGGAAATCATTCCATAGCCTAAGCGTGTGCAGAATGAAATTACTCTAATCTCCTTTCCTATACAGAACAACACGTGCAAGGCTGAGATATCACCCTCATATGGTGCAAACAATTCCATCAAGAACCAAGCGCCTCTTTTCTTTGCTGCACCATCAATACTGGAATTCTTTCCCAGCTCACGTGTTTCCTTCCTCCTACAGTCCCGGGTTCTTTAGCGGGTGAAAAAGCATTTGATGAGGCCGTCAAGCTGAGGGCCGCCACTGTAGCACAATCGGTGTATGTAGTGGTGACCCGGGTCCTAAAACACCTTTACCTTTTTTACCTTTACCTTTGGTTTACCATCAGGCGAGGTGAAGTTATTCTGACGTGTCCTGTGTAAAAAAATATACTAATTGCTTTAAAATTTCGTTGAAATAGATTTAGCTTCAGCTATTTAGCGTCCTATATATCGCTAGTCCAGTCACATCCATAGCACATCGAGTAAAACTCACAATGGACGCAACGATAACCTGCCTATAATTCATCCCCTCAATATTAGGGTGGGATTTACATACCACATTTCATTCGGCCAACCCATCGGACGGTTGATTTATGCTGACTCTCCCCTATTCTTGAGGAAATGGTGCAATTTGAAGCCGAATACGAAGAATCGTTTGATGTGTGATTGGTACTGTATTTTTCAAAAACGTGAATCGCCCATTATTTTTATAGGACACTTCAAAAATACTTCACCTCGCCTGATGGTAAGGTAAAGGTAAAGTCTCAGTACTGGGGTCACCACTACATACACTGGTAGTGCTACAGTAGCGGCCCTCAGCTCGCCCCCCACCCGCTCCCCACTGTGTCTTCTGCTAGTCTGTGGAACACGCGAAGAGCCTCGGAGCAGCCCTCTAGAGGGCCACCCCAACCCCGGTCGGATTTACCGCAAGCAGCAGCGTCTCCCGTGGCGAGTGGGAGGCGCTGCTCGCCTCCGTTGCCCGGGTGCACCGCGTGGAGGTCCCGGCCTCCACGCGGTAATACGAAATTCTGCAATTGGAATATTTTGCTATGAGATTATATACCTACAAAAAAAAAGGTTTTTCTTTTCAATTCGCTATATCATATGACTTGTACCTCGGAAATTAGACTCCCAACATTTGCCTCTTACGGACCAACAAATAAATTTTATTTTTTCACCACACGACATCCACCCGGTTCAATTCTGATAAGATTTATATCTTGTTAGAAGGATTTGTAATTGGACGATGCGTTTAAACCTGGCCGAGAAATTTTTCATTTCAGTTTGGTGCTATTAGTTAAGAGTTTCATACATACATACATACATACATACATACAATGTTTTTTTACAATTTGTTTGTTGCGCCGTTTCTTCTCCACTAGCGCCTAGGAAGCGGTGGTAAACTTAGTATTAAGTAGTTTTTGACGTCAAAAAGATCTAATTACGTTACACTATTTTGAGAAATAAAGAAATTGAAATTGAAATTGAAACAAATCACGCCTTTTTCCCATTGGGGTAGGCAGATACAACATCTTTCCACTTGGTTGATAAGTGTTTCAATGCGTTATTAGGTTAGGTCTGGTTAGAATGCGGATAAACATACTTAGATCGCACCTCAGCTTACCATCGGGCGGGGTGCAGTCAATCCGGCGGACTAAATATAAAAAAGATACTTTGTTTTTTATAAATACATAATATATTTTACATAGCAGGCTGTTGTCTCTGCCTACCTCATTGTGGTTCCACTATAACATGATTCTATTACTTTATTATAATACCGGCTAATGTTTTCTACACGTTTCAAAATCGTTATTAATGAACGGTTCATTGTGATGCGTTACCTGGCTATTAAACGCCTTCGTGCCCCGTCATGTTACCTATACCCAACATGATTTAATAACCTTTATATAGGAAATAGATCATAATGTACCTGTACGATAAGCTGACTGATAGAATAGTCCAGTAATTTTAATTAAAATTAGGAAGTTTGTGTGCTTTTTATACTGCTCTTTTGATGAGGCCGTCAAGCTGAGGGCCGCCATTGTTAACATGGTACGTGTATATAATGGTGACCCTCTTTCCTGAGACTTTGCCTATACTTTCCATCAGGCGAAGTGAAGTCAAATTGACGTGTCCTATATATATAAAAAAACTACATAGGTGAAAGACAAGCACACGGCCCAACTGATGGGAAGCGGTCACCGTGGCCTATTGACGTTCGTCCACCAACCGTCAAACCCATTTCTATAGTTTTTTTTTTTATATATAGGACACGTCAAAATGACTCCACCTCGCCTGATGGTAAGCGAAAGGCAAAGTCCCATACCATAGGTACCATACCATACCATGCCAGTACCATATGTAGGGGAAAATTTATTCTAAACAATACAAAACTAGATTTTCATGGCTTAGGGGAACGAGAACGGAATCAGAATTTCGCATGCGAAGCCGCGAGCAGCAGCTAGTAAGTACATAAATCTTTTTCTTTACCCAAAAACTTTACAAACCAATATTATTAGTCCAAGATTTCGATAACTTCTCAGCTTGTAATATCCTCCAGAAAATACCTTATCCAACGGTACCCATATCTCTACTGGGGCGTAATAACTCACGTTTTCACCCCTCCGGGAATACTAAGTGACATTGTCGCGCCTGCATAAATTATAACCTTCTTACGTTACGGCTAGTATTACGGAGCAAAAACAGGTAAAAGTGAGTTTATTTGATATGAAAATATAATCTTTACACGGGAATAAAGATTTTGAATGTTACATTTAGCGTCTTTTTATGTAGGGCACGTCAATATGACTTCGTTTCGCCTGGTGGTAAGCTAAATGAGGGTTATTTGAAACGCTTTGTTGATACATTTATTATGCATAGGTACAGCTAAGGAGAGGAACTCCCTGCTTGACTTTGTGTATAAGGAAAGCCATAACCTTTTTTTTCCGTGCGGTCCTCATGGATACCTACCCCGCGACCAGCGGGGCAGGTTATGTCGGACTCTTACCGACTAAAACCGCACGCCGTCTAGAGTCTTCTGACGCCAGGGTGTAAGGTGACCCAAAGAGCATTTCCCTCGCACCCCGGCTTGACCCGGACCATCACCGGATTCGAGATGGCCCCCGGAATTGGGGGAGGGGGGGGGCGCTTTTACGCGCCGCCGCGCCGCCTCGGCCTTCTTCTGCTACCTAGGGTGTAAAAACATTTATCTGCATTCTAGAACCCATAACTCAAGTTAGCTAAGCTGTGCTTTGGGTCTAAATAGCGCAATTTAGAATGTCGTAGAATATTCATTTATTATTACCTAAAGAAACAGTCTTTACCCTCTGGGGTAGGCAGAGAAAATAACCCGCCTTTTATTTCCTTACGCACTTTACGAGTTTCCTCTACTGTCATTTAAATGAAAATTAAAAGTAAATAAAAGACAGCAACTAATTAGTGAAATTTGTACAAAATTTTCCTCAAAACTTAACACACTTTTCCTCAATCATTGCTATATTTAAGCTGAATAAAAACACCATTAGGTAGGACTCAAACATCCGGAATTTCAATTTCAATTCAATTTCAATTTCTTTATTTCTCAAAATAGTGTAACGTAATTACATCTTTTTGACGTCAAAAACTACTTAATACTAAGTTTACCACCGCTTCCTATGCGCTAGTGGAGAAGAAACGGCGCAACAAACTCCACTGCTGCATTTTGAGACGTCAGGTTATACATAGATATCTTAAGACTAAATATGGACGAATGTACATTTTTGTCTCGTGTCAATATAAATAAAGGTATATAAAAAAAAAGATATAATAAATTTTAACCGAAGTTAAACAATAAAATAATTGAAATGTCAAAATATACTAATGTCAAAAAATAGCAAAAAAGGTCGCGTGCCTACCACAATATCAATATATTGTAGTAGGCAAATGCCACAACTACAGCATTATGTAGTTGTAGCACTTTAGCATTCTAGGAGGGACCTGCACCATGCTCAAGCCTGTTTGAATTTAGAAGCTTAATTCTATACAAAACCTGTGTGCATTTCCCATCCGATCTAATAATTTCACAGATTTTATGACATAAAGGAGATATTTTATTTTGGGCCTCCTAATTGTACACAATACGGAAAAAAAGAAATAATACCGGCTATTGGCAAAAATACAATTATATTTAGTCGCCTCCGAAATTCAAGGGCATAAATTAATAAAACAACAGTATTTTTGGCATACTTTTAATCCGTCATGCAAGAAAGTGTTTATTTAGTTAGATTCCGCCCATAATATGAGGCAATCTTCTTAATTTATATAAATCTCGTGTCACAATGTTTGTCCTCAATGGACTCCTAAACCACTCAACCGATTATAATAAAATGCACACACCATGTGCAGTTCGATCCAACTTGAGAGATAGGATAGTTTTTGAAACGGATTTCGACATCCACGCGGGCGGAGCCGCGGGCAACAGCTAGTATATTATAAAAATTGAATAGTGAAAAATGAAAACTACATTGCCTAGCAATTTTTCTAAGTAGTGTACAATTATCGGGCCCAAGGTCCATTTGTGAAACATCTCCTTTTACTTATCCGGATTCTTATTTTGCAGATATTGGTAATTGGTAGATATATCCGAATTTCAGATTATTATGCTGCTGAAGCAAAAGGCGTGTGATTAGTGCCAATTTCTCCTCTCTAAAGACATTCGTAGCTGTGTGAGACGAGACTATCAGATACTACTGATCGAATCGAATCAGAATTTTTCTGGATGTGTGAGGCAAGGACAAACTTTAAAAATATGAAATGCAGGTTTTGAGTTCAGACAGCCATTCCAGATGTGTTTTTTTTATACTACTTAGGTGGCAGACAAGCACAAGGCTCACCTGATGGGAAGCGGTCACCGTGGTCTATGGACGTGTGCAACATTAGGGGCGTCAAACTCGTACTGTTAACCCTGGAGGATGAGGGTTGGGAGGTTTGGGGAGCAGTTGAAGATGGGGATTGGGGATGAGGGGGTGATTGTGAGCTCTGGCTACCCTACTTACCGCCCGAAACACAACACTATGATTATTATGGGGCGGTGTTCTGTAGGGTGGAGATGACGGACGGACTGCTCAGTTTGGATGCGTGATACCGTGTTGTGTCCCTACCTAGTCTGAATGAGTAAAGCCTTACAATCTCGTCCTCTGAGCCTTTTCCTAACTCAGTGGGGTCGGATTTCAGTCGAACTTCGATATATACATGAAGCGACTACCATCTGACCTCCAGAACCCATTGGTGATATCGAAGTTCTGTAGTTACAACGCACAAAAAAACTTGGACAACACAAACTACCTCACTTCTCTTTGAAAATTCTCCATTGTCATATTTGGTTAAACCTGTTCGAACAGGCACGCAATTCTTAAGGAGATAATCCTTGGATAAAGCCTCTTATTTATACTGTTGAGCCATAGAAACAGCGGTAAAGAATTTTAAGCGATTTCACAAGAGGTTGAAACAGGATTATTTTTATTTAGAGCGGGGCTCCTGGCTGGAGGGCTGCAAGAGTAATGCCTTTTGGGCCATCTAATACCCCGGCTTTAAATGACCCGAGATGGCGTACGGTTTTAGTCGGTTCTATCCGCCCCCGCTGTCCGCGAGAGTCGTATCCGTGGGGATTTTCGCACATAAAAAGGAGCTTGTGGCTAAGTTGTAACCGATTAGGTTAAGACAAACACTAGGCACTTCAGTTTTAGGATGGGAGACCATACTTAGCATATTGATGAAATCAGATTTAAGATATCATTCTATACTAATATTATAAAACCGAAAAGTTTTTTCGTTTATTTGAACGCTCTTATCTCAGGAACCACTGGTTTAAATTGAAAAATTCATTTTGTTTTAGATAGCCCATTTATTGAGGAAGATTATAGGCTATACATTATCACGCTAATACCCAGGAGATAGAAGCAGTAATCGTATAAATCAACAAATCGGACAAATTTCCAATTATTGTAGAACTAATAAATTATGGGCATGTTTCGGATAAATGGGTGCCATCTAATAGGCGCGAAATCTAAAACGAGTGATACCACGTGGCGCAGCTAGTGCATGAAAAATCTCAATATTAAATTTGCAAAATATAAGTTTTAATAAAAATAAGAAGTTACATTAGTCAGACTAAGGATACTATATTTAAATTATTTTTAAAGTAACGTTTCTTAGCAAATAGTGCCCGAGGGAAATCCTGCAAAATGCAAATTCTTTATTTCAGGAACAGTGATTTAGGAAGAGAAAAGCTCATAGAGATAAACAACTTAACTCCGGTGAGATCTTAGAAATAATGCAATATTTTGTGTGGTTTTGTATAAAAAGAGGAATTAGTGATGTTGTTAAAAAAATATATAGACTCACACTGACATGAATGCCGTGAGTTGAAATTGGTCAGGTTTATTTATTAAATACTAGCTGACCAACGCCAGCTTCGCCCGTGGTGTATTTCGAACCCCGATGCACCACATTTAACTCACATTATATGCTCATAATTTATCAGTTTTCCTAAAATGTATGGGAATCTACCGGAATTGTTCACATTTATGATTATTGCTCCGTTCCCTTGGGCAGTAGCGTGATGATATTCAGCCTATGACATTCATGGATAATGTGGCTTTCTATTGGTGAAAGAATTTTTAAAATCCGTTCAGTAGATCCCGAAATTACCCCTTACAATTTAACAAATATACAAACACATAAAGTTTACCTCTTATGGAAAAGTACAAAGTGATTTAATTGAATAAGTGTAATGAGTTTCATCAAGCGCCATCAATCAATTTGTTATTAAGGTTCAAAGTATACATTGTATGGAGGTAGGACACGACGGTATCTCCCTTCCGAATTGAGCCGTCCGACTGGGGTAGCACCTTCACCTTACGGAAGACCGCGGTCATAATAACCATCGCGTTGTGTTCCCGGCGGTAAGTAGGGTAGCCAGAGCTCACTGGAGGGATTCTGTGCCATCAGCGTGGAGACCAAAGTCTCCTCCGTTGTCAGCACAGGGATTAGGGATGAGGGTTTTTACGTTCGTTCGTTCAATAAAATAATACATTTTATCTTTCTATCCTTCGTTCCTGTCTTAATTCTGCTTCCTAAATATGAGAACCGTTTAAAATCTCGCATATTTAAAGTCCCCACTCGCAGCTAATCTCCACAGCCGGCGCGTGATAAGTGCTCCGATGGTAAATCCTTAAAAATTGCGGCACCGTGTCGACACAGCTACGGTTTTGTCATATTAGTGTGGCACTGCGGTGATATTTTTTAGCTTACACAGAATTTTGTTGGAAACCGTCTTGTCATTAGTGTTTTTTTCCTCCATTGTGCGGAGTTTTGGATGTAAGATTATCTCAGCAGATGTTACTTTTTCATTTTCTTTGCCAAATGTTGCATTACGTCCGAAATATTTGATAAGCTTAAATTTGATGGCGTGATGCATGATGAGGGTCTTTTTTACCCGTTAACAGCTCATTAGTAACAGGAAGGCGTTTTAATGGCTATTTTATCCAGATTTTCTGTTGAGAATAATACTGCGTCATTCCTATTTAGAGTCCTAAGATTATTATATTAGAGCCACAATTATGGTACTATCGGTGTTTGCAATGGGGACTCCCATTCCAGAAAGTTTGCCTTTAGCTTACCATCAGGCGAGGTGAAGTCATATTGACGTGTCCGACATAAAAAAAAATGTCTTAGAGCCTCTGCAATGGTATAAAAACTTTACTTCTCTGATGAGATTTTTCGACTAATCCCACGATCTCCCTTCTAATCTAGAACATTGCCATCTGCATAAGAAAGAAACAATATTCAAATTCCCAAATTCTGTGGTTTGGTGCTTCTTTTCTTTGTCACATTTAATGAGCTGTAATATCCAAACAAATGCTTCTTCTTATAATCCCGGGTTTTAAGCATCAGCCCCCGTAGACAAGTGTCACAGGGTAAATCGCTAAGGAAACGAATACGAGTAGTATGCGCGCGATGCGACGGAATCACGAGCTGGAGTGTGATTGGTCGACCTAATCGTTTCTATTCCTTAGTGATTTAGACTTTTGACACTTGTCTACGGTCCCTGTTAAGATCGTCAAATTAAGGGCCACCATTGTAGCATTATCGACATCTGCAATAGTGATATCTATTTCTGAGACTACCTTTAGCTTAACTGCCGAGGACCTTTTCTCATATTGATGAGACCTAAGGGTCTTCAAGTCTAGAGTGAGGAGGTGGTATCTAGGCAACTGTTATAATAATATCATCTCTATCTCACCTGCAGGTGGGTACTAACTAGATACAGTTGTCAAACACGGAGCTATTGATTATAATAAAAAAAATCAAAAAATCCGACTGCGTAAAAAACTAAAAAGAAAAAAAACAAGCACTTAGTCCTGGGGTCTAGAAACATAACAACTGAACAGTCAGGATCCATTATTCGACAGCCAATCTAATTTTTTAAAGAAAAAAACAAGCACTTAGTCCTGTGGTCTAGAAACATAACAACTAAACAGTTGGGATCCATTATTCGACAGCCAATCTAATTTTTTTTAATACATAACCCTTCTTGACAGACAAAAGAACTCACGTAAGAAAAAAAATCGAAATTCTGGCTTTGGAATATTTCCGTAAATACCTTTTAAATTGGCCGGTTTAAAGAGGCTGGCGTTATAAGGAGAACGAACGTCCAACACAAACGAAAGAGGAGATGATAATATCAACGCTAATGCTTTAACAAAATAACAATTTAACCTAATATTTTTTATTGTTGGAGTTTTACAGGCGTTAGGCGGATTATACCTTTTATTTCTATCATTTACACTGGGAAATATATTATGTTGTTTGCATATATGTAGGTATAATATCCTAGCACTAGAGGGTTAATTCTTGTGATAGAATATGTTTAAAATTCTGTTTCGATCTCATCTCGATCTCCTTGGAGTTTGGGGTCGGAGTTTAAGTACGTACCTCCAGAACCTATTGGCGATATCGAAGTTCTGTAGTTAGACCAGTTATCGGACTTTTTAACGGTACTACCCGTAATGGCTGCCGTAGATGTTCGCGTGGCAACCGGGACTGACAACTTAACGTGCTCTCCAAGGTACGAAGAGGTCTCAAAGATTTTTTTTATACTACTTGGGTGGCAGACAAGCAAATGGCCCAGCTAATAGGAAGCGGTCACCGTGACCCATGGACGTTGGACGTGCGGACGTGTGCAACACTATGGGTTTAACACTCGCGCTGCCGACCCTTTAGAGGACAGGGTTGGGACGTTTGAATGGGGTGGGGGGTTGGAGGAGAGGATTGGGGAATTGTGAGCAAAGTTCACAATTCTTCAATCCCCACTTACCACTAGGAACATAACATGATGGTTATTATGGCCGCGGTCTTCTGTAGGGCGGAGATACCACCCCAGTCGGACTGCTCAGTTTGGACGGGAGATACCATCATGTCCTATCCCTTAAAGCCCTACGGTGTGATCCCAATAAGGTCATTCCCCTCTTCATTCTTGGGAGCGTTTTCCTAATACCCTATAATACAGTTGTCCTTGGTAACTGACATTATAACGTGAAGGTAATTCAATTAACCTACATTAGGCAAGCTAAGCTTGTCTAATTTGATTCGCCTCTGTAGCGGTATTAACGTATCACAACCTACTATGTCTAGATCTAGACTACGAAACCGACGCCATATTGTTTTGTAGTTTCAATTTAAATTTAGTAAGACTTTTTTGCTGATGTAGAGATTTTTTTTAATAGTTTTAGGCTTTCGTTTGACACTATATTACCTGATGGTAAGTGCAGACGATACGGTCCATGAAGAATCACGCTTGCCTAGAAGGAACCTATTCACTCGTGCTACCTATAGCTTTCCAGAAACACAGACTCAGACAAGGAATTCCACTCCTTAACTGTAGATACGCATGATGAATGTATCCGCAAAGCGCTTCGTGTGTGTGAGTGGAACATCGACCATATATAGCAGTCCACTGGAATGACAGCACCTCGCCTGATGGTAATCAGAGCTGATTATTCATGTCCTACAATTTTTATTTATACAAAATTTAAAATATTTTTGTTCATTTACCATAACCTAATTTTTTTTAATTATCTCCAATATACAGACAAAACTAATTTACGATTTTGTCATAGTATAGATAAATGCGGGCCTTTCTATATAAACTATAACGTGGCAAAATATTACATGTCCGGGCGAATGATGGACGCTTCAGTTATAAATCATAATTCCCATCCGGATATGAGCGCTGCAATTTAGATAATGTCCTTTAACAGAGACAGCATCTAATTAGAATTCATTCACTATGGTAGCAAAATAGTGTACCTACTAACCTGATGATGCCTTATTTGTTTTTCTATAAACGTTTCTATAAAACATATAGAGAAGAATATGTGAAATAGATTTTTTCTGTATTTATTAAAGAAAGTCGTGTTAGTTACACAATTTATAACTTAAGAACGGCTGAACCGGTTTGGCTGAAAATTGGTGGGGCTTAGCTTAGAACCAGAAAATGGATATTCTGCTATGGGGACGAAGCATGCCACGGGCGAAGCCGCGGGGCATAAGTAATGCTATAAATTCAGACTTACGATAAAATCTTATTTGTGTTTTCTTTCTAATGAAAAATCCGTTCATAATCTCAGAGTATCATTAAGTTAAAATGCATCAATATTCGGTCAGTAGTTTTTGCTTCCATCGCAAATAAAGTATTCCAAAAGAAATTTATTTTTATGATCAGAATCGTTCACATAACATTAGCACTTTAAATATATCCAATTTACAGACACAGCTAATTCACATTTTATATTAGTACAGATAAATAAAAAACTCTGAACACATTACAAGACTTATCTGTCAGACATTCGCTGAAACTTTCAAACTATTGCGAACTATAAAAATACGAGTGAATCTGGAAAATGTACTCCCAATTCAATACTTTTCACTTACACGTACCGGTCAGCAGAAACGGCTTTCAGGGAGTGTTGGGAATGTCAAGTTTAGTGGCAGTAAAACTAAAAGTAATACCAGGTTTATGGTGCGAGGTGTTTCCGGGAATTCAGGGAGAATCGTAATGAATACGCGTACAAGTTTTAAATGGTGTACAGAGGAAAAGAAATAAAATTCGTTGATGTTATCGTAGATTGATTTGTTTGAAGTATAAATAGTTTTTTTTTTATATACCACTTAGGTGGCTGACAAGCACACGGCCCACCTGATGGAAAGCGGTTACCGTGGCCTATGGATGTGTGCAACACCAGGGGCGTCACACTCGCGCTGCCGACCCTGTAAAAACCTTCTAATGCCTTTCTTGAAGAACCCCATATTGTAGCCGCCAGGGAAAACTACTAAAAAAATATATTTTACGACATTCTACATATATAGCTTTTTTATATTTAGTCCACCGGATTGACTGCACCCAGCCTGATGGTAAGCTGAGATGGAGCCCAAAAGTTGTGGTCACCATTCCTAAGGGATGCCCTTAGAATGGTGACCTCTACCCAGACGGTGCTATCTAGATCCAAAGTAATATCTAAACTAACTTGTGCAAAGTGTTCTAGAATACGGATAAACATAAACATACCTATAATTACCTACATTATTTTTATAAATACAAACATATTACTTAAAGAAACATCCAATGCAAATTTTTGCACAAAGCTAGAATCGAACGCACGCCCCTTGACACAGCAGTTACACGCTACAGAGGCCGTAAAAATAGAAAAATACGTCAATTTCTTGACGTGTAATCTCCCTCGAGGGTATTCGGGTAATTCCATCAAGAACTAAGCGGTTCGGTGCCTCTTTTATTTGCCGCACTATAAAGACCTGGAATTCTTTACCAGCGCATGTGTTTCCTTCCTCCTATAGTCCCGGGTCCTTTAAGTGGGGCGTGAAAAATCATTTGATGAGGACGTCAAGCTGAGGGCCGCCACTGTAGTACTATCGGTGTATGTAGTGGTGACCACGGTCTTGACATTTTACCTTAGCTTACTATCAGGCGAGGTGAAGTCATTTTGACGTGTCCTATATAAAAAAGTAACTTTGTCTGTGTTCTGTTCAGGGCCCGTAGACAAGTGTCTTAAGTCTAAATCGCTAAGGAATAGAAAAGGTTACATCGACCAATCAGACTCCAGCTCGTGATCCCGCCGCGGCGCGCGCATTGTAGGTATATCGACGAGCTTGGATGTGATTGGTCGACCTAATCTATTCGATTCCTTAGCAACTTACGCTGTAACATTTGTCTACGGGGGCTGTTCTTTTTAGACTTGAAGTTACTGGCGCTTTTATTTATATTGAAGTTACATTGAAATAGTTCCAAATTATAATCAATAGTTTTTTCTCCCACAATTCCACTCATCTTCACATTCGTTTCTATTAAGCAAATAATGTCTACCCAAATGAGGGTAATTTTCGTTTTATCGACAAAAACTTTGTCTTTAGGTGTAATTTTCTACATAAATAAATGCTGATACGGAATTTTACGAGCAGATCAGCGCGAAAACACTTGCACTAGCGCTTTTATTGCTAGTTTTACGGCCCTCATAAATATACGGACCCTATTCAAGAGAAGGTGGATAGGTAGACGTAAATTTTAACATGTCACTCCTGTAGTTGTACCCCATTAGTTCGGCTGTTACGATATCATGAATTCTTTTGACATTTTATTTCTGTATTGCATCCTTTTTTTATATAGATCACATCACTAATCACACTACTAATCACAGGAGGGGATTGTGGTCGCAGCACTATGGTATCACGCGGTGCTGCGACGACAATCCTCTTTTGATGAGGCCGTCAAGCTGAGTGCCACCATTGTTAACATAGTACGTTGTAATGGTGACCCTCTTTCCTGAGATTTTACCTTCAGCTTACCATCAGGCGAGGTGAAGTCAAATTGATAAATAAACAATATGACTTCATTTCGGGAGGGGAGGTTCGGGAGGGTGGATTGGAGATGAAGATCTTTATTTTCAGTCATCTCACCTCACCTCACCCCATCTCACCTCACCTCACCTCACCTCACCTCACCTCACCTCACCTCACCTCACCTCACCTCACCTCACCTCACCTCACCTCATCTCATCTCACCTCATCTCACCTCACCTCATCTTATCAAGTCCGATATACCAAGCATCCCTTACTTCATTTTAATTAATAATATAATATTCCTATAATTTATAGCCATTCATTGGTATTCGCTAACGTTGGCTCTCCGAAAGGATATTGAGTACTCAGCAGTCCGAGTATATAAAGTAGGTACTCCTCATAAAATAGTTATGTGAATCAAAGATAGGCTTTAAGACCTTCGCTCCTAGTTTATGAGTAAGTACATTATCATAATATTTTGCACATAGCAATAAACTAAATTACTAAAACCTTAGCCGTCTGAAAATGCAGCAGTGGAGTTTGTTGCGCCGTTTCTTCTCCACTAGCGCCTAGGAAGCGGTGGTAAACTTAGTATTAAGTAGTATTGACGTCAAAAAAATGTAATTATGTTGCACTATTTTGAAAATAAAGATTATACTTACCTATACTTATACTTAACATTCTGTTTTTTTATATAGGACACGTCAAAATAACTTCACCTCGCCTGTTGGTAAGCTAAAGGCAAAGTCTCAGGATCGAGGGTCACCACTATATACACCGGTAGTGCTACAGTGGTGGCACTCAGCTTGACGGCCTCATCAAATGCTTTTTCACGCCCCGCTTAAAGGCCCCGGGACTATAGGAGGAAGGAAACACCATGCGCTGATAAAGAATTCCAAGTCTTTATGGTGCGGCAAATAAAAGAGGCACCGATCCGCTTGGTTCTTGGAGAATGGTATTCCCACTCATAAGCACAAAACGTTTTGGCAGTATGTTCATCGTGTGTACTGCTAAAGAGTGGAACGCCCTGCCTGAGTCTGTGTTTCCGGAAAGCTACAACCTTTTTTTACTTATGGAAATCCCCATAGATCCCGCCCACGTTGGTTATGGGGGTGGTATTGTAGTAGGTGGCCGCACGAGTGTGACACTCACACGTAATAGACCACGGTGACCACTTCCCATCAGGTGGGCAGTGTGCTTGTCTGCCACCTACGTGTTATGAAAAAAACCTTTAACCCTGACTACGTTAACGGGTAATGTCAATGTCCACTATTCTGATAATATCCAATAAACATACATTTCTACCAAATTCTTTAAGTGGAAATACCTACTACGAGTATAATTATGCGTGTTATAAATCATTACCGAAAACCAGCCCAATCCCATCAGTCACACATCTGACCTACTTATTTAACTGCATTCCATTTCGGTCAGCAAAACTACCCAATATACTAACAACTTCTTCAAACGAATCTCTACCAAATCACATTACAATAGAGTCTAAATTACTTCTGCAAAATTGTGTCATAAAATACAACCCTGTCATTCAAATTTTGACTTTAAGTATTGAAAATAAAGTTGGAATTAGAACGGTGAGACGTTGCTATGTCTTTAGTAGGTTATAGGGCTATAAAGTATATCGCCCTTGGCCTATACAACTACGCGATTTTATATTTCCATAAGGGATGATGGGCTCTTTATGGGGAATGAGGATAGCAGCAGTGTTAAGGGGTGTGCGTCGAATGCGAATTTCCTTACTTTGAGTAGTACCTAGAGTATTTGTTGAGTATAAGCATTACATTACTTGTTTAACCTTTAACCGCCTACCGCCGGTATCAGAGACCGCACTGAGTTTTTAAATTTAAATATTTAAAATTTTGCAATAAATTATTTATTTATTATGACAAAAATACAATGAAAATAAAATAATATTTACATTTTTTTTTTTTATTGGTAATAGGCACGCGTTTGACCACGATCTCACCTGTTGGTAAATGATGATGTGGTCGACGGTGGAGCACGCTTGCCTAGAAGAAACCTATTCACTCTAGACTTGAAGACTCCCAGGTTGTAGCTTTCCGGAAATACAGACATTAAAATAAAAACTAAAAACTAAACAAAATAAATATTTACATGCGTCAAAAAATTCCTCCGCATCATCGCTGACTGGTAATGTGCCCAGAAGGCTGGCAGCATTGCCACGCTGAATGGCAATGCTGATTCTCTGTGCAAGATAGAGTCCAGCCTTCTGGTCATCTGTGGCGTCGATCAGCCGCTTCGCCAAATCTTTGTAGACAAGGCGGGCACTTGGACCCCATGACCCCAGCGTCTCAACCCCAAACGGCACAAAAATGTAATCACCAACCAAGTTGGAGTATTTACGTCGTTTGAGGTTTTCTGATGCAGATGCAGCAGCAGAGCCGGCACAGCTTGCTGTACAAACAAAAAATTGCATTTCGTGCGAAAAAGTGACCCCTGACTCCGAGGTGAAAGCTTTGGATGCATCTGGGATTAACGCTAGGTTGAAGGTTGAAGGATTTACACAGTCTTTAGTTGTAACTAAGAACGAAACACCATCGTTTCATACAAGGCCAATGCTGTTAACCGTTTACGATGGGCGCTTATATTGCGTGAATATTTTAGATTCACTTGCAATCACTACATTAACTTTTAATCTTTCGCGTTCCATGATTATACTAATACGTAAACGGGAATTAACGCGATCACGTTAAAGGTATATACATACCTTTGGAATGCCTGACGTTTCGACCAGGTTACACCGGCCGTGGTCACAGGCTGACTGTCTCAGCCGCGCACGCCCTCCGTCGTCGAGTCCGTGAGTTAGCCGGTTGTTCATCTACCCGCACATTTTCGACATTTTTTATATTATTTTTTCTCCAGGTACCGTCACATACTAGATTGTCATAAACTATGGCAATAACGTGGGACTCAGACTTTGAGGCCAGCGGCGAATATGTAGATCTGACAATATGTAGATGAAGGGACATGAATAATGCACACAGCTTACAAAATAATTTTCTAGAAAATTCGCACCTGAACGTACCTACTGACAGATGGTGAATAAATTTTGAAATTTTGTGTTACACACAGTTACATATTTTTCTTGGCAGTTGCGAAGATTGGCTATGTTTTTTTTAATACTCCGTAGGTGGCAGACAAGCACACGGTCCACCTGATGGGAAGCGGTCACCGAGGCCTATGGACGTGCGCAACGCTAAAATGGTGTCACACACGCGCTGCCTAACTTGAAGGGAAGGTGGGAGGGCTAGGAAGGGCTGGGTAGAGGAGGAGTACACAGTGAGCTCTGGCTACCCTACCAGCGGGAACACAACACGATGGTTATTATGGCCGTGGTCTTCTGTAGAGTTGAGGTACTCCCTAGTTAATTTTGGAAGGGAGATACCGTCGTGTCCTACCTCCTTAATGGTTAAAGTCTACGCCTTAGAAGTAGAAGCAAGAGGAATTCCAACTAAATCCCTGTGCAATTTGTTTAAAGATATCAGATTATCAAGAGCTTCAGTAAGCTCTTTATTAAATCGAATATTCAAAACAGCATTGATAGTATCATACCAAATCTGGATAGGTAGAGGGGGGAACATTGCTGACGGTGGAGGTGAGAGCTGACGCGTCGCGAGGTAGCCCCCTCTGAGTAGGGGCCGCGTCCTTATCAATTCAGGTACCATCGGTATTATTGATAAAAATAAAATTGTGCATGAAATTTTGTTCCCGCTACCCGTGACCCACGGGAACCTGTTCCCGGGATAAAAAGTAGCCTATATGTTATTCCAGACTATAATGAAATCTATCTCTGTACCAAATTTCAGCCAGTACCATTCAACCGTTTCTGCGTGAAAGGGTAATAAACATACATCTAGACAGCCAGACACCCAGACATTCTAACAAACTTTCGCGTTGATAATATTAGTAGGATATAAGATATATTTCTTTTTTCAATATTAAGCCCAATACAAAGCAAATCAACTGTATTTGCCGAACTCGAACCTTTATTAAAAGCCCTACAGACGGACTGACCCTGTCACGTCCTACTGCCCACATTAGATTTACGTCTAACGAGCATTTCGCCATAAAGTAAAATGGGATAAAAATGCCATAGTTTTCAGAGAAAACATTATTTTCGCTCGTAATATTTTTACTATTGCACATAAAAT
Source organism: Lithosia quadra (assembly GCA_963576445.1). Classification (NCBI taxonomy): domain Eukaryota; kingdom Metazoa; phylum Arthropoda; class Insecta; order Lepidoptera; family Erebidae; genus Lithosia; species Lithosia quadra. The sequence goes on along the minus strand of OY754900.1, from coordinate 1,094,538 downwards.
TGTTAGCCAAAACCTGTGGGGTAAGTGCTATTGTATATTTATTATACTAGTTGTGTTCGGATTTCGTCCTTATAATATTCAGTAATCAGTAATCATTTTATTTCGTCAACATAGGTATTATAAAGGTGTTACATTGATAGATAAGATATTCCATGCTCCGCCTCTTACAGGCATACGAAAATAAATTTAGACAGTCAATAAAAAAGAATTGAACAAAGCAAAACAAAATGTCAGTGACTAAATAGCGTGCCTAAAATACATCTAAAATATTAATGATAAAAAAAAATTAGTAGAGAAATGCAGTATTAAAATAATGTCAAAAAGTAATTAATGTCAAAGATAAATTAGTACATGTCAAGTACTCAGGTCAATATATTTTTAAGATTTTAAGTCTTTCATGCGGCACTCTATTTTTATAAAATTAAAAAGTGGCCCGTGAAAGTAGTCGCGTAAAAATCGATTTAGCCAGTTAAGAATTTTTTTTATGTTAAACAACAATTTTTTTTAAATTATTGTGTTTTTTTTTCGTTTATACATACCTACACTCATTATGCGTTTATTTAAAAACTTTTTTGCGCATTTATTTGCGTGGTTTCGTCTTTTTTAATGAAGAATTTATTTTATGTAAAGGAGCTAGATTTTTTTACACTGCGTATTAGGTAAATAGCTGCCACGGGTGAAGTATGCCACGAGCGAAGACTCGGTGCACAGCTAATATTATAAATGAAATGGAAAACTCATTCTGCATGGTCTATTAGTAGTTCAGAAATTAATTTCCAGTAATTTGGAATTAAATCATTCTCATCATTCTCTGAACCTTTTTCCCAACTCAGTTGGGGTCGGCTTTCCAGTCTAACTGTGATGCGGCTGAACTTCGATATTTTCCGTGGAGCGACTGCCATCTTACCGACACAACCAATGGTCCAATGATGAATGGCTGAATGGCGATATCGAAGTTCCAAGTTAGACTGGTTGGACTTTTGTAGTCTCCAACTACCCGTAAACGACTGCCATAGATGTAGTAATTTGGAATTAAATATTGCATTATTTTGAAATCGGAAAGAGAAACAAAAAATTTAAATTTTTGGTAAAAAAAAAATTTAAAGGCAACAATAATATATCTACATTGGCAACACAGTCTTGATGTCGGCCAATAGTATGGCAGTACGATTTGTTCCGCTCCAATGGGGCGCAAAATCGACCGAAGGTGTCCGATTGTTTCCTTTGACCTACTCTATTTATGAGATTCTGGTCACTTCTTCCTTTTTAAGACGTTTTTATTATCTACACTGATTAACTGACTGACTGACTGACTAACTTACCAACTGTGTTATCTTCTTATATATCCTACCTCCTTAAATTTGCACGAGAGGTATAAAAACTGTAGAGAAAATTTTGTGAAATGTGTGTATGGAGAGAGAAGCAGATGGCGGGCTATCTCTGCCTTACTCGGAGTGAAAACGCCCCTTTTTTAGGGAAACGCTCCTGAAAATGAAGACAGGCGATAGTACTAAAGATAAATCGAACGATCGTTTTAATTTTTTTTTTAATTTTTTAAAATTGACTAAATAAAACCGATTACTAACCCCGCGCGCCATGCGGGGTCAACAACCTGCGATGTCTTTTCGATATTCATTGGTCACATTCATTTATTAGCTTTTTTTTTTTTTTTTATATAGGACACGTCAAAATGACTCCACCTCGCCTGATGGTAAGCGAAAGGCAAAGTCTCAGGACTGGGGCCACCACCACATACACCGGTAGTGCTACAGTGGCGGCCCTCAGCTTGACGGCCTCATCAAATGCTTTTTCACGCCCCGCTTAAAGGCCCCGGGACTATAGGAGGAAGGAAACACATGCGCTGGTAAAGAATTCCAAGCCTTTATGGTGCGGCAAATAAAAGAGGCACCGAACCGCTTGGTTCTTGATGGAATTGATGCCACCGTGTGCGGGTGATACCTCAGTCTGGCACGTGTAGTTCTGTGTAGGAAAGGAGAGGGTGGGATTAATTGGAAGAGCTCATCGGAACGGAATTGGAATAGCTAAAATTATATTGTAATTTTGACCCTCTTTCTTGAGACTTTCAGCTTACCATTAGGCGAGGTGAAGTCAAATTGACGTGTCCTATACAGGTTATTTTTAATTAACTGGCATCCTCCCAGGGGTAGGTAGCAGACATCATAAGTGGCAACGTTTGTTCTACGACTTTCAATAAAACTGAACACATTACTCAATAATGAGTTTTCAAGTTTTTATTGTAAGAACGCGACACTATTAAGTCTATGTTTCATTTATAAAACAAACATTGGTATGTAGGTAGATTATAATGATTCACTTTAGATTTTTTAATGCGGGGTATTTGAATACTGGAATCAGAGTATTTACAACAATTGAACGACTAGTTGCTTTATTTTTGTATGAAAGTAATATTTAACGAATTATAAAATGTCGTAGAACAAACATAGTTAGTTATGATGTCAGCTATCTACCCCTGCGAGGATGCTAGTTAATTACAAATAACCCTGTATATTAAAAATTGGTTGCCTGTAAAGTCGGTATACGGGCGAAAGTTTTACGTGACAACGACTTTGAGTGGTAAAATAATTTTTATGTCTGTCTCTCTCGCTCTTAGGCGGGCTAACCATGCCCGAGTGGAAGGGACGCGTGCCTCTCACTCGCTCTCATTGTGAGCGCATAACGTGAGCGGAGCGTAACGCAGTTTCTTGAAGTGTCACCCGGCAAACCAATTTATAAGACGTTGTCACGTCAAAAATGAAATTATCGCTGTACTAACACTACAACTAGCCAGCTTTCTCACAGAACTCAAGGCTTCCTAAATCGCAAGCTCATCCTCTTTACAAGAAGCCTGTCTGTCTGTGGCTTTGTAACAAAGTGTGACGTCATCAAGAGATATGTGTGGTCGGAACGCCCGCGTCCCGCACCTGCCCAGGTTTACAGCGAAGCGAATTTTAGACTGTTTTATAGAATCTTGTTAGTACATCTTAGGTACCTATTTATTTTTTTATTGAAGATTTGATTATTTGAAAAGACCTCGACCCGCTTGATAGGAAGTAGTTTTTTTTTATACTACTTAGGTGGCAGACAAGCACACGGCCCACCTGATGAGAAGTGGTCACCGTGGCCTATAGACGTGTGCAACACTAGGGGCGTCACACTCGCGCTGCTAACTTCCCTTGTCAGTCTCCGAAACTTGTTATCAGATTTAAAAAAAAAACGGAAATACTATTTTGGAATAATATCTGTCTAACTAAAATTATTATCTTATAAATCCATCTGCATATTATTATACATATAATTCTGTTATATGTATAATAATATGCAGATGGAATTTTTTTTCTGAATTTTAATTATTTACCAGCGCATGTGTTTCCTTCCTCCTACAGTCCCGGGTCCTTTAAGCGGAGCGTGAAAAATATTAGATGAGGCCGTCAAGTTGAGGGCCACCATTTTAATACTAGTAATGGTGACCCCCATAAGGAGGTTTAACCAAAAAAACTCTTAATCTTCATAATAATTGTATAGATTAGTACCATTTCATTTATTAACCTCAGATAAGTAAGTTTTGCAATAAAATTAACTTTCATTCCAGTGCACTTAAAACAATTAATTATTCCACGCGGTTGCACGTACAACCACCGTAGAAATTTAAGTTTTAGCTCTCAACTCAGCCGCTAATAAAAAAGGCTATTACTCTACTTAGGATAAAGAAAAACTTCATTGGCTAAAAGCGTCATAAAAATGGTACGTTATGACATCAAAGTTTCTAGATACACCACTGACTCAAAGACAAGTTCTGTGTTTATGGTGCCTTTAAAATTTTCTTTTAAAAATTTTTAGTTTGGTGTTACTTTGTGTGTATTTATCGCGGGTTTATAAGTGCTCGGTTAATGGCAATAGGCTCGCCACCTATTACTTTGGGACCTAAACATAAACTCACGAAATGTGGGTGCTAGCACCTCTGCCTACCCCTTCGGGGATATAGGCGTGAGTTTATGTTATGTACTTATGTTATGTTATGTTACATGCAATTCAGGTTTATTTCTTCCGTTACATAAACATCCTTTGCCGCACGTAGGCAGTGTTAACTATATAACTATATAACTATAATATTGTTTTTATCTCATCTCAGATATTGTGGCACTATCGGTGTTTGCAATGTGACTCCCATTCCAGAGATTTTGCCTTTAGCTTACCATCAGGCGAGGTGAAGTCATGTTGACGTGTCCGACATAAAAAAGTGGCGTCTCTCAGCTTGACGGCCTCATCAAATGCTTTTTCACGCCCCGCTTAAAGGCCTCGGGACTATAGGAGGAAGGAAACACATGCACTGGTAAAGAATTCCAAGTCTTTATGGTGTAGCAAATAAAGAGTCTTCTGATGCCAGGGTGTAAGGTGGTCCATAGAGCATTTCCCTCACGCTCCAGTATGACCTGGACCATCTCCAACTTCAAAATGACTCCTTGGGCAGTTTCACTTGGCGCTTCTTATAATCTCATTTTTACTAATATATATAAGCTGAGTTTGTTCGTTTGTTTTGTTAAACGATACGCGCTATTCTTAGGAAGTACTGTTTCAAATTAAAAATAATGTAATTCTTGTATAGGTAATGAGTTACAGTAATAGAACAGCGGGTGGAGTAACATATTGCAGCGTCCAAATGAATTGAAATCAAACCTACAAATTAATACCTATTAAGCCAACGGTGCATTCTACAGATAAACTAAATTTCAACAATAAATTATTGAATACGTAAGCAAATACAGGTGCAGAATATCCATTAGCCTAGTGCATTGTTATTTGAAGCTACGAACCTAAAAACATACTGGACGAAACACGTTGGAAACAAGACTGTGTCACAATAAATGGAGGTGGCTAAGTATGAGTGAATTTTGGATTGCAAAGTATTACCTAAATATTATGTGCACTGTTTGACCGTCAGATTTACCAACTAAACCCTCTCCTTTCCTATACAGAACAACACGTGCAAGGCTGAGATATCACCTTCATATGGTGACAACAATTCCATCTAGAATCAAGCGGTTCGGTGCCTATTTTCCTTGCCGCACCATAAAGACTTGGAACTCTTTACCCAGCGCATGTGTTTCCTTCCTCCTATAGTCCCGGGACCTTTAAGCGGGGCGTGAAAAAGCATTTTGATGAGGTCGTCAAGCTGAGGGCCCCCACTGTAGCACTATTTATGTATGTAGTGGTGACCCCCGGTCCTGAGACTTTGCCTTTAGCTTTCCATTAGGCGAGGTGAACTCATGTTGACGTGTCAAATATAAAAAATATATATTCAAATGTGATTCCTGGGTATTTTTCTTACTGTCAATAAGGTTTTTACACAATTTGACAGTACAAATTGAGCTTTTTTTATACCACTTAGGTGGGAGATAAGCACACGGCCAGTCTGATGGATCCACCGTGGCCTATGCAAGTATCCAACACCTATGTTGAATGAATTTTGGATTGTAAAATGTTTCCCAAAATTGATTTGTGATTTCAGGATAATTTTTCTTGTCACTACTAGCTGTATTTTTTTTATACTTACTTAAACTAATTAAATCAAAGAACGTTTGCCGCGTAGTATCTAACTAGAGTGTGAGTGTAACTTGTACGTTGATATACGAAAGTGTTCCGACTCAAATGTCGTCAGTTGTATTGTTCAATGCGTTCCTTCCATAGGTTTTCAGGTCCACATTTGAAGTATTTCGTATTGTTTGTAGCGATGTATTGTATGCGTTGTACTGTAAGGTAACTTTGTACTATCGGTGGTTCAACTTTTTGTTCTAACAAGAGTGTTTTGAGAGCAATTATGGGGTATATTATGAGATTGTATCCGACTCGTGCAAACATGAGTTGACTATTGTTATTATGGTTTTGTTGGACAATAGTTAGCTTTGGAGAGCTATTTTAATGGGCAGGAATTGAATACTATTAAATAAATAATTTCTATATCCTGTTAATATTGTAATGTGAAAGTTTGTGACCGTGGATGAATGTATGGATAGATGTATGGATGGATGTATGGATGTTTGTCACTCTATCATGCATAAAAAGGCTGAATCAATTTAAATACTCCCCCTTCCCTTCAGGGTAGCCGGTGCGTGTTAGACACCTTTGATGTTGCACACGTCAATAGGCCAAGGTGAACGCTTACCATCAGGTGGGTCGTGCGCTTACCCACGTTCGATATCCGAAATCCACGCGGGCGATACCGTGAGCAACTGTTAGTCACAAATAAAATGCATTTTCATTTACTTCATGAAAAATGTAATCCCACAGAGTTACAACACAATAGAGGTGGCATTTGCAGGACATTGAACAATTAAAACGGTCTTTAGAAGTGGAGTTGGCGTCGACAAATGAACTGCCTCGGAAGCCATTTTTTATTAAGCTCCCGCTGTGTTGTGCAGGTGGGGAGACAATTTATTTATGTAATTTATTGGTACGGATTGAGATATTGCTTTTAATTTCGATGTCAATAGCGTTTACAAGTTTTTTTGAGTTAAAATTGTAGTTTGAGAAGCTAATGTAGCTATTTTAACATACCTTTAACTTACCATCGGGTGAGGTGACGTCATGTTGAAGTGTTCAATATCAAAAAAAACTCACAAAGTTAAGCAATCCTAGCCAGGTCAGTCGTAGGATGGGTGACCATTCTTAATTGAGATTACTCCATGCCCAGCACGTTAAGCTGTCAATCCAGGTTGCCATACGAATATCTATGGCAGTCGTTACGGGTAGTTGGAGCCCTAAAAAGTCTGACAAATGGTCTAACTACAGAATTTGGATATCACCAATGGATTGTGGAAGTCAGATGGCATGTCACTTCGCGGAAAAAATAGAAATTGAATCGCTTTGTAGTTACTATGAAAAAGGCTCTTAAAACTAATAAACTACGGACATGTTTGGAATAAATTGGTGACACAGGAGCAAAGAGCCACGAGCGAAGCCGCGAGGAGTAACTAGTATTTCAATATTTAACCACGATCCGTAGAAACCATAAAACAACTCAATATAATTTTCTATAGCTAGATGAAATATAACTTTGGCGAAATTAAACCCGAGTTCACGTTCGTTCTGTTCGCAATACTGCAATTTATGGCCACGACTTTATATTTCAAGAATAATAAAAAGTTAATAAATGCTAAATGGGGTTGTGAATAAAATAAATATGAGTAATTAAATTTTAATAGCCGGTTTATTCATCCATTGCGCTGGACTGCAGAAATTGGTTTAATAATTTCTTGAAAATTTATCAAATATTTATTTACACATAAATATACTTTGTTTTGTAAATACAACATTGTTATACATAGAAACACCCAGAAAGATGCATATATTATAGAGATTCATGCATACAAATCTTTACACTGAGCGGTAATCGAACCCGTGCCCCCTATCGTAGCAGTCAAAGCGAACCCGATAGCTAATATGAAACTCATATTAAGTATTTATGACTAAAATGTCGTTACAAAGATGTCAATTATATTTACTTCCTTGGCGGCGTATCAAAACCATCTAAGTAAATGATATTAAGTCCAGGGCGCTAAATTGTAACTTGGAGTTAAATCATTTTGCATAATATTTGGCTTAGTTTGGCGTGCTAGCATGAATATTAGCAAGTTTAAGTTATAACTTTACGTAATACTGTGTATAACTATTGCTAACTATTCTGTACCATGTGCAAGAAAGTTCAAGCGGTTGACATTTGGATGTACAGAAGGATGTTAAGGATATCCTGGACCTAGGTGTGAGCCATAACCTCCACGTGGTGCACCCGGGCAACGGAGGTGAGCAGCGCCTCCCACTCGCCACGGGACACGCTGCTGCCTGAGGCCAATCCGGCCGGGGTGGTAGTGGCCCTGTAGAGGGCTGCTCAGAGGCTCTCCACGTGTCCCTCTGACTAGTAGAGGGCACAGTGAGGAGAGAGCGGGAGGTGAGCTGATTGTCTGCGCGCCGACGTTGGGTGAAAGGACAGCCTTTGGGGGGTCGAGGGGGCCATCTTAAAACCGTAGATGGCCCGGGGTCAGCTAGGGTGCGAGGGATATGTCTATTAGGTAACCTTACACCCCGGTAATTAAGACCCGAGATGGCGTGCGGTTTTAGTCGGCTCGATCCCGACATAAACACCCTCGATGGCCGACGGGGGTGGTATCCATGGGGATTTCCGCACGATAAAATTAAACAAAAAAAAGGTGGGCCGTATGCTTGTCTGCCACCTAAGTAGTATAAAAAACCTATAAACTGATAAACTTCGAGAAGAAAAACACAGATCCTTCAAACTTAAGAAACAAGGAAACAAACTAAACTTACATCTACACGAACCAACTAACGAAATTGTCGAAAAAAAACTTGCCAAAATTAAAACCGATTTCTCCCCAACGCATAGGGCTATCAATCTACTGGACGGACCACTTAATTAACTGTTACCACATTACGGAGGGTTCTGCACTCTCACTGTCCTCCTATTAAAGAGGGATTTCGGACAAAAAAACGTAAACAGTAGTTCGCTAATGAAGTTTCGAGATTTTAGCGAACGAATCGCTTCGTAGATTTGTTTTCGCTAATGTGGTTTGTTTTTAACAGTTCTAAAACTTATTGTAGGCTATGGTTAATGTTTGAGAATAGTTTTCAAACTAATTAATAATATTTTTATAGGGTTATTTTATTACAAATCTATTTGCGATTGGGAAAAAATACTATTTATTATAAAATATAAGCCCAGACTCAGAGGTGAAAGCTTTGGATGCAACTGGGATTAACGCTAGGTTGAAGAAGAAGGTGATACGGAGGAATTACTGAACTTCGCTGCGGGTGATGTAACCTACGACAAACCTATTATTTGCGGTTGATTTTTTTAAAATTATATATACTTTTCCGGGATAAAAAGTACCCAGTGTGGTGTCCAGCATATTGAAGAATAATTATACCAAGTTTCATCGTAATCGAACCGGTAGTTTTTGCGTGACGCCTGAACAAACAGACAGATAGACAGACAAACAATTTTTTAATGAAATTTTTGAGTTCGGTATCGGTCTAGTAACACCCCCCGCCATGATATTTTTAATTAATAGAATTTTCACTTCTACAGATTTATTTTATAAGTATAGATATTTTAGTAGGTATATTATTTGAAAAGTTTGGTAATTAACTGTAGATTCATATCAAAGCACTTTATGACCCATAATACATGAATCATAGCAAAATTTTACGAGCGAGCTACCGGCAGGAATATAATATAATAATGATCCAAACTAAAATCTTAAACTTAGTTTATATTAAACTATGAACAAACTCAAGTGGTTATGAATTTTGTTATGCATGTAGAACATTTTATAGCATTTCAATAAGGCTGTGTTTTCACCAAAGATGTGCGAAGATGTGTAGCGAGAGATATGTTTGTCAGGAACCGATAGAATGAATACATTTACGGAGCCATAATCAACCGAGGAGCGAGCTATGCTTGGAGTTTCTTTGATGGATAAAATTCGTTATGAGGTCATCTGACCAAGAACTAAAGTTACCGACATAGCTCGCAGAATAAGCAAGCCGCCGAAGGACCGATGGCAGGTGGAGCAAACGAGTCCTAGAGTGGAGACCGCGAACCGGCAAACAGAAAGTAGGACGCATTTTATGCGCATTATAGAACCCGTAACTCAAGCTAGTTGAACTATTCTCAATTTTGGTCTAGAAATCGCTGTGTAGAATGTCGTAGAATTTTTTTTTTTGTTTGAAATACCTACAAATTTGTCATTTTTTAAATTTATGATATTAGTACGAGCAATTTTTATTGCAGTTCTTACAACTTTCAACTAAAGTAGTAAGAACGGTCATTAAATTACCGATGTTACTACTAGCAGTAAAATTGGTAATAACACGGGCAATAAACGGATTTTAACGGAACTTATTGATTCAAATTACTCCCCAACGAAGTTGTGACCCGTTTATTATAGTTAATAATAAATTATTCTCTCTTGTCCACAGAATAACAATATTATACCAGAAAAATTCAACATTCGCTGAATTGATCATCAGTGATGTAAAACCTGAAGATGAAGGTGTCTACCGGTGTGAGATCACCTACCTCCAGGTTGGGGAAGACTGCAATACTGTGCAGATCACAGACTTCCACACATACAGTAAGTACCTAGATAATAAGTGCAATGTGCTACACTATAATTATTATGAGTTACGCTAAAATGAGTGCTACATTATAATTATAAGTGCTACACTATAATGAGTGCTACACTATAATGAGTGCTACACTAAAATTACTTTTTGTAAAGGTTCGATTGGGATAGAAATACAACACGACTTGCAAGCAATAGATATTATTTAATACTACTAATAATTGATACAAACACATCTAATATACTCTTAGAATCTAGGTACATCATGACATCATTTAATAGGTACTCTTACACCACACGCCCTACAAAACAAGAAAAAAAAAAAAATATGTAAGGATTTTTTTTTTTTTTTTTTTTTGTTTTTTTTTTTTTTTACATGTACGAAAATTATAATTTATCATGTAAAATACAGTTTTGTCCTATTTTTGTGTATAATTTCTACTTTCTTGTTCCGTAAAATCTTAACATTTGGATCTAGATCTTCTATAACTGTAAAAGGGCCAAGGTATACATTATCAAATTTATTTCCTGTTTCATTCTTAACTAACAATAAGTCATCTTTGTTATACATAACTGGTTTTAAATACTCATCAAATTTACATTTTCTTACCAACTTACTTTTAATTAAATTTTGTCGCGCTTCACACTGCGCTTTTTGTAGTCTAAACTTTAATTCTAAGGGGTAATTACTTGTGTTATATAAAGGTTCAACAGTACAATTTTGAATATTCCTAGGTATATTACATGTTCTTCCGAACACCAGTTCGTAAGGAGTATATTTTGTTTCTGAGTGCACAGATGTATTGTACGAGAAACACCAATAAGGGTTGTGAATGGCTATTCACTCCAATACCTACTGTTGTTGTCAGTTTGAATTCTTAAAAATGCATTAAGTGACTTATGCGAGTTCTCAAGTGAACCTATCGATTGATGATGATAAGCACTGGCAAACGTTTGTCTAATTTTAAGCAGTTTACATACCTCAGTCATAGTACTAGAGATGAACTCCGTTCCCCTGTCAGTCGCGATCTCACGAGGGATACCATACCTGAGGATGAAGTTGTCGACGAATGCTCGTGCTACGCTTACGCTATCTTTTCTTACTAAAGGATATGCTTCAACATACTTACTTAATTCACATTGTAATGTGAGAATATATGAATAACTATGATAATCCTTATCTAAGGGCCCAACTATATCTAAGTATCTAAGTAACTATTTTATCAAATGCTGACTGCGCAGTTGTGGTTATTATCATGGGTTGTTTTGTATGCAACGAGTGCTTTTGTTTCTGGCACTTGTCACAATTCTTCACAAATCTTATAATATCTTCCACCAAGTTTGGCCAAAAGTAATAACGTTTTATGTTATTTGTCATACGTTTAATACCTGCATGTCCGCTAGTGGGAAGCAGATGAAAGTCATTTAATATTACGCGCTTATCGTCGTCAATCGTTATTCTTATTAAATTTTTCAATATTAAAATACGCGGACCGGTCCAAGCGCCATTTTTACAACACTGGTTTATCCATGTTATATATTTTTCACTTAACTCATTTTTAATTATATAAATTTCATCAATTGATATTCTTTTACAGATAGATTCCAAATCTCTCACGAAAGCGGCTCGCGCTGAGCATGATCGAGAAAGTGGGTCTAAATAAATCGACAATTTAGATGGTACATAAATAAAGTCATTCACTATAATATATTTAGTGTTATGCTTAAGTCTAATCCGAGAAAATATTAATTGAATACAATTATTCGGTTTTTTAAGAATTTCAACGATTTTCGGTTGATCAGACCGACCCTCTGTTTTGTTCTTATCGACCGCAGAATTGTCATTTAATAATTTATTTCTAGCCATATTCCGTGTCATAACATTTATGACATTCTGATTTATATTTTTCAATTCATCTGATGTAATAACGATGCGAGATAACGCGTCTGCAGCCACATTATTCACACCTTTGACATACTCAACTTCGTAGTCGTATTCATCTAAAGCTAATCGAAACTTTATTAGCCTACTAGACGGGTTATTGAAACCAAATAAATAAAGTAAGGGTTTATGGTCTGTTTTTATCTTAAATTTTTTTCCAAATAAATACGGTCTAAAATATTTAACTGACCAAACAATAGCGAGGAGTTCCTTTTCTATTGTTGGATAGTTTAATTCGGATTTATTGAGTGGCCGGCTTGCATAAGCAATCGGCATATCATTTTTATTACATAAGACAGACCCAATAGCTATACCAGAAGCATCTGTGTGCAATATGAATTCATTATCCTCCTCAAAATTTGGGTATTGTAAAACGGGGGGATTGATCAAAGATTGCCTTAAAAGATTAAATGAACGTTCACATTCTGTACTCCAAACAAAATGTGCGCTTTTCCTACATAGTCTATTTAAAGGTATTGTAATATCAGCAAAATGTGGAACGAATTTACGATAATAATTAGCAAAAGCAACGAAGCGTCTTACTTCGTCACTACTTTTTGGAGTGGGGTAACTTTGTATAATACGTGTTTTTTCAGGGTCAGGCGAGACTCCTTTAGCAGACACGACATGGCCTAAATACAATAATTGTTTCTTTAGAAACTGACATTTTTCAGGGTTAATTTTTAGATTTACAGTTCTAAGACGTTCAAAAATATCAATCAAATTTTTATTATGGGACTCTAAGCTGCGTCCTATACAGATAAGATCATCTAGATATACCAGACATTTTTCATGATTTAAACCAGACATGGCTACTGTCATTAACCGACTAAAAGCACTAGGACTGATTTTCAAACCCATTGGGAGCCGTTTCATCTGATATTGTTTGCTTGTAGTGAATGCAGTATATTTTCTACTATCTGGGCTTAACTCTAACTGATAATAACTCTGGCTAAGGTCTAAGTGGCTGAAATAAATTGCTCCTGATAAGGAATCCAATATATCTGTGATATTTGGTAAAGGGAATTTATCGTCTTTAAGATAATTATTTAATTTCCGATAATCAATAACAATACGCCATTTTTTATTACCACTACTATCACATTTTTTTGGGACTAAAAGAACAGGGCTAGACCATTCACTCATGCTCTCCTCTATAATATCATTACGTAACATATCGTTGATTTGTTTATCAACCTCATATTTTTGACTTCTGGGGAGCCTATAAGGCTTAGTATACACTGGGCTAGTATTTTCCTTCAAATGAATTGACTGTTTGTATAAATTCGAAACGCCTAATTTGTCACCATCTAAAAAAAATACATCTGAGTACTTCGCACAAATGTTTTCAATCGAAGTTTGTTCTTCTTTATTAAGATGCTTTAGGTTTAAAACAGAAAATAATTGTTTCACACGATTTGCACTTAAGTTATTGCTTTCAAAAGAGCATACAAGGTATTCATTTAAAGGTATAATATCGGGCGTAAAATAACTTAAGCATATGTCTGTGTCTCGGGTATTTAAAAATTTTAATGGTATTTTACCATTTGTAGGTTGTACTAAAACAGATGCTAAAAATACACCTTCGCTCAACTGCTTAGGCATAACAACGCATTCGTTTTTAAAGTTTGTCTCTACTAAGTAAGTAACCTCACATCTAGCCGGTATAGTCATATAAGTGTTTTTGCCGAGCTTCCCCATTTGTAGTGGGATATCTATGGGCACGTCATGGTTAATAGTTAATACATTTCGCTCAAAATCTAATATGCAATTGTATTTGCTCAAGAAATCTTGTCCTAATATACCATCCGTTCTGCAAGTAAAATCCTTAAATACATAAAATTTATGCTCGAACTCATTACCATTATAATTCAAGTTAAGATAAACAAAGCCATCACAATACACATGACCACCTATTCCGTTTATTTTAATGCGCTCTATATGGAAAGGAATGCATAAACTCTCTAATGCCTCCTGTCTAACTATGGACACTGACGCACCGGTATCAAGTAACCAACTACGCGACACTTCGAATACATTTAAGTTAATAGAGTTAATATTTTGACAGTAAAAATGTTCATGCACGAAAAAACAAGTTATTATTTTGATTTTCAGTCTGTACTTCAGGATTTTCATGTCTACGCTCACTACTATCCTTCGGACGCTCATTCAACTCAGCTAGCCTAATTTGGTGTTGCCGTGCCGGGCGACGATACGTTGTGTGGCCACGAAAATCACCACGACCGCGATAATTGGATGAATTATTATAGTTTCGTCCACGACCGGAATTGTAATAATAACCACGACCGGACTTATTAAAATTTTGGCCACGAGAAAATCCTCTAGACGCTCCTCTGATGAAATTATTATTATAATTGTGACGACCGCGGTTTGACCTACCTCGGTTATGGTGAAAACTCATCACCCGCTCCTCACTTCCATTCGAGGGATTCTCGTCCAGCGCACCCTGGATCGCGTCCTTCAATGTCCAATAATTCCTTGCTGCAATTATCGTGCTAAGGCGGCTATTACGCAGACCATCAGAAAATCGCTTTATAGCAATCCGCTCGTTTATTGGCTTCAACGTTTGGTAAATATCAGTGTTTCCGTTGGCCTGAGTAATAGTCAGATCGACGAATAACTGTTCTAACTCCTTACCGTAACTCTCGATACTCTTGTCGTTTTGCTTCATATGCTGTAGCCTACTGTGGATCGCAGTATCGGACTTTTTTGGCAGTAATGTACTACGCATGTCTAGAATCAAATCTGCAACAGACGAATAAGTATTACGCATGCGCAGCTTAGCGCTTTCAGATAAACGTGACTTTAAAACAAACTGGATGAGTTGTTGTTTACCAGCACTTTCTATCATGGAATCATACATCTCAATGTTTGAAATTAATTGTTTGGTGATATCTTCATCACCCGTCATTATTGGCAACAAAGCAATCGCAGTTTTCAACTCGAACTTTTCCATGGTGCTACTCGTATCCTCTGTACTCTCAGAACAAAGTTGAATTATTTTCGAATACAATGTATTAATATTATTAAATAACTCTGTAGCAATCAGAATTTCACTATCTTCAATTTCTGCATTTTTAATTTTAATTTGAATAGCTAACTCTAAGGAACAAAATTGTTTATATAAAATAATAGTTTCAGAAAGTCTTGCTTGTTTTATAGTACTTGACCTTCTACTTGGACCTAACTTTATAAGGTAATCCTTAATATATTTCAATTTGTCAAATATCTCTTTAGCCTCTGCAGTCATAGTACAGTTACATAATGTTTTACATAATTATTAATACGTTACGAGACATTCAATATCATAATAATAAACATAAAATTTAAGAGTAATATGAGTAAAGCATATAACACGACTCACTAGTATTACAATTATTACCCCATCGATTACCCAGTAAAATCCTTAAATACATATATAAGTAAGTCCTTTATAATTATACCATTACCGTATCATTGTCCAAGGCCGTTTTTTTTTTTTTTTTTTTTTTTTTTCACTCTCTTTAATCGCACTTTATTAATTACTACGCACTCACACGGGTGAAGTTCCGGTAGAGGTTGCAAAATTAGCCTCCCGCTGCTGACGACGGAACAAGCTCATCGACCTTCGCAGATCAAAATCATGGACACCTCTTTCAATCCACTTTCCATGGCATTTTCTATAGTAACGCAATAGCCATATAGCGCCTCCAACTATCAGCATGATCGCGATAGTGATCAACATATAAGCTATCGTGCTTGTATGTTCCAAAACCTGGTCGGTGGTAGCCGAATTTCCTGCACCGTTCTGTGCAATAATGACTTCCTGGGTCTTAGATTGTTGTTTGCCCATTTTGACTTAATTGACGAACACAGAAAAAATCACAATTTAAGTTCACAGTACACCAGTCACTTCGTAACACAAGGAATAATATTAGTGCCATCGTAATCAATCATTAACACTGTCCAACACTCAATGTTTACATTAATGTTGCCTTCTATGGGACATTCCACACTACTGGCAGGGTCGCCATGTAAAGGTTCGATTGGGATAGAAATACAACACGACTTGCAAGCAATAGATATTATTTAATACTACTAATAATTGATACAAACACATCTAATATACTCTTAGAATCTAGGTACATCATGACATCATTTAATAGGTACTCTTACACCACATTTTATTTTGCTTCTTCGGCGTTCAAGTAAAATTTAAACAGTTATAAAATACATGCAACAATTAATTATTTCAGTGGGTAACTCACGCGTCAATCGAAATGACACAGGTTCAACTTTTGTTAGACAGCGCTAGTTTTCAACCTCACCTATTGTGATTCACGAACGTAAATCAGTGCTACATTATGATAAGTGCTACGCTATGATAAGTGCTACACTATAAAAAGTGCTACGTAATAATGAGTACTACACTAATATTATGAGTGCTACGCTATAATGAGTGCTACGCTATAATGAGTACTACAGTATGGTAAGTGCCATACCATAGTAAGTGATACTATTATAAAATTAAATGTCCCGTTTAGAAAGGGTCAAGTTAGGAATGAATTTTATGAATATATAAAATTTTACTTTTCTAATTTTGGTTAGGTACTAAATTTTTCTACAAAAAAAGAATTACTTGAAGAATCATACACTTAGGATGGTAGAAGTGTAAAAAGACTGTGTAAACACCTAGTACGAACAAGGCGCTAGTGTCGTAAGTAAGTGGAAAGATATATCGCTCTCATAACTTTTGTCAACATGACAGCCAATCAGAAGCGGACGCTAGGCTAGTGAGGGGAATCTTGTATCGATAAATTTGAATTTAAATATCGATAAAACTTATTTCAATTTATTCCATCTGCAATAAATTAATGAAAATTAATTCACTAATAGAAAATCATTTTTTAATCGAGATAATCTCTGTAGTAATTATGTCAATGAACTTCAACGGATGAAATTTCAGTGTATTTTATCTGTTTAACTTAATCTTATATTCCCAAATATTGACATGCACATATATGATTTACAATAAATGTAATTTCAATTTGAATGTAAAATATAAAGCATCGAAATTAATTACTTAACAGATACCTATTCAAGTCATTAAAATGTATAGCATTACTTAAGTTTATGCGTCGTCCATCATCATTCTCTGAACCTTTCTCCCAACTCAGTTGGGGTCTGCTTTCCAGTCTAACTGTGATGCGGCTGAACTTCGATATTTTCCGTGGAGCAACAGCCATCTGACCTCCACAACCAATGGTCCTTTTGACCAATGGCGATATCGAAGTTCCAAGTTAGACTGGTTGGACTTTTGTAGGCTCCAACTACCCGTGCCATAGATGTTTGTATGGCAACCGGGACCGACGGCTTAACGTGCTCTCCGAGGCACTAATAAACCTGCGATAAATACACACATAACTTCGAAAAGCATCGAAAAGTCATTGGTGTGTGCCATGGTGAACCTGAAATCGAACCCGAGACCTCGTCTCAGCAGTCCATCCACATCCAAAATCTGTATATTTTATTTCCTATGAAGATATCTCTTCGTTTTATTATTCGCATCAACGATAAAATTACGAAGTAAATAATTTTGCTTTTAGAATTTCAATAACTTGATTGACATTGATTTTACAAAGGGCTCATAAAATCTGAGATGGCCGAGACTGGTCAAATCGAATGAACCTTATCTATACAGGGATAGAATACAAAATCTAACACAAAAACTAAAAGATTTTAATAATAATAAATTCTGTGAAAATAAAAATAAAACCTGTTATTAGTTTATCAAGAAAAAATATTATACTGGCGTAGTAACTATATGTAATATCAGGCTTAATTCTTAAGTTAAAAGAAAGTCACAACATTATTATAAGCACTATATTCTTTAAAATGAAATGTATGCCAATAGCCTACTACATATTTTTGAGGGAGGCGATTCGCACACAAATAAATTTACTTCGTGCGAATCGCCTACAGAAAATAAATAAATATTTAAAGGAGTCGATTCGCACGTTTCGGGCGAGTTCAATTCGTGCAAATCGTCCAATAAGCCACATAATTATTATGGTACCTAATTGTAGTAGGTAGTAGCATTTTGTTAAGATATTAAATTACGAATGAATTTGTTAATTTATTCTTTTTCAAGCCATCCCTGTCTGGCATGTACACACCTAAGACAGTTGCTTCGTTTAACTTAATTAATAATATGACTTCACCTCACCAGATGGTAAACTAAAGGTAAAATCTTACGAAAGGGGGGTCACTACTTATACACCGATGTTCAGTTATTACAATGGTGGTCCTGCTTTTTCATGCCCCACTTTAAGGCCCCGGGACTATAGGAGGAAGGAAACACATGCGCTGGTAAAGAATTCCAAGTATTAATGGTGCGGTAAATAAAAGAGGTTTCGTAACAAAAATATTACAAAAACTATCGATAACTCACCACATCACTATACTTAGCCTCTAGGCCCTAGGATATTGCGTTTGTCCCGCCTCAAGCGAGCCAATTCAGCTGAGGTGTTATATAACACATCCCTCTCTAGCACGTGTCGTTTCCGCTATATTTATCCTTGTCGAACATTAGAACATACATCTTTTTATGATACAAATGGCCTAGCGATATTTTATTGGACTTTCGGTGGTTCCTTAGAATTATTTGATACTTTTATTTTATTTATGGTGACGTAATCATTTGTTTATTTCTTGGATTGTATAGACATTTTACTATTATCTTTGTTTTCTTTTATATACTACTAGTTTTGGCCTGTGGTTTTAACCGTAACATATTCGATCCTTCGTGGCATCAGCTATTTAACGCATACATGCCTGTTGGAATTCTTTACCAGCGCATGTGTTTCCTTCCTCCTATAGTCTTGGGGTTTTGAACCGGGTTTGAATGACCGCTTCCCATAAAGGTGGGTCGTGTGCTTGCCTGCCACCTACGTAGTAAAAAAAAACTGACCGTCCCGTCAACAAGAAGGGATTAAAATTCCATGGATTGTGCCGTGTGGATACCCATTATAAATGATGCCCGTCTGCAAAAAATTAAGATGTATTGAACTCTATAAAGAAAAATCCAGCAAAAGTTTCTTTTTAAATAATCTTTTTAAATATTGTTAACACCCTTTTTTAAATAAGGCTTATCTGTGCTTAGGACAGGCGCAATTAATTACTCTCTGTGTGGACTTAGCTACAACTTTTCCAACTTGTAAGGGTTTATTTTTGCCCTTTGAGTTTTAAAGTTAAATGATTTAAGTTTATTTAAATATCAACTGCTTGTAAAACTGCTGTTTTTACATTATTATTTATGTAAAACGAAATTATGAAGCAATTTGTATGGTAACTCTTTCTAGACATCACTGTATCCCTCCTCTCCCCAACCCTTCCTAGTCTCCCCACCTCTTCCTAGCCCTCCCCCTTCCCTTCAGGGTAGGCAGCGCGTGTGTGTCACCCTTAGTGTTGCACACGTCCATAGGCCACGGTGACCGCTTTTCATCAGGTGGGCCGTGTGCTTGTCTGCCTACCTTAGTAGTATACAAAAAAACATATAGTGAAAATCCAGGACGGGACTTGAACCCGTGTCTAGTCTCTTATAGCGTGCGCTTGTCTGCCACCTAAGTAGTATAAAAAAATTTGTAATGTATGTATGTAAAAAGTATGGGCATATATGAGTTAAAAAGGTTACATCGGGGTTTGAAATACGCCACGGGCGAAACCAGGGAAGGCCAGCTAGTATCTTTTTTTATACCACTTAGGTGGCAGACAAGCGCACGACCCACCTGATGGGAAGCGGTCCCCGTGGTCTATGGACGTGTGCAACACCAGGGGCGTCGCACTCGTGCTGCCGACCCCGTAAAAACCTTCTAATGCCCTTCTTGATGAACCCCATATTGTAGTCGCTAGGGAAAACCACAGCAAGGAGATCATTCCACAACCTAAGCATGGGCGGAAGATAAAGAATAGTAATTACAATCGCTTATTATAATTACCAAAACTGCTTAATAGACTTGTTCAACGATTTTTAGTTAATATACATTTTTAATTAGGTACGTATTAACTTGATTATATTCCTTAACAAAGAAGTCTTTGAGCCTGCCTTTCAAAGGCTCTTTTATAATACATCTTAAAAGGCACAGTTTCAAACAAAAAAAAGTCTTTTTCACTTCATCAACTAACCTAATATTGGTTTAGGATCTTTACAATTAATTAAATTTCACGCACAAACGGACTTGGGTCTTCTTTAAATATTAACGAGTTGCTTAAAAGACTCTCAAAAGTTCCGTATTTTATGGGTATACCCGCGTTGATTTTTTTATCCTACGTAGGTGGTAGACAAGCACACGGCCTGCCTGATAGGAAGCGGTCACCGTGGCCTATGGATGTGTGCAACACCTGCCCTGAAGGGGTGGGGGGAGGAGGGATACAGTGAACTCTGGCTACCCTACTTACCGGCGGGAACACAACACGATGGTTATTATTATGGTCGCGGTCTTCTGTTGGGCGGAGGTACTACTCCAGTCGAACTGCTCGATTCGGTGGGGAGATACCGTCGTGTCCTAACTGTATAGCTATCTGATAGATATTTATATAGACGCAACATAAGCCAATATTTTATGTTAACCCTCTTTGTCCAATCCCGCTTCATAAATAGTGTGGGTCTCTCGGACCCTGTGGACAATAACACTATAAACCACTGAGGGCCTATTCGGCGCAGGTTTTTGAATATTTATCATTATTAAACCCTTTGTCGACAGTTTTAGCAAATAATCCCAAATATGTATTGGTTATTTGTAGAGGAGCAATATTCGTACAAAAAAATAATATTTAATGGGGTTCGATTCCTGCTCAGTCCGAATATTTGTATGATAATAATAATAAATATTCTACGTCATTCTACACAACGCTCTCTAGACCCAAACTAAGCTTAGTTAAACTAGCTTGTGTTATGGGTTCTAGAATGCTGATAAACATACTTATATACTTTTTTTTGTAAATACATACTTATGAATGCATGAATAAAATCTCAAGTATCTGTATACAATAATAAAATTGTAAATTAGCTGTGTCTGTACGTTGGAGATAATGTTATATGAACAAAATACTCAACACAATTTTTTTTTAAATTCTTATCTGTTTGTCTGTTTGTGTGCGATGTACGCAAGAACTACTGAACGAATTTTGATGCGTTGTTTTTTTTATATCGGTCACGTCAATATGACTTCACCTCGCCTGATGGTAAGCTAAATTCCTATATGGTAAGGTCAGACTTAAAATCGTACGTATGTTTGATAGCAATCTATTAAACATGCGTACCTATTCTATCTATTAATAGAGGGAGAACACGACGGTATCTCCCGTCCCAAATGAGCTATCCGACTGGGGTAGTACCTCAGCCCTACAGAACACCTCGGCCATAATAACCATCGTGTTGTGTTCCCGCCGGTAAGTAGGGTAGCCAGAGCTCACTGTACCCCTCCATCCCCCATCCTTTCCCAGCCTCGCCCTTTCCCTTCAGGGTTGGCAACGCGTGAATAACGCCCTTGGTGTTGCAAACGTACATATAGGCCACGGTGACAGCTTCCCATCAGGTGGGCCGTGTGCTTGTCTGCCTACCTAAGTAGTATAAAAAACATATAGTGAATATCCAGGACGGGACTTGCATCCGTGTCTAGTCTCTTATACGTGGTATATAAAAAAAATCTATTGGGGCCGTGGGTATAGGCTAGTAGAAAAAAAACAAAGAAGAGCTAATTTACCGCATCCGCAATAAATTCGTCCATGTTCATTCTATATACATCACTTTAGTGTTATCGCTCGTAACACAATGTATCATAACCATTGTACGGAGAGTTCCGGCGAGGCGTTTCCTGTACACACCAGGCCGGCAATGTATAGCGTATATAAAGAATAAATCGAGCGGCTAAAAGTGCATTTTTCTCTGCACAACTGTGATATGTACGACGTTTCCTTCCGTTTGCGAAGTTGGTTAAAGTGTTATATATATATCTATATCTATACTAATATTATAAAGAGGAAAGATTTGTACCTATTTTTGTATGTTTGTATGTTTGTAATGAATAGGCTCCGAAACTACTGGACCGATTTCAATAATTCTTTCACTTATAGAAAGCTACACTATCTGGGAGTAATATAGGCTATATATCATCACGCTACTACCAAAGGGAGCGGAGCAGTGAGCATTAATGTCAATAAATCGGGCAGATTTCCATACATCTTTACTAATAGCACGAAAAAATGTTGGAACAAAATCCGAATTCCACGCGGGCGGAGCCGCGGGCAACAGCTAGTATACATATATAAATATATTGTTTCTTTTTATTTGTTTTCGTACGAAAATATATACAAACTTAGTAGCGTATTGTGCGAACTACGCGTCTTAGAATCGATGAATCTATTTAATAGACGTGCAAGAATCATCGCATGAAATTTTTTTCGGTTTTTCGTTCCGTTACCGTTCCCGCTTTTGGCCTATAAATCTTACCCATTAAAAAGTAAAGTTAAAATAAATGAAAAATGAATTTTCCGTTAACTTAATACCGGTAGCTTTCCATCAGGCGAGGTGATATTGACGTGTCTAATAAAAAAAATATATTCGACGGCCTGTGGTATAGCGGCAGTGCAATCGACTGCTTCAACAGGGTTTCGATTCACGGTCAGTGCAAATATTTGTATGCAATGTCTATAAATGCATTTACAAAAAAAAGTATAAAAGTATATTTATCCGCATTCTAGAACCCATAAAACAAGCTAGTTAAACTATGCTTACTTTAAGTCTTTGCGCTGCGTAGAATGTCGTAGAATATTTATTTAAATACACTCCATTTTGCTTTAATTCATTTTAAAAGTATTTTACTATCCGGGGCTAAGATGCTTACGACGACTTCATTCACTCGCGAACCCCGGTCACATCTACTGCTGGTATACACCGGATGATGAATAGCCTTCGCCTGCAGGTACCAGGATATTTTAATACAGACCGAATGCTATTCGAAAAGCTTTCACTGCGCTTCAGCCAATATTTTCTGAGCAAACTTTTAAAGTACAATTACAGGGTACGGCACGACTACAACACGATTTTGATAAATGTTTTCATTAAATAAATAATTATATAATTTTAGGTGAATACTATGCAAAAGTTTGTAAGTTTTGGCGCAAAAACGGCTGAATGGACTTTTTAATATCGGCCATATCAATATGACTTCACCTCGCTTGATGGCAAGCTAAAGATAAAGTCTCAGGAATGAGGTCACTGACAGTGTTAGAATGGTGGTCCTCAGCTTGACGGCCTCATCAAATGCTTTTTAACGTCCCGCTTAATGACCTGTGCCCGTAGCCAAGTGACAAAAGTCTAAATCGCTATCGTATCGTATCGAATACAATAGTTTAGGTCGACCAAACACACTCCAGCTCGTGATTCCGCCGCGGCGCGCGCATCCTACGCCGGCGACGAGCTTGGATGTGATTGGTCGACCTAACCGTTTCTATTCGATAGCGATTTACGCTACGGAATACACTGACATTTGTCTACGGGCCCTGGGACTAAAGGAGGAAGAACATACGTGCGTTGGTAAAGAATTCCATGTCCAATGCACCAATTTTGCTGAAATTTTGTGCAGGGATAGATTACCAACTAGAAGTAGTAGGGAATGTGTATCGATCAACCGGTCCGGGACTGAAACGAAGGTATAAAGGGGTCTTAATGTGTCGAAAATGATCACCCATCCCAAGACTGACCTGAACGTTACTAAATGTGCAATATTTTTTCACTAGAGATAATCATTTTTTGAGGCGGATGGATCCTCCTCCAAAATAAACAAATTATGTTAAAATAAATAACAAAAAAAAAAAACACTCATGATTTACCATCTGCTGACGGTGAAGAAAAAACATCGTGGAGA
This sequence comes from Lithosia quadra, assembly GCA_963576445.1. NCBI lineage: Eukaryota > Metazoa > Arthropoda > Insecta > Lepidoptera > Erebidae > Lithosia > Lithosia quadra. The sequence continues at coordinate 1,070,512 of OY754900.1, read as the reverse complement.
AACCCACATGTCCTAGAAGAAATTCTAAGGACATGTCCGATCCACCAACCCGCATTAGGCCAGCGTGTGTGGATTAAGGTCTAAACCCTCTCAGGTCTCTCGTTAGAGGAGAGGAGACCCGTGCCCAGCAGTGAGACATAAATGGGTTGCTATCAATCGTCGAATATAAAATGCTCCATCTGTAGGTGGCTGCGTCGAAAACTTGCAGTAAAGAAGATTGGAATTAAAAACCGCTTTTTTACTATAAAATATGTCCTTTTACGGATTACTGCAAAGGAAATGTGCCTTTGAGTTCCTTTTTGATTTGTTTGTGGACTTTTCTGCAGCATCAGCTACTTTTTTTCAGTAGATTTTATGTGACGTCATCGTACATGAAAGGTTGGTTAAAGTTTTTTTCACTGTTTATATCAAAACTAGTACTTACCTGACCTTGCTTTGCTTCGGTTTATATGAGTTTTTGAGCAATGGTAGCTGAATGAATAAGGACGCGGCCTCTACTCAGAGGTATCGAGTTCGAATCCAGCCAGACAGTATCAATGTGAATTTCACTTTGTGAAATTTATATGCTAATCACATGACTTACCATCTGCTGACGGTGAAGGAAAAACATCGTGAGGAAACCCCCATGTCCTAGAAGAAATTGTAAGGACATGTCCGATCTACCAAGCCGCATTAGGCCAACGTGTGTGGATTAAGGCCTAAACCCTCTCAGCTCTCTTGTTAGAGGAGAGGAGACCCGTGCCCAGCAGTGAGTTATTACCAGAAGCCATGCCAAGGATATGATAGCTGTTGATAGCAGTTTCACCCGCCTGGAACCCATAAGAAGCTATTCCAAAACTAAAAAATAAATAGAAGAAAATAATAACATTTTTCATAAAAAAATATTTTTAAGTAATCACAAAATAATAATATATAAACTAGAGTATTCACATTAAAAAATGAGTATGTATATAAAGTGGTATGTGTAAATAAAAGTTTAGGTGTCGAAAACTTCCTCACCATCGATGTAAACTGGTAACGTACCCAAAAGGCTAGCGGCATTGCCACGTTGGATGGCATTTTTCATTTAGTATTCTCATCTAGAATTTTAATAAACCCGAATTCGTTTCGTACAATATTTTTTGACCGCCAAAAAACTCATAGATGCTATATAAAAACCCTATCTACTATAAAACTGTAAGTGAAGAAGGTATGTGCGCATTGCACATGGACAGTGACGTCACAATGGCAATCTCTAGCGACCATCGTTACGTCTAGGTGGCGCTACGAGAGCCATCAGAATAGCGTTATCAGAGGTGTATTACACATCACTAGTCATGTTACGATAAAAATATCGATAAAAGTATTTTTATTTTAGTTGTTTAACCAACTTCAAAAAGGAGGAGGTTCTCAATTTGACTGTATTTTTGTTACCTCAGAACTTTTGACTGGGTGAACCGATTTTGATGATTCTTTTTTTTTCTCCAAGAACCAAGTAGTTCGTAGCCTCTTTTCTTTGCCGCACCATAAAGAATTGGAATTCTTTATCAGCGCATTTTCCTTCCTCCCATAGTTCCGGGGGCTTTAAGCGGGGCGTGAAAAAGCATTTGATGTGGTCGTCAAGCTGGGGGCGACCACTGTAGCACTATCGGTTATGTAGTGGTGAGTCCCGATCCTGAGACTTTGCCATTAGCTTTCCATCAAGCGAGGTGAAGTCATGTTGACGTGTCCAATAGGTATAAAAGTATAGATATTATTAATATGTATATTTACTACAAAATAGAACCGACTAAACTCTTTTTTTCTCAATTCACTTGGTTTTTTTGTAACTTCAACTCGGTGAACCGAATTTGATGATTAATATTTTTTTAATCTACATAAACAACTAAACAGTAAATCGGTCAGTAGGAATGAGTTTCAAAATACAAAACAATTACACACATACATACTAAGGTCTGCTGGCTCAATCTGAGAGCTTCTCTGCTTACTAGCTAGTAAATTCAGCGCATATGGCAAAACTTTGTGAACTGTGGATCTGCCATATTTATGCTCGACGGAGTTTCAAGTAATGCTGGCGAGCTACTTGATATCAAGTTGCATCTGTTATGCTAGTATATACTTTTACTTCTGTTTATTTACTGGTACGGGATGAGTATTCAGCAAAATTATACCTATTTATCTAGTTTTTAGCCACTACTCTGCCCGCGTGCTATATCTATATACATATAATAAACCTGTAACTGATGGGTGTCTGTACGAGAGAGAGAGAGAACGAGAGATATACGAGAAAAAAAATTATAAGGGGACTTTATGAATGCAATATAGATGCTAAAATAATGATTTTTAGAATTTTTGTCTGTTTGTCTGTGTTTCTGTTTGTCCGCACCAAATTTTTGTTTACGCTAAAATCAAAAACTACTAGAGGGATTTTGATCAAACTTGGTACGATTATAATAGTTCATAGTTCTGGGCAACATATAGGCTACTTTTATATAAGCTGATACCCGTGGCTTCGCCCGCGCTTCGTTTTTAGGGCGTTTTTGGTCATATAGATCTCCGGTTCTACTTAGCCAATTACAACCAAACATACGGTAAATTTTTAGTCTAAGCAAGACCTTTCTAATAAAAAAGCCGCATCAAAATCCGTTGACGTCCGTCCGCGACAGCGATGGACGTCAAAAGTACTGAACGGGTTTCGATGTGGCTTTTTTTATTAGAAAGGTCAAAGTGAATTAAGTCTACGGACCCTCTTGGTGAGACTCAAAATCTTACGCATATTTAGTAAAAAAAACGCGAAAATCGACGTCCACGCGGACGGAACCGCGGGCAACAGCTAGTATTATTATAAATCTATACATCTATAGATCTTCTACACAAACAAAATAATATACAGTGAACTGTCTGTATACCGATAACGAAACACGAAAAAGATTGATAACTGAGCCGATTTGGACGGGACTTTCACTGGCAGATAGGTAATTTTATAAGGCGTAAAATTAGCTACATACCTATTATTTTGGAAAAAAATAAGGGTACCGCATGAAATGACCAAAAAAATCGAAATCCACACAAGTAAAGTCGCGTACACAGTTAATACTTTAATTATCTATAAATAGGGACATCATAAACTAACCTACTAAAAATCTTCATTGTTTTTTACTAGTAAGCAAAATATATATGAACTATCGATCACGGCACATCACTATAGAATCGGAAGGGTCCTACTATGCTCATTTCACGTGACATTACTTGAGTTGACCCACAGTAAGCCCGTCCTAGTGTATCTCATGGTATCAATTCACAGGCGGAAGCGATTTGAAATCAAAATTTCTAAAAAAAGATGACTGATTTGTTCAAAGTGAAATCAAGCAATTTTGGATTCGATTTAACCGAATTTTTATTAGTGTATGAGTTTAATGAGATAATAAAATTAGTCCTTTGCATCGCATTAATTTATTTTAATAAAAAGGTACATAATATCAATCTATACTTATGAATATTTGATATATAAGTTTGTTTATTTGGTTGAAGGCGTATAATTTATCAAACAGTACTAAAAAAAACAATATTTTTGTTTTCATAAGACCATTTATCGAGACAGTTGCGTATCATCGCGATGCTACCTAGCAGAGCGGAGCAGTAATGAAAAAAGTCAACAAATCGGAAACATTTCAAATATTACCGCAGAAATAATAAATTACGGGGATATATGGGATACAGTACATAGATGTCTCACGGGGGCAAAAGGGATTATACATACATACATACATGCAAATCATGCCTTTTTCCCATTGGAGTAGGCAGAGACAACATCTTTCCACTTGCTACGATCTTGACATAATCCTTTCGCTTCTTCAACTTTCATAATTGTTTTCATACATGCACGCCGGTTGCGGGTACTCTTGACCTGGCCTTGCTTCAAAACGTCCTGGATCTGATTAGAATATGTACGCCTAGGTCGGCCTTTACCGGGTTGCCCATTTACCCTCGCCTCATATATCTGTTTCGTCAATCTTCCTTCATCCATCCTCTCTACATGTCCGAACCATCTAAGCATACCTTTCTCTATCTTGGTCACTACATCTACAAAGGGGATTATGAAACAAAAAAAAAAGAAAAACTAAGTCCAAATCAAGTAGTTTGAGGGAATAATAGAATGTACCTAACAGTAAACGCTAGTCTTTCATAACTTGACGCTGTCATTACACGAATATTTGGCAATCATCCGGTCAGGATGGCGACCACTTTTTACAAGTGTCCCATAGCAATGGCGTCATGACAAAAAATATACCACTTTTCACTACCATTTCACTGGTGATAATCTTGCATTACCATGAATTGCGTTACAGCATTTTTGTGTTATTTTGACGAAAATATTTACATCATCTTTCGAGCCTCAACTCAGTTGAGGTTGGCTTTTTCGATCTGTTTTTTTTTTTCAAGCCACATAAAGTTCCATTGTCCCCCAAATTTGTTACCAAATTTAAAAAAAAATAAAGGGATCATTTCAGAATAAATGTCTGTCTAACAAAAAAAATCTTTTACAAATCCTACCTATTTTCTTTATACCACCTAAGTGGTATAAAAAAAAATCCGTCCATAGGTAATTATCAGAGTTATGCCCGAACATGCATAAAACATATTTTTATATAAACATCCGAATTGAAAATCTCCTCTTTTTCCGAAATCGGTTAAATAAAGTTTGACCTGGATTCACGGTTGAACTTATAAAAGTCAATAAATTAATTTTTTTAAATAATATTATTATTGTATGTAGTACGGTCTCTATTCCATTACAATATCATAATAATTAAAATGAATAATAAATTGATATTTTTTACGCCCACTTCAATATGATATTTGGGGGTACTCAATAAAGTAAAAAATATTTGTCAACGAATAATTAATGAAATTTCTACGATATTGAATTCTAACAAGTGTAAATGGATTTTTCGTCTTTCAATAATGTAGAGTAATAATATAAAATACATTATTAATGTAATAAAGAAAATAATATTATTGTTGCCGCCAGCTGCGCGTTACACACAGAGCCTGAATTTAAATACAATATTATTGGTTTAATTTTACCGATGGTAGCTGAATGGATAAGGACGCGGCCTCTACTCAGAGGCATCGAGTTCGAATCCGGTCGGACAGCACCAATACAAATTTCACTTTGTGGAATTTATATGTGCTAATCCATCTGCTGACGGTGAAGGAAAACAACGTGAGGAAACCCACATGTCCTAGAAGAAATTTTAAGGACATGTCCGATCCACGAACCCGCATTAGGCCAGCGTGTGTGGATTAAGATCTAAACCCTCTCAGCTCTCTCGTTAGAGGAGAGGAGACGCATGCCCAGCAGTGGGACATAAATGGGTTGCTATTAATTTTACCGAAAAAGGAATAAACTACCAGTCAATACTAGAATTCAAACTTACTTAATATCATCAATGTACAGACACAGCTATTAACAATTTTATAATAGTACTAGCTTCCACCCGCGGCTTCGCCCGCGTGGAGGTCGGTATCGCCACCAAAGTTTACTTATGGTGTGAAGCTAGCTTATAGCATGGTTTTAACATAATAACAACATTCAAATATGCGTCGTTAGATTACACGTTGTTACAGAATGCGTTGAAGAAATAAAGGTTCACTGCTCGTTACCCGTAGGTGATAGCATGATAATATATAGTCTATATGTGGAGCCGGCTTATAAATAATATTCGTGCCAAATTTGAAGTAAATCCATGCAGTACTTTTTGAGTTTATCCCGGACATACAGACCAACAGACAAAAATTCTAAAAACTATAATTTTTGACTTCGGTATCGATTGTAGAACACACCGCAAGTATTCTTTTCAAAAAATATTCATTTTTTTAAATATAGGACACGTCAAAATGACTTCACCTCGCCTAATGGTAAGCTAAAGGTAAAGTCTCAGGACTGGGGTCACCACCACATACACCGGTAGTGCTACAGTGGCGGCCCTCATCTTGACGGCCTCATCAAATTCTTTTTCACGCCCCGCTTAAAGGTCCCGGGACTATAGGAGGAAGGAAACACGTGCGCTTCAATGTACAGTTTTGACTTTCCTATCATTTTATTATAAGTATAGATTGAAAACACCGCAAATTTCATAATCCTTAAACTTTCGTAGACTCCAAAATCAATCTCAATTAAACTTACATAGAGGATTTCACCACCATTATTCTAGATCACTAGCTTCTGAGATAAGCCGAGCACTGTCTTAGAAGAGTTATTGGAAATAAAAGACGGTTTAGAGCTATTCATTTCACATTTTGGGAGAGATTTTGAGAACGGAATGGTAGGATAATACTTTAAGTTTTAGATGTGCAGTGTACGTTTAGAGAAATTTTATATAGCGTTGAATCGGGAACAAATAGTCAATTTTATACGTAAACGGGAATTAACGCGATCACGTTAAAGGTAGATACATACCTTTGGATGCCTGACGTTTCGACCAGGTTACACCGGCCGTGGTCACAGGCTTTTTTTTTTTGGATACCTTTAACGTGATCGCGTTAATTCCCGTTTACGTATAATAGTCATGGAACGCGAAAGTTTAAAAGTTAAAATAGTCAATTTATTCTGTATATAATTTTTTTTTATACTACGTAGGTGGCAGACAAGCACACGGCCCACCTGATGCAAAGCGGTCACCGTGGCCTATGAACGTGTGCAACACTAAGGGTGTCACACACGCGCTGCCTACCCATAAGGGAAAGGGGGAGGGCTGGGAAGGGGTGGGGAGGCTAGGAAGGGGTGAGGGGAGGAGGGGTACAGTGAGCTCTGGCTACCCTACTTACCGGCGGGAACACAACACGATGGTTATTATGGCCACGGTATTTCTGTATATATTGTTAATGCCCACCACCAGCCCGAGTGACTTTTTTCAATAACACTTAGGTAGCAGACAAGCATACGGCCTACTTGATGGAAAGTGGTTAACGCGGCCTATGGACGTGTGCAACACCAGAAGCGTTTTTTTTGTTGATATCTTCGGTTCCACTTAACCAATTGCTATCAAATATGGCAGCCGGCCTTTCTAATAGAAGAAATCACATTAAAACTGTTCAATAGTTTTTGCGTTTGGGGAACAAAGACAAGAATTCAAAAAAATGAATATTGAGTTCAGAATGGTTAATTTAAAGATACCAAAGTCGTTTTAAATAAATTTCAAATGTAATAGTTCACAATTTTATTCTACAAAAAACTAGTAGGTATATCAAAAGACCACTACTCGAACTGCAACAATTCGTAGCTGTCATATTATTGACATTAAAAAAGCGCAACATACGGCAGTTTTTAATTATTCCGAACAAGAAGTAATTTTTGAATTCATTGCGACCAGACAAACAAAAATTGTCAAAATATATGGGTTAAGAATTTAATATAACGCAAGTTTTTTTTTCATATCTCCTACACACCTAATTTACAGTTTAATATAGTTTGTACCTACATATAACTATAGTCCCACTTGTCACTAACAATCTATTCCAATAATTCAACATTCCATTGTATTCCAATAATAAAATACCTTCAAACCGGCAATAATTTATCATCTAAAACTAAATCAAATTCTAATGTACAAAGCGTTCTTGTACCTTCGTCCCGTCCCCACTATACCCTTACTTCCCCCACTTTACCCTATTCTTCGCCCACTTTACCCCACCTGTCCCGTCTCACCCCATATCGTTCTCGTGTCGTCTACGTTCAACCGGACAATGGGAAAGCCATTTATCTGCAATACTAGGAACAAATTGACAGTGAATTTCAAGGTAATCATTGAAATTTTTATTTTCATACTAGCCTATGCCGGCGGCTCCGCCCGCGTGGATGTTTTCGCATTTTTTGACTATATCTCCAGTTCTACTCAACCGATTGTGATCAAACATAGTAAGACTTTAAGCGTGGCCAAGACTTTGAACACAAAAAAAAACGACTCGAAGACGTTTGGGACACAAATTCTACAGACACTGTGTCCCTAAGTGTACTTCCAAATTTATTTATTTTTTCGAAGACGTTACGGACACCCACGGACACCAATATAAAACGATAGTTTTGTACAGTCGGATGGAAAACTTCTAGTTGTTTTCAATACATAATAATAAATATTATAAACTCATAAAATAATGAGCGTAGTACGGAGCGAAAACGCGCTAAATAATTTCGACGAATAATAAAAATAGCTCTATAACAGACAAACAAATGAATCACATCAAAATGACTTCACCTCGCCTGATGGTAAGCTAAAAGAAAAATCTCAGGACCGGGGTCACCATTACATACATCGATAGTGCTACAGTCACGGGCTACAGTGGTAGCCCTCAGCTTGACGGCCTCATCAAATGCTTTTTCATTAAAGGCCCCGGGAATATAGCTTTCATTCTGTAAGTAAAATAATTTGTTATTAAGATCTAAGTCGCTAGTCAGCTTAAGAGTAAAATACCTACGTCAGAATTTTCACAAAACCCGAGCCGACTTTATTTAAAAGATCAAACACAAAGCATGGCTGTGTTGTTTTTGTAATGTAAAAGGCTTCTTTAGCCTTAGGCTCCGCCAATTTCTGTATATACCGCGTTTCATTTAAATATCCGAAATATTAGCTACCATATTTTCCTTTGCGGAAAACCCCTCACCCCCACGGCTAGAGGGGATGGTTATCAATCAATTAGCCTATTGCTGTCCAATGCTGGACAAAGACCTCTCCCAGTATACGCCATAGCATCCGATCCTCCGCCTTGCGCATCCAGTCTATCCCAGCTACCCTTTTCAGGTCGTCTGTCCATCGTGCTAGAGGGTGTCCTACTTTCCGTTTGCCGATTCACAGTCTCCACATTAGGACTCGTTTGCTCCACTGGTCATCAGTCCTTCGACATATGTGGCCAGCCCATTGCCACTCCAGCTTGCTTATTCTGCTTATGCTTATGAATGGTTATGTCGAAGTTGAACCTACTTAAACCACATGCCGTTTTGTGTCTTCAAACTCCGTTGTGTAAGATAACCGAATAGGTATTTCTCTAGCACCTCAACTGACCAATGGTTATCACTGGTTTCAAGATGGCGCACTTGGGTAAATGTAAGCTACCTAGGATAAATAGATATAGATAGTTCTATTCATACTTACCAAGGAAAGGAGGTAGGACACGACGGTATCTCCTGTCCGAAATGAGCTGTCCTAATGGGGTAGTACCTCCGCCCTACAGAATACTGCGGCCATAATAACCATCGTGTTGTGTTCCCGCCGGTAAGTAGGGTAGCCAGAGCTCACTGTACCCCTCCTTCCCCCACACCTTTCTAGCCTCCCACCACTTCCTAGCCCTCCCACCTTCCCTTCGAGGTAGGCAACACGTGTGTGACAATCTTAGTGTCGCACAAGTCCATAGGCCACGGTGACCGTTTCCCCTCAAGTGGTATAAAAAAAGAAGAGTTTTTATACCACTTAGGGTAGACCAGCACACGGCCTACCTGATGGGAAGCGGTCACTGTGGCCTAAGGACGTGTACAACACCAGAAGTGTCACAATCGCGCTTTAACACCTTTTAATGGGGTCTAGATGGGTTTAAAATGGTCACCCATCCTAAGACTGACTGGATAGAATGCTTAACCTACTCAGTTAGCCACGAGCCTCTTCGAGTAAACAAACAAAAACTCAGCATCATCAGTTGTCATAATCCTATGAAAGCAAAACCCAAACTCGCAAAATTTTAATTCTATTTATTTAAAACAATATTCTACTACCAGGATAAAATTTGTGCTGAACCAGCGATTGGTGAAATGGTACTTTGAATAAATAGCAATGGAAAACTACACCGCCCCAAACACGTTGGTGTTCGACAGTTTTGTCGATGCAAACACCAGAACGAAATATAAAACTGTTTTAACCCAACGCCTGCCCTGGATAGTTGCCAGACTAAATAAATATATAAGTAATACTAGCCAAGCTAGATATTTTCTGTTTGCTAGAATTGGGTGGAATATTATGTTCTTGGACAGAATTAATTTTAAGGGAATGGTTTTTAATGCTTATTGTAATTTTTTTTTATTATACAGACATTATCATCATTCGCTGAACCTTTTTCCCAACTCAGTTGGAGTCGACTTTCCAGTCTAACTGTGATGCGGCTGAACTTCGATATTTTCCGTGGAGCGACTGCCATCTGACCTCTACAACCAATGGTCATTATGACCAATAGCGATATAACTTCCAAGTTAGACTGGTTGGACTTTTGTGGTGGACTCCAACTACCCGTAACGACTGCCATAGATGTTTGTATGGCCACCGGGACCGACGGTTTAACGTGCTCTCCGAGGCACTAATTTCGGTGGTTCAGAAAATGATACTTCTAAAGTCGAACATTTTTTTTTATTAAAAGTAGTTCTTGACTTTGACTTTCACCAAAGTGTAATAACTTTCTCATTGCGGTAATATTACCACCAAATAATCAAAACCCATCTCATTCCTTTTTCATTTCTTTTTTATTTCCATTTTATTGCAGCAAACACAGACATTTATAAATTCCAACTTCGCTTTGCTTGCCACTGAGTCTTTGAGTCAAAAGTCTGGATTTGGGTTAATTAGAACCAAAACTGGGATATAATCACAGCTTTAATGAGCTAGACTGGAGCCATTTGAAGCTGAAATCATGCGGGAAATTTTGCTTTTATATTATTTTAGTATAAAGCACAATATAGTTATAAATGTAAAATGCACTATTCGGTATATGTAACGGTGAGCCCCACTCCTAAGACTTTACCTTTAGCTTACAAACGTGTCCAATATAAGAAACAACTGATCTAGCCTGATAACGTTCTATGGCGGCTAAAACCGAATATCCGACTTCAAGTTTAGGCGATAATGACAGAGGCGCGGGGCGATCAAAATGTACGCGTCGCACTCTTGTTATTAACTGTCATTAGATCGCATTTAGCCCGCGTATGTCTGACAAGCGACATGAGCTATTGCGCGGACAAATGCAACCTTATAATCGTACAAATAAGAGTGCGTTGTGCGGTCATTTTGACCGCCCCGCCCCGCCGTCTGTTTATCGCCTTAGCTTACTATTACCAGGTGAGGTGAAGTTCAACTACTTCGTAGTTAGATTCAAAAGACACCAATTGAGTTGAGAAGAGGCTTAGAAGATGATGAGCACCTTTCAAAGAGTAACAAAAATCTATCAGTCACTGAAAATTTTCAAAATATAAGTTATGTCCAAGTTTGGCCTTCTTCCAGCCAAGTTGGCTTGGTGCAGCCAACAGATAATCACGAGCAAACGTAAGTCTTGGCAAATGGCACATCTTTATCTCGTACACTTTTAGTTCTGTCAGTGGTGCCTGTGAGATAATATTGTGCTGAACTGGTATGGTTGCCTTCAAAAGTTGCTGAACACTCTTTTTAACCTGTAGAAACCCTTATGTGTCCAAACAAATAAACAAAACGGAGGTAGGACACAACGGTATCTTCTGTCCGAACAGAGCAGTGCGACTGGGGTAGGACCTCCGGCCTACAGAACACTATCCCCATATATCGAGTTCGAATCTGCCAGACAGCATCAATCTGAATTTCACTTTGTGGAATTTTTATATGCTAATCACATGATTTACCATCTGCTGACGGTGAAGGAAAACACCGTGAGGAAACCCACATGTCCTGGAAGAAATTCTAAGGAAATGTCCGATCCACCAACCCGCATTAGGCCAGCGTATGTGGATTAAGGCCTATACCCTCTCAGCTCTCTCGTTAGAGAGGAGACCCGTGCGTGGGACATAAATGGGTTGCTATTATATACTCACATAAGTCTAACAGGGCAAGACTATATAGAACAACTGCCCCAGTGCTATGAAGTCTAAGTTTTCTCAAGGAATATGTTCGTTGAAAATCTTCTGATAAGAATTCATGTAGTTAGATGAATTTCTCCTGTTATGGCCAACACTGGGGAACTTTGTACCACTGGGGAACTTTAGATAAACAGATGCATGTTTTAAGTTGTTTATATCTGCATAATCTGGTGCAGTGGTAGCAATTACGTAGCTATATAATCTTTTAAACCAAAGCGGATCCTTTAAGCGGGGCGTGAAAAGCATTTGATGAGGCCGTCAAGTTGAAGGCCACCATTACGGCACTGTCGGTGTATGTAGTGGGACCCCTTTAAATGTAGACTACTTTAAAGTTTTATTATAGTATAGATAATAAGGTGCTCACATTATTCTACTTCAGCTTTCCCGAAACGTAAATACTCCTTAGAGGTATCCGAAATGAGCTGTCCGACTGGGGAAGTATCTCCGCTCTACAGAACACCGCGCCCATAATAACCATCCTGTTGTGTTCCCGCCGGTAAGTAGGGTAGCCATAGCTCACTGTACCCCTTCCTCCCCCCAATCCTTCCTAGCCCTCCCCCCTCCCTTCAGGGTAGGCAGCGCGTGTGTGACACCCTTAGTATTGCACATGTCCATAGGCCACGGTGACCGCTTCCCATCAGGTGGGCCGTGTGCTTGCCTGCCACCTACGTAGTATAAAAAAGAAATACAGAATCGAACTAAAATATATTTGGGTAGGACAAAAGGAAATTAATTATACAACATGCGTTGTTAGTTGTGTTTCCCAATAGAAAACTTCGTCTCGAGAATTTAGAAAGTTTGCTTTAATTAAATCGGACTCGTTGGAGTCGGAAAAAAGGAAATCCAAAGTATAAGAAATCGTGTTCGTTGATCAGGGTAAAAAACTACCTTTTTTTTTTCATTTCAGTTAAATTAGATTTTAGAAATGAGAGTGAAATTATTAAGTAGATTTGTAGCTACCTGTTTTTTTATACAACTTATGTGGCAGACCAGCACATAGCCCACCTGATAGCAAGCGGTCATCGTTGCCTAGGACGTGAAAAACACCAGGAGTTGAGGAGAAGGTGGGGAGGGTTAAAGGTTTTGTGGGAGATGGAGGGGAAGGTTGAGAGACATGTGCTCACATCACAAGAGACTGGTCTCCCCGCTGTCAGCACAGAATCCCTCCAGTGAGCTCTGGCTACCCTACTTACCGCCGGGACCACAACACGATGGTTATCATGGCCGCGGTCTTCTGTAGGATGGAGGACGCCCCTAGTGTTGCACACATCCATAAGACATGGAGATAGCTTTCCATCGGGTAAGTCTTGTGCTTGTCTGCCACCTAAGTAGTATAAAGAAAAAAATGTACATACAAGCCTCATTGATAATTTTATAATAGTAAAGACACGGAACCACAGAACATTAAATTTTCTTTGTTCTGTGCACGGAACCTATAGTATAGATTTATTTTAAAAAAAAACTTTTACTGGGCTTTGTTATTATTTATAAAACTCGTTTCAATAAAAGCGGTACTTTTCCATTTGAAGAGTTGCCGTTTTCAAGTAATGTCATAACGTAACTACCGAACAATTTTACTTTCAAAAGATTTAATAAAAAACTTTTGCAAAGCTCTTAATGGCTTTTTACGTTTGATTTTATTAAAGCTTCGATAAAAATCGAAAGGACTTTGTTATATTGAATATTTGAAAGTTTTTTCCCTTCTTTTTTGGGTTTTATAAAAAGTATTTTGTGAGTAAATTGTTGCTGTATCAGAGTGACTAGTCCTTGATTTGATAATGAAATCGTTTCTTAATTTTTCTTAAGATAGAAAATGCATAAGGAATTATTAAATTATAAATTAACTGCGTTCATTATGTAACATTGCAGATAATTTTAAACAAATTATAGAGGACACGTCAAAATGACTTTACCTCGCCTGATGGTAAGCTAAAGGTAAAGTCTCAGGACTGGGGTCACCACTACATAAAGAAAGAAAGAAAGAAAAGACCGGTAGTGCTACAGTGGTGGCCCTCAGCTTGACGGCCTCATCAAATACTTTTTCACGCCCCGCTTAAAGGCCCCGAGACTATAGGAGGAAGGAAACACATGCGCTGGTAAAGAATTCCAAGTCTTTATCGTGCGGCAAACGAACCGCTTGGTTGGATTGTGTTATAATAATATGTCCTTTTCTGAACACAAATAATTATTTTCGGTTTGTCTGTTTGTCCGCAAATGGGTGAAAAAAACTACTTAACTGCTTCTCTCGGTTATGTGAACTATGGTATTCTCAGTCTCCATCTGCCAACTGCCCTGGCTTGCTTCTACCAGAGTGACCAGGGCTCCATCTGTCATCCCCAGTCCTCCACTCATGGAGGATGGAGGTCGCTTTGAGGTTATCATTACGAATTTATGTGTCATTAATTTATCCTAATGAGTGCTCTTCAATGTGCAGTACACAGCGCCGACACGTCGTTAGCAGCCTCTTGCCAACTCGTTATTTTATGAAATACTTTCGATCCAAGATCATTATGCAACGACATTTTTATATGCAACGAGACGGGGACGATATGAGAATCTTTTAAACTAGGTGGTATCCACCGCGTCGCCCGCGCGAATATCGTTTATCGCAATTTTAGGTCATATTTCCAAAATATATCTAAAAAAGGTTATTGTTGTTTTGAATTTCTTTTCTAAATTAAGTATTAAATTCATTTTATCGCATAAAATTGGAAACTAGTGTAAGCATGATGTATTTGGTTTGAAAGTTAATTAAAGTCAGACTTTGCTTATGCTAATCACAACAATTTGAAGATTGTTTTTCTATAAAAATAAAGGTAGGTAGTAGGTAGATTCTCTGGGATATCCTTTCTAGGGTGCACCATATTCTCCGGTCACGCAGGCCGATGTAACTAGACACCGTGTGGTTTTAGTCGGTACAACTCGGGGGAGAAGGGGATTTCCGCACGAAAAAAAAAGGCGGGAAGTAGGATATAGATATTACACTTAACTAACGTGTGAAATCCCCAACTCCCAAGCTAGTTTTATTACTCATGTCGGTATCGTTAAATATAAACAAGCTTAAACAACGTATCGCATAATGATGTGCTCTCAAAGAGATGACATAATAATTATAGATCGATTTTTTGCATCACAATCCGAGCTCCATTCGTTAAGGCGTCGAGTGCAGTCCAAGAGTTCAGCTCTTTCATCAAAAACCTTCAAGTAATATCGAAGTTGGAACGGTAAGTAGGGTAGCCAGAGCTCACTGTACAGTACCCCTCTTCCACTCACCCTTTCCTAGACTCCCCACCCCATCCTAGCCCACCCCCTTACCCTGATTTGATGTGATGGCCGGAGATGGCCCGGGTCAAGCCGCGGTGCGAGGGAAATGCTCTATGGGCCACCTTACACCCTGGCGTCAGAAGACCCTAGACGGCGTGCGGTTTTAGTCGGTAAGAGAGTCCGACATAACCTGCCCCGCTGGCTGCGGGGGGGGGGAGGGTATTCATGAGGATTTCCTTACGAAAAAAAAGAGTAGGCAGCGCGTGTGTGATACCTTTAGTGTTGCACACGTCCATTTGATAGGCAACAGTGACCGCTTCCCATCGGGTGGGCCGTGTGCTTGTCTGCCACCTATATGGTATAAAAAAAAATATGAATAGGTTTCGTGGAATTTACCACGGTACGTTTTATAGAATTTCTTTGCCTTTTGTGACTTATAAGGATAAAAAATTAAAGTATTTTTATGAGTGTAATGAAAGAATTGCTTGGTAATATAATTTTGTGATAATGAAATTCTTGTGAAAAATGTTTTAAGAGAAATTTTCACTTTAAATAATGATTTAAACGGTTTTTATTGGATGGGAAAGAAAGCAAAAGATTAAAAGCAAAAGAAAGATTTCATTAAATTGCAACGGGAAAACATTCGAGCACTTATAAATTATAATATACTCTAAACTACACAAAAACTGCAACTGCGGGTGTTTCTATGTATAATAAGTATGTATTTACAAAAAAAAGTATATAAGTATGTTTATCCGCATTCTAGAACCCATAACACAAGCTAGTTAAACTATGCTTACTTTGGATCTAGGGAGCGATGTGTAGAATGTCGTAGAATATTTATTTATTTAAAAAAAAAAACTACACAAAAACAAAAAAACTTAGTATTGTATTCATCTGGCAACACTGTAGGTATGTAGGGGAAAGGTGTACAAAATGATCCCCCTAAGGGAAAATGCCTGCTGTGTCGAAAATATTAAACCTATAGTAACCATTTAAGAAATTTTAGTTAAACCATTTAGTTATACATATACTAAATGATCCCAAGGGTAGGGGTTAAATGATCCCGGGGATCATTTTACCCTCCCAGTTTTAATAAAATATTTGTGTATTATAATCATATTTATTACCAAAAGTAGCATTAATAGGAACAAAAATATTATTATTTTTAACAATAATTATTTATTACAGCCTTTTTATGGAGTTATTATTCTATAATCATAATCATCACAGTCTGAGATCCACATTCTCTATAACAATATAATTATGAGTTATTTAGGTAGTTTAACTAAAAGCCTTTGTTACCTTCTAGTAATCTTCTTCTAATTATATTTTAATATAACTAAGAAAAAAGTCTTCTAATTAGACATCCTCACTCCAGTATTGTCGAGTATTTTTTCTACAGTACCTATAAATTACGTGGTATGATCTGTAAAAGAATAAAGACATATACCTACTCGTAGGAGAAAGAAATAAAGATTTATTGATTGAGAATACACAACACAAGAATTAAGTATCCATTCACTACTCCACACTTCACACTCCACTCCACTCCACTCCACTCTCCACTTCGCTCTCCACTCCACTCTCTACTCCACTCTTGAGTCCACTCTCCACTGCACTATTTACTCTACTGGTCTCTACTCGTCTAACCAAGACCTATCTAATGAAAAAACCGCATCAAAATCCGTTCAGTAGTTTTTACGTCCATCGAGATCAGCGACGTCTTGCTTAGACTCAAAATTTACCGTATTTGGTTGTAACTGGTCAAGTAGAACCGGAGATATGACCAAAAACGAAGCGTGGGCGAAGCCACGGGTATCAGTTGGTATAAACAGTAACCTATATTATGTTGCCCAGAACTATGAACTATAATCGTACCAAGTTTGATTAAAATCCCTCCAGTAGTTTTTGATCATTCGTGCGCATACAGACAGACAGACAGAAAGACAAAAATAATGCATTTTTATGGATCACCGATTAATCCCCCAATAGCTATTTTCCTCCCGCCAATAGAATTGACCTCTCCACAGTTTTATTATAAGTATATAAAAGAAGATATAGAAACAACAGGGCAACTAATACCAAAAAAATATCATAATACAATGCAGTGGATTTAACTGTACTGGCAACATTATGAAATGTATGATGCTGAATGTGGCATTATAGATAATATTATACTTATACTAGGTACTAAGTATAAATTATAGTAAGTAGGTATCCCAATATATTAAATCATTATTGTATCCTTCTATTTTTGTAAACTGACAAAATGTTGTAGGTAAAATGATCCCTGGGATCATTTTATACCCACAATGAGTAATCATTTGACCCCAATCGTATTATTTCGAAAACTTCGTAAAAATAATCTGAAATAGCTATCATATTGAGAACCAACACCTATTCAAAATGTTATTGAAATGCTATAGAAACCGTTAATAAAACAGCTATTTTCCAAATCACAATAAATTAGCAGCAATTTAATATTAATATTCAGCCTAACTTAGATCGAGCACACTGATTTTCTTTTTTTTATCAATTTACTTACCAATAGTGATCACACCGCCATGAAACTTCGCCGAACAACTGAGCGGGACGCGGGGAATACGTTTTTGGCAATTTTAAACAGATGGCACTAGTGATTTGTTTTAAACAGTTGGGAATCATTTGACCTCAAGGGATCGTTTTGTACACCTTTCCCCTATGTTTATTTGCATTCTAGAACTCATATTAGATACACGTTAAGCTTAGGTTAACTCTCTATCTGGCACTGTGCAAATACGTCAAAAAATTTTGGTATTTTTTTTAAAGAAAACAGAAATTTAGAATCATTCTTTTATTCTGTCCATTCAAAAAATTCACCTTCAATGCTATTATTCATAAAAATGGGTCTCTAAGGTGTTATTAATTTTAACATTATGTTAAATAACCGAAGAATTCCAAGTGAATTATCGTTTCCTATTCCCAGTTTCAAGCAAAAATGTAAGATATATATTACTGTTTAGATATTTGCCAATGGTAAAATACGATGCATTGTGGGCTTGCCATTGACAGCGAGTTGTGTGCCAAACCGGAGCAGTGATGGTACGTGTGAAATATCGATGAATTTTATCGACTACAAAATTGAGGGCACGACAGTACGATCGCTAAGTCGATACAAAACAAGTACCTAGGGTCTAAAGGGTCTAAGTTTTCTCGAAGTGACTTGTCATAATTTACAAATCTGGAACCGGCGGGCTTGCATGAAAGGCTTAATGCCAGTATAGAAAACGCGTGAAGTATGTTAGGACTGGACAGACTCAGATGGCGGTCTGTTGTCTCTGTCTACCCCGGAGGGGGGAGGAGTGTCCAAAATCTGGACTCAATCGTAGTCAACACAATGCTTTAAATACAATAAATAGTAAAGAAATATAAGAATTGCAAATAATGGGTTTCAAGAAATACATAAAAATTACAGGATTCGACAATAAAACTACCAAAACTAAAAACCTAACTCTAAAATACCGTAATTAATACATTTTTGCCTTACCTAATATATGTTTTAATCAATAAAAATAAGTTGTTACTGTAATGTTGGCCTACAGCTTGATCTCTTCCTTAAAAGTCATAAAAGATTTATACACAAAATAACAATTTATCAAAACCTAACGTAGCGTAGATACTATTAAACAAAATTTCAAAACAACTTCCCACGCCGTTATTGTCTCCAAAAATTCAGAAATAAATTATCTACACCAACCATTATCGATAAATCACTGCTTATCGATAACCGTTCCACCCATCGCATTAGCTGAGTACGTGGCGATAGGCCAACTCGATACTACTGAGTTATCGAAAGATGCACAGCACTAATGTGTCTGTGGATACTGAGGTTTCCAAGCTATTTGTTGGGAGTGAAGCATGTTTGTATTTTGTCGTGAGAATGTACTCTTTTAAAATTTTGGCTCACAAGTTACAATGGTTGGTAAATCCTTAACTGTTATGTATTGTGGTGAATTATGTTTGATCTTTAAGTTTTATCAACGGTCCCTGGAGATTAAATTCCTAAATCTAGGTTCCTGACAATAATAATGGGTTAAGCATCACATGAACTAAACCATACGGTGGAAATAATTTTATCAAGAACCAAGCGGTTCTATGCCTCCTTTCTTTACCGCATCATAAAGATTTGGATTTCTTTACCAGCGCATGTGTTTCCTTCCTCTTACAGTCCCGAGTCCTTTAATCGAGGTGTGAAAAAGTAGCTGAGGGCCACCACTGTAGAACTATCGGTGTATATGTTACGGCTAATACCCGAAGTGCGGCTGCACCTAGTTTTAGCCGGTTAGAACTAGGTGTAGCCACTTACCCTAACCTAACCGGCTAAACTAGGTGCAGCCGCACTTCGGGTATTAGCCGTAACATTACATATAGTGGTGACCCCCGATCCTGAGACTTTGCCTTTAGCTTTCCATCAGGCGAGGTGAAGTCAAGTGATGTGTGCAATATAAAAAAAATGAACATACTTACATATCAAAATATATAAAAAAATGTCATCACAATAATAATTTGTAAAAGACTTAGGGCTAACCTCTCCATGCCGTTCGTGTAATTTATCTTTTTTCTTTTCCGACGAGCACTTGTACCCCGAACAATGACACCGGAAATATTTCACGTATCACTGAGTGTGATGTAAGAGGAAACAGCGCGTTTATTATCCGGGGTACGTACGTGGCTGTTATATCCTCAAAAGGGAGATTGATTTTATAAACGCGTGTTTTATATACGTATAGCTGTTGCCCGCGGCTCCGCCCGCGTGGAATTCGGATTTTGTTCCAACATTTTTTCGTGCTATTAGTAAAGATGTATGGAAATCTGCCCGATTTATTGACATTAATGCTCACTGCTCCGCTCCCTTTGGTAGTAGCGTGATGATATATAGCCTATATTACTTCCAGATAGTGTAGCTTTCTATAAGTGAAAGAATTATTGAAATCGGTTCAGTAGTTTCGGAGCCTATTCATTACAAACATACAAAAATAGGTACAAATCTTTCCTCTTTATAATATTAAGTACCTATAGATGAGTTTTTTTTTTTTATAATTCATACATACTAAGTCATTACAGGCAAACCTAATGCGACAGAGTAGAATAATAATAATAATAATTTCATTAACAAATTCATCATGCTATAGTTAAAATTAGTAAAAGTATATTTAATTAACATTTCAAAATGCTGTTATATTGGCCACGTATTAAAAGGAGGTAGGAGAAGATACCTTTTTTATATTCGACACGTTAACATGACTTCACCTCGCCTGATGGCAAGTTAAAGGCAAAGTCTCAGGATCGGCGGTCATTACAACATACACCGATAGTGCTACAGTGGTGGCCCTCAGCTTGACGGCCTCATCAAATGCTTTTTCGCGCCCCGCTTCCGACTGAAATGAGCAGTACGACTGGGGTAGTAGCTCATCCCCCCCCCCCCTCAACTCCATCTCCCCAATCCCCCACGGCTCACCGCACCGCACCGCATCGCACCGGGTTGGTGGATCGGACATGTCCGTAGAATTTCTTCTAGGACATGTATTGTGGGTTTCCTCACGATGTTTTTCCTTCACCGTCAGCAGATGGTAAATCATGTGATTAGCGCATATAAATTCCACAAAGTGAAATTCACATTGGTACTGTCTGGCCGGATTCAAACTTCATACCTCTGAGTAGAGGCCGCGCTAACTACTGTTGCTTAACCTTGCAATATATATTATCCTACCCTGTGTTTGTACATAACCATTAACCATCAGGCCGCCAACAATCACCGCAAAATGTCTCTTTGTAATCATGCCAGTGAATTCTGGCAAACTGGTCATATTGGAACAATTATACAGAAATAGCCGGTACATAATTAGTGCTACTGTAGCAATTAAACAACATCACATGGAGATAGTTATACAGGAAGAGAATGAATCCTGAAATAGTTTTTTTAGTTATATTACTTAAAAAATTTCGAAACAAGCCTCGGAGAGCACGTTAAGCCGTCGGTCCCGGTTGCCATACAAACATCTATGGCAGTCGTTACGGGTAGTTGGAGCCCTAAAAAGTCCAACAACAACGGTCTAGCTGCAATGCTTCGATATCGCCTAATGTCACCATTGGGCTGTGAAGGTCAGATGGCAGTCACTTCACGGAAAATATCGAGATCCAGCTAAATCCACAGTTAAGACTTGTGAAGCGGACCCCAGACTCCGAGGTGAAAGCTTTGGATGCGACTGGGATTAACGTTAGGTTGAAGAGAAGAGTTAGTGCATAAAAGCGTTTAACATAAAACACTTTTTACTTGATTTGTTTTAATATTGTAAGTAGATATCTCGATTTTATAATATTTTAATCGAATACAGAAGATACATAAAACATTAAAAAAATATTATTTTCTGAAGAAGAGCGAGGTAATCGAAATTACTATTTCTTTCGTTACAAGAGCACTCAACACTTCATTAGTATAATGACCAAGATTCAAACCGGGACCCCTCGATCGTGAAGCCAACTCCTTAACCAATAAGCTACGTATATGAACTGAATAGGATGCACGAAGATTAAGTCCAATTTTCAATAGTCACATCCATAAACTCTGTATTTGAACGCGATGTTATCAGCGCTCTCCAGCCGCAAACATCCTGTATACCCAATAAATTCTCGCAATTTGTGGGACTAATTTGTGCTTCATACCAATTCACAATGCACTTTTAGAACTAACTACTATTTGTTACAACATATACAGCGATACACAGGTGAGGTGAAGTCATATTGACGTAGTCTAGTTTTTGGCAAAATGAACATAACGTACGAGTATAATGTTGAATAGTTTAAACCGTTTAGTCGCAGAAGATCCAAGTCGCAAAATGTCAAGTGGTAGTAAAATGTCCAAGTCGCAAAATGTCCAAGTCTCAAAATGTCCAAGTCTCAAAATGTCGAAGTCTCAAAATGTCCAAGTCTCAAAATGTCCAAGTCTCAAAATGTCCAAGTCTCAAAATGTCCAAGTCGCAAAATGTCCAAGTCTCAAAATGTCCAAGTCTCAAAATGTCCAAGTCTCAAAATGTCCAAGTCGCAAAATGTCCAAGTCTCAAAATGTCCAAGTCTCAAAATGTTCAAGTCTCAAAATGTCCAAGTCTCAAAATGTCTCAAAATGACATGCTGTCAGTAGGCAGCATTCATTGTTATGCAGATGATAGTACCGTGCATGGGCGTTATCTCGGTCACCCTGCGGCTAAACAGGCTGACATCGAGGAAAAAAGGCAGCTTCTTGTCACTGAGCTTGACCGGGTCCTGAATCACATTTCTCAATGGGGCTCTGAGAACCTGGTCGAGTTCAATGCCAAGAAGACGCAGGCCTGTGCGTTTACAGCAAACGCACAGGCCTTTCCTTCCGCTCCCTACTCTTCGGGACACACCATTACCACTGCAGGACAATCTCAATATACTCGGCATGGATGTTCGCTGCAAGCTGAACAACAAAAACTACATCGAGAGCATCATTAAAACGGTCTCGCGGAAACTCGGAGTCCTGAACAGGGTGAGGCGGTTTTTCACGCCGGAACAGCGGTGTCTTTTGTACAAGACACAAATCCGTTCCGGGGTGGAATACTGTTCTCATCTCTGGGATGGCTCTGCACAGTACTTATTAGATGCTCTCGACAGATTGCAGCGACGTGCAGTCCGCATTATTGGGAGTCCAGAAATCACGAACACCCTCGAGCCTCTACAGCTACGTAGAGATATAGCGTGTTTGGCAGTTTTTTACCGTCTCTACCATGGCGAGTGTTCCGATGAGCTCTTCCAATTAATCCCACCCTCTCCTTTCCTACACAGAACTACACGTGCCAGACTGAGGTATCACCCGCACACGGTGGCAACAATTCCATCAAGAACCAAGCGGTTCGGTGCCTCTTTTATTTGCCGCACCATAAAGGCTTGGAATTCTTTACCAGCGCATGTGTTTCCTTCCTCCTATAGTCCCGGGGCCTTTAAGCGGGGCGTGAAAAAGCATTTGATGAGGCCGTCAAGCTGAGGGCCGCCACTGTAGCACTACCGGTGCATGTGATGGTGGCCCCAGTCCTGAGACTTTGCCTTTCGCTTATCATCAGGCGAGGTGGAGTCATTTTGACGTGTCCTATATAAAAAAAAAAAAAAAATGTCCAAGTCTCAAAATATCAAAAGCATTTAAAAATGTTTTTTTTTTGTACCGTGTACACAATCTCACCTGTTGGTAAGCGTGTAAAGTGTAAGTTTTAATTCCTCATAGCACCCTGTCTACCTCTATAGGTAGACAGGGTGCTATGAGGAAATGCTATGGTTAAAGCAAATTACGGGCATGTACCTATGTACATGCCCGTAATTTGCTTTAACCAAACTCCATGCAATACTTTCAAATAAAAAGTGCAGTGTACACGTTAAAGCACTTTTTATTTGAAAATACATGAAAATTGATTAAATGAGTCGTTTCATATACAATTAATGCGTTCATTAAGTATCTTCTTACGACGATGGCGGTGTTCGAGTATAACGTGACGGGAACTGGGGCATATGAGGTAGGGTGCCACTGATGGCGGGCAGAAAATTATTTTTAGAGAGGTTAATTTAAGTATGGGTCAAATCGTGGAAACCCAATTGAAACCACTTGCTGAACTTAGATTGGACGGAATTGTGATATAGGTACTTGCCTTGCTATCTTTATATTATGATACTGTATATTTATTTATAATATTATATAAGTCATGTTTTTTTTACTACGATGTTCGTCTGATGACGCAGTTGGAAGATGTCTTTATATACTATTGAGCTAAACAAGATAAATGCGACATGTTTGTACTCATTTGATTTTCAATTATTGTAAAGTTTGTTGAAAAAGTGTTTTTAAATTATTAATAAATTATTTCATATACGTACATGCATATAATTTATTCCTTTCTTACTGATTGAGAAATAGAATTAAAATTAAAATCAAAATCCGGAACCTGCATGTTCTTACTCAATACTAACTGTATGTCCTAAACAAGTGTGTGTAAAATGAGTCAAATAAAGGTATTTAAGCCAAAAGCTAGTTAATTATTATGTATTGTATTTTTCTTATCTCTAATCGCAGCGACTACGTTTCAATTTTAAAAAAATTCAAATCGCCATCCGCTACCAGTGGGACCACACCTGCCCGACCTAGTGCAATGAGCTGCCGGCTTACTGCCAAACGCATGGTTTGTGTGCGAATAAATTAACAGCAAGTACCAAGACTTGGATCCAACTTGTGCACCAATAATGTGTTCAGGAAATGAAGCCCTTACAATAAAACATGTGTTTTTGGTTGTCGAAAATATTCTGTGGTTTGTAAATGCCCTTTGGTCAACTGGGACCAATCAAACTGGGTATGTGGGCCCAGTTGACATAGCAATATGTTTTGATAATATTCGATTTTTGCCCATGGTTTTGGGCCCAATGTAGTTATTGGAGGCTTAAGCCTAATTAATGGATGAGGTTCCAGAAAATCTAGAAGAAGTTTACCGTTCGAGCTTCGGGGAGTTAGATAGCAGTCACTCCCGTGAACGCCCGGATAATGAGAGGAGGAGAGAGTTGGTTTTTTAGGTCTAATTTAGATACAAGTGGATGATGATGGTGAAGGTCAGATGGCAGTTGCTTTGTGAATTACCACTCCTTTGCGTTGCGCAGTCGGGTAAAAATATCGAAGTTTGCGGCCGGGTAGTTTATAATAAGACTGAAAAACCAAACACAACTGAATTGGAACAAACTGATTTTTTGGTTCATACTTTGTATCAAACTTCGCTGGATCAATACTGCTACTATAATTATAAATTTTATGTAAAAGTTTGTGAAGATGTTTCCTCTTCTTCTTATTGAAGGTTTTTTTTTGTGTTTAGTGCTCAATCACACTCTTAATTCCAACCGGATCTGGCCAAAATATGCCCAATAATAAATCATCCTGTACCCATAACTCAAGCTATGCTTTCTTTGGGTCTAGAGAGCGCCGTGTAGAATATCGTAGAATATTTAATTATTATTTATAGTCTCAAATCACTAATAGGTTTTATCCCTAGTATTGATTCCCATGGGAAACGGGAACGGGAACGAAGCCTCGGGCAACAGCTAGTTGTGTATAAGTAGAACTAAACTATCGAATGATATAACTGCTAGTTAAGCCCTTCCTCATACCGCTCACATAATCCCTTTCATGTCATCTATATTAATTTATGCATATCCAAAGTTTGAATACACAAACAAGACAGAAACTCGTATAATCTTGTACTTAATATAGTTGATATATTTTGTGTGATATAGGTAACGTTAATAGTCGAAACTAGCAATAATTTCAAAGTCCAGCAAAATCCACTTTACGAAAACAGAAGTTTGTTTGTGGCTAGTAAACTGGCCGGAGTTGAAGCGTTATACAATGAAATAAATGCACAACAAATGCATGATATTAATTGAACTAAATTAAATATTTAGTGTGAATTTCATTTTGTGGAATTTATATGTGCTAATCACATGATTTCGAATTTTTGAAAAACATCGTGAGGAAACCCAAATGTCCTAGAAGAAGTTCTAAGGACATGTCCGATCCACCAACCCGCATTAGGCCAACGTGTGTGGATTAAGGTTTAAACAATCTCAGCTCTCTCGTTAGAGGAGAGGAGACCCATGCCCAGCAGTGGGACATAAATGGGTTGCTGTCTAGTGTTTAGTATGATAAAGGGAATCTTATTTGACTCGGTGCAAAGATGGATGATAAATAAGGTAAGTTTGCGGCAAGCTAAGCAAAGCTTACGAGATTGAATAAAATAAGACTAGGTATAAACCAACATTCATGCGTACAAATACAGTAGAACCCGTTTAAGACGATCACGCTTAATACGATTTCTCGCATAATACGCCACTTTACGCCAGTCCCTGCAACTTGGAGACATATTTCATACAGTTCTTAACGCTTAATACGATTCGCATCCCGTTTAATACGCCCGCGAGCCCAACAACAAGAAAAAATTGAGATATTGAAAGATTTTGATAAAAAATCACACAAATCAAACTCAGTTAGCTGCTTCACTTACCAGTTTCTACGTTACGTACCATTATTAAAGAAAAATACAGATTAGGAGGTTTGCAGAGAAAAAAGCAATAGGAAAGGTTGATAAATTTGAAAAAGTTTTAGTGGAATGGCTTCATCAAGCACGAGCTTTAAAACTGCCCATAAGTGGCCCCATAATATGCGATAAAGCACGTATGACGTAAGCTTACAGAATGGCTCGATAGATCGTTTTAAAAATCGTATTTTCCCTATCTCGCATAATACGCTTTCTCGCTTAAGACGCGTTTTTGGTAGGGTCCCTGAGAAATCGACTTTAACATTTAGCAGTTAAAATACATTTATTAGCAACTATCACAGCGACAAACTATGCTTACTACATCTTTTGATGTTTCTTGAGTCATACCCACTGTTTAAAAATTATTATAGTACCTAATGATGCCCATTTAAAAAATAATATGAAAACTAGCTTTTGTTAGCGTTTTTGCCCGCGTGGAATACAATATTTGCACGGGTAAAATAGTAACTATTCTCGTATCCGCTTCCCTTGGACACAATGTATTTTTCCAGTAATAAAATCCAGTGTTCTAAATTTTATCCAGATCCGTTCAGCCATCTTTGTTTGAGAAAGTAATTCATACTTCCGTATACATAAACTTTCAATTTTTTTTCACAAAGTTCGATGTAGGTATAATAAAATCGCCTGTTTCATGGCCTAGACGGTAGATGAGAAGATGCAACTCGCAGCGTTATTGCCAGAACTTGAGCATGCTGCTCCAACATCACTGAATTTAATTAAGTCTGCGTATCTTTGAGAAATATCTTAACTGGTATTTATTGAATATCAGTTGGTAAGTCGCTCAAGTGATAAAAGATTTCAAGTATTCAACATTCTTCTTAGCACTTTTATTTATAATCTACTTCCTTTATTCTTCCGCGGTAGCCTAGTGGTCTGGGTAATGGACTGCTGAGACGAGGTCTCAGGTTCAATCCCAGGTTCACCATGGCACACACCAATGACTTTTCGATGCTTTCCGAAGTTATATGTGTATTTATCGCAGGTTTATAAGTGCCCGGTTAAAGGCAATAGGCTCGCCTCCTATTGGGGCCTAAACATAAACTGGCGAAATGTGGGTGCTAGCACCTCTGCCTACCCTTTCGGGGATATAGGCGTGAGTTTATGTTATGTTATCAAATGGTGGTATGTTCTCCCTGCTGTGGTTTTCCTAAGCGCCTACAATATGAGGTTCTTCAAGAAGGGCATTAAAAGGTTTTTATAGGGTCGGCACAGCGAGTGTAACGCCCCTGAAGTTCCATACTTCCATAGGCTACGGTGACCGCTTCCCATCAGACGAGCCGTATGCTGCCGCCTAACTTAACCAGGATAATCCCTCAATCAATAACTTTGTTTGCTGGCGATATCGTATAGTATAATAGTAGTTAGTGCGTGATTGAGGAACAAAAATTCAAACTTATAAACATCTTCACAAATTTTCACATATTTAATTAGTAGAAAAGGATGTCATGATAATAAAATACTATAAAAGAAGGTTTTTGTATTTACATACACACATACATACAAATCACGCCCATTTTCCCAGTGGGGTAGGCAGAGACAACATCTTTCCACTTGCTAGGATCTTGGCATACTCCTTTCGCTTCTTCAACTTTCATAATTTTATTGTTTTCATACACGCACGCCGGTTGCGGGTATTCTTGAGCTGGCCTTTCTCCAAAACGTCCTGGATCGGGTTGCCCATTCACCCTCGCCTCATACATCTTTTTTTTTTTTTTTTTTTATTCATGATAGGCTTACGTTTGACCTCAATCTCACCTGATGGTAAGTGACGATGTGGTCTACGATGAATCACGCTTGCCTAGAAGGAACCTATTCACTCGTGACTTGAATACTCCCAGGTTATAGCTTTCCGGAAACACAGACTCAGGCAAGGAATTCCACTCCTTAGCTGTACGCACGATAAACGTGTCAGCAAAGCGCTTTGTGCGTATGAGTGGAATATCGACCATATAGCGGTGGCGTGACGCTGTTCGTCTGGTCGTTCGTTGATGGAAAGGACTTGGAGGTATCAGGTTGTGCAATTCCAGAGCGCACTCCCCGAAATGTATCCGATAGAACACCGAGAGACCTGCAACTTTGCGTCGATGCGCAAGGCTTTGAAGCCTTTTCTCGACTAGTGCATCGTTGTTGATGAGCCTCTTGGCTCGTCTCTCGATCGTCTCCAGCGCGTCAAGTTGGTATTTAGCTGAGCCATCACACAGATACGAGCAGTACTCCATACAGGATCGGACCTGCGCTTGATACAAGTTGAGCAGTTGCTCCGGTGTGAAGTACTGTCGCACTTTTGACAGAATGCCCAGCTTTCTTGCGGCCATTTGAGCTTTAGCCTCAATGTAAGTCCCAAAGTTGAGGGTGGATGTGAGAGTTACGCCAAGAAGCTCGAGGCGGTCAGTTATCGGCACGGGTACATCTCGGAAGGAGGGATTTGGCTGAAATTGACTTCGCTTGGCAGAAAAAAGACACGCCTGAGTCTTAGCAGCATTGAACTTAACCAGATTAGCATCACCCCAGTCGGAGACCGCTTTCAAGGAAAAGTTCAAGCGCCCAACCATCGCCTCTCGGAGAGATCGGATCTGCGCCGCGCTGGCTCTAGAATTAGACTCATACCTCTCGACCACTGTGCTGTCATCTGCGTACCCAAAAGTACCGGGTTTGAGCAGGTCATTTATGTGCAGCAGGAATAGTGTAGCCGAGAGTACCGACCCCTGAGGAACCCCAGCATTGATCTCAAGCTGGTCGGATGCGCAGCCATCAATGACCACACGTATGGACCGATTCCTCAGGAAATCGGCAATCCAGATACATAAGCCAGCGGGCAAGCCGTAGGACGGGAGCTTGCCATTTAGGCTATCGTGCCAGACCCTGTCAAATGCCTTCGAGATATCGAGAGAGATGGCAAGTGCTTCTCCATGTTTCTCGATAGCTTCGCTCCATATGTGGGTGGCATACACAAGAAGGTCCCCAGTGGAACGGTTCTGACGGAAGCCATATTGCCGGTCACTGAGGAGATCATTCATTTCGAGGTATGCCAGGAGCTTTTTGTTCAGCACACGCTCCATACTTTTACAAAGTATGGACGTTACCGAAATTGGTCTATAGTTGACAGGGTCTGCCCGGCTGCCCTTTTTGGGCACAGGTTGCACGTTAGCTTGCTTCCAAGCCCTCGGCACTCTACCAGCCTCATACGAGAGACGAAACAGGCGCGTCAATACAGGAGACAGCTCAGGTGCGCAGGTCCTCAGTACAATTGCAGGAATCCCGTCAGGTCCACTGGCCTTGTTCACGTCCAGATTACGTAGTACCCCACGTACATCCCGCTGACGGATGCTGATATCTGCCATGCGCGCCTCGCAACCGGCAGGAGGAGCAGGAGGCTTGGAGGTACCAGCATCCAGACGCGAAGACTCCGCAAAAAGCGAAGCAAATAAATTTGCCTTCTCCTCCGCGGAGTGGGCCAGCGTCCCGTCAGGCTTCTGCAGTGGAGGCAGTGAGGGGCAGCAGAAGTTGGACTCAACCGACTTTGCTAGGGCCCAAAACGCTTTACTGCCCGCTGGGTATGAAGCAAGTTTGCTCCCAATACGGCCAATATGATCGAAGCGGGCCTTTCGCAAAGTCTTCTTGCAGGACTTGGCAGCCCTGTTAAAGGCTCTCTTCTTCCGAGTTACTTCCCCCGTCTTACGGTTACGGGCATCGACCCAGGCTAGGTAAGCCGCGTGTTTAAGGGCTTCAGCGCG
Organism: Lithosia quadra; assembly: GCA_963576445.1. NCBI lineage: Eukaryota > Metazoa > Arthropoda > Insecta > Lepidoptera > Erebidae > Lithosia > Lithosia quadra. The sequence continues at coordinate 1,040,531 of OY754900.1, read as the reverse complement.
GCCACATTCAGCGCTAAACCAAGGTCGAGCCACGCCAGACATGTCTACGTCAGAGAATGGAATGTAGTACTCCATTCCCTGTCGCAAGACTTCCACCACGGCGTGCGCACAGACGGATGGATCAGCAGAAGAGAAACATGTAGGCTGCCAGGGATAGGATGCAAAGAAGGAACGCATCTCATCCCAATCTGCTGACCTGTACCGCCATACCCGACGGGAGCCCCTGGGACTGGTATCGGTCGGAGAGTAGACGGATACAGACTTCACCAGACAGTGATCAGAACTACCCAAAGGTGAAGAAATTGTCACCGAGTAGCGGTCTGGATCAGTTGTCAGCAGAAGGTCAAGGCAATTGGCTGTGTGCGTATCGACATCCGGTACCCTAGTTGCTCCCTGGACCAGCTGGGTGAGATCTAACGCTAATGATAGCTTACGAGTCTCTATCCCAGCGTGGTCGGTTCGCTGGTATGGGAAAAGCCACTCCTTGTGGTGGGCATTGAAATCCCCCAGCAATACCAATTGGGCAGAAGGGTACCGGTGCTGAGCTGTATCTGCTGCCTCACTGAGATATTGCATGAGCCCAGTCGTCTCCTGGTCTCCACCATGAGAGCGATAGACACAGGCATAGACGATTTTGTCGATACCTGTATCCACCATCACCCAAATTGCAGAGAACCTGGGATCATCAAGATTTCGGAGACGCTGATAACAGATGTCATCCCGTGCGTATACACACACGCCCGCTTGTAGTTTGAAGTTGTGCTCCAGGGTAAACCCTGGGTATTGAAGATACGAGGCGTCTGACGGACATCTGATCTTCGTCTCCGAAAGGAACAAGAGTGTTGGCTTCTCAGTCTCGAGGTGGTGATGGACTGCAACGAGATTGGAGTGCAGACCTCGGATATTGGTGAGGTGCACTTTGAGTGAGAGGGAGTGCAGCCGCTGTTTAACTATACTCTTTTTGTTCCTTTTCATGATGCGAGTGAAGATAGGTGAGAGAATGGTAGTGAGGTGAGGTACCACGCTGGTGACCCGCAGGTACACTATGGATGGACGCACTATTGGAACACTGGACTGGAGACTGCGGGGACGCCCGAGCCCCCCCGGGAATGTCCATCGGGCCCTCTCATCCGGTCGCCAACCGGCACGATGGGGCAACATCTGTTTCGTCAATCTTCTTTCATCTATTCTATTTCTATTCTGTTCTTTTTTCTTTCTAATATTTCTAATCTATTGTATTTAGCCATCTAAAAACCACTCCACTTAAAATGATTACGCAAAAATTGGTACAATTATGAGAGATATCGCGGACATCAGTCTTAATCAGGTGACTTGCAACAACGATACACCATAAATTACCCAAAAAACCCTAAAGAGCACCTTAAATTATCGCCATACAAATATAATCTCATAATTTTCCCGAGTTAATTAACTGATCTGACAAAGACATGCAGAGTTAATGAAAATTCGTTTAAAAAAAACTTAATTATACACCCGACCTTCGTCAGATGTCGCCCATTCACACCTTATTAAGCATTATACTCAGTGATATGGGTTAATTATTATGTACCTACGGTTTTTGTGATATATGACATTTTATACTTTGCATCTACAATTTTATTAAGCTCTCTACCTAATTTGTGTATCATTATACTGTATTGATACCGAAAAATTAGGTAAACTTTACTAAGAATGTACCTAGATTTAACCTATTCTTGAGTAATTTATGGAGTTCTTCAAGGCAGCAATTTAGGTCCTTGATTCACTTTTTAGAACAATCACTAAAATATAATTATTTATAACGGATTCTACTGATTATAATTTTATATTCAGTCCGTGAATTGACTACATCCCGCTGGATGGTAACAAGCTAGGGTGAAGTCTAGAAGATAGGGCCCTCATCATTAATGGTAGGGATCTTAAAACTGTTATTCCTACCTCAGCGGCTTCATCAAATGCTTTGGAGGACTCAGTATAATAAGAAGAAGGAAACACGTGTACGGGTTAAGCATTTCAGCTCTTTATCGTGTGACAAAGAACCTTCCATCTTATACACCTTTTATCTACATATATTAATCTCTTCAATGTTTAAATATAAATAAATAAATAAATATTCTACGACATTCTACACAGCGCTCCCTAGACCCAAAGTAAACTTACTTTATAACTAGTTTGTGTTATGGGTTATAGAATGCTGATAAACATACTTACATACTTTTTTTTTGTAAATACATACTTATTATACATAGGAACACCCAGACCAATGCAAATAGACAAATTCATGCATACAAATATTTGCACTGAGCGGGAATCGAACCCGCGCCCCCTGCGTAGCAGTCGCATGCACTACCGCTACGCCACAGAGGCCGTCGAATATGGAATTTCAGTATTTCCAACTGCTAGTTACGTGCTGTTTTCTTGTTAAACAAACTACCTTATTACAGTAGAACAAAAACTAAAAGCTTAATATTGTTAACTTGCTCAATGCAGTGGCTTTATACCCTCTACAGCTTTTGCATAACTGCGTTTCGTTGCTTTATTCAACAATTACTACATTTAAAATGTTTTAATACCGCGGTAGCCTAGTGGTCTGGGTAATGGACTGCTGAGACGAGGTCTCGGGTTCGATCCCAGGTTCACCATGGCACACACCAATGACTTTTCGAAGTTATGTGTGTATTTATCGCAGGTTTATAAGTGCCCGGTTAATGTTAATAGGCTCGCCACCTATTACATTAGGACCTAAACATAAACTGGCGAAATGTGGGAACTAGCACCTCTGCCTACCCCTCAAAAAAAAAAAAAAAAATTCATTTATTTGCAGAAATGTGGTCATACATGATGTTAAGTAAGATTAGATACTACAGTTCAGCACATCTGCCATTCAATGGCATGCAAATATTCTCAGTTTATGCTCTATTTAAATTAAATTTGCATGCTTAGGTATTCAAAAGAAAATTTGAATACAATCAGTAGGTACTAAGCTTATAATAATTAGATTAACATATAATAACATAACAATAATAATAGTCAGAATAATAATTATATAGTCATAATGTCCAAGATAATTCAATGTCCAAACAATTCATCAATAATGTCTACAATAGGTATTATACATTTTTATGTCAATCAATTAATTTCATTTTTAAAGTAGTCGTCTAATGAGTAAAACGATTTTTCCAGAAGCCATAATTTAAATTTTCTACAAAACCTATTTGTGGGTAAATGTTTAAATTCGCTTGGTACTGCGTTATAAACACGGCCACACATTGCAGTACAATTTTTGAGATACATTGTGGTTCTTGGTATCTTTGACAATACGATTCTATCTGGATGTCTAGTATTTCTAGGATACAGATCTTTGGCCTTTTTGAACAGGTGTGGGTGTAGTTTTACAAATTTAGCAGCTTCTAAGATGTACATACAGGCCAAGGTAAGTAGACGGTACTCTTTAAAAAATGGTTTGCATGATTCCCAAGGTGGTATACCAGCAATAGCTCTTACACATTTTTTTTGAGCGATAAATGCCCTTTGTACTTCTGTGGAATTCCCCCACAAGAGAAGGCCGTAGTTTAAGACAGAAGATATGTAACCGTGGTACGCTGCTAACACTGTTTTTTGGTTAGAAGTCTTACGCAGTGTGTAAAGGACATATACAAATCTATTTATTTTGTTACACACTTTGTTTACATGGTGTTTCCAATTTAGATGTCCATCTAGAGTTATACCTAAAAATGAGGTTTCTGTTACTTCCCTTAATTCATATTCTTTATAATTTACTTTTAGATTTTTATGTAATATCGAACTAGTGTTAAATTGGATTAAATTGGTTTTATTCAGATTCACCTGTAAATTGTTATCATTGAGCCATTTAATTATATTATTTATTGTCTTATTTATGTCATTTGAGAAATTTTCAATGTCCGCATGTTTATCACAAGTCATAATTAAAGAAATGTCGTCAGCATACAATATACAAGGATTTGAAGTAATGTCAGGAAGGTCATTAATGTATAACAAGAATAATAAAGGTCCTAGTACGCTGCCCTGAGGAACGCCCAGATTATTGCCGATAAAATCAGATTTGTAGGGTGTAATTTCTTTGCTGTCATTAATATTATGGATCTCGACACATTGCTTTCTGTCTTTCAAATAAGTCCTAATCCAATTTAGTGCCGGCCCTCTTATACCATACCTGTCAAGTTTCTCTAGTAACATTTCATGAGAAACTCGATCAAATGCTTTGGACATGTCAAAAAAAATTACAGTTACTATTTTGTTATTGTCAATATTCTCTATGACTTTGGTCACCAAATCAAAACATGCCAAAGTCGTAGATTTACCCTTTTGGAAGCCGTACTGTTCATTACGTATGATATTAAGTTTTTGGATGAAACCAGTCAAACGCTTATGCATTGCCACCTCAAAGACCTTTGACAAAATAGGTATCAAAGATATTGGCCTATAATTTTCTAGAGAAGTTCTCTCCCCCTTTTTATATAGAGGCTTCACTATGGAAGTTTTGAGTTCATTGGGGAAACACCCATCCCTGAATGATAAGTTGACTAGATATCGCGCTCGCTTTAATAACCTTTGTTGATATTTCGTCATATCCCACCGCATTACTATTACTCAGAGACATAATAATAGAATGTATTTCATCACAATTGTAAGGGCTCAGGAAAATACTAGTACAAATGCTCCCCTTAAATGTATTTTGTAATGAAATGTTTTCACTATATGTCGAATTTACAAAATATTCATTAAATGCCCTAGCTATAGCGAGCGGTTCCTTAAGCACCATTTCATTTTCATACACACTAGTGATAGTCTCCATTTGCTTTCTGGATTCTGATTCCTGTTTTATTAATTCCCAGGACGTTTTGCACACATTTTTTGACTTCAGAATCACATCACGATTGTGATTTTTGATGGACTGATCGATGCAATTACGTAATAGTTTCGAGTATTTTTTATATTTATGTCTGATTATGCTACATCTACCGCTATAGTATTTGTAGCGTAACAAACGTTTGGTTTTGCAACTTATTCTTAACCCTTTTGTAACCCATCTAACTTTACGAGCCTTGTTTGATATTTTTACCCTCACTCTTGGAAAACATAACTTATAAAATAAGGCAAAGGTCTCATGGAACAATTGAAATGCAGATTCAAAATTGTCCCCCTCATATATTTCCTTAAACGAAAGACTAGACAGATATTCCCGAAACTTTTGTAAATATTCGTTGTTATAAAGTCTTTTGTAAAGATAGTACTCTATAAGAGGTTTTACTTTATATTCCGTTGGAATGCTTAGTAACTGAGCTGTGTTGTGGTCGGATATATCCAGATGCAAAAGTTCTCCAGACGCATATGGCATATTGCTTATGAAGTGATCGATACACGTTAGCTGTCGGGTCGGTTGGTCTATGTGTAGTACTAGATTATAGTTTTTTATAAGGTCAGCAAGATGTTTACATTCTTTGGATTGTGATTGTAATGTATCAATGTTAATGTCCCCAGTTATAACTATTTTTTTTATTTTAATGTGTCTGTAAGTTAATTTATGCAGAAGTACTTGAAGCTTGTTTAGGAACAGGTCACAGTTCGAGTCTGGTGTTCGATATAAACAAATAACAATCATATTCTGTGAAAGTACTTCAATTCCGCAACACTCAAAATGCCTATCCACAGAGTAGTCGAAACAAAAATTTGGGGTCGAAACAAAAATTCCCCTTCGGGGATATAGGCGTGAGTTTATGTTATATGTTATGTTAAAATGGTTTTAAATACAATAATGCCGGTAGCGTAGTCTGAACGTGTTTTGGAGCCCGTTAATGCCGCAGATCTTGTAGTTGGCTCTTAGCTTCTTTTGTGATCCTTCGTAATGCCCGAAAATTCCCGCGTACCCGGTATTATAATCGTCAAGTGCGAGTCTGTTCATTTGAAGTATTATTCGGACATTTCCTTTATAAGTTTATTTTAGGTGATTGTTATATTAATATGTTTGACTATTATTTTTATTTGTTTCGTGTTTGTAATCTGTGCTATGATTAATTTCGTCCTTATTTTTTTTTATGAAAATATATTTATCACTTCTTCTTTGTATATCTACTATTTGTATTGTACTATTGTACTATTTGTTTTTTTTTATGTCGGTCACGTCAACATGACTCCACCTCACCTGATGGTAAGCTGAGGCAAAGTCTCTAGAATGGGAGTCACCATTGCAAACACCGATAGTGCCATAATGGTGGCTCTCAGCTTGAAATATTTTGTATACTAAGATATTAATGTGGTTTCCTGCAGCTCCTATATCAGATCCTGTTCCGGCAAAAGAAAGGAGCATATTCCAGGGTTAAAAAGTTGTCTATTTGTTATTCCAGACAATAATCTATTTCTGCAATAAATTTCAGCTAGATTCGTACAATCGTTTTAGCATGATTGCGTAATATATAGGTATCCATATTTGTACAAATTTTTGTGTGCAAGAATATAAATATTTGTATTAGTCTGCATGGGTGTTCCTTTATAATAATTTATGTGCACTAACAAAGAAAGTAACAAAGTGTGTTTATTCGCATTCTAGAACCCACGACACAAGCTAGACCTATCTAAATAGCGGAGTGTAATAATTATATTGTAGAATATGATTTGGAATACCATATACTGCATAATTTTTGATAATATAATTTGATTGATAGACATTTTCTGTAACATAAATAATTTAACTAATTTATGTTTAACTTTGACATCTATTGTATTTTGTATTATTTTAATTTTATTGACATGTTCTAATTTTATTTCTAGCCAGCACTTTATTTTAGTTACTGGTAATATTAATTCTAATTTCTATCTGTATTGTAATCAACTAAACCTTAGACTAAGATTTTTTATATTTTCAATACAATGTAATATTGTTCATGAAATAAATAAATAAATAAATAAAATCGTTTATATCATTAGTATGATATTCAAGCAATCTTTTAACTATTAATGTTTCTAAAACATGTTACGTAATTTTCAAAGCAAAAAACAAAATAATCGCATCATATGAACCTCTAAAAATAAACGATGTAGCTATACAAAACAAATCATTTGAAAAATATCTCGGTCTTAGAATAGATAGTGGTCTGACGTGGAATATCCAAATCGAGCACATAAGAAAAAAATTGTCTTCCCTAATAGGATCACTTCGGCACATTGCTCGATGTATCCCACGTCGGATACGTTATACTATTTACAACTCACTAATAAAACCACATTTGCTTTATCTAATAGAGATTTGGGGCAGTGCTGCCAAAACAAAATTATCGGATCTACAAATCGTACAAATTAAATTAATTAAAATATTATTCCATTATAACTACCTAACACCTACATCTAAAATTTACACCGAAACCAAAATAATGAACATTAGACAATTATATATTTATAATACGTGTATTCTCGTTAGAAAAATTTTGCATAACCTACTCCACACTAACCTAGCCTTTAAAAAATTGAAGGAACTAACTAGCCGAAGTAGTCGCCGAGCGAGTTTTATCGCGCTGCCGAAGATACGCACGAACTACGGGCAAAAAATGTTTACCTATGAAGGCGCACAACTTTATAACAAAATACCCTCATCTATAAAAAATATCACTTCTTTTCATACTTTTAAAAATAAGTTAGCACAGCACGTCATCGAGACATATTAACTCGACATATTAATGCAAGTTAATATTTTTGTCAATACGAACGAACTATTTGCTAGTACATTGTGTATTAAATAATTATTGTTTCTCAATAAGTGACATGTAAGTCTTTGGAGAAATAAATTCATTAAACCTTATATTCATCGCGTTTTCTTCGTACATTAAATGTGACATGTGGCACTATCGGTGTTTGCAATGGTGACTCCCATTCCAGAGACTTTGCCTTTAGCTTACCATCAGGCGAGGTGAAGTGGTGTTGACGTGACCGACATAAAAAAAATTCAAACGTATCCCAGTCTGTACAAGCCCCCGCCAATCCCGAACAACCCTCTTAGCAAACTTAATACGTGAATTGACTTGTGATATTGCTAAAGTTTCTTTAGTCAAAAGGTGCCACAATCTGGATTATAAGTGTTCATTTTTATACTCTTCATTTTGAGAGGAAAATCCTTATGGATTTTCGTCTTTGTGAAGTGTTGTTAGTGAGTAACATTTTAGCTTGATATTGTTAATTTGATTCGAATTAACGAAGTTAGTAATTAATGTTTTGACTTTCAATAATTTTATAGTTACGGGACATTTACTAAAACCACCTCTACGGCATAGCGGTAGAGCGTTGGCCTGGTACGTCATAGGTTGCGGCTTCGATGCTCACTCAGTGCAAATATATATGTATGCATGAATGTTGTCTATTTGCATTAGTCTGGTTGTTTCTGTGCCTCTGAGAGCACGTTGAGCCTAAAACGGTATTTTTGTAACCAAAATAAGGCATTTTTAGACATTTAAGAGATCGATATGTTATTTTTTTATACAACTTAGGTGGCAGACAAGCACACGGCCCACCTGATGGGAAGCGGTCACCATGGCCTGTGGACGTTTGCAACATTAAAGGTGTCAGACACGCGCTGCCTACCCTGAAGGGAAGGGAGGAGGGCTAGGAAGGGGTGGGGAGGCTATTAAGGGGTGGGGGAGGACAGATTACAGTGAGCTCTGGCTACCCTATTTTACCGCCAGGAACACAACACGATGGTTATTATGGCCGGGGTCTTCTGTAGGGCGGAGGTACTACCCCAGTCGGACTACTCATTTCGGACGGGAGATACCGTCGTGTCCTACCTCCTTAATTCGAAACTAAATTGAGTTTGAGTTTTATAAACATATTTTAGTAACGAGAAGTGCTCTCCACCAATAATCTTAATATATATAAATCTCGTGTCACAATGTTTGTCCTCAATGGACTCCTAAACCACTTAACCGATTATAATAAAATTCGCACACCATGTGCAGTTCGATCCAACTTGAGAGATAGGATAGTTTTTGAAACGGATTTCGACATCCACGCGGGCGGAGCCGCGAGCAACAGCTAGTTATGTCTATAAATCATTCAATGACGCTAGAATAGTTATAACAACTTAAACATTATCAACAGATGTCGTAGCAGTCAATTAATGTGCCAAGCCTAAATCGCGCTACCAAAGTTTGAGTAAGTTTACATAATATATAAGTTGTTGAACTGTTTCTACTGAATTATCGTGAAAGGTTGTTATGGTATGAAGCCAATTGCTAATAACCTGTTAGAACTTGTGTTATCATTTAATCGATGGTTTATTGAGAACAATTTTGTGGTGACTAAGTTTATTACTAACTAGTAAGCTATATAGTATATGTTCACTCATTTATTATCACATTTCCAAGTCTGTATTTCCGGAAAGCTACAACCTGGGAGTCTTCAAGTCTAGAGTGAATAGGTTTCTTCTAGGCAAGCGTGCTCCACCGTCGACCACATCATCATTTGCCAACAGGTGAGATCGTGGTCAAACGCGTGCCTATTACCAATAAAAAAAAAAAAAAAAAAAAAACAAGCCTTTATTTTAGCTTGCTTTGTTGTTTGTAGTGTTTATTATGTATGGTTCTAATAATTGGACTCCCAACACATGGTCAAATGCTGGTAGCCAATTTTAGATTGAACTCAAGATAATGTTAGATAGAACTCGGTATAATTGCGCATCTTTGTTCATTTATCATGTGTGTATTTATCGCAGGTTTATAAATGCCCGGTTAATGGCAATAGGCTCGCCACCTTGGGACCTAAACATAAACTGGCGAAATGTGGGTGCTAGCACCTCTGCCTACCCCTTTGGGGATATAGGCGTGAGTTTATGTATGTATAATGTTGTCTTTTTTCAAAATGTTATAATTATGGCACTATTTACTGGTCTGAGCCTTGGGCTTTTCTGTGCTAAACAAGATAAAATAATTGAGTTTGGGCTGTATCTGCTATAACGAATCTGGTAAATTTCCATACAATAATATTACAGAACGAATAAATTACGGACATGTTTTTGATAAATAAGAGCTACGGGGGTGAAGTTAGGGGACACAGTTAGCAGTGAACTAATATAAAAAAATTCTACAAGTTGAAAACAAGTTAATTTTTTGGAATATTTTTTTATCAGCCACTTTATTCTTTAGCTTTATCATTCTTAACTCGTAAAAGCTTATCACTTAGTGAATGAGGCTGTATTATGGCCGCTTGTGTAATAAGAATGATTATAAAAAATCTACGTAGTGATTCGATATAGTCATTTAATTTTATGTATAATCAATGGATAAATTGGGACCACATTTTTAGGGAGAAATAATGTTTAAGCACTTTTACAGTAAAGATAAAAATGCGAAGTAATGAGTCAGAAAATTGAAATGTTGAATTTGAAATTTAATTTTTTGCTTAAGTTGCATTTGTTAAAGTCACTCTGATTTGATTTAATAATTCAAATATTTTAAAATGTTGAATACAAATGATCAAATTAAAAATCGTTTCGACAATCAGAATAGAGAATACCTACCATTACTCAAAAATAAATTGGCATTATTTGATTAAATAGCACGTTTTTATTTTTACGATTATAAATCAATTTCTTTTAAACATTTAAATTTTGAACATTGTTTAATTTAAAATTGAAATAAATTATTTTTTGTTTAAATTTTAACAATTTTTTATCTTTTTTTATTGTCGATAGGCTTACGGTAAGTTTGACCTCTATATCACCTGGTGGTAAGTGACAATATGATCTACTATTAATTACGTTACCCCAGAAGGACCTTATTCATTTGAGACTTGAAGCTTACTGGACACATATAAATATAATATATTTAAATTCAATGGAATTTATTAGAAACAGATTGGATTTTTTTTTATTATACTACTTAGGTGGCAGACAAGCACATGGCCCACCTGATGGGAAGCGGTCACCGTGGCCTATGAACGTGTGCAACACTAAGGGTGTCACACACGCGCTGCCTACCCTGAAGGGAAGGGGGAAGGGCTGGGAAGGGGTGGGAAAGTGGGAATAGCTATTTATTTACTCAAACTCAATATTTCTAACAAATGATCAAGCCTTAAATATATTTCCCAACATACGAACTTCCACTTAATCAAAAATTTCCCCGCGACCATTGTACAAAAAGTTGTCCTAATTAGGCGGGACATTAGCCCCACGTGGCGGCAAAATTTATAGGGATACCCTCCAAAGATGAAATTAATATATGGACCAAGGTTCCCAAGTTGTGGAAGGTAAATAATTTGCGATCTGAGAGGACGTTGGGGATATTACTATCATGTACCATTTATTTATTTATTTATTTATTTATTCATTATTCCGGTTGCCATACAAACATCTATGGCAGTCGTTACGGGTAGTTGGAGCCCTCAAAAGTCCAACCAGTCTAACTTGGATCTTCGATATCGCCATTGGTTGTGGAGGTCAGATGGCAGTCGTTCCACGTAAAATATCGAAGTTCAGCCGCATCACAGTTAGACTGGAAAGCCGACCCAAACTGAGTTGGGAAAAGGTTCAGAGAATGATGAATGATGATATCCACCAACCTGCATTAGGCCAACGTGTGTGGATTAAGGTCTAAACCCTCTCAGCTCTCTCGTTAGAGGAGAGGAGACCCGTGCCCAGCAGTGGGACATAAATGGGTTGCTATTATTATTATTATATTATTATATATTTATTTATTTATTATATGCTTCATTGTACGTTATTATTTATTTAATCGCCAGTGGCTCCGTCTGCGCGAAGGTTGGTTTTGGTTTTTCGGTCATATCTGTGTTTCTACTTAACCGATTGCAATCAAATATAAGAAGAATGGCAGAATTTAAGTCTGACTAAGAGCTTTCTAACAGAAAAAAGCACATCACAATCAGATAAGTAGTTTTTGCGTCACAAACAGAATTTTTTTTAAATGTTCAGAATCACGGTTACCCAAGTATTTATTTGGCCCAATGTATTCTGTTTGTACGGTCAGACATCAAACGGAACTCTGAGCTAACTATTTTCTATAAATCATGAAATTAAAAATAGCGTTAGGTGAAATACAAATCAAAATAAATATGTGATATTATTTTTATGAATTTGACAGAAAGAATACAATGTAAATTTAATTAATTGTGCGTACATTGTAATCATATCTTTTGCTGTGTTAAATATTCATATTCGTTATTGTACAAATATGAATATTTTTGTGATACATAAAAAGGGTAAATGAACAAAGGCGAGCTGTACCTAATGTTAACTTTTTTCTTTTATACTCTTTTTTATATAACAATCAGTTAATTAAACAACACAAAAAGTATGAAACTAAATTGTTTAATGCTTCTATGCATATAAACATATCTTAACACGTCCATAGGCCATGGTGACCGCTTTCCATCAGGGGGGCCGTGTGATTGTCTGCCATTTAAGTTGCATAAAAACACACACACACACACAAAAAGCAACAAAATATTATACCATAATATTATCTTCAAATCGATTGGAAGCATATTTTGTTTGACTTCAACCAATACAATAAATGCAACTTGCGTACAAACGAAAATATTCCCTAGCTATCAGAAAACATGTTCTAAATTACGTTGTATCACTTTTTCCCTGTTTTCGACGTGCATCCGACCACTATAATTCACTTTGAAACTTGACAAAGTTGAAATTTTATCGTAAACTCGAAATATTTCCAAAACTTGTAAGTAGGAATATCGGAAACTTGAGTGATTTACTATACAAGTTTAGAATAATAAATGAGAGTGCCGGTGAACAGTCGGCAGCACCATTCGCGCATTGCCAATTCCAATAAAATTTACAACTTTCTGATAAATTTGCGTAAATAACACTTTTATAGATAGAACACAAAACTTTAAAAGTAAACTAAAATAAATCTGATTCCTCTTCAATATTAGCAATGCTTCAAATTTCAATTTGAAATACTCAACATTCAAATTCAAACACCCATCCACTGAAACCATCAAAACTATCTTCGTGAAAGCGCAAGATACGTCACTACAAACAATCGGACAAAATAATAATTAAACATACCAGTGAGTAATAGCGATCCTCATAAACGCGCACCGACTGACAGGTGTCATCGCTGTCAGTTTTCCCTCCAATTCTGCGCTGACGTGACGTCGAGGTGTTTTCGTCGCGTCCTGATTTATTTATGCCGACACAATTAATACGATAGTTTTGAGAAATCTATCGGGATAGCTAGGTATATTTTTTTTGTTTAATGAAAAAAGAAAAATGTCACATTTTATGAGACAAGCTGTGGAACCAATTGAATTGGAAGGGTACTTTTATATTTAAAAAAATATGGTTCCGTGCAAAAAGATCAAAAAATTGTTTAGTTTTTCATGATACTGCAAAATTTGATAAATAGCCAAGTTTTTAAAAATTTTAGCAAAGAAAACAATTTCAAACCCAGTAATTCTTTGAGAAGATTGGCAAGAGTATGTACTCTGACACATATCGTTTAAACTTAATAGTATTAGGTCCCACTGGGTTCGCCGCAATTTTACAAGCCTTATTGAATAGAATCACTAGTTAGGGTTGTGCTGAAAATATAAACTTTTATGAAAACTTTAGTATAAATTTGACAACACATTTTTTTGTTCTAAATTATGAAATGCTGGCGTAGTAGTGTTTCATTCCCCTAGAACGTCTCAAAATGCAGCAGTGGAGTTTGTTGCGCCGTTTCTTCTCCACTAGCGCCTAGGAAGCGGTGGTAAACTTAGTATTAAGTAGTTTTTGACGTCAAAAAGATGTAATTACGTTACACTATTTTGAAAAATAAAGAAATTGAAATTGAAATAGAGTCCTTTAAGTGGGGCGTGAAAAGCATCTGCTGAGTCCATCAAGTTGAGGGCCATCATTTTACTATTATCGGTAACTGTTCCCAACACCCAAAGGCAGCCATCTAGAAGCCAAGAAACCCATGGTCATCTGGGGTGCGAGGAAAATGTTTAATAAGATTAATGAAACTTTCAATGTAACCCAATTTCACCACAAACTCCCTACGGGGGTCGGCAGAGCAAGTGTGACGCCTCTGATGCTGCACATGTCCATACGCCACAGTGACGGCTTCCCATCAGGTGGGCCGTGTGTTTGTCTTAGGTAACACCTAAGTGATATTAAGAAAGAAACTTCATAAAAAGCCTTCGATACAAAAATTCCCCTCACTAGTCTAATATGACGAATCTATCTGTCAAATTTCCCGCGTTTTTTTTCCAAGCAGCCATAGAGACGCAATACCTGTCAGAAATGATCCGTTTGTTTTATTAACCTCGTGACAAGGGAAAAAGTAATAAAATATGGTATTCTAATGTTTATTTTCCTTCAGTATTCAAGTTTTGATTTTGAAGCAAAGAAAGTCCAAAATGACCTGACAAAGGCAGGTGGGATAAGATATTATACGTACACAGTAGTGGACTGCAATATTATTTCAATGGATTGAAATGAAATGAATGGAAATCTTGACTTTTTGGGAAAAAAAAATGTTAAAAATGTTTAAGAACTGCATGATTTTGATGTGGTTTTTTTTAGAAAGGTCTTAGTGTCGCCGCACACGGGCCACACGCCACAGCCACAAACAGCCACAGACAGCCACTTGTGGCCGATGGTCGACACTAAACTTGCGGTCGGTGGTTGCTACTTTTTGCTTGTTGCTACGCGCGTGTGGCGTGTGGTGGCGTTTAGTGGCCGGTGCGAGCCACAAGAAGCTAGCTGCGGCGATTTGTAGCGTGTGGCCGCCACCGGCGACAACCGTGTGCGGCGAGTCCATATAAAATGTATGAAAATTACAAGAAATATGCCAGTGGCGGCGTTTTGTGGTTGTGGTCGGTGGCTCGTGTGTGGGAAGCCTTAGTCAGCCTAAAAATTTCACGCATATTTGCTCACAGACATTGTCTAATAACGCGAAATCAAACGTGTATCCATGCATAAGCTATAAACTTTAGTAAATAAAACATTATTTTCTAGTATAATAATACCTAGTGGTCTGGGTAATGGACTGCTGAGACGAGGTCTCGGGTTCGATCCTAGGTTCACCATGGCACACACCAATGACTTTTCGATGCTTTTCGGAGTAATGTGTGTATTTATCGCAGGTTTATAAGTGCCCGGTTAATGGCAATAGGCTCGCCACCTATTACACTGGGATGTAAACATAAACTGGCGAAATGTGGGTGCTAGTACCTCTGCCTACCCCTTCGGGGATATAGGCGTGAGTTTATGTATGTATGTATGTATAATAATACCCACGATCTCTAAATTAATATAAATTAATAACCTTAATTTTAACTGTGTACTTTCTAAATAAATATAATGTACTGGAATTTTTCAATATAACTCTTAAGTAAGTCTCTAGTCTAGTGGAACTATATTTACTCTTTGAACTCTGATAGTAATTAATAGTGCTGGGAATAAAGTTATCGATAGTTCTGGTTGTAGACTGTAGATAATTATTTTCTTCACGATCTCCCCACGCCGGTCGGTCTGTTGGTAGAAATTTCTTACAGAAATAAGCAATAATTCAGCATTCTTGTCAATATATTTATTGTGTGTGCATAAATGTTAAATAAATAAAAAAAATATATTATTAGAATCAGTGGGTATCATGGTGTTGATTTGATATACGACGTAACTGATGATTGCAACTGTAATGGATTAAGTTCCAATATTACACTTGTGAACAGAATATAATGTAAAATTGTTGTAATAGATATATAGAATTAAATTAATTTATTATTTAACTTTAAAGCAAAATTACTGGTCATGAGATTTAGTTAATCTATTTATTCTTAACTTGGCTAGAATTGTTCTACCTTGTAATACTCGTTACTAACGTGCTCAGTTACCACTCAGCCACCAGCCCTTAATTATAAAATTTCTTCTTCTTTTTCAACCTAACGTTAATCCCAGTCGCATCCAAAGCTTTCACCTCGGAGTCTGGGGTCCGCTTTACCAGTCTTAACTGCAGATTTGTCTGGACCCTCGACATTTACCGTGAAGCGACTGCCATCTGACCTTCATAACCCAATGGTGTCATTAGGTGATATCGAAGCATTGCAACTAGACCGTTGTTGTTGGACATTTTAGGGCTCCAACTACCCGTAACGACTGTCATAGATGTTTGTATGGCAACCGGGCCTGACGGCTTAACTTGCTCTCCGAGCCACGACCAGACCAATACACACACCCATATTCATGCATACAAATATTTGCACTGAGCGGGGATCGAACCCTAATTAGACAATTTATCACTGCAAAAGTTTCGTTATAATATTTTTAGAATTCTCGATTCTGCCAACAAATATCGATATTCCTTCATTTGTCCCATCACTATGAAAGGACAGATGAGTATCAGTTGCACAAAGTTAATTAAAAGTCGGTCTGTCTGGTTTAATTTCATTAGAAGTGTTATATTATAATAACATACTTTCATATTTGTCTCTACGTACAGACAAATAATATTTTTGTGTAATTTAAATACATTGTGCAACTCTTGCAGTTTTCGAACTTATTACAGTTGAAGGTCAATAAAATTGTCGTAATAAAATATAATTATACTAAATTCAGTGCTGATCATCTCGATGGTCACCGTAGCCTATGGACGTGTGCAGCACTAGGGACATCACACTCGCGCTGCTGACCCTGTACAAACCTTCTAATGCCCTTCTTGAAGAACCTCATATTGTAGACGCTAGGGAAAAACACATGCTCCTCAAACTGACATTTTTTTATAAAAGTGAGGCCTACGTTTGACCTCTATCTCACTAGTGATAAGTGACGATGAGGTCTACGATGAATCACGTTTGCCTAGAAGGAACCTGGGCCTCGATTCTGCTAAAGGCAAACCACTGTCATACCACTGACACTCTAAAACATGCCACTTAATTGTAGACTTTATTATTATCAAGTTAAAGTCTAAAATCAAATTATATTTTGTGGAGCGAATGAAAAAGTTAAATGAATTCTTTTCATTTGATTTTAGACTTTAACTGTATAACAGTAAAGTCAACAATTCTTTCTTTCAACTTAGCGTTAATCCCAATCGCATCCAAAGCTTTCACCTCGGAGTCTGGGGTCCGCTTTACCAGTCTTAACTGTGGATTTGGCTGGACCTCGATATTTTCCGTAAAGCGACTGCCATCTGACCTTCACAACCCAATGGTGACATTAGGCGATATCGAAGTATTGCAGCTAGACCGTTGTTATTGGACTTTTTAGGGCTCCAACTACCCGTAACGACTGCCATAGATGTTTTTATGGCAACCGGGACCGACGGCTTAATGTGCTCTCCGAGGCAAAAGCAAAGTCTACAAATTAAATAGCATTTTTAGAGTGTCAGTGTTATTACAGTGGTTTGCCTTTAGCAGAATCGAGGCCCTGTTCCCTTGTATTCGCTAGGTATTGTAACACATACGTGGCTTGTATTCTCTAGCTAAAATATAGCATGTACGAGTAGGTTTACAATTTGTTTTATCTTGGAAACAGTCATGTGAAGATGCATTTGCAAGGAGGAATGGCGAAGAATATTTCTCGCTACTTCTAAGATGTGAATTCCCAGTATCTATTCAGTTTCTTGCTTATATTCGTGATAAACAAATTTGAGCATATAATATTATGAATTTTGAAGCACTTTCTGTGTTCGCATTTTCTTGTTTTAAGTTGGATGTTTAGTTGGCGACGTACCCGTAGGACCTCAAAGTTTGGACCCTTTCTCAAAAGTGCCCCTACGACCTCTTTTTTGGTACCCGTACGACCTCCAAAATAAAAATTCATAAAAAGGCGCCCGTACGACCTCTTTTTTAGAACCCCTTGGACCTCTAAAATCATAAGTACTCCAATTTCATTTTATTATGATTAATTTTTGCGATGGTAGCTGAATGGATAAAGACGCGGCCTCTACTAAGAGGTTATAATCCGGCCGGATAATACCAATGTGAATTTCACTTTGTGAAATTTATATGTGTTAATCTATCATGATTTACCATCTGCTGACGGTGAAGGAAAAACATCGTGAGGAAACCCACATGTCCTAGATTATGACATGTCCGATCTACCAACCCGCATTACGCCAGCGTGTGTGGATTAAGGTCTAAACACTCTTAGCTCTCTCGTTAGAGGAGAGAAGACCCGTGCCCAGCAGTGGGACATAATAATAAAAATATATATATATTATTACTATGACAATAATATCATGGAATATTACAAAACGAAAGAATATCACACAAATAAATATAGCCTTAAAACGAAGTACAATCGAGTACAGTGAGACAATCAGCTAACATTATTAAGCATTGCAATCGAGTCGCTTCGGTAGTGTTGAGCACACAAGTGATATGTAGGTCCGTGTATTTTATTTGTACGTGTAAGAAAATACCTGCAGTTTATTACCTGGAAATATATAGGTACTGTAGATATGGTACGGGATATAGTTATGTGAATTTTAGTGTAAATAATTGAGTAAATAAGAGAGTTTTTTGATTGATTGAGTGTGAGTGGGAGAGAGAGAGAGTGATAGAGAGAAAAACAGAAAGAAAGACAGTGCGTGTAGTATGTAAAGATGAAAGCGGACTCGCCATCATGGCGGGCTGTGGTCTCTACCTACCCCGGAGGGGAAAAAGGCATGAGCATAATGTATGTATGTAAAAAAAATATTGAAATATTATAAAGTGGCTCTAAACTAAATGTTGTACTGTTTATGGAATGAGTGATCCTTTGGCTGATACATTCTATGATATATTATATGATACATCGTCGTTAGGTTAGTGGTCAAGAAGTTGGCCTTGCAATTGAGAGGTCATGGGTTCGAACTTACAATCCCCACATCTCCCAAACTCCTCAACCCCTCCCCTCTAGGGTCGGCAGCATGACACCCCTGATGTTGCTCACGTCCATAGGCCGCGGTGACCGCTTCCCATCAGGTTGACCGTGTGCTTGTCTGCCACCTCAATAGTATGAAAATAGAATCCTGGTGAAATTCGGATCTCATTTTAAAGAATTAATACAACTTTCACAACGGTAGTTAAATCCTTCACATATTTCATTTAAATGTGTAATTTAAATGTTTAACACTTTTGTCTGTGAATGTACGTATTTCTGATGAAGAGAATAATGATAATGGTTTCAGTTGAAAGTAATTTACATGTGACGTAGTATTATTTATCGTGACGTCATTAATGACGTAGGTATACAAATGATACACACTGGTAACGAATAGCTTTGTGTGCTTGATAAAATCATTGTTCATTTTTACCTGACTGCAGAAAAGTAAAAAAGAAGGGTTATGTGTTTATGTATGCTGTAATATTATTGTTTATTTTTACCTGACTGCAGGAAAAGTAAAAAAGAAGGGTTATGTGTTTCATTATATTTTATATATATTATTTATACATATTTAACCTGGGAGTTTTCAAGTCACGAGTGAATAGGTTCCTTCTAGGCAAGCGTGATTCATCGTAGACCACATCGTCACTTACCATCAGGTGAGATTAAGGTCAAACGTAAGCCTATCATGAATAAAAATAAAAAAAAATTGTGCAATTATATTATGGAATCCAATTAATAACAATTGCTCCGTAATGATATCATTATAAAAGCCTCATCGCATCCGCATCGTTTTTGAATGATATTTTGACTTTTCCGGGAGCAACTGCAGTCTGACCTTTCAACCCTGAAAGGAAAACCTGTGCTAAAGCCTCACCCGTTGTTTACCAGGTGCACCGACTAGCATAGGTATATTTATATATAGGGGGTCGGCCATCTTAAAACCGTAGATGGCCCGGGATCAGCTGGGGTGCGAGGGATATGGCTATTGGGTAGCCTTACACCCCGGTAATTAAGACCCGAGACGGCGTGTGGTTTTAGTTGGTTCGATCCCGACATAACCACCCCCGATGGCCGACGGGGTCCTTCCTTTTTTCCATGCGTGTGAGCATCATCATCATCAAATATTCTAGAAAGTATCTCTAATATATTTTTTTTTGTCCCCAGTCAAACCCAAATCAGTGGACCTCATAACCGGTGACGGAAAGACTTTGGGTGATGGTGCGACCTTCGGGCCCTTGCTGGAGAGGGCCAAGGTCTCCGTGAGCTGTTCCGTCAAGGAAGGCAAGCCTCAGCCGAAGGTTGTCTGGTACTTCAGCAAGAAAAATGGAGGTGATAGGAAGGAACTGAACGGTAAGTGATAGCATAGTTTTGCATTTCAACTTGTTGGTGGACAGGTGGCAGATAAGCCCAAGCCCACCAGATGGGAGGTGGTCACCGTGGCCTATGGACGTGTGCAACATCTAGTCTAGGGCGACAACGCGGCCGCTGCGCAGAAGGCGCGGGTTCGATCCCCGCTCAGTGCAAAAATATTTGTATGCATGAATATGTCTATTTGCATTGGTCTGGGTGTTTCTATGTATAATAAGTATGTATTTACAAAAAAAAGTATATAAGTATATTTATCAGCATTCTAGAACCCATAACACAAGCTAGTGAAACTAAGCTTACTTTGGGTCTAGGGAGCGATGTGTAGAATGTCGTAGAGTATTTATTTATTTATTTATTTATTATGAATATGATTATTTGCCTCGGAGAGCATGTTAAGCCGTCGATCCCGGTTGCCATACAAACATCTATGGTAGTCGTTACGGGTAGTTGAAATCCTAAAAATCCAAACAACAACGGTCTAGCTGTAATGCTTCGATATCGCCTAATGTCAAGATTGGGTTGTGAAGGTCAGATGGCAGTCGCTTGACGAAAAATATCGAGGTCCAGCCAAATCCGCAGTTAAGACTGGTAAAGCGGACCCTAGACTGGTGAAAGCTTTGGATGCGACTGGGAATTAACGCTAGGATGAAGAAGGTATGGTATATGCATACCTTTGGAATGCCTAAACTTAAAATGGAATGAATCAACTTAATAGTATAATCTAGAGTGAATAGGTTTCTTCTAGGCAAGCGTGCTCCACAGTCGACCACATCATCACTTACCAACAGGTGAGATCGTGGTCAAACGCGTGCCTATTTCCAATAGAAAAAAAAAATATCATGGAACGCGAAAGTTTAACGTTTGCCTGTACTTTTTTTTTATATATAGGACACGTCAATTTGACTTCACCTCGCCTGATGGTAAGCTGAAGGTAAAGTCTCAGGAAAGAGGGTCACCATTAAATACACGTACCATGTTAACAATGGTGGCACTCAGCTTGACGGCCTCATCAAAAGAGGAGATTCGGATTTGAAAAACTAAAAATTCAAAATACGAAAGCTACATAGAGACCACAGCTAAAACGAAACATACCGAACGTAAGTACGACCACAAACTACAACATGTCTACGAAACACCGGAAACATTTTGATTTAATGCTTCGAACTGACCACAAATCGAGGTACAGCCTCAATTTCGGCCTAATTTAGCCTCCGATAACCGATCTAGATTAATTTACGAGTACCAACGGAATTTTAGATTTATACCGATACTTGGAAATGTATAGGTACTACCATAGAATTAATAATAGGTATAGAAGTGCTATTTTTATATAGGACACGTCAAAATGACTTCACCTCGCCTGATGGTAAGCTAAAGGTCTCTGGAATGGGAGTCACCATGCGGCCCTCAGCTTGACGGCCTCATCAAATGGTTTTTCACGCCTTGCTTATGGTCATAATCTTCGGTTCTATTCAACCGATTGCAATCACATAAACGATATATTTTAAGTCTCGCCATGAGCTTTCTAATAAAAAATCGCATCAAAATCCGTTCAGTACTTTTTTGAGTTCATCGCGAATAAAAAACAGACAAATATTCCTAAAAATTTTTTTTTTGTTTAGAATCGTTAGGATAATAATTAACCCCAGTATTTTTTTATTAATATTAAATGTACAAACACAGTTACTTTACAAATTTATAACATTTTAGAAGATTAATACCTACATCAATAAAACGTGCGTCGCTCAAACTGCCATTAATTGTTTCCGAAAAACTATATCCTGGGAGCCCTTTTTTTTTGTTATCGTGCGGAAATCCCCATGGATACTACCCCCGTCGGCCATCGGGGGTGGTTATGTCGGGATCGAACCGACTAAAACCGCACGCCGTCTCGGGCCTTAGTAACCGGGGTGTAAGGTTACCCAATGGGCATATCCCTCGCACTCCTCGTCTCCCGTGGCGAGTGGCAGGCGCTGCTCACCTCCGTTGCCCAGGTGCACCACGTGGAGGTTCCGGCCCGCACCCTATCCTGGGAGCCCTAAAGTCAAAAGTGAATAGTTTGCTTCTAGGCAATCGTGTTCCATCGTCGAGCATCATCACTTACCATCAGGTGAGATTATGGTCAAACGCGACTATAAAAAATATAAATTTAAGTTCCGTATAAGTTTTGCTGCAGTTATAAGAAAGTTGCGACACCGTATCTTGATTACGCTAGCGATAACAATTCTATACTCTTATTAGTTCTATGGGCACAACGTAAATGGAATTTAAGGGTGAAGAGATGTGATTAATCCTTAAATAGGGTTAGGCCACACGTGTATTATAGGCAGGATACTATTCTATCAAAGGAGATACCCCATTTTGGGCCCGAGTGTACAGACATCAAACCTACCTTAAAAAATTCGTCTATTTTGTGTTATAATTTTGTTTAGACCTCATTAAAATCAGCAATGGCCAAGTGCGACAAAAGTTTTAAAATGTGATTTTCATTCATCAACAAGCTTCGTAAACGTTGAATTTACTTAATCCGATCTTCGTAAATGCGCTATGATAATGCTTACTTTATCGATTGGATTTTGTAAACAAATCGATAACTAATAACTATTAATTTAATTTGTCAATTCGAGGCTTTATAATTTAAATGATTTCAAAATAGCTATGTAGCATCTTTATTTTCGTTATTCAGTTAACTAATCAGAAAGACACCAGTCTCTTTCATAATGGAAGTCAAAATATCGATTATAAATAATTGATTTTATAGAATTCATAATTATCTGTAACGTCATTATGTCATTTTCACTCCTGTCATTGTAAATGTCAACAAACAATTCATTCGCTTCGCTTTCCTTCGGCTCTTTGAGATCGTTGTTTTGTTACTTTTACTCTGTGAATTTTATTGTATTTATGATTTTCGAACTAATTGACCCTTGCTTGATTACCGGACACCGTTATTTGCTACATTTGTAGACCTTGGCTTTAAAACTGGAATTATGTATTACAACATAACCTAAATAAACCTATGAACAATGCTCGATTTAACAAACTTGGCCATTGTGAATCGTCGTGAAAATTAGGCAAACAAAATGTCCTTAGATGGTCTAAATATTGGCTAATTTTCAACCCTGTACGTGTAGGCCCAAGATTGTATGAGAGTTGGGGTTGTCCTTTAAGTACCTTGCTCAGAAGCTCATATTGTGGAGTAACTTTCTAATACACCGGTAGCTCAGTGGTTAAAAAGTCGGTTAGGTTAGGTTAGGTCCCGGATTTGAATCTTGACACACACTACCGATGGAAACCCACTCCTATTGTAAGCAATTTAGGTTGACTGTAAGGTTTTTTTTGGGTCTAGACAGCGCTGTGTAGAATGTCGTAGAATATTTTTATTTATAGAACATAACGTAACGTAACATAACATAACATAAACTCACGCCTATATCCCCGAAGGGGTAGGCAGAGGTGCTAGCACCCACATTTCGCCAGTTTATGTTTAGGTCCCAATGTAATAGGTGGCAAGCCTATTGCCATTAACCGGGCACTTATAAACCTGCGATTTATACCTAGAACTGATAAATTATTAAAAAGGCGCATGTTTAAGATGTGTGATAATGCCACGGACGAAACCGCGGGATACAGTTAGTCTAAACTAAAATAAGAAAGTTCCGAAACGTTAAAAATTCAGTCTAGTCCCAATTCAAAACCTGTCTAAAATCACTTTCCTCACAAAACTTTTGTCTGTAATACTAAAAGAAAAATACTTAGTCCGTTTGTATTCAAATCTTGTACCGGGTCAGCCTCAAAGCAAACGTTTTAAACGTAGCGGTCGGGATTCGATTCCCGGCGCGTATTTATTGTTTGCGTATCTCTGCTGAATTCAAAGTAGATGTTTAGGATATAAATCTGGGAAAAATGGAAATGTCCATCCATTTTGGTTGTAGGAGATTTGATTTTCAATCTTTATGTATTACATGACAGTTTCTTGCTTGTTATATATATATATATATATATATATATATATATATCTTAATATATATAAATCTCGTATCACAATGTTTGTCCTCAATGGACTCATAAACCACTTAACCGATTATAATAAAATTCGCACACCATGTGCAGTTCGATCCAACTTGAGAGATAGGATAGTTTTTGAAACGGATTTCGACATCCACGCGGGCGGAGCCGCGGGCAACAGCTAGTATAATATATACTTCTTCAACCTAGCGTTAATCCCAGTCGCATCCAAAGCTTTCACCTCGGAGTCTGGGGTCCGCTTTACCAGTCTTAACTGTGGATTTGATTAGACCTCGATATTCTCCGTGAAGCGACTGCCATCTGACCTTCACAACCCAATGGTGACATTAGGCGATATCGAAGCATTGCAGCTAGACCGTTGTTGTTGGACTTTTTAGGGCTCCCAACTACCGTAACGCACTAAACATACGTCCATAGGCCACGGTGACTGCTTCCCATCAGGTGGGCCGTGTGCTTGTCTGCTACCTAATATGAAAAAAATGCTGATACAGTTGAAAAGAGGAATGAGCTACGATATTTTATTCATAACTTTGTAAATATCTGTCTGTACGTTCAACAAACCATAACAGTTTAGCATATTATGTTACTAGACTTATCATAAGGTATGTGAATACTGCAAGCACCAAATTTAGATAGGAAATTCCATTGTAATACAATTTCACTTTGTTTGGGAATTTCTATATAATAAGCTCTTAGCATTGTTGCTGAATATGGTCATAAGTTATGATAATATAAAAATGATGGTTAATATCTTGAATAGATTTTTTTTTATACTACTTAGGTGGCAGACAAGCACACGACCCACCTGATGGGAAGCGGTCACCGTGGCCTATGAACGTGTGCAACATTAAGGGTGTCACACACGCGCTGCCTACCCTAAAGGGAAGTGGAGAGGGGTGGGAAGGGGCGGGGAGGCTAGGAAGGGATGGGAGGAGAAGGGATGCAGTGAGCTCTGGCTACCCTACTTACCGGCGGGAACACAACACGATGGTTATTATGACCGCGGTGTTCTGTAGGGCGGAGGTACTACCCCAGTCGGACAGCTAATTTCGGACGGGAGATACCGTCGTGTCCTACCTCCTACAATAAATATTAGAAAGTTTCACTATAGAAAGAAAGGAGAGACTTAAGACATACATACATAATTATGCGCATGCCTTTTTCCCTCCGGACCATTGAAAAAAGGGCAGGTCAGAAGCACTCGAAACCGGCGGGCTTGCATTAAAGGCTTAATTACAGTAGAGAATGCGCGTGAAGTATGTCAGAACAGAGACAGATGGCGGCGGTCTGTTGTCTCTGCCTACCCCGGAGAGAGTTAAGAAGGAATGAAAAACTCCAAACCCGAGGGAGCCATCTCGAATCCGGAGATGACCTGGGTCAAACCGGGGTGCGAGGGAAGACTCTAGACGGCGTGCGGTTTTAGTCGGTAAGAGTCCGACATAACCCGCCCCGCTGGCTGCGAGGTGGGTATCTATGAGGACTGCCGCACGAAAAAAAAAATAGGATATAATATTATAATGTATGTAAATTTGGCCTATTGATTGACACATAATATGATTACTTGTTCAATTTTCTGGAAAATAGCGTGATGATAATATAAATTTAGTTATTATAACCTATAATTTCTTCAATAAACCACCATAAAAATGTTTTTTAAATTCTAACCAGTAGTTCTTGAGATTAGCACAACCAAACAAACAAAGCATACATCCATATAAGATTAGTATAGATTTGAATCTAGACTCATGTTTAGTACCAACAAAACAACTAAACCGCAATTCCAATTAGACATGTGGTTTGTAGTTTAGTACGAACCACCTCATTTCTGTTGCGGCTAAGATTAATTGGTAATTCGACTAATTAGATAGACGCTAGTGCCATTTTGTAGCAAACAATGTTTATTTTGCTTTCGCATTGTAAAATCCTTATTATTACTAGCCTGACCTATAGTCTGTTATGAACCTGTACCATGGATAAAATTAATTTATTCTGTGTAGACCATTAAACGGCACTTACAAAACGTCAAAATTAAAAAAATATATTTTTTATACCACTTAGGTAGCAGACAAGCAAACGGTCCACCTGATGGAAATCAGTTATCATGGTCTTATTGACGTGTGCAACACCAGGGGCGTCACACTCACGCTGCCGACCCTGTTGTATTTAAAACTAGATCAGCAAATGGACCACCGGGTCCGAAACGCGGCCCAGACCTGAGAAGACTCCGGCAAGACACTCAGCGGGCTGTTTTTTTTCTGCGTTTCTTTTTATCTGCTTTTTTATTTCTTTCTTTACTCAAGACTATGTGTTATTCCAAACTATCATCTATCCCTGTACCAAATTTTGGCTAGATCCTTTTAGCCGTTTGAGCGTAATTGAGTTACCAATATCCAAACATCTTCGCAAACTTTCAAATATATATATATACAAAGTGTTGATTTGTATTTGAGCATCCTTCACGGGGGGGGGCTTGAGCTACTTATATACTCTTCAAGATTTCATGAAAAAAAACAGTGTTAAAATTTTTTTCTTGCTTTTTGTAATAAATAAGCTGATTTTTTTTTTAAATATTTTTTTTTTTATATAGGACACGTCAAAATGACTCCACCTCACCTGATGGTAAGCGAAAGGCAGAGTCTCAGGACTGGGGCCACCACCACATACACCGGTGGTGCTACAGTGGCGGTGAGGGCCGCCACTGTAGCACCACCGGCCTCACTTGACGCACTTGACGGCCTCATCAAATGCTTTTTCACGCCCCGCTTAAAGGCCCCGGGACTATAGGAGGAAGGAAACACATGCGCTGGTAAAGAATTCCAAGCCTTTATGGTGCGGCAAATAAAAGAGGCACCGAACCGCTTTGTTCTTGATGGAATTGATGCCACCGTGTGCGGGTGATACCTCAGTCTGGCACGTGTAGTTCTGTGTAGGAAAGGAGAGAAATACAACTTCCAGGCGATATTTGCATTATCAGTTGACTTTACTGACTAGTAAAGTCAACTAGTAAATAGACCTACTTATCTACTAGTTACTTAGATAGGTATTCTGGTCGATTTTGAAGGAACCACAATGCTTTATGTAACGCATTGTAATAGTAGCACTCTACCAGTGAGGTAGTTTCCAAAAAATGATTAGGGTTCCGCGCAAAATAAATTAAACATATACATAACATAAACTCACGCCTATATCCCCGAAGGGGTAGGCAGAGGTGCTAGCACCCACATTTCGCCAGTTTATGTTTAGGTCCCAATGTAATAGGTGGCGAGCCTATTGCCATTAACCAGGCACTTAAAAGCCTGCGATAAATACACACATAACTTCGAAAAGCCTGATCTAAGTTTACGCAGTGGAAACACGAGTACAGTTAGTTAAAAATAATAAAATAAACTGCAAGAAAACTCTTGAAAGTAATTACTAAATGCGAATATTCTTTTTACAACCCTCTCAGTCGGTGGAAACCATTCAATAGAGCATGAAATCTTACCGTGACACTCCGATTGGTGCCTAGACTTTGAAGCGAAATCAATTTATTTTTCACCAGCAAAATGGGAATAAGTATTTTAAGTGAAATATCTAGGATTAAATCCGGGAATAGAATTCTGTACGGACTGACATCTTGGTGACAGGTTTTGCCAACTGCTGTTAGATTATTGAATTGGAAATTTTGTTCAATATCTATCTATCTATTTATACTATTCAAATACCGCGGTAGCCTAGTGGTCTGGGTAATGGACTGCTGAGAAGAGGTCTCGGGTTCGATCCCAGGTTAACCATGGCACACACCAATGACTTTACGATGCTTTCCGACGTTATGTGTGTATTTATCGCAGGTTTATAAATGCCCGGTTAATGGCAATAGGCTCGCCACCTATTGGACCCTAAACATAAACTGGCGAAATGTGGGTGCTAGCACCTCTGCCTACCCCTTCGGGGATTTAGGCGTGAGTTTATGTGTATGTATGTATACTATTCAATACTATTATAAAATTTTGTTCATTATCTATCTATATAATATTTTCCCATACATTTGCCATACAAACATCTATGGCAGTCGTTACGAGTAGTTGGAGCCCTAAAATGTCCAACAACAACGGTCTAGCTGCAATGCTTTGATATCGTTATAGACGCGATTAGACTAGTTTTTCATATATCAGTGCCTAATTTCAATGCTTCTTTAGTTTTTTCTAGTACCTACCTACATTTTATTTTTAACCAACTTCAAAAAAGGAGGAAGTTCTCAATTTGACTGTATTTTTTATGTTTGTTACCTCAAAACTTTCGACTGGATGAACCGATTTTGATGATTCTTTTTTTGCGCTTCTCATGTCTCATTTCAATTTGGTTCTTTGAAATATTTTTTTGTAAGAATTATTTTTACACAAAAAACCTCTCTGCCTATCTTCTAAGAATATACAGCCGTAAGTGTCCGTCACAATGTAGATCTTCCAAGTCGTGCTAGTGCCTACATTGCTATGCACCGGCAGCTACAATATGCCCCAGTTCACATCTCCCTGCTATCTCTTACATTTGTATGCGGAACCCGTTGCCGAGTGATAAATTACACGGCTTCGCACGTGAGCTCTATGATGCATTCATATCGGGTTTTTAGAGTTCCGTAGATAGTCCGTTTTGGTGTTGGAATTTATTGTTAGTCATTGTTTACCGTTAATCCATATTAATTTAATAGCAACCCATTTATGTCCCACTGCTAGGCCCGGGTCTCCTTTCCTATAACGAGAGAGCTGAGAGGGTATAGACCTTAATCCACACACGCTGGCCTAATGCGGGTTGGTGGATCGGTGGTAGAATTTCTTCTAGGACATATGGGTTTCCTCACGATGTTTTCCTTCATCGTCAGCAGATGGTAAATCATGTGATTAGCATTATATGAATTGCACAAAGTGAAATTCACATTGGTGCTGTCAGGCCGGATTTGAACTTGATACCTCCAAGTGGAGGCCACGTCCTTATCCATTCAGCTACCATCGCATGTATCGCATGTATCCATATTAATATTACACACTAATTGATGTCCGTGGCTTTTTTTATATTGGACACGTCCTTGGAAAAAGGATTCGAAGGGGTTATATATAAGGGGTAATAGCCTACTTATTCGATTACCACTCACGAACTCCTCAAATTTTTCGTAAAACAATTGTATATCAACTATTTTGTATTCCTTAATTCTTTATTAAAAAAGTAACCTAAATTAAAAAAAGACAAAGCAATTTTAATTGAGAAGTACTTTCACTCAAGCCAAGAGTGTCTCCCAAATAAAATATTCACAATTATTTCTAATTGAAATTTAATTTATACGTCAATCCAGTCAGACTTTTTTCTTTTTCTTTTATTGAATAAATTTTTAATATAACTTTTAGATCTCAATGTTTGCTACATTCAAGGTCATCTGTGTTCAAGGTCATACGAATTCAAGGTGAACTAAGAAATCAAAATTCAGTTCAGATTAACTTTTCAAAATATGATAATGCAAGTCATGTCTGTTAAGAAATTACAATGCAATTTACACTCGAAATAGAATCCTATTAAAGTTTGTGAATATGGCTGTTTGCTACTCTTTTATGCAAAAACGGCTGAACGGATCTGACTGAAATTTTAAACAGGGATCCATTATAGTCTGGAATAATATACAGGATGGAATATTATGTCTAAAATAGATTCCTATGGGTTGTGGGAACGGAATTACATTTGCGAGCAGCCTGTTATCCTAGCAGAAGCAGGCCGAGGCGGCGGCGCGGCTACGGCGCTGCTACCTCCCCCCCCCCCCCTCCTACTCCGGGGGCATGACGGGAACACCGTGGTTCCCAAACCCGAGGGGGCCATCTAGAATCCGGAGATGGGCCGGGTCAAGCCGGAGTGAAATGCTCTATGGGCCACCTTACACCCTGGCGTCAGAAGACCCTAGACGGTGTGTGGTTTTAGTCGGTAAGAGTCCGACATGACCTGCCCCGTTGGCCGCGGGGTGGGTATCCATGTGGATTTCCGCACGGATAAAAAAGGCTTAATGATAGTAGAGGAAGCGCGCTCTGCCTACCCCGGAAGTAAAAAGTTGTGAGCATAGTGTATAAATGACATGTCCAAAGTATATATTACATATTTATGTATACGGAACGCTCGATCTAACACAACTGGCGCTTGACCAGGAATTGAACATGTGTCCGGCACATCTCATGCATGGAGCGAGCCGACAATTTGATACTAATGTGGTGGCACATTGCAGATCATACTGTGGCTCTAGAGGGCTCTAGAGGGTGTAACGTATAAAAAATAAGTATGAAAATATGAAAGGTATAAGAAGGGTGTGATAATAGGATAAGTGCGTTACAATGTTAAAATATAGGATATATATACAAATAATGCTTCCGGATCAGTCTCTCGGCAGTTTACATTGAACTATTGTTTCAAGGACCTCTTGTGAATAGTACCTGGAAGATATTTATTTACCTTGATGAACCATTGGGGCACCTCAGGAGAGTAAATGAAATTGCGGTTGATAAGATTCAAAGAACTTTTTTATATATTAAAATTTAGGTACACAGGTTGTAAAATATACATGATTAGAGCAATGTCCAGTTCGAAGAAAAGGTTGATATCGGATCAACTTACCACGCGGCACACGCGACACGTTTTGCAATCGTAAGTTCGCGAACACGAGCACTAGATCAATGGCCATTGAAATAAAGTGGATGGGTACCTTATGGAATCTAACGCATGTCAGATCTCACCACGACGATGACACGATGCAGCTCGACGCTATCCGGCCTCCGTCGCTTCAACGGCTATCCACAGCTTCGAATGTGGATGTGAAGGGCTCGTCGCTCCTTAGCATCGCTGCATCTGGCCGTCAGATGCACCATGGACCACGCCACCCAGTCCAGCCTCCGGAGAAATTCCGTAGACACGAGGTAGCGTCCAAAATATAACGTGTCGCTGACACGCCGACACTCGCCTTCGGCGAACGTCGCGATCTTTTCTTCTTATTGGACGGGATGGATGAAGTACTCAACGATTCATCGTCTTTGGAGTCTTCATCGGCTTCCAACTACATTTTCTAATATGATTACATGATGAACTCGAAAAGGTTATGTATAATAGGCGACGTCCATATCGGAAGTGAATCTCTGAATAATTTCTATCGATGACATATATTGACAGTTGACAACCGCTTGTCACATAGGAACCGAGTCCTTTGAGTTCAATCTTATAAATTACAATACTACATCGATAAATAACTGTTGTACATAATTATTAATTACGACACCAGGAACGCAACCAGAATCGAAAATATAATATATTTGAATATTTAAATGCGATTAAATTAATGTAAACTTAAGCAACGATGAGTTGATTTATATTTGCTAACAAAACGCGTCCCTACAGTTATTATAAAAGCGATTATCTATTAACCATAGATAAAAAAATGTTAGTAGTAGTTTCAGACTACTACAAGGGGCTCGTGGCTAAGTATCCGTGCTGAGTTCACACATTGCTAGGCTAGGTAATACATCTTCTCTCGTATCGATGTTTCTTTTTTTTATACTACGTAGGTGGCAGACAAGCACACGGCCCACCTGATGGGCCCACCTGATGGGAAGCGGTCACCGTGGCCTATGAACGTGTGCAACACTAAGGGTGTCACACACGCGCAGCCTACCCTGAAGGGAAAGGGGGGAGGGCTAGGTTTAGTAGGGAGGTTAGGAAGGGATGGTGGGAGGAGTACAGTGAGCTCTGGCTGCCCTACATACCGGCGGGAACACAACTCGATGGTTATTATTGCCGCGGTGCTCTGTATTTTTGGAAAGCTACAACCTGGGAGTCTTCAAGTCTAAACGCGTCTAACGCGAGCCTATTACCAATAAAAAAACAGACTCATCTCATCATCATCTCATAAACTCACGCCTATATCCCCGAAGGGGTAGGCAGAGGTGCTAGCACCCACATTTCGCCAGTTTATGTTTAGGTCTCAATGTAATAGGTGGCGGGCCTATTGCCATTATCGGGCACTTAAAAACCTGCGATAAATACACACATAACTTCGAAAAGCATCGAAAAGTCATTGATGTGTGCCATGGTGAACCTGGGATCGAACCCGAGACCTCGTCTCAGCAGTCCATTACCCAGACCACTAGGCTACCACGGTTTTTTATAACCTAATATATAACGTATGCTAAATATATAAGTATAGCAAATTAATAAGCTATGCAATATAGTATAACCACTGCAGAATTCTTGCATAAAAATGCTATAAATTAAGCTGTATAAATGTTTCATTCCTGCAGATGAGCGAGCAGCAATTACTTTAGACAAGAATTAGTTTTAAACAAGGAAAGGAAAATGAGAATATTTCCTTGAATAAATTCTTTACTCTATTCCGCTTCAGTGTTGCATTCAGTTGTTATTTTTAAGTAGCTTTTGCCCGTGAAATTCTGTCCCATTCCCGCTTCCCATGGATTCACTTTTTCTCATACATCGGTCACGTTACTATAATTTCACCTCGCCTAATGGTAAGCTAAAGGTGACGTCAGGAATGGAGTCCCCATTCCATATACCGACAGTGCCATAATAGTGGCCTTCAATTTGACGGCCTCATCAAATGCTTTTTCACGCCTCGCTTAAAGGACCCGGGACTGTAGGAGGAATTTTATCTCAAACTAGTTGATGTCCTTGGTTCCACCTGCGTAAATGGACGGTTATCGTAAGTTTTAGTCGTATCTCGAACGCAATAACTACTTAACGGATTGATGCAGTTTTTTTCATTAGAAATCTTAGTCAGACTTAAAATCTGCCATTTAAGTTTGATTGTAATAATTGTTATATAGGACACGTCTAAATGATTTTACCTCGCCTGATGGTAAGCCAAAAGCAAAGTCTCAGGATAATAATTAGTTAAGTAAAACCGAAGATATTATGACCAAAAAATAATAACCAAAATCCGCGTGGAAAAAGCCAAGGGTATTAGCTAGTATAAAAAAACCAAGCTCTAAAAATCATCTGTCTCCTTAAAAATCTAATTTATGTAGGTGGCCCCAGCTGTGGCCGACACAGCCGTAATCTGGACCTATTGGGGTCAATGTTCCACTCGGGTCGCCCAACACAGAGGTATTCAGAATTAAATAAATCGAAACCATTCCGAACTAACAGAGGAGCTCAGATATTCATAGGAGCAGATTCGAATATAGTCGCAACATGTATAGAATATATTAGTTCGTTCAAAGAAAATAAACAATTTCAACCGTTTACGTTAAGTTTTAAGGTTCATAGTTGTATTTTGGATTCAGAAAAAAGCATTTCGAGGTATTGAGATTTATTTACGTCTTGTTCTTTGATGTACAATAGACTTACAAATAGGATCTGTCTGACAATAGCTAGACTGGATTTAAATAAAAATAAATCGAAATCGGATTTCATTCGAAGTCAGGTATAATAATTTTACTCCCACAAATTGGATTACAAAAGTTAGCAAGATTAATGTGAAAACTTTGAGCTGAAAGATTTTTCTTAAATTGGTCACGTCAATATGACTTCACCTCGCTTGATGGTAAAGGTAGCTTAAGGTAAAGTCTCAGAAATGGGAAAAAATCTTACTAAAACACCAGGGGCGTCACACTCGCGCTGCCGACCCTGTAAAAACCTTTTAAAGCCCTTCTTGAAGAACCCTATATTGTAGACGCTAGGAAAACCACAGCAGGGAGATCATTCCACAGCCTATACTTTAGGACACGACGGTATCTCCCGTCTAAAATGAGCTGTCCGACTGGGGTAGTACCTCTGCCCTACAGAACACCGCAGTCAAAAATAACCATCGTGTTGTGTTCCCGCCGGTAAGTAGGGTAGCCAGAGCTCACTGTATCCGTCCTCTCCCCACCCCTTCCTAGCCTCCCCACCTCTTCCTAGCCCTACCCCTTCCCTTCAGGGTAGGCAGCGAGTGTGTGTTACCCTTAGTGTTGCATGAGTCCATAGGCCCCTCTACCGATTTTTTTTTTATACTACGTAGGTGGCAGACAAGCACACGGCCCATCTGATGGGAAGCGGTTACCGTGGCCTATGAACGTGTGCAACACTAAGGGTGTCACACACGCGCTTCCCATCAGGTGGGCCGTGTGCTTGTCTGCCTACCTACGTAGTATAAAAAAAAGTCTTAATGTGTTAAAATGCCTTGGATTGTGTTGCATAACCTTTTCAGATTGTAGCATTGTTCAACAAAAACGACACGTATGTAATACCAGTGACGTCATAACGGCTCGTGACGTCACGGTCTCTTGACAATTGAGGGGGCCAACGACTCGGAACATTCGATACAATGACTCGAACCGTACTGATTTAGTGTTGTGTGGGAATGACACTACAGGGAGTCGTTCCGATGTGTTGGCAGATTAGTTCGGGATGAGAGTTGGGGTTTGAGTATGTTTGAAGCAAAATTAGGCAGGTCATTATTAGTGTTGCTATACTATGGATATTTAGGATTCAGGAATGGATAAGGACGCGGCCTCTACTCAGAGGTATCGACTTCGAATCTGCAGGTGAGGGGAGGGGGGGTTTAGAGAGTTTATTTATTGACAAAACGTATCTTCATGCCAGCACTGACAATTATGGGTTAAAATGTGACTGGCTGGTGGATGGATCCCCAGTCCACTTCTGATACTGGGTCTTCTTGACTACCAAATGCCTAGCCTATGTCCATCGGAGATAGTGTACCTTTCTAATGGTGTAAGATTTGATTGATTGAAAGTTGTTCTGTAGGTTATTTTAAAGATTATAATCAAAATATAGACCATTCGATCGTATCTCTATCTCCCTCCCATTCTAGAGACTTTGCCTCAGCTTACCATCAGGCGAGGTGAAGTCATGTTGACGTGACCGACATAAAAAAAAAATCTCTTCATAATATAAGTTAGTATATATCACCAGTAAGACTTCCAATTTTCGACCATATCACAAAAATACCCGATCGACCTCTTTTTCGGCCCATTCGACCAATTGACCTCTTTTTAGCCCTTTTATAGGTTTAAAAAGTAACTTGTACATATAATATGGCGTCTCATGCCCTCGAGAATAACCTCAAATAGGCAAGTCAATGATTCGGAACGAGAATGTCGGGTCAATACTTGTACAGATTCAACGATATCACGCTATTGGGAGCCATTACGTGTAGCATACAGATTGCAATCACTGAACTGTACTTTGAATTTTTTTATTTTAGTTGTTGAATGACAATACCAATGTGAATTTCACTTTATAGAATTTATAGACACAAACATCTATGGCAGTCGTTACTCGTACTTGGAGCGCTAAAAAATTCAACAACAACGGTCTAGCTTCAAAGTTTTGATATCGCCTAATGTCACCATTGTGTTCTGAAGGTCAGATGGCAGTCGCTTCACGGAAAATATCGAGCTCCAGCCAAATACGCAGTTAAGACTGGTTAAGCGGACTCAGATGCCGAGGTGAAAGCTTTGGATGTGACTGGGAATTAACGCTAGGATGAACAAGAATCACATGATTTAATATCTGCTGACGGTGAAGGAAAAAATCGTGAGGAAACCCACATGTCCTAGAAGAAATTCTAAGGACATGTCCGATCCACCAACCCGCATTAGGCCAGCGTGTGTGGATTAAGGTCTTAATCCTCTCAGTTCTCTCGTGAGAGGAGAGGAGACCCGTGCCCAGCAGTGGGACATAAATGGGTTAAAACCATCTTGTGTCATTACTAATTAATATGTACAGAACGCGTTACGATTGTGAACAGTTGCCCGTTTCCTTTTTTTTTTTATATAGGACACGTCAACATGACTTCACCTCGCCTGATGGTAAGCTAAAGGCAAAGTCTCAGGACTGGGGCCACCACCACATACACTGGTAGTGCTACAGTGGCGGCCCTCAGCTTGACGGCCTCATCAAATGCTTTTTCACGCCCCGCTTAAAGGCTTAGAGAATAAGGCACAGGTGCGTTCTCGTATACAATCTCATTGCGCATTAATTTCACGAACTGCCTATTTCATTGAAATATCTCCTTTCCTATGTCATCGATGGTATGTGTGGGCAATCGTAGCTTAGAGAAAATAATCGAGCATTTAGAAATTAATTTAATTAAGAAGACTCTTCTTTGCCGCACCATAAAGAATTGGAACTCTTTATCAGCGCATGTATTTCCTTCCTCCTACAGTCCCGGGCCCTTTAAGCGGCGCGTGAAAAAGCATTTGATGAGGCCGTCAAGCTGAGGTAGCACTATCGGTGTATGTAGTGGTGACCGCTTCCAATCAGGCGGGCCGTGTGCTTGTCTACCACCTAAGTAGTTTAAAGATCAGCGAACAAAAATATATTTTTGGATTTATTAAATAATCAATTATTCATGCAATAAAATCCAAAATAATTACTGT
Source organism: Lithosia quadra (assembly GCA_963576445.1). NCBI lineage: Eukaryota > Metazoa > Arthropoda > Insecta > Lepidoptera > Erebidae > Lithosia > Lithosia quadra. The sequence goes on along the minus strand of OY754900.1, from coordinate 1,003,874 downwards.
CAGGATTGTGATGTATTATTCAAAAATCATCGATATTATAATAATTGAAATGAATATTAATTTTTTCAGCTAACAACCCATCATTCAAATAAATTATAATAACAGCATTGGTTACATAATAAACATTATTCATTCGTCCATTTATACAAACACTTGCATTTAAAATAACAGTATAAATTTTTGAAGAAATCATTTATCAATATCCAAAATGGATGATAAATCGAATGTCTAGTGCATATGCACTCTTCGGAGGAAATAGCAAATCCGTTTGTTACTAGAAATCTTTTACAGTCAAAAGAGCATTTTACTTAGATGTTTGAAAATAAATACAGCGCGTCTAAGTAGGGTAGCCTAAAGAGTTGAAATATTCACACACTATTGTCCGGTGTGTGGACTTAAATACCTGACTTATGTTTCTTTTCTTCCATGCTCATGCATGAAAAAGCATTTGATGAGGCCGTCAAGCTGAGGGCCACCAATGTAGCACTAACGGTGTATGTAGTCGTGACACCTGATCCAGAGCTTTCCATCAGGCGAAGTGAAGTCATATTGACGTGACCAATATAAAGAAAATGAAGACAAACTTTTTTTTTATACTACTTAGGTGGCAGACAAGCACACGGCCCACCTGATGGGAAGCGGTCACCGTGGCCTATGAACGTGTGCAACACTAAGGGTGTCACACACGCGCTGCCTACCCTGAAGGGAAGTGGGGAGGGGTGGGAAGGGGCGGGGAGACTAGGAAGGGATGGAAGGAGAAGGGGTACAGTGAGCTCTGGCTACCCTACTTACCGGCGGGAACACAACACGATGGTTATCATGGCCGCGGTGTTCTGTAGGGCGGAGGTACTACCCCCCAGTCGGACAGCTCATTTTGGACGGGAGATACCGTCGTATCCTACCTCCTATTAAATTGTTAAATATTAAAAATCTTAAGAAATTCCTTATTTTTATATACTAAAAATAGGAAAGCGTACTGCTTGGTTACCCTAACACTAAGTAAGCTGTCAAAGGGGATAAGCAGAGCTATTTTTCACTGTCGAACGTACAGACGGTCAAGACGCAAACATTAAACACAGATCTTTCAAAGTCTCAGCCGGAAAAGATAAGTAGGTAGTCTTTATTCTTTGTTGGGAATCTTTGCCGACTAGTTTGGGAAATTTCAATTTCACTGGATAGATAAAAATTTTTTTATGTCGGTCACGTTAGTATGACTTCACCTCGCCTGATAGTAAGCTAAAGGTAAAGTCTCTGGAATGGGAGTCACCATTGCAAACACCGACAGTGCCACAATGGTGGCCCTCAGCTTGACGGCCTCATCAAATGCTTTTTCACGCCCCGCTTAAAGAACCCGGGACTGTATGAGGAAGGAAACACGTGAGCTGGTAAAAAATTGGAATGACGACATGTTCGTCAGATTCTAACCAATACTGCTTTATTTCTCAGTTTTTTTTTATATATATACATATATGTATATTGCCAGGCCTTTTAACGGTTTTTTATTTAGGACGCGCCAAAATGACTTCTCCTCCTGGTTTAGATTCACAAATCAGCCCGGCAGATGGCGCTGCAGTCGGTATCCAGGGCAACGTCTGTCGGGTTAGCTAGTATATACTCGTATATAAAAATGAATCCCTAGTTCCCTTGGTCACGGCATCACGCGTAAACTACTGGACCGATTTGGCTGCAAATTGATGGGGACGTAGGATACGGACATGGAATACTTTTTATCCCACCACGGGGACGAAGTATGTCACGGGCGAAGTTACGGGGCACAGCTTATTACATATTACAACACACCTGCTTCTGGACTCCACCTCAGCTTACCATCAATCCAGCGGACTGAATTTAAAAAAAAGCTATTGTTTATTCCGCATAGCAAGAATATTTGGAACACAATTATTGCTAGTGTTGTTCTTACAATGTTCAATGCAGTTCCACGTCGACCTGCAGCCACCGAGTGCATCCTTCAATAATACTTTAGCAAACTTTGTGATTCCTTCCCGAACTTCCCGGTGCACTTTAAGGCTTCGCTATTTCAAGTCCCGAGATTCCTTTGTTGCCTGTCGTGAGGTTGTAGTTTTAATTTTTTATTAGTGATTGTTGTTTACGTTTCTTTGTTGAAAAATAAATAAAATGTACACAGTTTCTTAAGTTGCGTCCAGACTATATAACAAAACATGTTGTATAACTTTGTTATATAACATGTTTCGTAATATAACAAACATGTTACATAACATTACAACATGTGTTATGTAACAGACATGTTACATAACACATGTTATAATATCAATGTATTATTGGGCGTGTTATATAACATGTTACTAATCTGGACTCACCCTTAGAAAACAAGACAAATGACTAACTTTACAGATATTAATATAACATTTACTAGCTGACACCCGTGGCTCCGCCCGTGTGTAGTTTGTTTATTGCTTTTGGACATAAATCTCCGGTTCGGCTCAACCAATTGTAATTCAACATACGGCAGATTTTTAGTTTAACCAAAGCCTTTTGAACAGAATAAACCACGTTGAAGTCCAATCAGTAGTTTTGGCCTCGATCGCGCACAAATAGATAAAAAGACAAGAATAAAAAAAATTGTATTCAGAATGGTTCATATATTATAACATAACCCAAGATTTTCTATAATATATCGATACAGCTACCTTATAAATTTATTATACTATAGATATATCGTTAAATAAATAATAGTCCCAGCATTTCACATACAATATTCAGAAGTTACGACGTCGTAGCACTTAAACACATAATGCTACATTCGTAGACATTACGTAGACCTTCGTAGCTCTTATATATTTGCTAAGTGTTCACAAAGATACAGAATACATTACATTTGCAAGACTCAAAGGTGAAAATAAACCAAAAATATATTTGCCCAAACGAAATTTATTTGTGAAAATGGAAATAAATAAAGTGTGAGTGAGAACAGACGCTCGGTATGAGAACAAAAACAAATAATATCGTCACTGTTGATATTGAAAAACGAAAAACACAAGCGTCGAAGTGGAAAATTTAGGAGTAGTAAAATTATTTCTGACTTTTTATACGGTTGCCAGACTAAAAAAAAGTTGGACGGACAGTTTTGATAACGTTATTTTTTAGTTGTCAACTCCAGTTGGGTAGAAATTTGTTATCTGTGTGACTACACTGCGATGATTTGAGACAACTTTGCAGACAGAAATTTCTTTGACAATAACAATTTTCGAATGTTAGAAAATAAGTACACTTAGCTTTATCCACTGAGCCTTAACCCAACTCAGTTGAAGTCAATTTTTCAGTCTAATCACGAAGTGGCTGAATTTTGATATTTTCCGTGAAGCGAATACCATCTGACCTCCACAACCCATTGGGGATATCGAAGTTCTGTAGTTGGACCAGTTGTTGAACGTTTTAGAGCTACAACTACCCGTAACGACTGCCATAGATGTTCGTATGGCAACCTGGACCGAGCTCTTAACGTACTCTCCAAGGCATCGAAACGCCTTTTATTTTTTTCCGTGCGGAAATCCTCATGAATAACCCCGCCCCCGCGGCCAGCGGGGATTATGTCGAGAGCCAGATTATGTCGGACTCTCACCGACTAAAACTAAACGCCTTCTAGGGTCTTCTGACGCCAGGATGTAAGGTGACGCATAGAGCATTTCCCTCGCACCCCGGCTTAACCCAGGCCATCTCAGGCATCGAGAGACCTCGATATGTTAAGAACGGTAACTCATCCTAAGCCTGGCTAATATTATTTAACCTCGCAATGTCTTAACCTACTCGGTAAGCGCTTTGGCCCTATTTCAGCGTTAACCACCCGCCTATTTCGGCGTTAAAAAACATTATGGTTATATCCATCTTTGAAACGATAACTGACTTCACACTTGTCCAAATCAGAATTAAAAAGTTACCCGTATTTATTCATCTAACTGCGATTAACAAGAGAATACAATTCGCTTTATTCAGATATCATCTAACATCAGGGCATTTGCAAAGGCAAAATAAATGAGCCGAAAATCGATTGGTTTATCTTGTTTATTAATACAATTGCTTTTTAAACATGTATAACACTTATCAAGATGAATAGAAAGAAAGAATGTCAATCAGAAAAAAAATTATCGACAGTTGATTTAAATATGTACAATATTATCTTTCCGCTTTGTGCCATGGATTGAATTCTATACGTATATGCATTTTATCTTGTGTTTGAAAACCATATTCCAAACATGTCTATTGTAAAAATCTATATTTGATCCAGCAACGAGATAGGTTTGACATGCTTGCCAACTGAAAGCTGTGGTTCTCAAAGATTTTGGCTGTGTGAATATTACAGGCAGACTATTGTTCTACAGAAACATATGTAAATGCACACGCTTAGAATAAAACAAAACTGTCTGAGTACTTAAAAGTCATGTCGAGACACAACTGTCTAAAAACTGCAAGTTTTTATAACCACTTACCATCGCCATCTTTAGACCCTATAGTCCCGGGGCCTTTAAGCGGGGCGTGAAAAAGCATTTGATGAGGCCATCAAGCTGAGGGCTGCCACTGTAGCACTACCGGTGTACGTGGTGGTGACCCCAGTCCTGAGACTTATAAAAAAAGAGCATTACAGCATTTGCCAAGATAAAAATGCACCCAAACTTGATTGGTTTATCTTGTTTCGGTTAAAAGTCAATCCGGCCACCTTTCATTTCGACTTCATAATCAGAACCAGCTTCATTGTACCATATCATACATTGTCACCTAAGATTTTTTTATATTTTTTTTTATTTTTTTATTCAGGATAGGCTTACGTTTGACCACTCACCTGATGGTAAGTGAGGATGTGGTCTACGATGAATCACGCTTGCCTAGAAGGATCCTATTCACTCGTGACTTGAATATTCCAAGGTTAATAGCTTTCCGGATACACAGACTTGGGCAGGGAATTTCACTCCTTAGCTGTACGCATGATGAATGTATCCGCAAAGCGTTTCGTGCGTATGAGTGGAATATCGACCATAAAGCGGTGTCGCGTCGCTGTTCGTTAATACTACTAACCAACTATTTAACAGGTACTTAAACCTACTCAAGTATACCAATTTGAGTTCAACCTAACGTCAAGAAATGCTTCTAATTGTGCTCCGAATAACAGAGCAAGTTACATAAAAGTTTGTAAAAAGTTTGAGCACCTCTGCACTCACCAATCAACAGCCCGTCAACCATGCGATATAGACAGACAGGTAGCGTATCGTTAACCAATCGGGTGACAGCAACGACCGATTTCGTCCGTTTTTTTTTTCAATTTGTATCCTTTTTTTGGTGTTCCAAATCCGAACGGTAGATTACAAAAGTTTATTTTTTTATTGAAGTATGGCGGGAAACTTTTGACGTATGATATGGGTTTTTCATGCCATACGTTACAGGGAATTTTCTGTCCAAAAGAATGATATAGAATTGAATTTTTTATTTGAGTTTTTATTATGTCTGTCTATACTATTATAAAGTTTTAAATTTGTTGTATCTGTGCTTTGGAGGTATTAAAAAAAACTTGGATTACATAATCTGAACACAACATTTTTTTGGAATTCATATCAGTTTATCTATATTTATGTTCGTGATGGACGCAAAAACAACGTAATGGATTGTGATGCGAATTCACTCTGTAATAATCTTGGTGAGTCTTAACTAAAATGTGTAGAAAAGCCAAGGACATCAACTAGTGTACAATAAGTTGCTTAGCGTATTTGACCAAAGCTGGCATGTACGAATTCGGAACAACTTACCTTAAAAAGCTATGCTTATATCTATTATCTATATCAATACAAATATAAAAGAAAGTCGTGTTAGTTACACTATTTATAACTCAAAAATGGCTGAAAATTGGTAGGGAGGTAGCTTAGAACCAGGAGACGGACATAGAATACTTTTGTTCTTTTTTTAGAGTGGAGAGTGGAGTGGAGTGGAGAGTGGAAGTGGAGAGTCGTTTAATTGGTGGCTATACCAACTTCTACTTGGGTGAAGCCGCAGGCGAAAGCTAGTAGATTATAAAAAACTAGCGACCCAGGACCCGGCTTCGCCCGGGTGTAAATTCCAGTTTTCCAATAAAATATAATATATAGCCTATGACACTCACGAGTGACGTGGCTTTCTATTGGTGAAAGAATTTTTAAAATCGGTTCAGTAGATCCCGAGATTACCCCTTACAATTTAACAAATATACAAACACGCAAACTTTACCTCTTTATAATATTAGTATAGATAAAAAGGCAGCTATCAAAATGATCGCTTCAGAAATTTTAATTTCTCTTCGATGTTGCAAGAATTCAAACAATAGGTACACCTACCATTTTAGCAGTAAAAAATAATTGTAACGAGTAATTAATTGTGAATCATAAAACACCCCAACAATCTATTAACTTAACCACTTAATTTAAACTCTCTACACGCTGTAAAACTCCCATCAATTTTGTAGAAAAAGTTGTTCATGCAAACATTGGATTATAAACAGGTAAATTATTAAATTTAATTGACTTTGACCGACGGAGGGTAGTCGCGAAACTAAAAGTGTCAGCCCGGGGCTGAATTTAATTAAAATTTCTAAATTAAAGCGCCAATGGTTTGTTAAGCCTTGTACGGACAATCATCATTCTCTGAACCTTTTTCCCAACTCAGTTGGGGTCGGCTTTCTAGGCTAACTGTGATGCGGCTGAACTTCGATATTTTCCGTGGAGCGACTGCCATCTGACCTCCACAACCATTATGACCAATGGCGATGTTGAAGTTCCAAGTTAGACTGGTTGGACTTTTGTGGGCTCCAACTACCTGTAACGACTGCCATAGATGTTTGTATGGCAACCGGGATCGACTTAACGTACTCTCCGAGGCACTAATAAACCTGCGATAAATACACACATAACTTCGAAAAGCATCTAAAAGTCATTGGTGTGGGCCATGGTGAACCTGGGATCGAACCCGAGACCTCGTCTCAGCAGTCCATTACCCAAACCACTAGGCTACCGCGGTTTTATGTACGGACTATGGACTCAAGCCTTGTACGGACTATGCGTTCCAATATACGCGTAACCGACTACGGACTTTTTATTGTGCGGAAATCCCCAAAGATACCATCCCCATTTAGCGTTAGGCTCCTTTAAGCGGGGCGTGAAAAGCATTTGATGAGGCCGTCAAGCTGAGGGCCGCCACTGTAGCACTATCGATGTATGTAGTGGTGACCCCGGTCCTGAGACTTTAACTTCAGTTTACCATCAGGTGAGGTGAAATTATTTTGCCGTGGCCTATATAAAAAATATAATAAGAGATTCTCTCTAAAATGAACAAGAAAATATTATAAAATCCGTCCGACAAAAGGAACGAATTCAGTGCAAAATTAGCATAGCTTATATTTTAGTTGCAGCTTATAAAACGCGAACGCAGCGCCACGAAGAAGTTTTCACTATTATCCACTAATTAAAACTGCGACTCGCAAGCTAAGATATGGTAGTTAAACTAAGTACTAAACTTGGGTTATTCTTAACTTATACGTGAAACTTTTTCATTCTTTTTGGGGTTCCGTACCCAAAAGATAAAATTAGGCCCCTATTAATAAGACTTAATTTTTTATACTACTTAGATGGCAGACAAGCACATGGCCCACCTGATGGCAAGCAGTCACCGTGGCCTATGGACGTGTGCAACACCAGGGGCGTGACACTGGTGGGGGTTGGAGAGTTGAGGGGGAGTTGTGGAGGAGGGGATTGAAGGATGGGGGAGGGGTTGTGAGCTCTGGCTACCCTACTTACCGGTGGGAACACAACACGATGGTTATTATGGCCGCGGTCTTCTGTAGGGCAGAGGTACTACCCAAGTTGGACTGCTCAGTTCGGACGGGAGATACCGTCGTGACCTACCTACACCTTTCGCTTCTTCAACTTTCATACATGCACGTCGGTTGCGGGTAATCTTGACCTGGCCTCTCTCTAAAACGTTTTGGATCTGATCAAGATACTTACCTACGCGTCCCTAGGTCACCCTTTACCGGCCTTTACATTTTTCTTTACCAAACTAACAATTATGCAAAATTTGAACTAGATCGAATGCCAATAAATGATCGAAAATTGGTTTATAAAGTTTGTTGGATAACTTACATACGAACAGTACCTACAAGTTCAATAAAAACTATTTAATTAACTTTGCCTCTGATAAAATAAACTGACTTAGTTGAAATATCTAAGCCACATTTCATATAAACATAACGCTATCAAATCCGTATGCATATTAGTTTTAATTAAACAACCGGCTATGATTTCCCTAGCGCAGTCCAGTTCTGGTGCAATTATTTCGCTTTTAACCGACTTGCAAAAGGGATGAAGGTTTTTACTTCATCGAATTTTTTTTTATACATAATAAATAATAAATAAATATTCTACGACATTCTATACAACGCTCCCTAGACTCAATGTAAGCATAGTTTAACTAGCTTGTGTTATGGGTTCTAGAATGCTAATAAACATACTTATATACTTTTTTTTGTAAATACATACTTATTATACATAGAAACACCTAGACCAATACAAATAGACATATTCATGCATATAAATATTTGCACTGAGCGGGAATCGAACCCGCGCCCCCTGTGTAGCAGTCGCATGCACTACCGCTACGCCACAGAGGCCTGAACCAATTTGGAATTTTTTTTTTGTTTTCCCAGGTGCGAGGGTAAGGTTACCCAAAAGACATTTCCCTCGCATTACATAACATAACATCACACCTATACCCTTTAAATGGGTTTGCAGTTCAGTATACGTGTTCGGTAATCTTTCTCGTAGTAATGTGTTTTGAGAGACTACCAGAGTTTGCCTACGCTCTATATTGGTTGTAGGCGAATTATGGTAATCGTATGCTTGGGAGGTACATATACATACATAATATGCTCACACCTTTTCCCTCTGGAGTAGGCAGAGATAACAGACCGCCATCTGCCTCTGTCGTGAGATACTTCACGCGCTTCCTCTACTATCATTAAACCTTTCATGCAAGCTCGCCGGTTCCGAGTGCTTCGCTTGGGAGACATTTTGGTAAAATGGTAATCGTTTTATAATTCTACTATTGAACTTCGTACTATATAATTATTAGAAACACGAAAGTTTGTAATTATGGATGTATATACAGGTGTATGGATATTTATAACTCTTTCACCCATAAACTGCTGAGCGGCGGATGAAAGGTACAGAGATTGAATTATATTCTGAAATAACATAAATACTACTTTTAAACAGACATAGGTACCTATAAATAGCAGGAATAGTATCAGAATTTTATACGGGTAAAGCCACAGGCAACAGCTAGTAATGTTAAAATGATAGGTTCTAAATCTCAACGAAAAAATCCAAGTCCCTCAGAGCTGAAACTTTGATTCAAATTTTACTACAATTTTTAGAGCAAGACAACAATCGACTTACCTATACGAAGGAAAAAGAAAACGATATTAGTACTGTGGAATTCAGAGTAGGTAAGTGATAAACTGTTGTCGTGAGTCAGAAAGAGACAGAGCAACGGAATGAAATAGTTTTCAAAGTATTTAAGCATTGCACAGTTTAATTAAGAATTTTAATTACTTTAATGAAACACTGGGCAGTGATTTCCCCGGTGCTGTTTGAGTGTTTCGTGGAGTTAATTCAATGCATTCCCTACTATTTAGGTAATAAGGACGAGGACTGGAAGACTATTGGGTCAGCATTGTAAAATAAATTAGATACAATTATAATGGTTATAATAGCAACCCATTTATGTCCCACTGCTGGGCACGGGTCTCCTCTCCTCTAACGAAAGAGCTGAGAGGGTTTAGACCTTAATCCACACACGCTGGCCTAATGCGGGTTGGTGGATCAGACATGTCCTTAGAATTTCTTCTGTGACATGGTGGGTTTACTCACGATGTTTTTCCTTGGGGTTCCACACGAAAAAAATGCAGTCTGAACCATCTTACACGGATTTCAATTTTGTTTCAGAACTACATTTCTTTAGAGCGAATAGCCTGTAGGAAAATGTAATAGAAAGGAAACTGGAGCAAGAATCTTAGGCAGTTTTATTTCTTAATAATCGCCAGCGCACGCAAGAAAATAGACTTGAATGGAGTATATTAAGTTTTTATTAAATATCCTTTCATTAGCGATGGTAGCTGAATGGATAAGGACGCGGCATCTACTCAGAGGTATCGAGTTCGAATCCGACCGGACAGTACCAATGTGAATTTCGCTTTATGGAATTTATTATGTGCTAATCACATGATTTACCATCTGCTGACGGTGAAGGAAAATATCTTGAGGAAACCCACGTGTCCTAGAAGAAATTCTAAGGACAAGTCCGATCCACCAACCCGCATTAGGCCAGCGTATGTGTCTAAACCCTCTCAGCTCTCTCGTTAGAGGAGAGGTGACCCATGCCCAGCAGTGGGACATAAATGGGTTGCTATTTTTTTATCCTTTGAAGGATGCACTAGAAACAAAAAAATGTGTATTAAAAGAGGTATTAACTAGTTTTTTTTTTTCTTATTAAAGGCTTGCGTTTGACCTCTATCTCACCTGATGGTAAGTGACGATGTGGTCTACGATGAATCATGCTTGCCTAGAATGAACTTATTCACTCGTGACTAGTATGTTCATGTAGGGGAATATATTCAGTGTTAGACCAATAATAACTAGACCAAACAAACGCCGACTAAGTTCACTACGAGCAGACTTAAATCTAGCGAAGTTGTCAAGTGGTGGCGTGGTACAAAGTATAGGAGGCAGCGATAGAATGTTATTTTGATTTTAATTACTTTTAGACGGAGAGCCATAAAGACAAGACAGTCTACCGACAGATTATAGCTGTACAGAAACATATGAAAGTTTAGAACAAAACGAAGCTGTTTAATTATCTACATGTCATAAGAGTGTCATGTCTCTAATGTGTGGTAGTGCGTTGTTTTATCCAGTGTTCAACTACTTCTGAGGGTGATTGTACAATACAAGAGATTCAACTGATAAATATTCATAAAATAAATAAAATATAAACTCAATCCTCAAACAACACGTAGGGGTCGCCTAAATTGGCAGCCAAGGCCAGTCGGGGTCTCTGGGATATCCTTTCTAGGGCGCACCAGATTCCGTATCCACTCAGCCCAATGTGTACCATGCAGTTTTAGTTGGTTCAACTCTGACATGACCACCCCCGCTCCCCGGCGAGCACGATAAAAAAGGGCTATTAGTCTTATCGTAGAGTGCGATCTCTTACATAATATAAGCGTATGATGATTTTTTTACATGAAGTGTCACTTTACTTACGTATAAAAAATCTTTTATTAAATTTTTATCATAAAGAAATTGCACGCAAAATTGTAGCTCAATCGGATACCAACAAATGATTGAAAATTTTTGGGACATTTTTAAAAACGAACAGTTCAAGTTACGAGCTGTAACCATTTACCTTATGATAAACGGCTACTCACCGGCTTACCCAGCGGCAGGAACACGAGCTCAATCCCAGGGCGCCTTGTCTCAGAGGGGTTCGGGTATGGTACGGCTATGTGTGTGAGAGGTAAGGGGACACTTCAAAGAAACAACTCTTTTCTATTGCCTCCAAATTAGTTTAATATTAAAATATAATAAGTTCACAGAGAAAGTTGCTCAGGAATACAATAGTCTTCTTAAGATTAGATCCGGAAGAGACTTCGCCCCAAGGTGGACAAAGCACTCCTTAAGTTATTAGTTGAACTTTAGGGTTCAACACAAAAAAAATTAAATGAGGGTATATGTGAAAAGTCAAAATTAGTAACTATACGTGACCTAGGTGTCCTGGATCGTGGATGGAAGGCTAAACAGTTGTCTGCCCACTCGGATGCCCTGCGAGATGACGGGAAAACACCCTTGCTGATACTTGGGCCGCCACCGTAGACCCGATGGTAAGTGGATTATCTTCGACCGCCAGACACAGGCCGTGCAGTTCTTTCCCCGAACTATGAGCCCTTCAGACAAAATTATACGATGAGAATCATCTTAACTAAACTAAGCAGACTATATCGGCGCAGAAGAACATGAGCAAACTTACCAATAGTTGGGAAATGCACTGAATCTAACTTTAAATCACGACAGATACTTTTCGAACACAGAGACAAAGTTTAGTAACTAAACAGTTTGCAGGAGTTACCACGAGAACTGAAGACTGAGGATATGACCTCTAGGAGCTGCGATCTTGACTTATATAGACCCAAACTGAGAAACGTCTAGAAGTAAACACAATTTAAAATACATGGGTTATCTTCAATACATCTCTCAGCTGGTCTGGTTGGCATTCGACATAATGTCAGTACTGTCATATTTGACGTAAAGATCACAGCTGAACAACATCGATTTATACCAGCGCCATCCTGCGGCAACCAACGCGAAACCACCACGGTCACGCAAGCATCGCGCCAAGCGTCGCTGCTAAACAAAACAATAGATGGCATCAAATGAAATTTTAAGATCTTACACCACCCCTCCCCTTAGAGTATTCCCTGTAGAGTAAATGCAGGGAATAAATCAAAGAAATAACAAAAAACTTAAGACCATCAGGTAAACAACCACAACTCACGAAGATCACCACGTAAAAGTGCCTCGTTAAGTCACAACAAATCAGTAACAAAGATTCTAAATAACATAAGCAACTAAATAAAGATAAAATTCTAAAACAAAAGAAAGATGAGTTAACACCCAATTAACTGTCCGACTCACTGAGTGATTCTCACATGGGTGAGAGGCACCGAGTAAGTAGGTGTAGGGTGGAACTGAACCGCTCGACACAACATGAATGGAATCACAAACGGTTGAAAGACATAGAGTAGGCCCCTATGGTAGAGGGAGAAGGATCAGTATTAGGTTCCTCCTCACTATACTTTAAAATATCCTTAATGTGATACACGCCCAGATCTTTCCCGTCTACATCCGACAGTTCATAAACCAAAGGCGATCGCTTAGCGGTAACAATGCATTTCATAAATTTAGGTGCCAACTTAGCAGTGAAGTTCTTCGCCTTGTTGGATAAATAGAACGTTCGTTTGTAAACGATCTGCCCAACCTTCAATTCCACCTGTCTTTTCCTGAGGTTGTAGTACTTCTCGTTACGTCGGTGAGAAACATCTAAGTGTTTTCTCACCTGACCGTAAACTCGATGAAGTTCCTTCAACTTCTCAGCAAAGGGCGCGGGATTGTCGATAGAGACAGAGTTAGGATGGCAAGGAATCTCTGCCTGTCTATACAGAGCACCATCTCCTATGAATTCCCTACCGTGGACAAGGAAATACGGACTGAAACGAGTAGCCTCACTTACAGCTGTGTTTAGTGCACACTGAAGCTCCACGAGATTCTCGTCCCATTTCTTGTGGTGTGTTTTCACATAACACGATATTCCTTGAACCACGTTACGAATTGCTCGTTCCGCTTGATTGGTTTGAGCGTGATACCTAGGATTATAATAGATATTAGGCACATTGTATTTAACTAGTAGATCTTTAAATGGTTTGCTCACAAATTGTGGGCCATTATCCATATAAATAGTTTTACATACCCCATGAACTAGGAAAACATTCTTTTCAATGAATCTCGCGACTGCAACGCCTGTAGCCACCCGTATAGGGTGCAACATGACATATTTGCTAAAATAGTCCGAGACCACAACTAAGTGAACGTTCCCTTTGCTAGACGTTGGAAAAGGACCAAGTAAATCAACTGAAATGGCTTCAAACGGTTTAGACACACGTTTTGGGCCACCCATTAACCCAGGACGAGCCGTGTTCACAGGTTTATACTGCTTACATGTCTCGCATTTTGCAACATAGTCCTTAACACTTTCATACATTTTAGGCCAGTAATGACCGAGAGCCAAGCGTTTATGGGTTTTCCAAACCCCGCCATGAGCACTTACTACATCGTCATGGTACTTGGTAAGCAGGGCCAACCGGTCTTCGATGGGTACAACCAGTTTCCAATCAAAGTCAGAGGTCAGAGCATATTTATTTTTTGATAATCGGTAGAGACAGTTATCACGTATAGCGAAGTTGGGGAAGTGCCTAGGATTCGTCTTCACATTTTTCAAAAGGTGGAGATACCACGAGTCCTTGGTAGCACTGGTGTCAATCGTGTCAATATGGATTCGAGATAGAGCATCAGGAACGACATGAAATTTTCCCTTTCGGTGCTCTATATCGAAATCAAACTGACTTAACCTCATGCTCCAGCGTGCTAGACGTCCCGTTGGATTCTTAAGCTTGTGGAACCACAGTAGTGAGGCATGGTCTGTGACTACAGTACATTTTTGTCCCTCTACATACTGCCTAAATTGCTCCAAAGCAAATATCACCGCTAGGAGTTCCCGCTCAGTGGTACTGTAGTTGACTTCGTTCTTGTTGAGTGATCGACTACAATATGCTACAGGGTGTTCAACCCCTTCGTATGTCTGGGTCAGTACAGCTGCCACAGAGAAGGATGACGCGTCACTTAGAATCCTAAAAGGTAACGAATAGTCAGGCATTTTTAAGATAGGGGCGGTGACCAAAGCGGATTTCAGAAGATTGAAAGACTCTTCCGCTTCAGGTGACCACTCAAACGCTACATTCTTAGAGGTTAATTTACATAGAGGTTTACTAATCTTAGAAAAATTATTCACGAAACGCCGGTACCACCCAGCCATGCCTAGAAATCGTTTCACCTCCTTAGCATTGGAGGGGGTAGGGTAATTGAGAATGACGTCAACTTTACCCGGGTCCGTACGCAAGCCATGCTTATCAACATAGTAACCGAGGTACTTCAGTTCACTACGACAGAAATGTGATTTTTGCATGTTGATCGTAAGGCCCGCATCCTTAAGGCGCTGATAGACTCTATGTAGGAGCTCTACATGGGTTTCGAAATTTTGAGATATAGCGATTATGTCGTCTTGAAAACAGAACACGCGGTTATCAAATTCGGGGCCAAATAAACGGTCCATTAAGCGTTGAATCGACCCACTCGCTCCTACGAGACCAAAACACATTACATTAAAATGAAAAAGACCTCGCCTTGGTACAGTGAAGGCGGTTTTCTCAGCGGAATGGATAGAGTCGTAGGGTATCTGCCAATAAGCCGCACTCAAATCGATTGATGACAGATACTTGGCATTATTGAGATGGTCTAGAATTTGGTTAATGTAGGGCAAAGGATACGCATCGGTTTTTGACACGGAATTGAGCTTACGAGAGTCTAAGCACAATCTCATGTCACCGTTCGCCTTCTCCACCATCACCACTGGAGAGTTCCAAGCCGATTGCGATGGGGATACCACACCCATTTGCAACATTCGGTCTAATTCCTCTTCCAGGGCTTTTTGCTTAGGGGGGGAGAGCGGATAGTAGCGCTGCTTGATGGGCTTGCTGTCGCCTGTATCAATCGTATGATATGCCAGGGATGTTCGCCCCAAGCCAACCTTTTCTGTGTTGATGGTATCAAATTTATTAATAATGCCAGTAATCTCCCGCTTTTGATCAGCGGTTAAATTGTCGTAATCCTCTAGACCACTGTTAAGAGACAGCGACTCTACAGGACTACGGTCGCTAAAGTGGGAGAAATTAATATTTTGAGAAATCAATTTATCGCCTAACTGAAATTGTTGCCAGAAGTCTACACCAAATATAAGGGCAGTAGTGATCTCTGGGACAACATAAAACTTAAGAATTCTAACAGTAGAATTGTAATTTATTGGCAAACATATGCAGCCAAGGCACTGCAAATGAGAGCCGTCTGCAGTAATTAAACTAAAGTCAGGGTTGATGCCTTTCAGCTCAAACCCTAAATCTAAAAAGGTATGGTGCGCCCCCTTACCCAGCACTGAGCAAGCCGCACCAGAATCTAGTAAACCTAAAACATTCAAGTCTAGGATCTTTACTACTAGATACGGTCTAACATCATTGTCCCGTTTAGTGAACAGGACCTTATCAGAGACATGTTCAGAGAGATAGGCTCGTACTGAACCGCGAGAAGATTTTTTAATAAGGCCCTGACTCACTAGTTTTTTGGCTGGTCCTTGCAATTGGGGCACTCGGGTGCTTTCACTCCCTTATGACCACATCGGAAACACACCAAATCCCTCGATTGTGTACAACTGTACGCAGTGTGGCCAGTCTCACCACAGCGGAAGCATTTGCGTTCGCTCGAGGTCGATGGTTTGGTCACGGCGGAGACCTGCTGAGAAGAATTTTGTACAGTTTTACTCTTTTTAGGGTGTAAGTCAGAGGTTATACTACATTTCTCTAAAACCGGTTCCTGGAATGCATCAGCCCTGGCACGTGCCAGTTCCAGTCGCTTCCCCAATCGCTTGAGGTCAGCAATAGAGTTGACATCATGAAGTGCCAGTTCTTTCATGTATTCGGGCCTAATATTGTGCATAAGGATGTCCAGTTGTTCCTCGCAGGGCAATCTACACGAAAGGCGAGAGAACATCGCCTGCATAGTTGCGAGGTAAACTCCTAAGGTCTCAGTTCGAGATTGGGTACGTTGCCTAATCTCATTACGGAGACGGTAATCATAATCAGGTATGTCAAAAGTCTCTCTCAACTCATCCAACATACCCTCATATGAAGTAAAATTATTTTTATTGGTACGGAACCAAGACAAAGCCGGGCCGTCCAATAGGTCAGAAAAAGAAACAAGTATTTTTTCTTTTGAGACTTCACGAGCAACTCGAAGCTCTTCTAATCTCTCAAGAAAGACACGAATACATGAAGATCCGTCGTATCTCAAATTAAAAGAATTTAAATTTATGGGTTTATCCCTAATTACAAAATTACCAAAATTATCAGAACTAATCGCGTTGGGTTGTGTCGAACGGCCCCCCTCCACTACAGGTGAGGCGTATACTACTGAATTACGAAGGATAGGCTCAGTTTCCTTCTCTGACCCATCAGTGTCAGAGTCGCTTACTGGTTCTGCCACAGACAGAACTTTTACCAAACGGTTACGGATGCTGGATAGCTCCGGACAGTCCAAACCACATCTAGCCAACCTATCGAGGAGATAATTCGCCCTAACTTCAACCCTATTCCGATTTTTATCTAAAGAGATGTCACCTGATGAGATGATACCCTCCAGTTCGCCGACCTTGGGCTCGCAGACCCCCAACTCAGAAGAGGCAACAGCAGGCACTGCCGCGCTGGCCTTTATGCTACCGCGCCGGGCAAGCCGCAACGCAGTGCGCAGTTCACCCCGCAGGCAGACAACCGAGGCTTCAGGATCCACTGGAAAACCCATGGCAGACAATTCATGAGAAAGTTCATCCTTTCTTAAATAGTTGATATATTTTAGCAGTTGAGCCATGATGTATCACAACTCAATTTCAGTTAACAGTATATAAAAAAAAAATCTATAATAGAATTACCCCAAGTATTATCTTGTTACAATGGTTATCACCAGTAAACGAATTACTGAGTGAGGTTCAATCTAAATTTTATAATGCAAGTACAATTTAGCTTAAAAAACTTAAAGTGCAAAATGTTAAAATTTTGTGAGGTAGAAAGCAAATAAAAAAATTGAATATAATAGAGTGACTCCAAGTATTATCTTGTTACAATGGTTATCACCAGTAAACAAATTACTGAGTGAGGTTCAATCTACATTTTATAATGCAAGTACAATTTAGCTTAAAAAACTTAAAGTGCAAAATGTTAAAATTTTGTGAGGTAGATAAAAAATAAAAAATTGGATAATTAATTTCAAATTACACAGTTAGGAAATAAAACATCTATGTGTTTTATGTCCACTATAAACAGAAGTTACTAATGTAGATTTTCAATCATTACTTTTAAATAACCGCTAGGGTATTAAGACAATTGAAAGTCTTTTGTCTATGAGGTATGATATACTGAAGTTACAAATTAAATTCTGAAATATAACTTTTAAGTACAAGGTTATGTATTAAGACAACTCAAAGTCTGTAGTATTCAAAGATACACAGAAATTCCAAGTAAAAGTTTGAACAATTATTTTCATACACAAGGTTGAAAATAATTCTATGTTCACAAAATAAACTGTAAAGTAATTAAAAAAGGTAAAATATTACTTAAATGCAGATACTGAATTCAACTGTTACTATTTAAAAGTTTGTGAGGTAGTTACCAGAAAATTATATTATATATAAAAATAACTTTCTGACCTTGAGCAATAACAGACAATGTCACTTACAAAAAACACATAGTTTGGAAGCAATAAAAAACGTTTAAAAAAATAAAAAGCTAAAAAACAAAAAAGAAGAATAAAAGATTGCCAAAATGTTACCCAAAGTGACCCAAATAGTGTCAGTTCTATATTTTTGAATTTTGAATTTTGTTGTATTTTCCTCGCCACCAAGGTGATGTAGGTAGGGCCGAGAAAAATACAGAAAAGGTAGAAAATTACTGCTTAACTGACCAAAGCACACCTAATACGTCCTGGCTAGTGATAGACGGAGTGCTTCTCTGAAGCGGGAATCCCTCAGACCCACACACACAGCGTACCCTCAGAGGTTAAGCCTACAGTTGGGAGCCATTTGTAACCATTTACCTTATGATAAACGGCTACTCACCGGCTTACCCAGCGGCAGGAACACGAGCTCAATCCCAGGGCGCCTTGTCTCAGAGGGGTTCGGGTATGGTACGGCTATGTGTGTGAGAGGTAAGGGGACACTTCAAAGAAACAACTCTTTTCTATTGCCTCCAAATTAGTTTAATATTAAAATATAATAAGTTCACAGAGAAAGTTGCTCAGGAATACAATAGTCTTCTTAAGATTAGATCCGGAAGAGACTTCGCCCCAAGGTGGACAAAGCACTCCTTAAGTTATTAGTTGAACTTTAGGGTTCAACACAAAAAAAATTAAATGAGGGTATATGTGAAAAGTCAAAATTAGTAACTATACGTGACCTAGGTGTCCTGGATCGTGGATGGAAGGCTAAACAGTTGTCTGCCCACTCGGATGCCCTGCGAGATGACGGGAAAACACCCTTGCTGATACTTGGGCCGCCACCGTAGACCCGATGGTAAGTGGATTATCTTCGACCGCCAGACACAGGCCGTGCAGTTCTTTCCCCGAACTATGAGCCCTTCAGACAAAATTATACGATGAGAATCATCTTAACTAAACTAAGCAGACTATATCGGCGCAGAAGAACATGAGCAAACTTACCAATAGTTGGGAAATGCACTGAATCTAACTTTAAATCACGACAGATACTTTTCGAACACAGAGACAAAGTTTAGTAACTAAACAGTTTGCAGGAGTTACCACGAGAACTGAAGACTGAGGATATGACCTCTAGGAGCTGCGATCTTGACTTATATAGACCCAAACTGAGAAACGTCTAGAAGTAAACACAATTTAAAATACATGGGTTATCTTCAATACATCTCTCAGCTGGTCTGGTTGGCATTCGACATAATGTCAGTACTGTCATATTTGACGTAAAGATCACAGCGGAACAACATCGATTTATACCAGCGCCATCCTGCGGCAACCAACGCGAAACCACCACGGTCACGCAAGCATCGCGCCAAGCGTCGCTGCTAAACAAAACAATAGATGGCATCAAATGAAATTTTAAGATCTTACAGAGCTTGTAAGAAAAGATATTAAATCGCTACATCTTATGGTCTAAACCGCTTCCAAAAACCATATTACCGCAGGAATCTGGTGACAAAGCTGCCGGAGACCAACTCAATTACACGCTAAGTGCTGACACTAAAGTACTATTTATATTTGCTTATCTTTGGACAGAATCAATATTATTTAATAATATAGAATATCGACTCACTGTAATAATAGTGTGTAAGAATGGAATATTGGTTTTTGGGATGAAGTTCTACGGGAATTGGTTAAATATATCCTACTAACATCACGTGTGTTTAAAATAAGAGCATAGAGGTAGGACACGACGGTATCTCCCGTCCGAACGAAGCAGTCCGACTGGGGTAGTACCTCGGCCCTACAGAACACCGCGGCCATAATAGCCATCGTGTTTTGTTCCCGCCGGTAAGTAGAGTAGCCAGAGCCCCAAACCTAGCACCCCTCCCCCCCTCTCCGGGGTCGGCAGTGCGATAGTGAAACAGGTAAGCCGTGTGCTTGTCTGCCACTTAAGTAGTATAAAAAAGGTTATCAGAGTTCATGTGAGTTTTGTTTGCATCATAAATTTGAAATATACAAAGCGCACTCATAAAATTTATTTCTGACTAACTTTTGGCCCACGGCTCCGCTGTGTGAAATTCTTTTTCCATTCCCGATTTCCCATGGGAACTTATTTCGGAGATAAAAGTGATCTATGTTTTATTCCAGACTATAATCTCTATACCAAATATATTCCTGTACCAAATTTCAGCCTGATCTGTTCAGCTGTTAAAGCGTAATTGAGTAACAAACATTTTCACAAACTTTCACATTTATTATATTAGTAGGGTTAGCAGAAAATATTTTTTCATAATTTTGTTTAAAAAAATATTCTTACAGAAATAATTTAATGTAAAAAATTTGAGCGAAAGCATTTCGTATTTCCAAGCTTTTCAATTCCACATCGATTGCGCCCAAACTCAACGAATTCAGCGTGCACGGTTCACCACTCAAGGATAAACGTGCAAGTCGCAGAAAATAAGAGAAAAATCAATCACAATAAGTTTGCCAACTTGCTACTTACAGGCCCGACTCGGTTTAAATGCTGAGAAAAGGTCTGGTCCCCAATTCTGCAATTTTTTGTTAAAGAAAGTCACTTTGTCTCCACTGATTTTCTAAAAAAAAACCTTCAATTTTAAACCTTAACATCATGAAAATAAAGTCCAAAAAAAATTGAGCATGAATTAAAATGTGTAGTAAATTTCATTTAATTTTAGACTTTAAATATATTAGTGATAAAGTCTAAATTTAAATGACATGTTTTTTGAGTTATTAATGCGTACAAAATTGCAGAATTGAGGTCCTGTTCAGTCGTCTAGAGATTTTGTTGAGAAAAAAAAGGAATTTGAAAGGGACTATTTGACGGATTTTTTTGCTAAAATATAAGTTTGTTTTATACAATTATCTAAGAGCTGTTGACTTTATTTTCACGCTCAGATAAGTACTTTGCATGATATACCTCCTAAAATGTACTGTGGATCCCGAAAAATCTATCATGTAGAAAATTAATTTTGAGAAATCATTCTACTAATATTAAGTATCAGTTTTGGAAAACTGCGCCCGTTCCCGTTAGTCATGGGAACCTATTCCCGGGAAAAAATTTTAGCCTATGTCTTATTCCAGACTATAACCTATCCCTGTATTAAATTTGAAGCCAATTTTAGCCGTTAGATCGTGATTGAGTAACAAACATGCAAAAATCTTCATTAACTTTCACATTTATAATATTAGTAGGATAGCATAACATAACATAAACTCACGCCTATATCCCCGAAGGGGTAGGCAGAGGCGCTAGCACCCACATTTTCGCCAGTTTATCTTTAGATCCCAATGTAATAGGTGGCGAGCCTATTGCCATTAACCGGGCACTTATAAACCTGCGATAAATACACACATAACTTCGAAAAGTATCGAAAATTCATTGGTGTGTGCCATGGTGAACCTGGGATCGAACCCGAGACCTCGTCTCAGCAGTCTATTACGCAGACCACTAGGCTACCGCGGTATTTTCTGTTAGTAGGATAGTAGGATTTATAAGCGCGAAAATATGTATGTATAGATATTTTTTAGTATTTCACGCGGGTGAAGTCATAAGCAAATAGCTAGTGGTATTAATTAAAATCTAGTTTTTTTTATACCACTTAGGTGGCAAACAAGCACTTAGCTCATCTGATGGGAAGCGGTCATCTTGGCCTGTGGCAACATTAGGGGCGTCACACTCGCGCTATAGATCATAATGCCCTTCTTGAAGAACCCCATATTTTAGACGCTAGTTAACTAAAGAAAACATAAATAAAATTGCAGCAATATATCAAATTGCGCATCAAGATTATATAATCTTAAGAAACATGGCGCGTCTAATTTGATTTTTTTTTCACGAATTACCATTTTTATAGGGCAATAAATTATAGAAAATCTAATAAACGTAATATAGTCCTAAGAAGCTGAGTACTCCTTAAGATGACCTTGAGATTTTATACTTACTTCTTTTTATTTTTTTATTTTATCCGTCAATTGATTGCACCCAGCTGGATCTTATGGTCTAAGAGCCGGTGAAGGTTTTTTTATATAGGACTTCACCTCGCCTGATGGTAAGCTAAAGGTAAAGCCTCAGAACCAGGGGTCACCACTACATACACCGATAGTGCCAGCTACAGTGGCGGCTATCAGCTTGACGGCCTCATCAACTGCTTTTTCACGCCCCTCTTAAAGGCGCCGGGACTATTTTTCTGCATCGACGGAGTTCTGTAGCTCCCCCGGACATGCTACGCCACCGAAGATTGATCTTCGCCCGTTTAATAACCCCATAAATGAAGCCATATTATCGTAACCATCATAAAAAAACACTCAACTATTCTCGGCCAGCCCTATAAAATTCCAATTTTCTTCTGAAAAACACTACCAATAAAATAGGGAAAAAAAAGCCGCCGAAACTACTATAGTGGGGTAACAAGAATTTATAGTAGGCACACAAATTAATAGACGCTTTCGAGAGCACCGTAAATTGAGACTTGTGTTCGACGCGTGGGTAATGTAACGTTCGATGGAGTGATAGACTGTTTGTTTTGGGGTTGCCAGTATTAAGGCTTTAGAACTAGAAGCGTTAGGTAAATAAATATGCGGGTAGGGCTAGATTTTCTTATCATTTTTTTTTATACTAGCGGTCACCGTGGCTTATGGACGTGTGCAACACTAAGAGTGACACACACGCACTGAATGGAAAGGGGGAGGCTGAGAAGGGGTGGGGAGGTTAGGAAGGGGTGGGGGAGGAGGGGTACAGTGAGCTCTGGCTACCCTACTTACCAGCGGGAACACAACACGATGGTTATTATGGCCGCGGTATTCTGTAGGGTGGAGGTACTACCACCGATTACCTAATGGTACTACCCCAGTCGGACAGCTCATTTCAGACGGGAGATACCGTCGTGTCCTACCTCTTAAAAATTGTTGCTTTATTACAGTAATAATTTATTTACTTTTCTTGTGACTAAATAGGTTATTATACCACATCGCAAAGTTAAGCAGTGCTGGCCAGGTCAGTCTTGGAATGGGTGATCATTCTTTCATCTCTCTCACTTGGCTGAAACTGAACAGTTTTTAACGCGCACATCAAGACCTTTTCTATAGAAAACACCACACCACCACAGAATTGTTACTTTAGTAAAAATCACTTTTCGCACTATCGAGCTTCGCGGTGGAGAACATTTGAAATTATGGGTATCGATGTGGCGCACTTTTGCACTACCGTGAGTCGCGTTTCGGTACTTTAGGGCTACAGTTCATCGCTATTTTGAGCTTCGAAATTCAGTATAATAGTCATTTTTTGCATGAAAGGTTTAATGACAGTAAAGGAAGCGAGTGAAGTATGTAAGGACAGAGGCAGATGGCGGATTGTTGTCACTGCCTACCCCGGAGGAAAAAAGATATTTAAATATTTATCAAATATTTATTAAAGCAATAGAGTGAATTTTACAGATGAATTATTATGTTTTAATAAAAAAACAGCTTACGAACCAACGCGAACTCTCGAAGAAATGGGTCTTCTCATAAGGTACAAGTTTATCTATAAGGAGGGATTTAGTACGACTCATTAGTGTTCGCTGAAGTACATGATTTTAGGGACTACCCTTGAGTTACCCTTTTCGATTTTACGTATAAAGATTTTAGATTTACCGAATTGGTATAAGACAACTGTGTTATATCTATACTATAAGAATGCAAAGCAGTCTAACTTGGAACTTCGATATCGCCATTGGTCATAATGACCATTGGTTGTGGAGGTCAGATGGCAGTCGCTCCACGGAAAATATCGAAGTTCAGCCGCATCACAGTTAGACTGGAAAGCCGACCCCAACTGAGTTGGGAAAAAGGTTCAGAGAATGAAGAATGCAAATCCGTTCCGGGGTGGAATACTGATCTCATCTCTGGGATGGCTCGGCACAGTACTTATTAGATAATCTCGACAAGTTGCAGCGACGTGCAGTCCGTATTATTGGGAGTCCAGAGGTCACGAATACCCTCGAGCCTCTACAGATACTTAGAGAAATTTCATCTTTGGCAGTTTTGCTAGTTTGCCGCACCATAAAGACTGGGAACTCTTTACCAGCGCATGTGTTTCCCTCCTCCTACAGTCCCGGGTCCTTTAAGCGGGGCATGAAAAAGCATTTGATGAGGCCGTCAAGCTGAGGGCCGCCACTGTAAGTAGCACTACCGATGTATGGCCATTAAAAAATACTAAGGTTATGATATGGATAGGTATGAGTACCTATCTTAAGTTTATTATTATATTTATTTTAACCAAATTAATTTTATATAAACTGAAAAATGAACTAAGGGCTTTTTTGTTGGAGAATGGTGAGAGCGAAAGGTGTGAAAGAGGGGATGATGCACGATGAGATTAAAGTTTTAAGTGGTAATGAATATGTTCGTAATGATGCTTATATATCAATATTAAAAAAAAAATAGATAGGTACCTACATAAAAAAAAAATCAAATACTATACTCGTATTTTGTAAGACAACAAGTATTGAGCGCTTATCTCGCCAACAAGCGTAATAGCTTGGCGAGTATTTGTCTGTCAAACTGCTATGAGATCTTCCATTTTATTTCGCTAAAGGTATACCCATAATGTTATATTTTCAGGTAAAAGGTAACGCCTTCAACATTTTCTCATAACAGCGCCAAAAGTTAACTAACATACACATACATATTTCATGAGAACCTTTCGAACAGATGGCGAGTTTACACTTCATTCGGTTTGATTTTACTTTTCACCTGCAGGGCGCGCTCGGTTCGCTTATTCTTGTAGAAATGGCCTCTCTTATTTTTTATACTACATAGGCGGCAGACAAGCACATGGCCCACCTGATGGGAAGCGGTCACCGCCCAAGCAGCAAAGCAAACGCTTGAGCGTTAGAAGAGAGTTTGCCTACTTCATAATACAGAAATAAGATTTGAGGACCACCATAATACAGCTCTAAGCTGTATTAAGTAAATGACGGTGTGCAAAATGCAGCTATTGTACAGCTTTAATACTAAAATGAGATTAAAGCATTACAGGAAACTTAAAGCTGTACATGACAGTTATCATACACTGATTTAGAACTTTAAGCGTACTTTGACTCTTAATACAGACTTACTACAGTTAGAGCTGAATAATTACTCCTAAACCGACATTATAACACTATGATATCTTTTCAACGCTCTCATAAAGCTGTAAGAAAGCGTTAAGTGCTATATTGGCTGCTTTTTAGGTGTTCATTACGCTTAGTTGCTGCTTGGGTATAGACGTGTGCAACACTAAAGGTGTCACACACGCGCTGCCTACCCTGAAGGGAAGGGGAAGGGCTATGTGTGAAAGTTGATGCTTAGCTGTCAAATAGCAGTTATTTTTATATAATGTCCTATGACTGCTGGGTACGGGTCCCCTCTCCTCTAACGAGAGAGTTGAGAGAGTTTAGACCTTAATCCACACACGCTGGCCTAATGCGAGTTGGTGGATCGGACATGTCCTTAGACTTTCTTCTAGGACATGTAGGTTTCCTCACGATGTTTATCCTTCACAGTCAGCAGATGTGATTAGCACATATAAATTCCACAAATTGAAATTCACATTAGTACTGTCCGGTCGGGTTCGAACTCGATACCTCCGAGTAAAGGCCGCGTCCTTATCCATTCAGTTACCATCGCATCGTAATGACTACCATAGCTGTTCATTTGGCAACCGGGACCATGATTTAACCACCCAGATTTTTTTTTTAATGTCCGTCATGTCAACATGACTTCACCTCGCCTGATGGTAAGCTAAAGGCAAAGTCTCTGTAATAGGAGTCACCATTGCAAACACCGATTACCACCGATAGACATATTCATGAATACAAATATTTGCACTGAGCAGGAATCAAACTCACGACCACGATGTAGTCGATTGCTCTACCGCCACACCATGGAGGTTGTATAAAGTAGATCATTGCTATTTATTCTCGTTAATTTGATGAAAATCGGGAGTGTATTTGCTTTTAATCTGGGCCGACCCTCCACTATTTTGATACGAGAGGGTCGGCTTACACGATTCTACCGAGTGTATTCATTTAGAGAAATTTGTTGTTGAACCCTGAAGCTTTTGTATTAGTAATGGGTTTTGTATATATAAGGCTTATGAGTTCAAAGTTTGCTACTTTTTTTTTACATAGGACACGTCAAAATGACTCTACCTCGCCTGATGTTAAGCGAAAGGCAAAGTCTCAGGACTTTTGTAAAAAGATCCTGAATTCTTAGGCGTAGCAATAGGTAACATGTGTAGGTGCTAACTCACGCGAATTACCAAATCACAAGCGCGCGAGTTGGCGAATAAATAAAAAAAATGTTGTGCTCAATCATTATTTTATAATATCGATATTACACAGTATTCCTATTGTACTAATATCCTTCTTGAATTAACTGTCACAGGTTCAAATCCCGTCCTAGATAATAACTTGAAAGTTATTCATCAAAACACCAAATTTAAATCTCCTTTTTTCAAGTCGGTTAATAATACTAAAACCTTCCCTATAAAGTAACAAATACTTTCCTGAAAACCTCATCAAAATCAATTAAATCAAACTACACGTAAACTTCAAGTTAAATATTCTACACAGCGCTCCCTAGACCCAAAGTAAGCATAGTTTAACTAGCTTATGTTATGGGTTCTAGAATGCTGATAAACATACTTACATACACTTTTTGTAAATACATACTTATTATACATAGAAACACCCAGTCCAATGCAAATAGATATATTCATGCATACAAATATTTGAAATGAGCGGGCATTGAACCCGCGCCCCCTGCATAGCAGTCGCATGCACTACCGCTACGCCACAGAGGCGTTCGGTTAAACTGTGTACCTCCTTTTAAAGTCGGTTAAAAATGATTAGCACCCACTACATCTGAATAACCCAAACACAAAAATAACCGTACTTTACCCACGAGATACATTTTCCGTCATTTTGATAGATACCAGCCGTATTTTAACCCTATATTGATATGGGTACAAAGGGCCCCGTTTATCACACGAAATGGGAAGGTATTTGCGAAGCAACGGGGGGTTGGAATCGGAGTACGAAACGTGATTCCAGCTCCGAAAATATCCCGTGATTGTGTGTTATAAGAATGTCTAATAAAAAATATGGCGGATTCGGTTTTTTCTTTTCAAAGTCAAAGTCAAAGTCAAAAATCATTTATTCTGTATAGACCATTTTAAGCGGCACTTACAAAACGTCAAATTATAAATATTTAAAACTAGAAGTAAATGGACCACCGGTTCGAAACGCGGCCCAGACCTGAGAAGACTCCGGCAAGAAACTCAGCGGGCTGTTTTTTTTTTTTTGGTCTATTTACAACAATTGCCTTAGTCTAGATACAATGTTATTTCGAGTAACATAGTTGAGTGAACAGTTCATTTCCAAGCTTCTTTATCATCTAAATTTTCTTGTGGATTGTAGATAAGGATTGATGAAAGTGGCGAATACTGTTTGATTGATATGAAATATCAGCCCTATTTTTTTTATACTACGTAGGTGGCAGACAAGCACACGGCCTACCTGATGGGAAGCGGTCACCGTGGCCTATGAACGTGTGCAACACTAAGGGTTTCACATACGCGCTGCCTACCCTGAAGGGAAAGGGATATTACAGTCTATTATTAATATTTTACCTATTATATTCGTGTTAGAAATTAATAGTGACAATTTTGAATAAGTAATACTAGTTAGGTATGCGTGAGTCTGTGTTTCCGGAAAGCTTTTTTTTTTTTTATATAGGACACGTCCAAATGACTCCACCTCACCTGATGGTAAGCGAAAGGCAGAGTCTCAGGACTGGGGCCACCACCACATACACCGGTAGTGCTACAGTGGCGGCCCTCAGCTTGACGGCCTCTTCAAATGCTTTTTCACGCCCCGCTTAAAGGCCCCGGGACTATAGGAGGAAGGAAACACATGCGCTGGTAAAGAATTCCAAGCCTTTATGGTGCGGCAAATAAAAGAGGCACCGAACCGCTTGGTTCTTGATGGAATTGAGCTATAATAACCTGGGAATCTTTAAGTCAAGAGTGAACAGGTTGCTTTTAGGCAAGCGTGCTCCATCGTCGACCACATCGTCGCTTACCATCAGGTGAGATAGTGGTCAAACGCGGGCTTATCTATACTAATATTATAAAAAGGTAAAGTTTGTGTGTTTGTATATTTGTTAAATTGTAAGGGGTAATCTCGGGATCTATTGAATCGATTTTAAAAATTCTTTCACCAATAGAAAGCTACATTATCCGTGAATGTCATAGGCATAGGCTGAATATCATCACGCTACTACCCAAGGGAGCGGAGCAATAATCATAAATGTGAACAATTCCGGTAGATTCCCATACATTTTAGGAAAACTTATAAATTATGAGCATATTAATGTGAGTTAAAAAGAGTGCATCGGGCGAAGCCGGGGTGGGTCAGCTAGTCGACTATAAAAAAAAGTTAAAATAGCTTAACTGTTAAAAAAAAAACACATGAAAATTCTTTACTTTGCGTACATCGCACACATACAGACAAGCAAGAATCTCAAGAAAAAATGTGGACAAAATCATTAATTTAACACACCCTAAATATTTTTTAAATATCTCCAATACAGACAACTAATTCAGAATGTTAAGGGTGACTACGATACAATACATCCTACAATCAGAACAGTTCCACTCCACTACTGTCGAATATAAACCTCCAAATGGATACCCGTAACGACCGTCGTGCCAATACATTCGCTTCAAAAAGCAACTACAAAATAAATATAGATATTTTTTCCGCGGTATCGCACGCAACAGCCCACTGTGTGATCGAGGCGGACAAGCCCATAAATCTTTGCATAGTGGTCCGCTTGGTCTACATTCATTTTGTTTTTACAACTACCCTCCATTCTGTAGGCATTTTAATCACTCGAAATTTTGTATTCTCGTTCGTGAACCTATAAAACTTGTGGATCGCATTGAACATGAGACTGTGTCACAAAAATGACGGCGGCTAACCATGTCTAATTAGTGATTTTTTTTTATATCGGTCACGTCAATATGACTTCACTTCGCCTGATTTTAAGCTAAAAGTACAGTCTCAGGACTTTTTTATCTATACTTATCTGTATATATAAAAATGAGTCCCTATTTCCCTTGGTCACGGCATCACGCGTGAACGGCTGGACCAATTTGACTGAAAATTGATGGGGAGATAGCTTAGAACTAGGAGACGGACATAGGATACTTTTTATCCTACCACGGGGACGAAGTATGCCACAGGAGAAGCCGCGGGGCACAGCTAGTCTATAAGAAAACTGTAAAGAGGTCAATTCTGTACATTGAATATATTTACAAAATAACTATTGGGGGATGATTGGTGATCGATACTAATGCAAAAAATGCAATCAGTAATTTTTTTGTCTTTCTGTCTGTCTGTCTGTCTGTCTGTCTGTATGGATTAAAAACTACTGGAGGGATTTTGATGAAACTTGGTACGATTATAGTTCATACTTCTGGGCAACATATAGGCTACTTTTTATACAAGCTGATACCCGCGGCTCCACCTGCGCGTCGTTTTTAAGTAGGTTATCGTTTTTTGGTCATATCTCCGGTTCTACTCAACCAAATGCAACCAAATATATCTCAAATTTTAAGTCTAAGCAAGACCTTTCTAATAAAACAAACCGCATCAAAATCCGTCCAGTACTTTTTAAAAGTACACGTTTTTTTACAGTACACGTAAAAAGTGTGAACAATGACCCAAATCGAAAAAAAATTGAACTTACCGCCGTCTTATAAGCGACACGTATTGACGTAGTTTGCATTAAAATCGACTAAAATGGATAAACGGCTCTAGTGTCTTGTCGGTAAAGCAGTTTTATGGTTATTGAGCATGCGTAAGCTTGTCAGTGCAAACTTTAATGGCGGGACAGTGAACTATCGACATAACTACAAACTTTCAAGTTACAGTTTTTAATTTTATATGTATTCAGTCGTGACAAGTGTGTCATTGCCCTGCCTGCCTGCGTTCCGTCCCTAAATTTTATAGGTTCACGTTCTCGTTTTCGATGGAACAATTTGTATTGATTAAGCTGTGTTTGGCTTCGTATTTTATTATTAATATTTATGCTTTATTTCGGTTAGTAATTAACGTATTTCGAGACAGGTGTAGCCGTTGTTAATTATAGTCTGGGCATGGTATTAACATTGATTCGGTTATAATACATATGAAGTAGGACTTAGTGAATTCTAATCCAATTTTAAATGAATAATATTTATGTGTGCTAAGCTTTTTAGGGTTCGAATTCGGCCAGACAGTATCAATGTGAATTTCACTTTGTGGAATTTATGTGTGCTAATCACATGATTTACCATCTGCTGACGGTGAAGAAAAAACAATGTGAGGAAACCCACACATCCCAGAAGTAATTCTAAGGACATATCCGATCCACCAACCCACATTGGGCCAGTGTGTGTGGATTAAGGTCTAAACCCTCTCAGCTCTCTCGTTAGCGGAGAGGAGTCCCGTGCCCAGCAGTGGGACATAAATGGGTTGCCATCAACGTATTTTGAGGCAGGTGTAGGCGTTGTTTATTATCGTCTGGGTATAGTATTATATTGATTCGGTTGTAATACATATAAAGTAAGGACTAACTGAATTCTAATCCTATTTTAAATGAATAATTATTATTTATGCGTGCTAATTCTTTTAGGGTGTAAAAGAGTACCTTTGAAGTTTAACTAATTTTAAAGGATTATTGAAACAGATTTCAACGAACTATATCGAGATTAATTATGTGATATTTTATTTAATACTTCATACTTTAGACCATTGGTTGTGGAGGTCAGATGGCAGTCGCTCCACGGAATATATCGAAGTTCAGCCGCATCACAGTTAGACTGGATAGCCGACCCCAGCTGCGTTGGGAAAAAGGTTCAGAGAATGATGACTTCATATACTATAATTATTAAAAATAGTGTTGTATACCTCGATGGCTTGATCACAAAACATGTTTTTTATACCACTTAGGTGGCATACAAGCTCACGGCCCACCTAATGGGAAGCGGTCACTATGGCTTATTGGACGTATTGACACTGTATTCACTCCAGGTTTTTCTTGTTCCAGGAGAAACCATAACACCAGATAACGTCACCATCACTCGAGTACTCCCCCTCACTGTGACGAGGGAGGAGTTGGGAGGGGAACTCACGTGTGTGGTGTCCTCAGCTGCGCTTGATGCTGATATTGTGAAGAAAATCAAACTGGATGTCAGAGGTGAGTGTTGTATATTTCAATTTTCAATTTCTCTTTTCAATTTCTTTATTTTTCAAAATAGTGCAACGTAATTACATCTTTTTGATGTCAAAAACTACTTAATACTAAGTTTACCACCGCTTCCTAGGCGCTAGTGGAGAAGAAACGGCGCAACAAACTCCACTGCTGCATTTTATTTCATTATAATTATTATCACTAGCACTATCTTTCGCGGCTTTGCCCGTGATATTTTGATCCCCATGGGTGCCATGGGGATCAAAATATCAGTATTTAACCCAAATTTACCCGTTATTTATTAGTTCTGCTCCGCTCGACTAAGTAGCAGCGTGATGATAATAGCCTATATATTTCTTCAATAAATGTGCTATCAAACACGAAAATAATTTGTCGATTTGAACCAGTAATTCCAGAGATAAGCGCGTTCAAGCAAACAAATTCTTTAGATTTATAATATTAGTACCCTGAAGAGCACCTAGCTGAAGATCACCTGCGCGAATAGTAGCCTAGCCTAGTCCACAAAGAGCACAAACACAGCAAGTCAACATTTTTGGCAGGTGCTCTTGGTGGACTACTCCCAAAAAATGTTAGTTGGAAAAGTAATATGATACGTACATACATACAATGCTCACGCCTTCTTCCCTCCGGGGCAGACAGAGACAACAGACCGCCATCTGCCTCTGTCCTGACATACTTCACGCCTTTCATGCAAGCCCGCCAGTTACGAGTGCGGTTTTAGTAATATGAGTACCATACATTCTTCAACTAAAACTGGCTATCCGTTTAAAAAAATTCTAAGAATTCCAAAGAGTCCTGTTCGCATAATTGGGATCATTAATAAAATGGTATCAGTAGACTTAATGAAAATTTATTCGCTCACAAAATTAAACATGAAAAAGTCACCGAATTTAACGGGTG
Organism: Lithosia quadra; assembly: GCA_963576445.1. Classification (NCBI taxonomy): domain Eukaryota; kingdom Metazoa; phylum Arthropoda; class Insecta; order Lepidoptera; family Erebidae; genus Lithosia; species Lithosia quadra. The sequence continues at coordinate 971,481 of OY754900.1, read as the reverse complement.
GGATTAGGGCTGGGGGCAGAAAGTTTTCTATTAGGGCGAGTGTAGACTTACCGATCCGGTACGGTTTGTGTAATAAACAAATCGGTGCTTTTGTCTCCATTTATCTTAAGAAAAAAAAATTGGTTGTCTGTAAAGTCGGTTTACGGACGATAGATTTACGTGATAACGTCATAATCATTATTTTATGTAATACTAGCGACCCGCCCCGGCTTCTCACGGGTGCAATGCTGATACTAAATTAAATACACTACAGAAGCGGAACCTTACTCACACACCGTCACAAGCCAACGCTTTGACTCTGGCCTCACTGCTTGGGCCTCTCTATCGCTTGTTGCGCGCTCTCGCTTGCACGCACAGGCTCAGGTGGAACGTTACTATGGAACGTTACTATTTTTCATGAGTGTTGCTGGTATTATCAATTTATAAGACGTTATCACGTCAAAAAAGAATACCGACTTAAAAATTACCGAGATTACCGAAAAGATATTATACTTACACAGCGTTAAGCCGTCGATCCCGTTTGCTATAAGAACATCTATGGTAGTCCTTACGGGAGGTTAAAGTTTTCAAAAGTCCGACAATTAGTCTTACTACAGAACTTCGATATCGCCAGTGAGTTGTGGAGGTCAGATGGCAGTCGCTTCATGGTAAATATCAGCCATTTTGTAGTTAAACTGCACTTTTCTCAACAGGTGTTGAGAAAATTTCTATGCTGACAAAGAAGAAGACTTTGGTCTCTTCACTAAAAGCACAGAATCACTCCAGTGAACTCTGGTCACCCTACTTGCCACCGGGAACACAATCCTCCACCCTCCAGGGTCGGCAGCGCGTGTAGGTATAACGCCCCTGGTATTGCACACATCTATACGCCACGGTGGCCACCTATGTGATATAAAACAAGCTGCTGTTTAAAAAAAACCTTTTTAAAAACAAGCTTTTATTATTTACAATATTCCATTGTCATGAGACTTACATACATTAACACCAGAAGTGGTCGAAAAATGGCTTGCAAGATTTGATTACAGAAAAGGGACATGTAAAACTAAATAATAAAATAAGTAGTTTTATCTATAAAAACGATCCAACTGACTTAAGTACAACAACAGTGTATAATCACCCTTAGCAGCGAGGGATAGGAGGTTACTCTTAAGGGACTTTGTCTGTTAAAGGTTGATACGTCTGGGGAACTTGAATTAGTGAAATGTATGCTTTAATCAATTTAGGGCTGTTTTCAAATATGAGCTAATTAATTAAGACCTTTTTAGGTATAAGAGCGTCAAAAAGGGTACTACAACATGTGTATAAGCGCTGTACGCCTGAACTATCGACAAGGGTACCGTTTTTTTTCTCATTCAGATTCAGATTTCAATTTTATGTTTGTAACCTTACATAATACGTGATTTATGTCTTTCTACTATCGAAAATTAAATCCAAATATATTTAACCGCTTATATTTAACTTGACCTGTTTGTTTAGGTCATAACTGATAGTTGAGAATTGACCCCTTTCCCGTGGACGGATTGTTCTGATATTTGGCACATAGCTTCATTCGTTTGGCACATAGGTTGGCTGGACCTCGATATTTTCCGTGAAGCGACTGCCATCTGACCTTCACAACCCAATGATGACATTAGGCGATATCGAAGCATTGCAGCTAGACCGTTGTTGTTGGACTTTTTAGGGCTCCAACTACCCGCAACGACTGCCATAGATGTTTGTATGGCAACTGGGACCGACGGCTTAACGTGCTCTCCGAGCACGACCAGACCAATGCAAATACCCATATTCATGCATATTATTTACACTGAGTGGGGATCGAACCCGCGCCTTCTGCCCAGTGGCCACGTTCACTACCGCTACGCCACAGAGGCTGCCAATTTTATGAAATTACTTGTTCAATCGGCCAACTATTAGTTACCTTCTAGTTACCAGTTTTACAACTGTAACAAGTTTCATATGTTACTCTCTATAGCTATTACGAAGTTCGAACCCTAAAATCAAACGATTTTGAACCCAAAACTGAATCCAACTGTCCAATAACTGAAGTTTGGTCCAGACTAGGGTTGCCACAACCAACTTTTTACGACCTTTTAGTTTAGAGGTTTATCTTGTGTATGTAGAAGTTATTTCCTTCTTGTGGTTACTGGTGGTAGAAATTTGATGGCACAAATTTGTCACAAAATTCGGCCGGATAGGTACCACCGTTCATGATTGTGAAAAACCCTCCATAGTAATCAAATCTCGGTTAGATTGCACTAAAGTGGGACCGGTGGGTGTCACGCGGTGCTGCGACGACAATCCTCTTTTGATGAGGCCGTCAAGCCGAGTGCCACCATTGTTAACATGGTACGTGTATGTAATGGTGAACCTCTTTTCTGAGGCTCTACCTTCAGCTTACCATCAGGCGAAGTGAAGTCAAATTGATGTGTCCTATACATAAAAAAGGGAAAATTTCCTAGAAACAAAACCCAAATTGCCAAGAATCAAAGTCATAATAATAGTCAAAGCTGTCAGAGACATTAATCGGAAATTTGACAACCCTAGTCAATTTGAAACTTGTTTATTAATTGTCAATTTATCGGCTAATACACTGTTATTGGATAGGCAAGGGATGCCACCCCCAGGTCGTATTGGGCTAGTTTCAAAACTTAGGTCGGTTTTGTCTTTATTGGTGGAAGTTTATGGTTGATACAAGATCTAGAGGCAAGTAAAGTAAATTTCAAACTGTATTCAAGTGAACTAAGTTCGTTGGGAATTCATTGGGAATGAAAATTTCGACAGAATATTATATGAAGTAGTTTGTTGGAAAAAGTTGGGAGTTAACCATTGATTTTTAAAAGACTCATATTATCTACACAGTGCTATAATATAAACATTTGTAGGAGGTAGGACACGACGGTCTCTCCCGTCATAAATGAGCTGTCCGACTGGGGTAGTACCTCCGCCGTATAGAACACCGCGACCATAATAACCATCGTGTTGTGTTCCCGGTGGTAAGTAGGGTAGCCAGAGCTCACTGTACCCCTCCTCCTCCCATCCCTTCCTAGCCTCCCCGCCCCTTCCCAGCCCTCCCCCTTACCTTTCCCATCGCACCCCGTCGCAGGAAAAATGGAAGGATGTATGGGCTTTTTTAATATTACTACTTATTAATAATAATAATCCATGTAATAAAGACAATAAAATATTAATTTCATTATACTCGTATAGCACACCTCTATATTTTACACATAGGAGTATAATATCGGGCCAGTGGTAACAAACTCGGGTGCTACACTATCGACCAATTTTCATGACCCACCCGATAAATTGAGATTCGATATAGCTAATAAGTGGCAAGTTAGTATTATAGTAGGGATGGGCATGTGATAAAAAATATATCGATATGATTATTTTTTTATGCTATTTAGATGGCAGACAAGCTCACGGCCCACCTGGTGGGAAGCGGTCACCGTTGTCTATATTCACGTGTGCAACATCTTTAAATATTAATCGATAGTAAGGAACCCTTCGTGCGTGAATCCAACTTGTGTTTGGCCAGTTTTATTCAATTCTGTTCCATTTCACACCTAGTTCTGTCCTCAATATCTTTGTCCTCATTTTGCCCACACTCTTGTGAGTTTCTTATCAGATGCTTGTCATTAAGGTGTGGCTAGTTAGACAATAAATAGATTGAGGTTAAGGGAAAGTGGACTCTGGACTCCAAGGTACTCGGATGTGACCGGGACTAATGCTAGGATGATTATGACGAAGGTTCAAGACTCTTAACATTATGAAGAATTTTTCTTATCTTTAACCTCACAAAGGGAGGTTCCCAATTCAACTGTATTTTTTTTATGTTTGTTGTCAGAACTTTTGACTGGGTGAATCGATTTTGATGATATTTTAATTTATTTAAAAGCCGGTACTGCGGGGTGATCCCATTTGAAACTGGTCAAATTGAATTATTGTTCTTTTTTTGTAAAAAATATTTTATTTTACCCAAAACAATCCTACTATTTGTTACTCTTTCACGTAAAAACTACTTAACGGATTTGGATGTAATTTGATACAGGGATAGATTTGAAGTAGCTACAGTCAGCACAATACATCATAAATATTCACATAGATATACGAAAGTAATGTACGAAGGGTTTAGCGGCAACTTTTTATACCCATAACGACTGCCATAGATATTTGTATGGCCGCCGAGATCAATGAAATACTATTAGTTATTCAGTGTCAAGGGCTTAACGTACTCTCCGAGGTAGGTATAGAATAAATTAATTAAGAAACCGAAATATTCTTAAAGATAGATAATTGTCCTTATCCCCAAAACAGTCTCTAAGTCAAAACAGATTCACGTCTAATAAAATAATTAGGTTAAGTAACATTTCTTGATCCATCTAGCCACAACTTGACGTCGAAGATCCTATCTGTCGCCCCTCGTCAGCCGCCATCTTGAGCGGCGGCGGTCGGATTATTGGATTTTAACACTATTTGTCATTACTTTAAGAGAACTCTCTTAGAACTTACGATTATCAGCTTTATGATATTCCAGGTATTATAAACAACAGGTAACTCAGACAGATGTGGCGAAATACTACCCGAATTAAACATACCCCTATGTTACAAATACTTCTTTACCCCAACACAACGTACTAACACTACGACATATGCACGAAGCGCTTTGCCGTACATAATGCGTACAGCTAAGGAGTGGAATTCCTCGCCTGAGTCTGTGTTTCCGGAAAGCTATAACCTGGGAGTATTCAAGTCACGAGTGAATAGGATCCTTCTAGGCAAGCGTGATTCATCGTAGACCACATTGTCACTTACTGTCAGGTGGGATTGAGGTCAAACGTCAACATCGGTCAACATTTTTGTATAGTGCTAAAGAAAGTCTACAATATGAGGTTCTTCAAGAAGGGCATTAGAAGGTTTTTCAGGGTCGGCAGCGCGAGTGTGACGCCCCTAGTGTTGCACACGTACATAGGCCACGGCGACCGTTCCCCGTGTGGACAAATTTTGAAAATGGTCTACGTGTTGTTCTTTAGCCCAACACGCAGATTATGCTGTTGTGGATGAATTATTGCAAATATTATATCTTACTTGTCCCGTCGCTTGCTGTATCAGTTAACAGATTTTTTAGTCCAAACATAGAAATTTCTGTTCGTTTTGGTTTGAAATTTTCCTATCCCATGAATTAGAAACCTCGCTCTGTGGGACTCCTATTTCTTCGCACAATATTTCAAGTAACCTATACAATTGCTGGGCTATAGAAGCATTTGTAATCCCACCATTCTCACCGAATAACTCTGGCAAAAGCCGAGGCAAATCCGTGGCATTTTGTGGACCATCAGTTTATCACGGCCCCATTTAGAGAGGACTCCGACAAGAAACTCAGAGGGATTTTTCGCCGTTAATTTATAAACATGTTTACTTAACCTAATTACTATATATTTTGATTAAGTAGCCTAGTTCCTGTAGCTTGTTTATATCCAAATAATTTTTAATTTTATAATATCATCTTTGAGAGTAATTAGATTGTACATGTAGAGAGGATGGATGAAAGAAGATTGTTGAAACAGATATATAGGGCGAGGGTGAATGGACAACCCTCTAAAGATCGACATAAGCTTATGTACGAGTATGTTAAACAGATCCAGGACGTTTTAGACAAAGGCCAGGTCAAGAGTACCCGCTACCAGCGTGCGTGTATGAAAACTACACTCGAGAGCAATGAATCCGGGTCACTTAAAGAATCCTAAAAATCTCGGAAACTAAAAATGCTAGGTTAATGCAATAAATTGTATTTAATAGACAATGTAATACTCCTTAAATGAAGGTATTAAAACTTCTTAGTTATTGTAAAGTTATATCATGAAAAAATCAAATTTGAAAAAGGGCCACTTTCGAAGATGGAACTACGAAATTACAGCATTTGGTTTTGCTTTTGTTTGTAATCTGTCATTTATGTGGGTACATAAACCATGTTGATAGTGCTCTATATTCATTATTCAAGCTGAAATTATGTCGCTTACGCCTGAAGAATGCACCAGAATACTTACAATGCTGGAAACCGGCCGGAGTCAGCGCGATACAGCCAGGACTGTCGGTGTGTCGCTGTCAACAGTACAAAGAGTTCTCCGACGTTACGAAGAAACTGGTTCTAACCTACGCAGACCAGGAACGGGCAGAACCAGGTGTACCACAGCACGAGAAGACCGATACTTGGTGAACACCATGCTTCGAAATCGCTTTCTCACAGGAACTGAACTCACCAATCAGTTTCGACGCCTCGGAGGAAGTAACCCAAGTGCATGGACAGTAAGACGTCGGCTTGCTGAATCTAACTTAAAACCCCTTAGACCTGCAAACGGCCCTAAACTGCGTGGGCATCGTATTTCGAGACTAAGATATGCCCAGAGCCACGTAAATTGGAGTATTGAAGATTGGTCAAAAGTTATGTTCTCCGACGAATCAAAATTTATGCTCTACAAGCACGATGGAAGACACAGAGTGTATCGAAGACCAGGGGTAAGATTCAAGCAAGCATGCATCGAAGAAAAAGTAGCCTACGGTGGTGGGTCTGTACTTGTGTGGGCCGGAATTTCTTCTGAAAGTCGCACAGAGCTGGTGATCATAGAAAACGGCTCTTTAACTAGCGTAAGATATGTGGAAGAAATCCTCAATGATCACGTTGGTCCATTTATGGTCAATTTAGGTGAGGATGCTATATTTATGCATGACAATGCCCGACCTCATACAGGTAGGATTGTGAATGACTACCTTCAAGAGATGAACATTACTCGTATGGAGTGGCCAGCGCGCAGCCCGGATATCAACCCGATCGAGCATGCTTGGGACGAGCTAGGCAGATGCGTAAAACAACGAAACCCTCCCCCAATCACGCTTCGTGAGCTCAAAATTGCTCTCACAGAGGAATGGGAGAATATTCCCCAAAATCGTATAAGGAACTTGGTGTACAGCATGCCAAACCGCGTAAACGCAGTAATGGAAGCACGAGGAGGCAATACGAAGTATTAAAATTCAAGAAAATCGTAATAAAGTTCAAAAATTTCATGTTTCCTATTTTTGTTTTAAGGAGAGATCAGCAGTTTTTTTCTTTATGTAATTTTGTGTTAATAAAATGTATGGTGACTCATATTTTTTTTACTTTCATTTAAGGAGTATTACATTGTCTATTAAATACAATTTATTGCATTAACCTATCATTTTTAGTTTCCGAGATTTTTAACATTCTTTAAGTGACCCGGATTCATTGCTCTCGAGTGTATTATGAAAGTTGAAAAAGCAAAAGGCCTATGCCAAGCTAGTACCACATCATCACTTATCATCAGGTGAGATAGTGGTCAAACGTGAGCCTCTATCGACTAAAAAAAAACATTAAAAAACTGTATACAGAAATAAACAACGGATGAGTTCGAAGGTTCGATTCCCGCTCAGTGTAAACATTTTTATGCATGAAATATGTCTATTTGCATTGGTCTGGGCTTTTCTCTGTATAATAATATTATGTACCTATGTATTTACATAAAAAATGGTATATAATTATGTGTATCCGCATTCTAGAACCCATAACACAAGCTAGGTAAACTATGCTAACTTTCGGTCTATAGAGCGCTGTGTAGAATGTCGTAGAATATTTATTATTTTATTATTTAAGTGAAATTACTTTATTACTTTTGGGAGAGATTTTTTATGCAAGCTTCTATTTACTAGAAGCTTGCATAAAAATTTTTTCCCAAATACGCATTTTAAACCCAAATTCTAACCAAAAACCCCCATATATTCTAGTCACGATTACTACAAATTATTTTCCCATCGCAGCTATCGACACCTACCCATCACTACGAGTAATGGGGTCGAAAATTTTACCACCTTGCAATACTGGGGGTCGATACCATCTCCGTCGTGTTGGACACTACACGCTGTGCTTGTATGTTGCGGTTAGATGTGGAAATAGGAATTTCGGTGTTATTTTTTATAATATAACTAGCTGTTGCCCGCGGCTCCGCCCGCGTGGATGTCGAAATCCGTTTCAAAAACTATCCTATCTCTCAAGTTGGATCGAAATGCACATGGTGTGCGAATTTTATTATAATCGGTTAAGTGGTTTAGGAGTCCATTGAGGACAAACATTGTGACACGAGATTTATATATATTAAGATAGTATCTACTTCGATACTATTATAAAATTCTATAGTAGCTGTCTATACATTGGAGATATATAAAAAAGTACTTGAGTTATTTGAACGACTCTGAACACAAAGTTTTTTTGGAAGTCTGTTTATCTATTCGCGGTGAACGCAAAAATTACTGAACTGATTTCAATGCATTTTTTGTTTCAAAGGTCTCGGCCACAATTAAAATCTGCCAAGCGTCTGATTGCAATTGGTTGAGTAGAATTGCCGATATGACCAATGATAACAAATATTCGCGTGGGTGAAACCGCGGGTATAATATTATTATAAAACTGACTGAAGTTTGTTCGTTTGTTAATTTAATAAGGACCGCACTGAGCGGTCCAGCCTTAATTCTCCAATAGAAAGAAAGAAAGGAAGAAAGCTTATTATTATTAATTTGTTAATAATCTTCAAAATAGTTGTCGCTATGGGAATCAACTGAATACGCCCAAGATTTAATGCCTGATGTCTGAATCAATTGAATACGCCCAAGATGTTATGTCTAATGTCTGATATTTAATCTAACTGCGACATAATATAGAAAGGATAAATGAATTAAGAGGCTTAATATACACCAATTTGTCGTCTAGCTAATTCATTTGGTCTTGTCATATGAAATATTAACGCACTTACATTATTAACTAAGTATATTGTTTTCTGACTGCCTCAGTGGCGCTATGGCAGTGAACACGACTGATACTTCGTTCTAGGTTTGATTCCTACTTTTTCTTGTAAATGTAATTTGGAATATGATTTAAAGATCCTTTTTTTATCGTGCCAAAATCCCCACGGATAACAACCCTATGTTACCCACATGTTGGCATCAAACCAACTAAAACCGCACGCAATTTCAAAATTTTCAGGCCAAAAAATTACAAGAAATAAGTTAAAAAGTTTGCATAAAGAGACAAAAAATTTTTGGACATAAATGTAAAATATTAAGTTAATAAAAATAGTACAGGAAACTATTAATTATACAGAAAGGCGTAAGGCATAATTTTATTACTGCCTAATGCCTTACGCGTTTTCGCCCTACTCCATAGCATAATTACGCTTGCGTAAGGCATAAATCAATTATGAGACGTAAATTTTGCTTTGATTTTGCCATACGTATGTAGGATAATATACGTAAGGCAAAATAAAATATATTTTTTTTTAATATTTAAAAAATTATAAAACACTGATATTCTATTTTTCTAAAAACAGTGGCATACTTTATTTTGGTTTCCATCTATTACTTAAACAGTGTCAAGTATTTACTGAAAAGTATTAAGCGTTTTTTTTGCTGACCGTACATTATCGTAAACATTCTGTCCAATTTCTGTAATAGATATAGGAAAGTAATAGAGTAGGCGCTTCCATTATTGGTACCCTGATTGACTGCGATCGCCAATATTAGGACGTGACATAATATGCTGTAATTGAACGAAAAAATCACCTTTGAACGGGCCTGAAAGCCTTTGTAATTAATACCTAATTAGGGAGGTGAGAGGAGGAGTTGGGAGGTTACTCGGCCGGTCTAATTTTTCCTGTTAATAAGAAACTGGGGTACATTGAATTTAGGTTAATAGGACGGGAACAGGTTTTTGGTCTCTGTTATTTTTTGAGGTTATATACAGGGTGTTAGGGTAACGCTCTCGGCAATAAAGAAAGGCATTAGTACTGTGGGTAAAAAAATGTTGAGTGATTTTTTGCATCGGTTTTTTTTTAAGTTATGTATATAAATAATGCAAAATAATGTAAATGCTCCCAAAATGATAAAAATATGAAGTGATTTTTAGATTGGTTAATTATTCTTCTTAAATAAAAAAAAATGAAACCAGTCATTGACTCCGCGCATTATTATTAATTACAGCATTTATTTTTTTAGGTAAAATGATACGTAATGTTTTCTTAAAAAATCGTCGTTTCATTTGTGTTATCATGCATGAATAATGTTAATAAAAAATTAAAGAAAAAAAAACATTTTTATTTTCTTTTCTACCGATTGAAAAAATAATCATTCAAAATTATATTTGTTTTCAGTACTATCGCCTGTATTCGTTTGCGAATCGTAACAATATTTGTAGGCTAGAAAGATTGCCACCATGTTCATCAATCATCTCCCAACCCTCATAATCCGGGCCTCGCAGTCCCAAATTAACAAGAAAAATTTTTGTTCCAGTACCCCCGAACAAGACGTTCATATCTGGTGTCGGGGAGCACGCAGTCCAGGGCACTTTGCTGACCCTCATGTGCAAGGTCTCCGGCGCCAGGCCAGCGGCCCAAATCCAGTGGTTCAACGGCACTACGAAGATTAATGACAGCGACCAGAATATACATGTAAGTAAACTTTGTTGAAAATAGTACATTTTTCATAAGGGGAGAAAGGGACCGATCGCCATCAAAGGTGTAGTTTGAGGCCCGATGCGCAGCAGATTGGGAATCTTTCTTCCGAGTGATATGTATTGCTTTATACTACACCTATAATACAAGTAAAAAAATACTAAAAGAAATTTTAATAAAAATTAAATTACCAATTACTGTTCTAAATCTACTTTTACGCTAACAATGGATGCAAACATTTTGTATCCTGTAGATATGTTTCTACGGAAGTAAGAACGTACCTACATTCTACCTTATTATTGATAAAGTACCTACCTACTAAGTAGCTTAATTTTTTTATAATATTTAGGTGGCAGACAAGCAGTCAGTCTACCTGATGGGAACTAGTCACCGTGACCTATGGACTACCTTATAATTACTATTGCGGAGGTGATATTTAGACACCACAGTTGGTTAACCTGTTTATTCCTATCTTATTATTTACATCATAGACCTTATATACTACACTATTTTATAGCTATAGAGTGGGGGCTGGCAACAAGTGTCACGAACATAGGTTTGTGCATTGTTGCACTTTTGTTGTTATGGCAGAGGACGTGATTTCTTATTTGTGTCAATAAGAACTGAATTTATTTCCTTATAGAAATCACGTCACCTGACTGAGGCAGGGAGTTGTCGGAACCAAAGTAATCGTATGGTGTCGTCGTTCATTTTTCCGCTACTGGCCTCCTTCATCCTTCTTAATAGTTGGGATAGAGTCGAGTCTCCTAGGTCCATTTCGGACAACAGTTTGTGGAAGCGTCGGTTTTCGCTTTCCTCGTAACAACTGATTAGCCGATTTTTTATCGCGGCGTATTTTTCGGTGTCTGGCGGGCTGTTAAGTATATCGCTGACCTGATGTATAACATCTTTTGGCAGCTTGGCGACTACACTGTTATATTTATATTCGTCACCCTGTTTTTGGGAGGCTATGATGGCCTCAAATTGGGCGAACCATAGGCGTGGTGAATCCTTCCAAAACTGTGGTATTCGCTCCGCAATGCTAATAGCAGCCACCACCTGGCTGTCGTTGGCTGCCTCTGCTGATGAACCGGGGTTTTTTGACGGTGTCCCGGCTGGCATTATCGGTGCCATTTTTAGCGTCTAGCCTCTTGAAATTTCAGCTGGTTAGACCCGCTTGTGGGAAGCCAACTGAAATGTGCTTTTTCGCTGGTGGTGGTGGTCGGTAGGTTGGTGGGCTGTTGGGTGAATTTTCCCAAATATAGCTCCACAGTGATCAGTTTAGACCGGCAGGCAAAATACTAGATCACTCGCTCTTGGTGTCCGTCGGCTGCCTCGATTGTTCCCTAGATTTGCTGCTGAAAACCTTTTCAGGGCTGCAGTCGGCCTGCAATTATATCAGCACTAGGATCACGTCGGGGTCACCAATATTGCGGAGGTGATATTTAGACACTACAGTTGGTTAACCTGTTTATTCCTATCTTATTATTTACATCATAGACCTTATATACTACACTATTTTATAGCTATAGAGTGGGGGCTGTGCATTGTTGCACTTTTGTTGTTATGGCAGAGGACGTGATTTCTTATTTGTGTCAATAAGAACTGAATTTATTTCCTTATAGAAATCACGTCACCTGATCATGACTGCCATAATTACTTCATACTCAGTATTGGAAATAGGATAGGGTATCTCCCATCCGAATGAGCAGTCCGACTGAGGTAGTACCTCCACCCTAAGAAGACTGCGGCCATAATAACCATCGTGTTGTGTTCCCGGCGGTGAGTAGGGTGGTCAGAGCTCACCCATCACCTAATCTCCCCTCCAACCTCCAGGGTTGGCAGCACGGGTGTGACCACCCTAGTGTTGCACACGTCCATTGCTCATAGTAACCGCTTCCCATCACGTAGGCCGTGTGTTTGTGCACCTAAGTGGTATTTTTTTTAAATACAACACGTTAACAATGAATTCTCAAATACTTTTATCACTCGCTTACCTATACCTACTCAATTTAATATCCATTTTTCAGTAAAAACCCTCACCATGACACAGCTCCGTCCTCAAAGCTTGAACCCAAATAAGATTGGTGGTGCGAAAAAACAGATTTCTTCACTCAAATCGGAACAGAACTTCACGTTTCCATAGTTCCTTCCAAAACTTTCGCTCAAACGGAAAATGGAATTGAACATGCTTGAGTGAAAACCTAGTATTCTTAGATTAAGTACACACATACGTACGGCGATCCGGTTTATGCCGGATCCGTTTTTATAGAATAGGTATTTGGTGTTTTTCTACATTGTTACATATACTACATTGTTAAATTGGACCTAGTCTATAAAGAGCAATGTATGCATGTATTCTATTTATGGAATAAGTACGTATTAAATAAATCATGATCTTAGGTAAAGTAGGCAATTAGGAGTCGTTTGTCATCCTAGCAGAAGCAGGCTGAGATGGCAGCGCATTTCGTATCCCTCTACGGGGTAAACTTTGACCCCACATCCGAAGGGACCATCTCGAAACCGGAGGTAGCTTAAAGGTCAACCGGGGTGCGAGAGAAATACAATATGGCAACCTTCCACGGGTAGCACCCCGGCATTTGCAGACGGAGATGACGTGCGATTTTAGTTGGTTTAACTCCAATTTTAGTCGGTTGAAATCCATCGTGAAACAGGAGATAGGAAACACCTTTTGAAGATGGAGACGGCGTGAGGTTTAGTCGATTCAAGTCCAACATTTCCCCCCCCCCCCCCTCCCCCCGCCCCTATTTCCAAAGACCAAATCTATATCCACGTATTTCGAATTTTTTTTAACTTATAAAATGTATTAAACATTTTGCTATCGACTGTCCTTTTATGCCTATATATCTATCTAGTGCCGAGTTGACGAATGAAAAATAAATTAAAATAATTCGGGGCAACTCGACACCGATTGCCGAATTTTCAAGTGCCGAGTTTAGATGACGAATAAGTCACGATACCGTAGTCGCTATGACCATTTTTCATACTATACTTCAGCTTACAAGATACCTAAATAAACAAACGCGTCAGAGCACGTTTACGTTTCATCAGTCTCACGAATGAGCGATAGATATTCCCTCGTAAAACGCTCCAATACAGTCTCTCAGTCACCTGGAGTTGTAATATGGCGCTATAGTCATTTATCTTGTTCCTAGCCGACCACAAACCATCGAACTACAAACTAAGATGCTATATATCTTCGCTTCTATATGTCTTTGTTGTAATTTCAAATGGGTGAGGAGCGGAATTCTTGTGCAGACTGCCCACCTGCCACCGGCGTTGGGTTCGGGACAGAGGATGGGATAGAGTAGCGTAATGCTTGTTCAATTGTGATTTTTTATTTAGGTGTAGTTTTGAAAAATATTAGTAAAAAAAAACAGAAATCTTTAAGTTAAAGTGAATAGGTTGTTTTTAGCGATAGTGGCTGAATGAAGACGCGGAATCTTTTTAGAGGTAGGGTAGTTCTGCCAGTTTGCCGGCCACTGCCAGTTCTCGGCCATCTAGGATATTTTGTAAAGGAATAAGAAAAATACACGTCACCAATTTGAAAAGTCTATGTTATACTATTAAGACGGTAGTTACGCGTCACCTTGCCAAATTTTAGGTTAATAAAATCTTGTTAGTCGCATCAGTGCGCCCTTGAAGTTTAAAGAGTGTAAACGTGTGCGGGAATCAACGAAAAAAATAGTGCGCAGCATTTTGTTCAAAGTTAAGTTAAACGGTCAGTTATATGTATTTCTGTGACTATTTGATTTTATTGTGTTAAAAGTTTGTTAAAGTTTCAGTAGGATACATTTTTTTAAGAATAAATAAAATTTACTTATAAAATTTACGTGGCCGGCTAACTCAATGCGTATTAAACAAGATTTTTAATTCTCGGCCAGGTGGCCGACAATCTGCAGTTCCTTCAAGGTTTTCATTAATTCATATCTTCAACAACTGTATTTTTTTCTTGTTTGTCAGTTCCAATGTAGAGAGTATAAACAAAATCGAGATCCAATTTCAGTTTCCGGCCACAAGGACTCATACAAAAAAACGGAGAAAAAAGTATTTTAATTTGGTAAATTTTAGCGGCCGAAAAGAGGCATTCACGTATCCTTTTCTCGGCCTAAGTATATCTATAGGAAAACACACACAACAATTATTTATTATTTTCTTGAATACTTTTTAAAAATAATCCTTATCAACAGCTTCATCTCTTATTCAATCATTAACCTTCTTATTCATTCGATTTTTAACACAAACTCATCTAAATGTTGTGACTAAATTGAGTGGCCGAATATCTAATTGAAGTTTATCCAAGATCACGAAGACTGAGCTGAGACTGTTGTTATTTTATTCATTAAAAAAGTGATGTTAACTAGTTAATTAGTCAGTTTTATAATTTAACTATGCGGCCGACAACTAGCACCTAGTGCGGTCGATAACTCATATAGATGGCCGAAAACTAGCATATTTACTACTTTTCTATATTTTTATAATTTAAAATAAATAGAAATATATGGCGATATAATTTCTAGACACTATAAAAGTATAATTAAATTTCCGTTCTCACGGTATTATTTTTTTTTATTTCTTGTGTTTGGTTGCAAAGATATACGAATCAGAAGGTGAAATTCCGCTTAATTGGCCGAGAACTGGCAGAACTACCCTATCAAGTTTGAATCCGGCCAGACAGTACCGATGTGAATTTCACTTTGTGGAATTTATATTTTGCTAATGATTTACTATTTACTGATGGTGAAGGAAAAACATCGTGGGGAAACCCACATATCTTAGAAAAATTTCTAAGGCCATGTCCGATCCACCAACCCATATTAGGCCAGCGTGTGTGGATTAAGGTAATACCCTCTCAGCTTTCGTTAGAGAAGAGGAGACCCGTGCCCAGCAGTGGGACATAAATGTTATCAGGTTGCTTTTAGGTTGCTTTTAGGGTTTTTGTGCTCCGTCTTCGACCATATCGACACGAACCATCAGGTGAGATAGTGGTCAAATCCTATCGACTATAAAATAAAGGAATTATCTATTTATAATGTTAAATTAAAGTTTTTCAATGAATGCATGCCAATATTTCTATAACTTTTTTAAAGTCGGACAAACTAATTTTATTGTATTTCGTGAGTGAGTCCGTATCGTTTATAACGGCATAACAAATGAAGACAAAAAGAAAATTCATTGTCTTATTATATTTTATAACTCAGATCGGAAAAAAAGAACATCCAGAATGGGACTTGAACCCGTGACCAGTCCCTTACAGGACTCTGGCCAACTGAGCTACCTGGATACACGTCCTAGATATTCGAATTTACCGATCTATTTATACGCTGGACATCATTCATTGCTTCCGTAGTTTTAAAAATTGCACAGTAAATTGTTTAAAAAACAAACGTATGAATAACGACTCTATTGAATTCTGTGCTCTCGAAACCAAGAAGGCCACTCCAATAATTCAAATTCAATAATTCTCACAA
Organism: Lithosia quadra; assembly: GCA_963576445.1. Lineage (NCBI taxonomy): Eukaryota > Metazoa > Arthropoda > Insecta > Lepidoptera > Erebidae > Lithosia > Lithosia quadra. The sequence continues at coordinate 955,478 of OY754900.1, read as the reverse complement.
ATGAAACGCTCAGACGGTTCCCATTTTATATTTCCAACTCTTAGTATTGCCAACACTTCAGTAACTAAAGTACCCAGATGGAAAAATGCTGCCAACTTTATTTTAGAAATTTTCTTCTAAAACTTTTTGCGAAACTGTAAAGAGGTTTTAACGTTTAATTTTGTTGCTGGCAACTTTGACCCTTTGAATTTTGTAATGAGTATGACGAATCACTTTTTTATATTACAGCCTGAATCCATCACTGGGTGTTTGGTAACTTTTTTTTTTTCACTCTTGCCCCGTCCATGTAAATTCCATACTATTATAGAACTAGCTATTGCCCGCGACTCCGCCCGCGTGGGTGTCGGTTATCGTGACCAAACATAGCCTAAGTTCATTCTCGAGGTCTAAATCTACTCCTATACCAAATTTCATCAAAATCGGTTCAGCGGTTCAGGCGTGAAAGCGTAACAGACAGATAGACAGACAGACAGAGTTACTTTCGCATTTATATTAATAAAGTAACTGTATCTGTACATTGCAGATGTTAAATAAGTTTACGTAAAAATATTTTTTTACCAACATAATATTTTAACACCAGAAATCAAAATGATGGTTTTTGTTTACATTTTATATACCTACCCTATGACACTCGGGAGACGCATATGTATCATGTACCTTAAAAATACTTGGGTTATGTTATTTAAATATTATAATATAAATAATAATAATATTGTTATAAATGATTATATAATAATAATATATATTATTTAAATATATGAACGATTCTGAATCATAAATAGTTTTGTTTTTAATAAAATTCTTGTCAGTTTGTTTTTTTTGTTCGGTTACCAAAAGGACATTTTCACGGGGACACGTGGAATCTTCGAGCAATCCTCTATTAGACCACTCCCACCTTGGCCAAAATTGGTCGCATGTGGTTGCGTCTCCCCTGCTATTGAAAGGCGTTGCCATCTCCAATTGTCCAGGGTACACCGCGTGGAGGGATAGAAAGTAGCCTATGTATTATTACAGACCATAATCTCTTGCCAAATTACTTCCAGATCCATTCAATCGTTTACTATTCAAACACAGTAACTTAATTCTTAAGAACAAACATGAATTCGAAATGGTCCCTGCAATAACAAACTCGCCAGTAATGGTGCAACTTTGTCAAAGTAGACTGGTCACCGTAGTTCTGCACCAATGTCACTTTACGAACTCGTTCAAGAACTATGCTGGACTCTTGATTAATTTCGCCTTCTGTGCTTACCTTCGGCAAGTTGAGATGACGTAAGCTCAATGAGCTATGTGGCAGACATCTTGAATAAACGTCAAAAAGTTCGCGCATTTGTTGGTACTATACGGACTAAAAAGCAACAAAAGAACTTGTTTTTACCCGACTGCCAAGAAGGGTTATGTTTTTCGCGCGAATCTTGTAGGTATGTATGTATGTTTGTAAGATTCTTTATTACCTCATATCTTCCAAACCACTGGACGGATTTCTTTAATTAACATATCGTTAGATTCATCTCGGTAACCCAAGTGTTCTTAGATAGGTGACGCGAAAAAAAAACCAACATGGCCGCTGTAATACGATATCGTTTAAAGGGGAAAAAAATAAAAAATTATTGTATACTGCAATATGGGTATCAAATTAAAGGGCTTATCACGAAGATTTCAAAAAGGTATGACCAAATTTTAATTTAAAAAATGAAATTTTCATCTATGCAAGTTACCTACACGTGAATTGAGTTTTTGTTTTTTTGCGCAGTCAGATTTTTTGTTTTTCTACAGATATATCATTTCTTAAATAATTTACATTGCATTTGAAACATAGTCTTTAAAGTCTATACTGTGTTGAACATACCTATTCAAAAAAAATATGTTTGTATTGCAATTGGTTTAGTAGAACCGTAGATATGACCAATCGAGTTTATTTGCACATCAATATCATCAATATTATTGACCGGATCGCGATATAAACTGACTGTCTTCAGTATTTCGATACGAATTCGACTCATTTACTATTCGAAAGTAATTTAGTGCTCGCCCTACAAATCAACGATTGCGTTCTATCTTAAACGGTGCCTAAGGTCACAATAGAATTCACAAAAAATGTTTTTCAACATCTCAACTCTCTTTATCTTCAACAGCAGCCAACCTTCTAAGCATAAATCTTGTCAGCTTGCCAATTTCTGTAGAAAAAAAAAAAGTTTAAAATTCAACTAACAGGCTAAAAGTTCCTCAAATGAACGAAGGAAAGAAATTAATCCCGCAATTTCTCACTGTCAACCCACGGTTTAGCGGAAAAAACTGTCTTTTGTTAGGGTGAGCGTCCATAAAAACTGAGAAAATAGGTTGGTATTAACAAGTTATACATTATTATTATTATTTATTTAGGGGACGCCGATTGCCGGACGGGTGATCATCCTGACCTTTGTAGGCCATTTCACCCATTTCCCTTGGGATGAGGGACTATCTGGCAATCACGGAATCTCCCCGAACCTACCTGTTTCCTTGCACAGTCTTACTACCTGGTCCACCTTTAGATCTTCCAGGTCCTGTTCGGTCAGTACGTCTGTCCCCATAGTCTCCCATCGCATCATCGAGTACATGGGGCACTCGGCAAGTTATACATAATATTTGATTAAATTTTTAGGCCCAAACCAACCAACAAACAAGTCGATCACTTAACAACTACATTTAATTTATAAGTTAGGACATCTAAAGGTATTTTAAAAGCCCATCCAACGTCTTCACGGCTTGAGACAAGTTTACTTGCAAATCGGCACACCTGCAAGTCGATACACTTTCAAGCCGATATAAATTGCAAGTCGATAGGTACACCTGCAAGCCGATATACATGCAAGCTGACACATCAGGCAAGCCTGTAAGCTAGTACATTTGCAAATCGCCGATATACATGCAAGCTGACACATCAGGCAAGCCTGTAAGCCAGTACATCTGCAAATCGGTACACCTGCAAGCCGATACATCTGCAGGCCGGTACCCATGCAAGCCGGTACATCTGATGATTGAGTGACGAAGCTTTGGTACAGGTTTTCCTCCAAGAAAGGCAGTCGCTTCCAGAAGCGTCAAACCAATCAAAAACCGTAAGCGGACTGCTGACTTCAAAGTGCAGTTTTTGGACGTCAGATTATTATTTCTAAACGATGCTATGATGTAATATATTCTACTGCGTTAAGTGGACATCTGGCCTAATGGTAAAACTGTCACGTTTTACTGTCAGTATTATTTGACTATTAATCCGAAGATGGCAAGTCGAAAGAACTGTTTTTAAGTTAATGTTTTATGAAATAGTGCAATTTTAGATGATTGCTACACATTGAACTCTAAAAATGTGGAAGTAGGATGGCAGTCGCTTCACGAAATATATCAAAGTTCGGCCATTTCATAGTTATGTTAACACTGACAAGTGGCGCGAGTTCGATTCCCGCTCAGTGCAAATATTTGTATGCATGAATATGTCTATTTGCATTGGTCTGGATGTTTCTATATATATTATAATATGTAGGTATTTATTTACAAAAAAAAATGTAGGTAAGTATGTTTATCTGCAATTTAGAACCCATAATACAAACTAGTTAAACTATGCTTACTTTGGGTCTAGAGAGAGTTGTAGCATATCGTAGAATATTTAATTTATTACCATCAGGCGAGATGAAGTCATATTGCCAAGACCACTATAAAAGGAACCGCCACACACGCGTAATACATATATGAGAAAACCATAAACGCGATCTAATATAGGCCTAGTAAGTGGGAGTAGGTAGGACACGACGGTATCTCCCGTCCGAAACACAGAACACCGCGGCCATAATAACCATCGAGTTGTGTTCCCGCCGGTAAGTAGGGTAGCCAGAGCTCACTGTACCCCTCCTCCTCCCATCCCTTCCTAGCCTCCCCACCCCTTCCTAGCCCTCCCCCTTCCCTTCAGGGTAGGCAGCGCGTGTGTGACACCCTTAGTGTTGCACACGTTCATAGGCCACGGTGACCGCTTCCCATCGGGTGGGCCGTATGCTTGTCTGCCACCTAAGTAGTATAAAAAAAAAACACAAAATTTGTTCCCAAATGAAAAACTCGCATCATCTAACTAGCATTACGTTATCTACGTAATAGGCTTTACACGGTAATGTTGAGGCCTACAGCAAAAACTAAAAAAGGTGTAGTAACGACTCGCTGGGAAAGAGCATTTCTCTCGATTTTAGCACTAAAGGTTCATTCTGTGTGGGGTAAGTGTGGAGCGATAGCGATTTGGGGGCTTAACTCTTGTTTTAGCTCCTATAATCTTGAGTCCGCTAGCAAGTAATTTGTCTTTGGATCAAAAATTTCTACAAAGCTTGCTTCTGTCAATAACAATAACTACGAAAAATGAAATAACATAACATAAACACGGGTAGGCAGAGGTACTAGCACCCACATTTCGCCAGTTTATGTTTAGGTCCCAATATAATAGGTGGCGAGCCTATTGCCATTAACCGGGCACTTATAAGCCTGCGATAAATACACACATAACTTCGAAAAGCATCGAAAAGTCATTGGTGTGTGCCATGGTGAACCTGGGATCGAACCTGAGACCTCGTCTCAGCAGTCCATTACCCATATCACTAGGCTTAGACAAATTCAGATTATGGTCTGGAATAATCCATTTCATTTCGGCATAGATTCGGAAATGAGATCAGAGATATAGAGATAAAAAAAATACTTCAAAATAATAGAGTATATAAAAAGCAACGGCAGAGATAACTGATATTTCAAATAACTGCGGTTAAGAGATTATATCACTAAGCCACCATTATCGTTTACGATTTCTGCGATCCTGGTAGACGCCAGATGGTGAACATCTACTAAACTAGCTGCACCCTGCCATTTTACTCCTTTTTTCGTGCGAAAATCCCCACGGATACCACCCACGCGGCCAGTGGGGATGGTTATTTTGGACTTGAACTTACTAAAGCCGCACGCCAAGTGCCAGGGTGTAAGGTAACCCAATACATTTCCCTTGTGCCTCATCTGACCTGGACCATTCCGACTTCAGGATGACCCCTTAGGTTTGAGGAATCACGCTGACCTCGTGTTGCCTCTGGTAAAGGAGCACCAACTTTGCCCATCTGCATCGGCCGCGCTGTTTTAGCCACCATTTATTTCTCAAGACACTACTTTAAGTCAAGATTTAGATTTGCTTTGAATCATACTGTTAGCAAGAACCAACCGGTTCAGTGTCTCCTTCCTTTCAACCTGCAGATGTTTGTTACTCTTTCACGCGAAAACTACTCAACGGATTTAAAAGAATTTCGGCACAGGGATAGATAGATACAAATTATCCTGGATCTCGGGATATCTATTAGTATTTTTCAGTGGAACCGCCAGGTAACTGCTAGATTTTACTCAATAAAATTATACCTTAACGAAAAAAAACTCCGGTTAAGACAATTACATTTTTATGTTCACCAAACTTAATACCCCATATATGAAGGTTTAACAAGAGTAATTTATAGCTGCCCGCTAAAAGTTTGCGCCATAAACCACGCCATTAAATAGCCCAGGAGAAAGTAAACGAAAGAATGAAATACGCGCCGCAGTTACAATGATGTCGTCAGTTAAAATAATTGCACCAAAGTTTACCCTGTAAACTATGTGCTTCTGCTGCGCTAGTGGTGGGAAACTATCGATAGAGAATATTAAGGTCGATAGATTAATAGCCTTAAGTAGTTAACCGAGTAGTTGCAAGGTTGAGCACCACTAGCCAGTGAGTTTAGAAGAGAGAAGACCACGAAGAACATGTTAAACCGTCTGGTCTCGGTTGCTATATAAACGTATAGGTAATATGGTAGTTGTTACTAGTAGTTGGAGTCATAAAAAGTCCGAATTTTGTCTAACTACACAATTTTGATATCACCAATGGGTTGTAGAGGTCAAATGGCAGTCGCTTCGCGGAAAATATCAAAATTCGGCACTTCGTAGTTAGATTGAAATGCCGACCTTAAATGAATTGAGAAAATAATATAATTTTATAATTTATTTATTTAATTAAGTAACAACGACTCATTTTGTTAGTTATAAATGACTCGAAGAATAAATTATTTCGAATTATGAGCTCTTATATACCATTTATATAAAGTACCTACTCTGGATTCTATACTCAAAATACCTATAAAGACCCGTGAATCCTTCACCTAAACTAGAAATAACAGTTCCTTGATTTACTATTTTATTATTTTGAAAAATTGTAAGTACAGCTATTTCAGTGCAATTAAAACAAAAGTAGTAGTTACAGGTAGGCTAATTTACAAGTTTGAATCTACATCCTACAGTTGCTGAAGCTCAAGATAGTCTAATCAAATCTATATACTAACATAACTCAAACAAGTATATACGCCAATCTTGGACGGTGAACAGCTGCAGACCTCCACAGTTACAACTCAGCCTTCCCTAACTAAGGAGGTGATTTTATCGATATTTTTATTACGTTATTAAAGCACCACCCTTAGGCTATAAAATGTTATTGCCAGTTTACTTTTTGTCAGGTCATATTTAATACAAAACCTTTGTAAAGGGACGACTATAATCTTAGCCGGTTTTATTTGTAAAAGGCTCTCAAATTAGATCGGGACGAGTCTTTTGTGAAAGTATTTGTGCTCTAAAATCTCTTTAGGCTTCATACATATTATATATCTTGAATTTTCATTTTAGTACGTGTCGGTGTAGAATTTAAGCTTTGTTAAACGTTTTTGTCACTGAGTAGTTTTATATTTCTATTCGTGACGTTAATTTTTTCTTTGTTAGCTTTTTGGCTATCCAAATTGACTGAAAAGGTAGCTATAAAATTATGTTAAATTATGCCTGTGGTTCCACTCGGGCGGAGATTGTTTTTTTTTATGTCGGTCACGTCAACTTGACTTCACCTCGCCCGATGGCAAGCCGGAGGCAAAGTCTCTGGAATGGGAGTCACCATTGCTAACATGGTGATCGTTTTTTGGTTATATCGCCGGTTCTACTAAACCAATTACAATCAAATATACTGCAGATCTGATATTTGATCCAGACCTTTCTAATAGAAAAACGTGAAGCCTTGAAGATTTTGATGGTTCACACAAATCAATCTTATTCATCATCTACCTGCCCTTGTCCCAATTATTTGTGGTCGGCGCAACATGTCTTTCTTCTCCATAAATTCCTGTCAGATGTCATCACTTCAGTTACATCCTTCCTTGCCATATCGTCTTTCACGGATTCCATCCATATTTTCTTACACCAACCTCTACCCTTAAAGCCCTCCACGTTCATACTTAAAACCTTTTTAACAACACTGCTTTCATCTCTTCTCATAACATGTCCATACCACGATAGTTTTCTTCTCAATCAATCTTATTATTATCGATAAAATAGTTTTTAAACGGCCATCACTATTTTTAATTTTATCACATCGCAAAGCGTTCAGTGAAGAATTCTCAATTTAACACATAATTGACTCCAGTTTCTCGGCCATGAATAGTCATAATATCTTTTACTTTCTTTTCTTTACCTTTTTCACAAAGAAAGTCCTCGATAAGAGAGCTGCAAAAATATTATGCTTTTTTAAGGAAAATGTTTCATTTCACTGTTTGAGTAGGGATGTTATTATACAAAATTGTTGAGATTCTTTTTTCTTTTTAGCCGGAACCTTCATATGATGAAAAAGAAATAGAAAGAAGGAAAGGTATGAAGCATAAATGTATGTTTAAATATGTGTTTATGTGAAGACTGTTTTGTTAGGAACTTTCAATTAAATTCAGCGAAGAAAAAAAGAAAAATCGTCGACTTGTATTTTTTTGGTATTCATTTGTGAAAACATTAGATTTTTAAATACACGATATTGTATACCTAATCGATGTAAGTATTAGCATAACTCGTTGTTTTATGCCCACTGAGAAGTTTTCACTAAGAATTATAAATTATTTTGCTCGAAAATAAATTTTGAACATCTGTAATGATCATCATAAATTTCTATGAATTGTTTTTTTTTTACTACTGAGGTAACAGATAAGCACACGGCCCACCTATTGGGAAGTGGTTACCGTGGCCTATGGACGTATGCAATTTCAGGGGTATCACACTCGCGCTGCCTACCCTGGAGGGCAAGGGTTGGGGTGTTTGGAGGTGGGGATTGGGGCGATAGGGGTGGCGGGTGTTGTAGAGCTCACAGGCTACCCTACTTACCGGTGGGAACACAACACGATGGTTATTATGGCCACGGTCTTCTGTAGAGCGGAGATATACCCCAGTCGGACAGCTCATTTCGGACGGGAGATACCGTCGTGTCCTACCTCCATAATTTTATAAACTCGACTTGATTCTTAGTTGTTGCTCCTTACCTGATGGTAGGTACGTATTAGAGCAACAGAATTTAATATCCAACGCATCACACACATTAGGGCAACACATCAATCGCGAGGATCGCGGTGTCTCTAATTAAAACATCCCACGCCGGGAAAATTCAATTTTGCAAGAATAAGGCCTACCTGGGATAAGTGTTCACTAGATACGACAGTTTATTGTTAAGTACGCTCTTCGAATGTGGCATTATTTAACATGTACGTATATATGTAGAAGGAGAAAGAGAAAAAAGCTGTGTTATTACCAAATGTGCCTTTATTATAACGCAGTTCTGCGACGACAATTACCGCTTCTTTCATGAGGCCGTCAAGTTGAGAGCCACCATTATGTCACTATCGGTGTATGTAATGGAGACCCCCTTCCTGAGACGATTCGATTTCAATTTGATTTTGAAAAAATAATATCTCCCAGTCCTTTACTGAATCAGGTCCCTAGAGGGAAAGTACTTTAAATAAGTACTGGCAATGGGTAATATTACCTCTAACAAAACATTGCTTTATATTTATATATATATGTATATATAGGACACGTCAATTTGACTACACCTCGCTCGGTAAGCTGTAGGTAAAGTCTCCGGAAAGAGGGTCACCATACATTACACGTACCATTTTAAAAATGGTGCCACTCAGCTTGACGGCCTCATCAAAACTATTATAAAAAGAAAAAAAATTGCATTCAATATTTTTTGAAAAACTCGCTTGACATAACCGGTAATTGAACATGCTAAAATTACACAAAACATCTTATACATTTATCGCAATAACCGATACATACCAAATTAATAAAAGCTTGTTAAAAATACAGAAATATCTACTACTAAACAATGTCTAATAACAAGCGATGTCTATACTAAAGCCTCATTCCCTAATCCATAACGCAAAACCAAGTTCAAAGCGATACTAACACCCTAGTTTATCGTAATAGGATTGAAAATTACTACCCCCTTTGACGATTCGTGGGAAATGTCACATGCCTGAATGACAGTTCAATCAATATATCAGTATTCCCAGTTTAGTAGAGCCGACAGCGTTTAGGGAAAATGTTGGGAGTGGCTTTGTCTGACACAGTGGCAGTTTATAAGTTATTAATTTTTTAAGTATGCATAAAGTGTAATAGGATAATAGTCTTTTAACCCGACTTTGACTTTGAACATCTATATATATGAAAGAAAGTCGTTACACTATTTATAACTCAAGAACGGCTAAGCCGAATTGGCTGAAAATTGGTAGGGAGGTAGATTAGAACCAGGAGATGGACATAGGATACTTTTTATCCTTTTTTTAAAGGGTGGAGTGGAGAGTGGAAAGTAGAGAGTGAAGTGGAGTGGAGTGGAGAATGGAGTAGAGAGTCCAGTGGAGAGTCGTTTTATTAAAATAGACTTGGTGGCGATACCGGCTTCCACGCGGATGAAGCCGCGGGGGAGAGCTAGTATATACATAAATATGCTCACGCTTTTTCCTCTTTGGGGTAGGTAGAGACAACAGCCCGCCAATGCTACCGTCCTTACATACTTTACACGCTTCTACTGCAGCTGTCATTAAACCTTTCATACAAACCTGCCAAAAAAGCCGCGTTAGTGGATCGGACATGTCCTTAGAATTTCTTCTAGGACATGTAAGTTTCCTCACAATGTTTTTCCTTCACCGTCAGCAGATTGTAAATCATGTGATTAGCACATATAAATTCCCAAAGTGAAATTCACATTGGTACTGTCCGGGCGGATTTGAACGTGAGACCTCTGAATCCAGGCCTTAAAAATACCTTAAATTCGCCTTATAAAAAAAAAACCAAAGGCAATAAACCCAAAATCCTTGAGCAATAGCCCCTGCTATAAACTCTAGGTCTACGTTCGGCTAATGGTAAAGGAAATTAGGTTGGTTGATGCAATTTTTCATTCTGTCACCGAGTTCTTTCACACACCGGTATTAGACGCCGATATCATACAGGGTGCTCCACTTCAGGTGTTTATTTATAATAATAATAATAATAATAAATTCATTTATTGCATGAAACATGGTAGGTAAAAGATCACATAGTAAAACAGTTCAGTACAGCATGTCCCACAGAACCTCTGCATGCAACATTGTGAGGGGTGAGTGCCTATATTTTGTTGCAGTTAGACAAAAGTTAAGAGTACTTATGTATACAACAAATTCATACAAAATTCATACAAAATACAAAATTCATACAAAATACGTAACATATATATACGTAACATGTTGAAGATTTATTTATTAATAGCAAACCACTCTAGCTTCGCTTCGGTTTATATTAACAGCCTCTGTGGCGTAGTGGTAGAGCATTCAACTGCTACGACAAGGCGCGTGGGTTCGATTCCCGGTCAATGAAAATATTTGTATGCATGAATATCTATTTGCATTGGTCTGAGTATTTCTATGTATAATATGCATAGGTATATTATGTATTCACAAAAAAGTATATAAGTATGTTTATCCACATTTTAGAACCCATAACACATGCTAGTTAAACTATGCTTACTTTGGGTCTAGAAAGCGCTGTATACAATGTCATAAAATATTTATCAAAGTATCTGGACCCCTTCGGGGATATAGGCGTGAGTTTATGTATGTATGTATGTATGATCTGGAATTTTTTGTCATCATCTGCCTATCTAAAGTGTTTATTACTAGTAGACTATAATTTCCAAAAATAATAAATAATAAAATAAAAAAACATATTTTATCTTAATACTCCTTATTCTGTAACAAATTAACTGTTAATTGTTACTTAAATAAACATGAAAGGAATTCATTAACCAGCGCGTGTGTAACATGTTCAAAGCAGTTGTTACATTAATAACATATAGCACCCGGGGCCCTATCCCTTCGCTTTATGTAAAGAAAGTACCTGCCTGTATGCTTCAAACCTGTTACAACCTACCAATGTTTTGGATAATTAAATTTTTGTTTTGAACAACCTGTAGCTCAAATGCGTTTAACTGACACCGGACTATAGATCCCTGCTCAGTTAAAATCTATATAATATATGTATATATCCATAATATAAAAGAAAGTCAAGAACGGCTGACCCGATTTGGCTGAAAATTGGCAGGGCGAAAAAAAAAAAAAAAAAAGGTAGCTTAGAACCAGGAGACGGACATAGGATACTTTTTTTAGTGTGGAGTGGAGTGCAGAGAAGTGGAGAGTGGAGTAAAGTAGAGTTGAGAGTGAAGTGGTGAGTGGAAGTGGAGAGCCGTTTTATTGGTGGTGATATTTTTTTTTATATAGGGCACGTCAAAATGACTTTACCTCGCCTGGTGGTAAGCTAAAGGCAAAGTCTCAGGACTGGGGTTACTTCCACTTCCGGACGAAGCCGTAGGTAAAAGCTAGTATTATAATAAAATTGCAAAATAATTTGTGGCTCTACATTGGAGTTATTGAAAAAAAATTAATAAACGGATCTGACACCCAGACAGCCTCATTTACAAAGCTGTCTCTATATTTTAATATTACAGACAGATATTTCAATTTTATTTATTTGTACAGGTTTCACATCACTGCTGCGGCAAAAAAGCACTTAAAATAAAAATTCCAACTAATTAAATGCTTAGAGCGAAAAATATTTCGCGCGAAAAACGAAATACAAAATGCTCTAATCCAAGCGTACTTCGTATTACTTTGTGAAAGTCGTTGGCAAAATACAAATAGTCACAAAAAAGCCATTGTCAAAGGTAAAAGGCGTATAATTATTACAAATTTTAAAACTGAAGTAAATATTTTAACGTAATAAACAGCTTGCTCTGAAGATTTTCGACATTGCAATAAAAAAAATGAAAATGTTTCTCAGTACTACGATTTGGCATTGCGAAAAATTTCAACATGGCGGCGGAAACATATAAAAACCATGGACGAAAAGCGTTGAAGAGACTGTGTCACAGAAAATGCGACAGCAAACCATGTGTGAGTGAATTTTGGGTTGCAAAATGTTACCTAAATTTGATTTAAATGTGATTCCTGAATATTTTTATTCGATTATTATTTACTATTTTTTCGCGACTTATACTGACTGAATCTAATGACGTTTGGCCACGTAGTTTTTTTTATTGGTTACATCAATATGACTTCAACTCGCCTTATGGTAAGCTAAAGGTAAAGTTTCTGGAATGGGGGTCACCATTACAAACACCGATAGTGCTATAATGGTGGCCTTCAGATTGATGGCCTCATCAAATGCCTTTTCACAGAGGAAGGAAACACGTGAGCTGGTAAAGAATTCCAAGTTTTGATGGTGCGTCAATGAAAAGTGACACTGAACCGATTAGTTCTTGATGGAATTGTTTGCACCATATTAGGGTGATATCTCAGCCTAGCACGTGTTGTTCTGTATAGGAAAGAAGATGGAACTAGTTGATTGAGCTCATCGGAACACTCGCCATGGAGGTGGTAAAATACTGCCAAAGAAGCAATATCTCGACATAATTCAAAGTGGCTGACTAGTGTGTGTGTGCGTGCCGACTTATAAGCAAGTGGACCGCCTATAATGTCGTCTGTTGTATTCTTCAATGCGTTCCTTACATAAGCTTTATACGTTCACGATTGCAACAAAAAATATCAACTTATGTTTCTTATGCTAAAAATTTCATCATGGCGGTTTCCCGCCCTTTTCGCGTACACCATTCATCGTCTGGTGGCAAGCGCGTTTATTTTTTGACTCGCTATAAAAACCAAAATAATGCAACTGACATATTTTATGTTTATGATTGAGTTGTTGAATTTTAACGACTGATTAAACAAAATTTTGTTTTTGTTTTGGTGAATTTTAACGACTGATTAAATGAAATTTTGTTTTTGTTTTGGTGAATTTTAACGAGCGATTATTATTATTATTTTTTTATTTGTTCTGATTCTTTTGTTTTAAATTGACGCTCTCCTCCCTTGCTTCCTGCAATGTTACCACCTTCCCGTAACTGCCAAAAAACAACCGAAACGTCGACATCAGTGTAAATAGTAAAACACCAACAAACAAATTGAATCTTCACTCATTTGAGAATTTTCAAGTATAAAAAGGTATAGTCTGTGAAAAAAATTACTTAAAACCAACAAAGAAATTAATTCAATTTCAGCGACTCAAAATAATTAAGTCAAAGGTAATTGCTAGATTGGTGGAAGCATGGTTAAAAGTCTTAACTGATTGACGATAACCTAATACAGAGTTGATGTTTTAATTTTATTTGTGATACTTTTATAACTGTGGCAAGTAAGAATAATTCTATTATTATTTTATTTTCAGAAATTAACCCTTTAGAGGGCTAAATATAATGTTGAAGTTTCTTATACACGTCTCAGTACATATTATAAAACATAGCCCTCCACTGGGTTCATATATCTGTCTGTCTCTTCGCGATAAACTCAAAAACTACTGCACTAATTTTGATACTGTTTTCACTAATAGACAGAGTGGTTTTTGAGGAAGGTTTGAGTAGGTACCTATATAATTTGTTAAATTTAAACTGTCAGTAAAAGAAAAATAAGCTGATGTCCGCAATACGATTACTTCTGGTCGCGATAACCGACATCCACGCGAACAAAGTAGCGGGTATCAAATAGTTATAATTTGCTTTTTTTTCATAAATATTTATTTTTTTATTTTAATGTAAGTAGGTAAATATTATTTAATTTTCATTGTATTTTTATCGTTGTGAACCAAATAAAAATACTTTAATACATTTGAAAGTAACATGAAAAACCATTAGGCGTTAAGCCATGAACATTTTAGAACCGATTCTCAAGTTTGCGCACTCGGCAATGAGCTCCATTTTCCAAATGGTTCCACGCTACACACTTTTATTACTTGTTTTGTGGGTTTCTCCGTAATCACTATAGAAATTGAATCATTTGAGAAGCATTTAGAGTTAATATTAACCTTTTATTGTTTTAAATCGACTAATATATTAGTCAAATAAATATGAATACTGAGCGAATGACACAACAAATATGTAAGGCACATGTAAGTGGACAGGCAAGCCGGGGTAGACCTCGCAGAGAATACACTGACCAAATTAATGAGTCTGTTATTGAACAAAGGACAGGTCAAAAGTACTCGAAACCGTTACTATTCTGTTACCTTAGTAGTCTATACTCTATACTAATATTATAAAGAGGTAAAGTTTGTGTGTTTGTATATTTGTTAAATTGTAAGGGGTAATCTCGGAATCTATTGAACCGATTTTAAAAATTCTTTCACCAATTAGAAAGCCACATTATTGCTGAGTGTCATAGGCTAAATATCATCACACTACTGCCCAAGGGAGCGGAGCAATAATCATAAATGTGAACAATTCTGGTAGATTCCCATACATTTTAGGAAAACTGATAAATTATGAGCATATTATGTGAGTTAAAAAGGGTGCATCGGGTTTTGAAATACGCCACGGGCGAAGCCGGGCTTCAGCTAGTTTATTATAAAGAAACTTAATTGATTTTCCTATTGTTTCATGTCTGGCCAAGCAGCAGAAGGATTTGGAATTGGTAAGTAGATCTTTGGTATTTTATTGAACACGTATAAATGAAAAGAAATGAAAAAGCCTGCCAAGTACAAGTCGAACTTGTGCATGCAGGGTTCCGTACCATCATATTTTATGATAAAAACGCCAAAAAAATTACATTATTTTGTTGTCCTATACAACAGATGCGATTTTCGGCAGTTTTGACGGTTGGTCCCCTTTAAATACGTATTTTATTCTGTGTTCAGTATTGATTATTATAGTGACAACAAAAATACAACATTTGTGATTTTCGTCAAAATTCACGTCAAAATGACTTTACCTCGCCTGATGGTAAGCTAAAGGTAAAGTCTCAGGATTGGGGTGACCACTACATACACCGGTAATGCTATAGTGGCGGCCTTCAGCTTGTCGGCCTCATCAAATGCTTTTAGACGCCCCACTAAAAGGCTTAAAATAAAAAAAAATATACATTAATAACATTTTGATACAAATGTTTATGATATCTGGTTGTTAAATGGGTGAAGGTCGATCTACACCGGCTCTTAGACTATGATCTATTGTTGGTTATGATTATTATGATAACATCCAGTTTTATATAGACACGGGCAAGTTCATCTCTGGTACCCGCGATGAAATTTACCTTTCAAGACATGAATGTAGCAACGCAATTCTGAAACAGAAAATTTATCGTTCAAAAACTTCCAAATATAATTAGATGATAACAAAAGGCACATACGACAATTAAGCCTATTAGCTAAAGCCCAGCCCTGTTATTTTCTATGCATATCTAATTAATAAGCATTTACATTGCAAATGTTCTGCGGGATAATTCGTTGAGCTAGGCCTAATGGAACCGGCAACCACAATTTGCCTAAATTACGATACACAGCTGCTTCACCTTATGTTGCGAAGTATCTGTTTTGCTAAATTAGTAAGAATAAAAATATATGTCTATGAAGAATCGACGAAAAACTTTAATTTAAGACATTGAGCAGACGGCGTAGTGGGGCGGTCAAAATATCCGCGGTGCACTCTTATTTGTAAGATCATAAGGTTGCATTTGTCCGCGCAATAACTCATGTCGCTTGTCAGACATGCGCAGGCTAAATGCGATCTAATGACAGTAATAAAGAGTGCGTCGCGGACATTTTGACCGCCCCGCGTCTCCATCTGCATAACGCCTAATAGTGATTGAGAACATTTTTAACGAAGTTTTGAGTATATTGGACCAATTTGGACCACAAGGTGACTTTGTGAACTCACAATACCCTCTCCCCTCTCCCCCCCCCCTCTCCTTCCCTTCAGGGTACGCAGCGCGTGTGTGACACCCCTGGTGTTGCACACGCCCATCGGCCACGGTGGCCACTTCCCGTCAGGTAGGCCGGGTACTCATCTGCCACCTACGTAGTATAAAAAAACATTAAAAACGATACATTTTTTATCAATATCAGAAAATATAAAATCATACGTGAATAAATTATTGTTGGAATATCAATAGTTCAAAAAATGACTCGCCAACTGACTCACGTTGAACTTGCCCTTTTGAGAGACTTAACATTAGAACTACACAACTAAGCGCTCTCAACAGTCTCAACATCGACGCCCCTTCCATCCTCTCTAGGTTTGTAACAAAACTTTGTTCAAAGACACCCTGACAGTTTGAGTTTGTTGCCCCGTGGGACGCTCAGAATTAGAATTTTACTAACGTTAACGTTAGACCTGTTATATTACATTATAGCTTCAGTAAAGAAACTTAGTTTTGGATACGACGAGTTTAGGATATTGATAAAGTATAACTCTCTGAACTTAATAGTAGTTTTTTTCACACACGGCCCACCTGATGGGAATCGGTCACCTTGGCCTATGGACGTTTGCAACATCAGGGATGTCAGGGGGGATTTGGGGAGATAGGGAGGGGGTCACGAGCTCAGGCTACCCTACATACCGATGGTTATTATGGCCGCGGTCTTCTTTAGGGCGGAGGTACTACCCCAGGCGGACTGCTCAGTTCGGAAGGGCGATACCGTCGTTTCCTACCATCGCCCTAATCGACGTATCATTTATAGGAGAATTTCGAATATCCAAGACGTGTCCAAGTAGCTCTGATAATTCCTTCTAGAAGGAAACAGGTCGCATTTTTCAAGTTCCGTCCTGGATTTTGAATTTTTCCTATCTAAATCTATAGGGAAAGTTAATATACTGAAGAATATGGTATTATTATTATTACACGTTGACCCTTTTTCTACAACTGTGCACAGATCGCAACTAGAGTATATTTTTCTAAAATTATGTTTAACTTGGACTATAATGCAGTATTTTACCAAATCGATATTCTCATTTCAGAGTGATACTACATATGAGACTACTTCAAATCTGACCTTCGAAGCCACACGGTTTGAGAACGGTCAGAAATTTCACTGCGAAGCCTCTAATGAGGTCACTTTGCAGACAAATGATCAACCTATGCATGCCACTAGGGAGCTTGAAATTTGGTGTAAGTATCTGGATGATGTTATAATATTATGCTTATAAGTACAAGTGCATAAGTGAAATCAGTTCATATTTTCACAATTATTATAATAATATCATGGTCTAGAGCAGCTGTTATATTGATTTAAGTAAATAACTTCTTTTTTATAAAATTCTTGTACACCGATTCTTTTACGTCGTGATTCTTGTGATTATTTGTGAAAAAAAGAAGCGGTGTACTAGGTTTTCAGTAGTGGGAATGAGGGTTATTCCCACTACCATAGCTCCTACAAGGATCTGATACTCGGGAAATTCCTGGTAAAGTTAAAGTGTCTCGGAACATGCATCGAAATTAATCAGAAATAAATTGGCAAGAAATATAATAAAATTACTTCCCTCGCCTCAATGCACGAAAATTTTACCCCAGTTAATACGAAATCCATATAACCTGCTAATGACATTATTTAAGAAAGTAAAGAATTATTTACTTTTCAAAGTAAAATAATATGTGCTAATTTCATTTGTTAATTTTAAACTTTCAGACCCACCGATCGTGCGAGTAGAACCAAAGAATTTAACAGTGGTAGAAGGCTCAAAATTACTGCTCAAGTGTGAATACGAAAGTAACCCTTCCTCTCTCGAAAAGGTCGTCTGGTAAGTTTCCCCACAAACAAAGTACATGACATTTACTTAGAATACAGTTTAATTCAAATCTTGTTTACTCAATAAATTTGACTAAGTTGTTTACATTTTTGTATTTTGTTTGGCTAAAGTTTAAGTAATGAGAAGATGCTTACAGAATACAATTATGTTTACTTCAAATAAGATAATAATTAATTTGATAATTGTATGTAGCTACACTGTATTCGATAGTTCTGCTTAGATCTTTATTTATAACTAATCTTTCTTTGACTGTGTTAATTACAATCTTCATTTTATATCTCTATGTTAGTTTGATCAAAGGCAACAAACGATGTTGCCTTAATAGTATTAATTGTTTAGCGAGTGAATACGTGGTATGGATATATTAGTTATGAGAAGAGATGAAAGTAATATTATCGAAAAGGTTCAAAGTATGAATATAGAGGGTTTTAGCAGCAGGCATAGACCCAAGAAAAGATGAATGGATTATATGAAAGAGGATATTGCAAGCAAGGGTGTTACTGAGGAGATGAAATCTAGAAACGAGAAAATCTAGATAGGGCAGGTAAATAAATTGTATTAATCGTTTAATTTTGCACGTTTCTGTTCCAGGTACCGTAACGGTGAGAAGGTTAACGTCAATAACACAACCCACTATGAAGGTGGCACAACAGATCAGCATTCTTTAATCATCCTGGATGCTAACGGTGGTGATATGGGCAACTATACCTGTATGCTGGGCAATAACGTGGGCAACGGTACCAGTGAAGAGAGCATTGATGTTAATGTTATGTGTAAGTTGTACTAAATGTCTAAAATGATTCTAATGTTAGTCCTGGTGGTCTACTATCTTTCTACTCTTAAAGCTATAATTATTATTTTAATATTACTTAACATTCATAGTGTGAATCGGACTCGGCCCATCGTCATCATTATAATTTATTAGTATTCTCTTTCATGCAAATCTAACAAATTAGAAGCAATAAATATACTTACCATAGAACATAAAAGTAAGAGACACTATTTGACCACATAACAGTAGGTATCCGTCGACGCCGATGGTCCGATTCACACTGTGAAAGTCACTAAGTAAGATTCAAATAATATTGCTGAAGATTGTAGTAGCCCCCCTGGTCGCATTCGAGTTTATCACCTCGGGGTCATCCACTTTCCGGCTTTTACTTCTCTTTGCACGGTCTTGAGCATCCATGGTAGTGAGATTACTGGCACGTATGTCATCTTCTACGATGTCAAGCCAGCGTCTCGTGGGTCTACCTAATCTGAAATGATTGCGCTCAGCAAATTGCCAAGCCAATGGTTCAGGCCCGCTCAAGTTTGGTCCTTCGAGCTACTAAGAAACTAGTCTAGAAATATGTATGTATATGTACCCTTTTACAGTCAAACCTCAAGTACGCCTAAAGATGGAACCTGCGAGCCCCATCCTGGAGACAGACCACATAAACGTCACACTTACCTGTGAAGTAGTGTCCGGCAACCCCAATATCCTAGATGAAGTTATCTGGTATTTGGATGGAGAAATACTGAAGCATCTACCGGAATGTAATGGCACTGATAGTGAAGGTACATTTTATTAATTTATTTTTATTGTTTAACTAACTCACAGAGATTTTTTTTTAAATTTCTAAGCTCAGCTTATGAAGCCCTCTTAAGAAAAGAGGGTTCTCGGATATAAGTCCCATTCTGGATGATAATTTTTATGATTTCAATATTATAAGTTTTTTTTTTGAGTTGAAAAATGTTTCATAAATTTTTTTAAAAATTTCATGCTTAAAAATTTCTACCACCAATGGATGTCATACTTAATTTGATGAAAGTCTAGAATTTTGTTACCATCCAACGGTTTCTTTTTCAGAAAATTTATGCAATGAAGTGGACCCCTCAATGCTGCTGCTGCAGGATACAACTAAGAGTTTCCATGGCAACTACTCCTGCAAAGGCAAGAACTACGCTGGATGGGGCAATGAGAGTGCTAAGGCTGAATTGGTAGTCAATTGTAAGTAACATAAGATGCGTATAGACAGTCAATATATAAATAAATAAATATTCTACGAAATTCTACACAGCGCTCTGTAGACCCAAAGTAAGTATAGTTTAACTAGCTTGTGTTATGGGTTCTAGAATGCTGATAAACATACTTATATACTTTTTTTTAAATAGGTACGTACTTATTATTGAAACACCCAGACCAATGCAAATAGACATATTCATAAATATAAATATTTGCACCGAGCGGGAATCGAACCCGGGCCCCCATCATAGCAGTCGCATGCACTACTGCTACGCCACAGAGGCTGTCAAATATATCGCGATCCTGTCAGTAATTGATGTGTAAACAATTGGTCCCAGATTATGACCTAATCTCAATAATTATATTGACTATTTCCGCATGCCTGTACATTAACTTAGTTTACAATTTAATAATTTTAACAATACCAACGTATCTTTGAACGGATCCATAGAGTTTTATAGATTAGTTAGGCAGTGATCTAGATGGTTTGAACCCTTCAGAAATGCATATTTGTTTTTAGATCCCCCCGGACCTGCAAAGCTGACATACTCCCCATGGCGAGTGGTGAAGGGCAAGAGCTTGGTGCTCAGTTGTAGCATCAACGAAAGAGGTCGACCTGAAGCCCACAGGTAAAGTATCAGCTAATTATTCACGAAACACAATATTTTTAATCGTATAAATAAAGCTTATATTGCATTGTTCGTAAGTTAACAGTCAAAAGTTGAAAATCATTTTTCGACCATGTTTTGGTATCCGACTGATCTGTAATTTAGGATACCTACACGTTCCGTTTTCATGACAATTGAGTAAAATTTTGTTTTAAAAATGGTCTATAATCCGGTTTAATCAGCCTTTAAAGGCAATTAATAAGATTTCAATCAAAAAATTCTAGCGGTAACATTTAGATTGGCATGCTGGCTAAAACATAATTATTCCTACAGATATAACTGTCCATAAAGAAAAGATTGCAAAATCTTGCAGCCGGATCTTGAACTAAAAGAATTTTTATTAATTATTATGCTTGAAATTAACACCGCGGTAGCCTAGTGGTCTGGGCAATGGAATGCCGAGACGAGGTCCCGGGTTCGATCCCAGGTTCACCATGGCACACACCAATGACTTTTCGATGCTTTTCGAAGTTATATGTGTATTTATCGCAGGTTTATAAGTGCCCGGTTAATGGCAATAGGCTCATCACCTTTTACATTGGGACCTAAACATAAATGTGGGTGCTAGCACCTCTGCCTACTTCTTCGGGGATATAGGCGTGAGTTTATGTTATGTGAAATCAACAAATAGATAATAGTAGAATAATATTTCTTATTTATCCTCAGATACCGCTGGTACCGCGGCGGGCGTGTGGTCAGCGATATTGTCTCCCAAAACTGGACAATAGACCCAGTGACGTTGGACCATAGGACCTACTTCTCTTGCCATGGCATCAACGCTGGCGGTTCCGGGGAAATGGCTAATGCTTCAATTGATGTGCTAGGTTAGTAAGTTGATGATATTTTTTTGATATTTATTTTTATTTATTTATTTATTTTATTTTATTTTATTCACATATACTTTTACATTTAAATTTATCACATAAACCTAGAATAGGTTTGTGCAGGATAAACTGAATATAATAATAGTTTATTGGATAGTGGATAAATGTCGAGATGTTTTATATACCCAGGCTACGGTAACTGCTTCTTAACCGGTGGGCCGTATGCTTGTCAGCCACCTAGTGGTTTAAAAATCCATAACTCTGAAATTTTAGATAGAGACATCAGCTCATGTCTCAGTAAACTGGATATTTTTAAAACAAATACAGATAACTATTGTAAATTAAATACCAATTATATTGCTTTGTTAACAATAGTTATCAAGATAAATTAATGTTACTTATATTCATGTCTAAAATATTGTACGAATACCTATTTCAGTATTTCAAATTTATTTTACAGAATTTCTCATTTTATTCTTATCTACATCTTTTCACATTTATTCTTACATCTTTTTATTATTTGTTCTTACATCCCTTTGTTGGTTTTTACAAAATTTCAAATTTGTTCTTGTATACATTTCAGCTCCGCCAAGCTTCAAATACGCAATGAACCATTACAGCGGTGCTTTGTATAAATCACAGGTAAGATTTTTAATCAATAAAAATGTACGAAAGTTAAAAAAATCATCATCACCCTCAAAGCCCTTTTCCCAACTCAGTTGGGATCGGCTTTTCAATCTAACTACGAAGCGGCGTACTTCGATAGTTTCCGTGAAGCAACTGCCATCTGATCTGCTGCTCGCCTCATTTAAATAGTCACCCATCCTAAGATTACCTTAATGACTGTTGCTTAACTTTGCAATGTGTTTACCTACCCTGCTACCATTTAATCATGAGCTTATTTCTTTTTTCAGAATATATCCCTATCGTGCACGGTAGAGTGCGCCCCACTCTGCTCCGTACAATGGTTGAAAGACGGCCAGGTCATAGACCCTGACAAGACAGATAGATACTATGTGGTGGAAAGGAAAATCGAACCTCAGGTCAATAGAAATGATTTTGAGGCCACAGAAAGTACTTTGGTAAGTTGTAGTTTAAATAGGACTCGTCAAAATGACTTTACCTCTCCTGATGGTAAGGTAAAGGCAGAGTCACAGGACTGGGGTCACCACTACATACACCGGTAGTGCTACAGTGGTGGCCCTCAGCTTGACGGCCTTATCAAACGCTTTCTCACGCCCCGCTTAAAGTTCAATTTATTTAGATACATAAGTTATAAATAAATATTCTACGCAATTCTACACAGCGCTCTCTAGACCTAAAGTAAGCATAGTTTAACTAGCTTGTGTTATGGGTTCTACAAAGTGGATAAATATACTTAAATACGTGCACATTATTCAATGTACTTGTATAAGCAGAATATTCTATAATAAATAAACTTTATATGCCGTGATTTTGACTGTAACTATCGTTTGACGTAAATGATCCTTTAACAGCGCACTCTGCGCCCTCTATCTCGAAAACGATTAAATACCTATATAATTTTAAAAAAATAGAAGTTGTAGGGAATTTAATTGCCTACAATATTTATTTAATTAAAAATAATATCAAAAAGCCATAGGTAACGAAATAATATAGTGATGTGCAAAAAAAAACGTTTTTGTTTGTGATCTTTGATTTTATTACTATACCTACGGCACGATATAGTGGCCGGTTTGACGTTTGTCCGCTCATGAAGTTTCGTATTAATTATTGTGACATTTTGAAAGAGCAAATTGCTGTTCTTTATTGTCAATAGTGACGTACAGTAAGTCATAAAATTTGATCGAATGTAGGTATAATTTTAGGACACAATATTTATTTATTACATTGATTTCTGAATTATATAATGTATATTAGTGTCCCACGATCATTTTTTTTTATAAAATTATAATTAGGTACCTATTGGTGTACTTATTTCACACAACTCGGTATTTGTTTTTCGAAATTCAATTTTTTTTAATCTTAATATATAATAAATCTCGTGTCACAATGTTTGTCCTCAATGGACTCCTAAACCACTTAACCGATTATAATAAAATTCGCACACCATGTGCAGTTCGATCCAACTTGAGAGATAGGATAGTTTTTGAAACGGATTTCGACATCCACGCGGGCGGAGCCGCGGGCAACAGCTAGTAAAATCTATATAATCGACACTAGGACCACTGGCAAGCCCAATAATACCTCCGGCAAACTTACGTCAAAACAAAGCATTTTCGACTTGAAGTTGCTTCGAAAAGTACAAACTACGAGTGCAGTACGATTTCGATATAGTTTAGACCATGAAGCTATAGATAAACATGGAGGCCGCACTTCCAATACCTACTTGATGCTCAGTCTGTATTTACTATCTTGCTCTCTGTGGGCCGACTTCTCTTTCTAAGTATGAGTACCTTCTAAGCAATAAATCACCATTTAAACAAGTTTAAACACTTACGCGTGGAATTTTATATCACATCCTTGACGCCACGTAATACCGCAACCACGCACTATACAATTTTGCACCATTTTTTGAGTTTAAACTTATAATTAACTTTAAATATGTTAAAAACCAAAACAATAATAAACAACCGCCATATTGTTTATTGATAGTTGACATGTAGTACCAATGTTGCCACATTACGTACTGAATCCATAGACAATGGGAATTTAATTCACTGATTTCCTGATTCAACAATCCAATCATGCATAATAAATGGCATATAATTTTTCAATTTCCACATTAATAATCGTAGTCGAACTATAGAGTTATTTATAAATCATTTTACTTGCATTTTTGGTTAGTATGGTCTATTTCTATAATTTACTAGGAAATACTAATAAGAAGATAGCAACATTGTACAAATACACGAAAGAGAAGTCGGCCCACAGAGAGTGAGATACAGACATGTAGGTATTTGGATCAAGCTGTTCTTCCCGGTTTGGCCTCCATGTTTATCTATAGCTTCATGGTTTAGACCTCCTCGCCTGATGGTAAGCTAAATGGTAAATCTCGCCTGATGGTAAAGTCTCAGGAAGGGGTCCCCATTACATATACTAACAGTGATAATATAATGGTAGCCCTCAACTTACTCTGTTTACGCCTTTTGTTGTGGATTTCGTCGATATGGCCGAACATACGCAGAGCTGAGTTCTAAACAGTCAGGCACGTGTGTTCGTTATAGGTACGCCTTCGTAACATTTCGATCGTGAATCTCAAAATGGAAGGTCAATTTTACCTATAACTGTTAGACGAATAGATAACTAAAGAAAAATCTGGCGAGACTGGCACAGAAGAAAATAAACTTCACACACACAGAAAAAAACGAGCAAAACCAGTCGAAGACATGTGTGTAGCTACTATTTACGGAAGGAGTATCCAACAAGAAAAAAGCTAGTGCAATCACTGAAGGAAGCTGGATTAATATATACTCATTTTCATTCCTAATTCCAATATTCAGTTCGTTCAAATGTATTAAGTAGGTAAAAATTTATATTTTTTTACTAAAGTTTTTGAATCAGGTATATGTAAGTACTGCTTGCAATAAAACCTTATTAGATTTGATTATATTTTTATCGAGAGTAAATTGACATTTCCATCACTATTGTAATATGTCAAACCGGCCATTATATCGTGCTGCTACTATAGTCGCGCGATTTCTACAAAAAAAAATTGTTGATTTGGTCAGAATTCCACCAAGAATGGTCACAGTTTCAAGGCCCGTAATAGATATCTAATTTTTTCGATCTAAATCTATAAACTTATATTTTATTGCTATTGCAGCACTGGAACATGACAGCATGGCCTGGAAACGCTCTAGACAGAGCTGCAGATACTGCTAGTTACACCTGTAGGTCTTCTAGAAACCTCGCAGGACCTCCCGTTAACAGTACTACTAAATTTGCAGTTGAATGTAAGTATTACCATTCAATTTTTAATTATATTATAACCATCGAGTTGTGTTCCCGCCGGTAAGTAGGGTAGCCAGAGCTCACTGTACCCCTCCTCCTCCCATCCCTTCCTAGCCTCCCCACCCCTTCCCAGCCCTCCCCCCTTCCCTTCAGGGTAGGCAGCGCGTGTGTGACACCCTTAGTGTTGCACACGTTCATAGGCCACGGTGACCGCAACCCATCAGGTGGGCCGTGTGCTTGTCTGCCACCTAAGTAGTATAAAAAAAGACCTTCCTAATATATAAAACCGCTTCAAAATCCTTTTATAAGTTTTTGAGGCCATCGCAAACAGAGAGATTTTAAGGACATTTTGGGTAATTCCGATCTAGGAAATGGCATTTATTTTCCTCAAATATTATTTTTATTTTATATTTAATATAATAAATAGGTTATGTATTTAGGACAGCTATGTGTCCCTTATCGGACACTAGTTTTGTTACAGACATTATATAATATTTTTTGGATATTACAGACGAACCAGCGAACGCTACTGTGAGACCTGAAATTGTAAGAGTAAATGAAAATGAAATACCAGCCAAAGTGGTGTGTTCGGCCAGGTAAATACATGAATACATACTTACATACTCGTAGAAATATCTCGACTAATGCAAATATACATATTTACACTGAGCGGAACTCGAAACTGCGATCTCAGACTTAGCAATCGATAGTATTGCCGCTACGCCACAGAGGTTGCGAAGTCCCTTGAAACTTTAATTAGTAGGTACCTATAAAATTAAATATTATTAAATAACCCTACCCTGCCCTACCAATATCCTTTAGGCCAAAAAAAGGGGTTTGTACAGCTTAATACCCAATTATACCTATTTGCTTTTTTATTCTTACAGAGGTTTCCCTATGCCATCTTACTCCTGGCGCCGAGGGAATGCAAGCAAATCAGCAAGCAAGGACCATCTCAACAATTCTCTAATACTATCATCATCCAATACGTTACTTTTGGGACCAGTACAACGGAAAGACGGCGGGAACTACACATGTGAAGCGTATAACAGACACGGTTCTGTGAATACTACTGTTATTTTGGATGTTAGATGTGAGTTTCTACTGTTGTTGCTATAAAATATTTAAAAATAAAAGTATTTCATGAGTAACGTTACTGAAAAAATTACGTCATTGGTAAAATAACGTTATTGGAAAAATAACGTTAATGGAAAAATATCGTTATTAAAATAGTAAAGTTATTAAACAAATTAGCGTTATTAAAAAATAAGTTGTTACAAATAACGTTATTCAAAAATAACAATATTGACAAAATAACGTTATTCAAAAATAACATTTTCAAACTGTTGTTGTGTTTCTCTTGCCATTTTAAGAATATGCTTTGAATGTTTCAGTTGTTCCTGAATGCGGCATCAAACAAATAGAAATCGATGGTGAACAAGTTCTTATGTGCACTGCCATCGCCAATCCTGCAGAGGTATTGTACCTATAACTCAGTTTAATTAATAAAAAAAACACAACATTACTAATAAAATAGTTGACGCAATATCTACCATGTTTATTTGTTTTGTTACAACAATAAACAAAAACAAATAACAACAACAAACAAATAAATATTAACTAATATAAAATAATATTCACAACAATAGCAACCCATTAATGTCCCACTGCTGGGCACGGGTCTCCTGTCCTCTAACGAGAGAGCTGAGAGGGTTTAGACCTTAATCCACACACGCTGGCGTAATGCGGGTTGGTGGATCGGACATGTCCTTAGAATTTCTTCTAGGACATGTGGGTTTCCTCACGATTATTTTCCTTCACCGTCAGCAAAATAGTAAATCATGTGATTAGCATATAATATAAATTCCACAAAATCCGACAAGGTGAAGCGACGACCTGGTAAAGGTTGCGGGAAACCGCTGGATGCGAAAAGCGCAGAACCGGTCGTCGTGGAGATCATTGGGGGAGGCCTTTCTCCAGCAGTGGACGTCTTTCGGCTGAAATGATGATGATGATGATGATGATAAATTCCACAAAGTGAAATTCACATTGGTACTGTCCGGCCGGATTCGAACTCAATACCTCTATCCATTCTGTTATCATCGTTTTTGGTACTGTATGTATATATATTATTTATTTAAACAGGTAACATTCCACTGGAACCTTAAAAACGACAATGACTCGCTAACGGATGAGAAGATTATCCAACATGGACAGCACAGCTATTTGTACCTGAGATCTAGTGTGGAAGTGTATAGAACTTACCTGTGCTACGCCAACAACACTGTCGGGTCTTCTAGAGCTTGCGAGCGAGATGTTATGGGTGAGTTTCTTTTTGAGATATTAAAAAAAATATTCAGGTGGAATGATCTCCTTTTCGCAGGTTTATTAGTGCCTCGGAGAGCACGTTAAGCCGTCGGTCCCGGTTGCCATACAAACATTTATGGCAGTCGTTACGGGTAGTTGGAGCCCACAAAAGTCCAACCAGTCTAACTTGGAACTTCAATATCGCCATTGGTCATAATGACCATTGGTTGTGGAGGTCAGATGGCAGTCGCTCCATGGAAAATATCGAAGTTCAGCCGCATCACAGTTAGACTGGAAAGCCGACCCCAACTGAGTTGGGAAAAAGGTTCAGAGAATGATGGAATGATCTCCCTGCTGTGGTATTCCCTAGCGTCTACAATATGGGGTTCTTCAAGAAGGGCATTAAAAGGTTTTTACAGGGTCGACAGCGCGCGTTTGACGCCCCTGGTGTTTTACACGTCCATAGGCCACGGTGAACGCGTCCCATCAAGTGGGGCATGTGCTTATCTGCCAACTAAGTGGTATAAAAAAAGGATTTTATAGTTTTTCTTCATAAATACAATGGTATTTGATTACAACTTTACAAAAATCTGTTTAAATGTAGAAATAAATGGCACTACAACAATATGTTTTGGTTTACAGCTAACTTGGAAAGTTTTGGTAAGTCGGCTATCAGAAATTTACCACAATAATTGCTTTCACAGTATTTATATATCAGTATCTTATATTATGTAACAAGGCGTTTTAGTAAAATATTAATGATATTTAAAATTAAAGGTTACATAAATAAACAAGTTACATGAATAAAAAATACCACAATAATTGCTTTCACAGTATTTATATATCAATATCGGTATCTTATTATAATGTAACAAGGCGTTTTAGTAAAACAATTATTATATTTAAAATCTAAGGTTACATAAAAAAACAAGTTATATAAATAAAAATATTTCCCACAATAATTGCTTTTACAGTATTTATATATCAATATCAGTATCTATGTAACATTGCGTTTCAGTAAAACATTAATGATATATATTTAAAATCAAAGGTTACATAAATAAACATGTTACACCAATAAAAAATATGCTATTGTATTATAATTATAATAATCTTAAAGATTCAGAAAAAGGATTATTTTATATATTTCGAAATAAATGCTTCATTAAAATTAACCAACTTTATTTCTGTGGGTGGAAAACTTACCTAAGTCGGAATAACTAAAACCACATATCTATCTTCAATCTGAGGCCTATTTGTCAATAAATTTAATTATGTTACTCAGGTTAATCGAAGTTTCTTCCGAGCTTATACACAACCCCTTCTTTTTAGAGTAGGTACAATTAACAAGTAATAATGTCGTAAGCGATTACGTTGAAAACGGCTTCTATTGAACGGAGATAATAAAATGACCATTATTGAAAAATCATCATCATTATAGTGTTTTCATTCACCCGTGACAGAAGTGCCTAAAAAAATATATATGTTTGGCTTCATAACCCGGTACGGAAGCAAGGATTATTACCAAAACTCAGATAAATTTTAATCAATTGGACCACGGGTCAAAGATAAGGTGCCATAGTCCAACTATTTTTTTCATTGGACCACCACCCTATTGGAGGTCCGTGGTCCAACTGATTGGACAAGTAGTTGGACCACCACCCCGAAAGGCAAATTTTAAGCAGTTGGACCACGGGTCAAAGATAAGGTGCCAATAGTCCAACTATTTTTTTTGTTGGACCACCACCCTATTGGAGGCCCATGGTCCAACTGATTGGACAAAGTAGTTGGACCACCACCCCGAAAGGCAAATTTTAATCAGTTGGACCACGGGTCAAAGATAAGGTGCTATAGTCCAACTATTTTTTTCGTTGAACTACCACCCCTTTTGGAGGCCCGTGGTCCTACTGATCGGACAAAGTAGTTGGACCACCACCCCGAAAGGCTTTTATTGCATATTTATTCTATTATACACTCGTAATTCTATTACTTACAATCTTACGTATTTTACTGATTTCTCTGCAGGTACTAAAGTATGGTGGCGTGACCAACAGAAACTTATCCTGATTGGTGGAATAGCGCTGGCTATCCTTGTCATCACTGTCATTCTCTGCATCATCATCATCTGCATCTGTCGTAGAATGAGGGCTAAATCCAAGTGTGAGTACTTACTTGTTTAATCTGATGTGTAATATTAATAGTCTATGTGACAGATGTTATTGGAGAACTTCATCTTAATTTTTTCTACGTTAAAAGTTACATTTGTTGATTGCATTAAATTTTATGAAAGATAAATATCAAATTGCAAATTATAAAAAAAAATTAAATTTTTTGTTACTTCTTCATTCTTACGATGTCACATAGATAAACTATTAGCTTGTTTTGTATTTTTTTAATGTTGTTCCGTTTGTTCACATAATCTATTTCATTCATGTTTGTTACGTAATATATAAATTAGTTAATGATAAACTATCTTTTCATATTTTGTTGTTGTGTCACACACATGTCACTAATTATCACAAATGTTATAACATTTCTTAGTTGAAATTTAGATTACATTTTTTGCTTTTTTATCATATTAGAACAAACATCGTTGTTAAATGTTAACATAATTTTCAGTGTTCGTATTTTTGTTTTCATTTTTATAATCTCTAACCTTATTTTTTTCTTCATCCTATCTTTCTCGGACGCTGCTACTAAACACTGAACATCGTGTACTAACAAACAAACAAACAAAACATGTAGACAATAATCCAGTTGAATTAGAGGAGCGCGAAAAGTAAGTTTCGTATTTTTATTTTTTTTATGTTTTTTATTTCTCTCTCTCTATCTCTAGAATGTCTAGTGTTAGAATTTTTACATTTTAAATTTGAGTTACAATT
The DNA here is from genome assembly GCA_963576445.1 of Lithosia quadra. Classification (NCBI taxonomy): domain Eukaryota; kingdom Metazoa; phylum Arthropoda; class Insecta; order Lepidoptera; family Erebidae; genus Lithosia; species Lithosia quadra. The sequence goes on along the minus strand of OY754900.1, from coordinate 924,879 downwards.
TGAGGTATTGTTGGAAAGTTTTAATTTTATTTTAAAACTAAAAAGAAAAAAATATTTCACAATTTCCACTCCGCTTAAATTTAGCACATTTTATTCAAAGCTGTTATTTTTATATTTTTATTTTATCACTCGAAAACTTTCTGACAGTAATTTATTTTAGTCGTTTAGTAAATTCCTTAATATCATGAAACCTGAACTGATAGTTTAAAAATATCGTTAGCGAAACAATTATTGTCATTGAATTAGTAATTTAATATTTATATTTATTAAACTTTTATATTTATTTATTTTTATATATTTACTGTGTTTATTTTTAAATAAAATTCTGTTTAGTGAAATAAATTGGGAAAACCTTTGCAGCCACGCCATTGGTCCGAGCAGATTCATGGCACACGTTGTCTATGCCACCGTCAAGGTCGCCAGTAGTTGTGCCCATGCCAAGACCTACTACCCACGAGGTCAAAGAGTTTGGACTTGAGTTTGAGTGTAATACTAAATGCTTGGACCAACGGCTGTTTTGATTTCTAGAACCTAATTCTATAGTTTCAAAAGCTCCAAAATATACTGACAGTATCTTTTCTTTTTTCAAAGATTTAAAGATTTTATTGTGTATTTAGGACAGTGAAAAAATCTAAAAAATAAATAATAAATTAGTATTTAATAAATTAAAAATAAAAGATAAAGATTAATTTAGGAAAATAAAAAAAATGCATTTTAGTTCTTGTCATAAGTCATGTTTACTAATAGTGGTGTATTTTACTAAAATATTAATAATCAAAATACAGTCAGTAATATTTTAGAAGCTGATTTTTCTAGCTTGATTATAGAAAACAAAAACTACTTTAGAAAATAGACGCATGTCTTTTATATTTGACTCTTGACATAATAACACAAATTTCTTATTTTATTTATTTATATTATGGTGTACTATTATTAATAATTATTAATGTGTAGGTTCCTAACCGCACTAACCCCGGATGTTCTCAGATTGACTACGATTAATACTTCAGGTACTAACGAAATAAATACTGAAAAAAATTACTTATTAATTATTTTTAGATGAAAGATGTTTTCTTATTATTTCACCGCTATTTTGCTAGTTTGTTTTGGAGTTTTGGCAGTAAAGTGTGAATATTGTAGACATCTGAGTAGTCAAATCTTGTCAAAATTATAATGTACTTGGGTGATGCATGATACATAATTCCATAATTTTGGAAAGCATTCTTCTTGTATATATCCTATCATATATATTGTATAAATATATGTTTGTATCTTTTTCTTTGTTAAAACTTGCAGAAAATTTTATGTATAAATAGTATTGTATATTAAATTATTAATCATTTATACTGACTTGATAACACACATTTCTTATATCTTTCAAAATTTAACCATCGTTCATTTAACATCTCATGTTCTACACATAATATAAATTTCTTTTTTACTGTAGTTTAAATATATTAATCTTACATTTTATTCATATTTATATCTAAATAAACATTACATTGACCATCAATCAACTCATTAATCAAAATTAAATTATACTCAAAAATCATTACTTTTTCAATTCAGTCCAGATGGTAGCTGCATTAACGAGGTGTCTATCGCGCAATCGATCATATCTCAAGCTTTGCCCGCTTTGTCACCTCGTATAAATCTATCATTTAGCCCAAAAACATCTGATAGAACCCGACTGGTTGAGTCTGGCTACTCACACCATTTAGAAATGAACAAAATGGAAGAAGACGCTGATAGAACTACAACACAAGAAGAAAATCAAGAAACTGAATTACGGACACCAAAGTCTGAATCTAAGATTGATTCTAATAAAGCTCAAACTGTTGTAACTCCAAATAAGTGGCCATTGAAACCTGGAGTACTAGTCCATGTTAATTCAAACCATACATTAAGCCCGAAGAATCAAGCAAGACTGCAAACTCAGACAGCGACAGAAAATTCAAACTTAGGTTTGTTAGAGAGATCTAAGCTAGAGGAAAAGTTAAACACTAAAGTAGAATACTCAAAGAAAAGTGGAAAGCCAAAGCAAAATGTAGTTACAGGTATTTTTAAAAATATTCGAAGAAAACATGAAGATTCTGACGATGACAGTGGCAAATATAAAAAGATTAATAAGACAAATAAAAGAGCAATGTCGTTGGTTAATATGAATAAGACTGGATATGTATTGCAAAAAAACCGATTGAGATCATTGTTTCAAAGCGAAAAACCTAATATTATTGTTACTGAAGGAGGTAGTTTTCATAAACATAATATTTTGAAAGTGGTAATGGTTGACATAATAATTTCATTGTAAAAATCTCAAAATCGATTTTTTGAAATTGCTTTTATTTTTCCTTTTGTCGTATTATATCACACATTATCACTTTTACATCATGCTAATATCACAGAAACATACGATTTTTATTCATTTTGAGGGACGCTTTTAACATTTTTGCTTTTGCATGAGCAATTTCTACGATCGCTCAATTAAATTTGAATTAAATAAATTTGAATTTAATAAATTTGAATTTAATAAATTTGAATTTAACAAATTTGAATTTAATAAATTTGAATTTAATAAATTTGAATTTAATAAATTTGAATTTAATAAATTTGACTCTAAATGTTATTGAGCTATTGTAGTTCTGCTAAGCCAAGGTTCCTTAGACTTCATCGATAACCCTTTGAATGCAAACATGTTTACACTCAAATTCGAAAGGATGTTGAAAACATACAGTTTAACAGTTTGCATTAAAAGGATCAACGTATGTTGTACGCTTATCACGCATGACTGTGTTGCAGTTTTGTTTTAATGCAAGCATGTTTTTAGTTGTATCGTTTAAAAGACCCGACAAGATAATCACTACTAGCGCCAAGGTTAAACCTTTTACTGACGAACAACCTAAAATTACCAGAAAGCGGAAAAAACCAGGTGATAGTAAGTAAAGCACGTTTTATGTACCCTACGTATAATATATTTGAACCGTGATTCATTTTATTTTTACTCTTATTCAGAATGTGTTCAATGACAAATGTCATACAAAATCCTTACATACCAGAATAGTAATACCATGTACAGAATTTTATTTCCATCCAATCTGATCTGTTGAAAAAAATACATATAGAAATTGTAAATCCAGCAAAAAAATTAGGGTCACTACCAGATTTGAACACATTTAAACTTTTAAGAATTTACAAAATTGTTTATTTATAGTTGATTTGATTATATTTTTTTCAGGCCCACCTACGAATGGCGTAGATAATGGTGCAAATGGCAACCTTGGAGCGGACAATCCAGGTCTTTACGAGAACCTGCCGTTCCATGGCTTACAGCAACCTCCCAATAAGGTACATAGACTCACAATAATTCATCCACATGATACAATAATATCTATGCACGTTTCGCTAGTTTAATCTACATTAAAATACATACATAATTAGAATAAAAATAGATGTAAGACCATTAAATATTATTTTATTGAAATTTTGAAAGAAGCAAACCTTTTATTTATAGCTAAAATATTCATACCTTGTTATTCTAAAGCTTCATAACTTTATTTATTATGTTTTTTAATTATCATATTTTTGTAATGTTGAATGTTGTGCTGCTTAATTTATAATTTGCATTTGTTTTTGTTTCATGTTTGTTAATTTCGCATGTCAAAGCCTGTGCAAGCCATACAACCTAGGGTTATCGAAACTAACCCAAAAACCACGAAGGGGATTGCAGCTTTACAAAAACAATTAACCACAAACCCATCATTCACTCCAAGGATTGTATGCCCACCGTTTGTTCAGAATGCCGTACCATACCCTATGCCTTCTAACTCACAGTACTCTTACGGAATACCAATGCTATCCCCCATACAGCAGATGTATCCACTCCACCAAACAGTTTTGCTTAATCCCTACTTACCACCTATGCAGACCTCGTTCTTAAAACAGTTTCCAACCATAGACGAAGAAATTTCAGAGCAAAATCCCAGAAAATTTTCTTCTCTGAACACTAGAATAAATCGTAAACTACCCCAGTTCCAATCAATGAGGGCAGTTAAAAAACGTAGTATCGAAAGATTTTATCCTAACACAGAATATGGAGAGAATTTCAATGAAATAAATAACAACAAAGACAATGAAACTCCTGAGTCTCTTGAAGACAATATTTACGTAAACTGCCCTTCTTTGCTCAAAGTTAAATCTAATATCAGCGGGGTTGAACAGTTTGAAAATCTTACTGATTCTATCCAAGTATGTGATGAGACTGATATTAACAGATCAACCATATCTTTAAATAGACCCGTGCCAGCTCCAAGAACTAAGATATCACCAATTGTCTCACCATGTAAAAGTGATCATGTTTACGTAAATCTGTCCATGCCTTTGATTAACACAAAATTTTCCAAATCAATTGATACTGTAGATGCCCCTGTAAGACCAACGAAATCTGCTGAGGATATATCTAAAATCAATTTTAAAGATTTCAAAAGCAAAGAAATGAGTGAAAGTGATGATGATGAAGATAATGATGAGCTTTCGAAAGATTCTAATGAAATAAAGCCAGTAGGGTCTAAACCAAATATCATAGCAGCAACTCCTAAAAGGAATCTCTCTGTTATTCTACCTTCCACTTCGTTAGTTAAGTCAGTTGTTCGGCAGTTGAACGATGAGGGTATTAACAAAGTTGGTCTGCCAAAAAAGCAAGCTATAGCACCAAGTAAGACCTTGCAAATCCCAAAGTTAGCGGAGAAACCAGTACCAAAACGCTCAATTGTAAAACGTAGTCATTCCGTCCAAAGTAGTCTTACAGTTGACAGTGATAGCAGTCAGGTATAACGCTAATTCATCTCTTCTTGTTTGTTTCTTCTATCTGATGTGTGTATTAATCACTAACATACTAATTTCGTTTTCAGAATACTAACATATTACAACAACAGTACCTGCAAAAACGTAACCACTTCACAAATATAAGCAACAAAGGCAAGAACAAGAAAAATTTTCAAATACCACTACAAAAACACCACAGCTTTTGTTATTTTCAACCAATTCGGGTTGACAAACGGATCCCTGTGGACCAAGAAAGGTCTTACAACAATACTATAGGGCCGTTGATTTACCAACCATCAGAAACACAATATTACACAAAAACTTTAAATAGGACGAGAGAGAAGAATAGTCAGAAATTAAATCGCTTGAAAAAGTCAGAAAGCCTTAGAGAAAAGCTCTCGTGTGTCGGTGTTTACGATAACTATGAAAAACCAGATTATCCAGAGCCCGAATACAATGAGTCCGAGAGAAAGTCTTACTTACAATTGCTAAAAGGCAATTACATATCAAACTCAACGAGACATTTAGGTCCTGAGAACTTTAGCTCAAATTATTTGAGTCCCAAAGATGATAAGCCTAAACAAAAAAAGTTAGTTTATGCCGATTTAGCTTTAGGTAACCATAATTTGAAATTTAAAAACACTGTCAATTCAAATAGACATTTGTATGATACATATACTGTAGGTACCGATAGTGCTAACAAAGATACTAACAGTAGCTTTAAGAGTATGTCTAGTAATCAAAGAAAAAATAGTCATGGACAGCCAAGAAGTGACTACGCCACTCTAAAATTTAATGAGATTGATGTTTGAGAGGTAAGTGATTTTTTTAGAAAGTCTATAAATTATAAACAAAGTAATTAGTGATATTAAGTTACTTTGCCAAAATCATTGCAGTTAAAATACTTTTTATAGATTATAAATAAAAGAAAACACTAAAAAGCGACATAAATGTGTGGGAAAGTGTAAATACAACAATAACAAGTTATAAATACGATAAAAGTAATTAAATTGCAATGTGTAACATTTGCGTAAATTGCAAAAAATGTCACTGCAAAAGTAAATATTTTATTGCAAATTGTAGTTATAATGTGTAATTTAAAGGTCAAAGATTAACAATTTAATTAAAATGGTAATATGTGCCTAGTCACGAACCGTCTGCTTTATAGCATGCAATTTTAAAGACACATTATTAAAATCGCCAAATACATAATAATCAGCTTGTGTTCAGCACTTTATTTACAACATAACATAGCAATATACAATGTTGAACACTTGTGCAGATTTGAATAAAATAATAAGTGACCGATAAGCATGAGATCGCAATGTTGTGACGTTTTTATTATTTCTTCTAGGAGCGCTTTACCAAGAGTGACACGTACATTTTTTAAAACAAAAGGTAATTTTTCAAAATTCATTTGGCATTTCGCTTCAGTAGTTAATTAATGGCTTTCTTCATATAATTTTCTTTACTATAAAATAAATTCTAATTGTTCATTTTTAATTATTATTTCTTTCATTTTCTAAATAACCTATCACTTATAACTCATTTAAGTTAAAAATAAAAAATAAATGCACTTTTCATTATTTTTGTAAAATAATTATGTACATTTACTGTATATGAACAGTTAATGTGTGAATGAAGCTCACGGCTAACACATATTACCATTGTAATTAATATTTCTATTGAAATTAAAACAGTTATTTCTTACACACCATCTCATATTTTTTTTCTTTTACCAGCCGTTCCGACCAGAAGATCAATTCATATACGCTGATGCGGATCTTAAAGACTATGGGCCAATAAACTACAAGCAAGCATCGATCTACGCTCAAATGAAAAAGGTAAAGGAACAGCAGAAATTACAAGAAATATACGATAAACAAAATGAGGACATGCTGTGATCACGAATTGGTTGTCAGAACAAACTTATTGCTACTTATTGTACAGGACAAAACACTGAAACATCTATTTGTGAAATTAATGTGTACCAATGTATCTCTTTGTACAAAACATGTATTCAAATAAAACTTGTGTATATTGTGACAAATAAGTGTGTTTGTTCGATGTATTCATAAGTGCTGTTAGTATTTTTGTAATTGTATTAAAATTTATGATTTGTTGGACCTCACAAAACTTAGTAAAACTGTTCAAATACGGTCATAAATATTTTAAGTGAAATTGTAAAATTAAAAATATGCTTTTTACCGTTTTCTTCGTTTATATTATTTCTATTTTTGCATATTTTATATAATTTTTACATAATTATGTAAATACAAAAATGAGAAAAATATAATTCAAACCTTTAGGCAACCAAACTGAACACGACATTGTATTAAACTAGTATCTACCGACATTTTAGAATTGTCGTTGTATATTGTAAATAAAAATAGATTTCTTATGTATTTACGGAAGATCTAGTTGTCACTTTAGTATGAATTTTATGCTAAAATATTTACAGTTATTTCAATTTAAAATATAATGATTTATGTAATGGACATACATTATACTATCTTGTACTATTGTACATAATATATGTATGTACTAATTGTATACAATTCTCTCATAATATTTATTTATTTAAAAGAATAGGGTGTGTTGATAAATTTTTGATTTATACCCGTAATATTTTCATGTTATTAAATTAAATAAATCAGTCATTTTTAAAGCAAACAAAGTAATTTCAAAATAACATGACATCAAGATTCCAAAAAAAAAACCATTTTGCAAATACCGGTCACATTTTTGTGATATTTTTTGAGCATGAGCAATAAACGATGAGCATAGATCACCACATCGTTCGATTTTTTTTTATTTAAAAGAGGAGGGAGTTTTAGGGAAAGTAAATAATGTTTATTGACAGTTTACTTGACATCAGTTCTACTTAAACAACTAATTCCTTATCCGTTTTCCGAAAAACCGTTGTTACATTTTAGAATCTTTGATGTTTTATTTCAAGAATCCAGTAATTTGACACTAATTGCAATTGCAAATAACTAAAACCCCTCAGTAATACGCAGTATTTTGCAATTATTGCACTTATGATGAGAAGGTATATTGTTTATTATTTCCGAATTATATTTGAGCTGAGTACTTACTAATATTATTTAAATTGGCACAGCAAGCTTCAGGTAGGTTAACAACACATAGAGATGTTAATATCCGTCCAAGCGGGAAATATTTACAAAAATAGTTCATTTTTAGCTGAATCCATATTTTATGTAAATTTTAGTATAAATTACAGTTATTATGTAATAAATATTAGATGAAGAATCTTACTGCCTACCCAAAGATAGATTATTTAGGATGAATTTTGCACGGGAGGTGTGCGTAAGTGCAAATTAGCACAGAAATAGATGTGTTCACAGTATGACGTTTAAATAAACGGCTCGTAGCGTAATCGGCATTTACTTTTTACTTTTTTTTTTCATTTTTTACAACGAATTTAATTTTTTATCAATTACATTTAAGTGATTTTGTGTACTTTGTGAACGCTAGCCAGACGGCTGTATATTTAACATCGCTTGTATAACTTTGTTGATGTATTTAATTGTGATAATAGTTTGAAAATGTTCATTGTATTGGTGGCAAGTATCTGTGGTCATGAAAAAGCGCGGAGGATTGACTCATGTATAATTACACAATAAGAGAAAATAATGTTTTATGTTTAGTAATAAAAACCAAGAATTTAAATGTATTTAGGTGTTACCAAGTATCAGGTTTTGAAAAACGGCCTTTGGATTTCTAGATCAGAACCTCGGAAGTGATCAGGATAAATGAAAAAATGATGATGATAAATTATATGGTAAAATTCGCGATTTTTTATTGACACTTAAAGACAGGGTCAATTCTCCTAACTTTCTAACTGAAGAATATTTTTGAAGTAGTGCCATTACACTTTCAATATGTTTTAACCTTTCTTCCATTTAAACACTTTGTGAGACTAAAATCTTTCATATTTTATAAGGGTCTGTACTCACCGGTGCTTCGGCATGGTTAGGAATTTTTATGTGACGAACAGAAATAACAATGAATATCGAGGGCAGAAGAATGAAGCTGTGATAATATGATTATCAATGAAGCTTAAATAAAATATGATTCTAATAAGTGGTAGTAAATTCAAATTCGGTTCTTTGCATATAGGTATTTGTATGCATGAATATTTTTATTTGCATTGGTCTAGATATTTACAAAAAATGTGTAAGTATGTTTATCCGCTTTCAGGAACCCATGTTACAAGTTACGCTTAATTTTAATTCAGATTATACACTTTTTAATGGGATTAATCCCACCCTCATTCCCACAACAGTAATGACCGAACACTACTTGACTATTGCTTAAAATAATTTCTAAAAATATTTACTTATTTATTTTGCACATAAAAATTCCTTACCGTGCCGTGTCACTTGTGAGCACTAACCCTAAATTGTCGTACTAATGTAAATATAAACAGGGAGAAAAAAACATTAAAACATTGGCGATTTCATCTGATTATATTCTATAGCTTACGTTCCCGAATCGGTTCATTTTTTCTTCGCCAATGTTTTATATATTTTTTTCTAAATTATTATGTAAACACGTAATAATTTAGCATTTAGCACTAGAATTTGTGCTACTGAATACTGTAATGAGCGCGGAATTAACTTCAATATATTTTGTCATTGAGTTTCTTGATATATTCGTAGGCGTAGATAAACTAGTGATAAGATATATAAAATTGTCATACTGACTTTTAATTTTATAATTAATTTTTATCTTAATTTGTGATTTGGATTCAGAAATAAATTAATATTTACTTTTTTTACTTTTGTAAATGTACATTATTGTAAGATTGTAAAGTTTTAACAATAGTGTTATTCCGCGCTATTGTTACAAAAAATAGAAACAAAATAATAATAATAATAAAGGTACTAGATGAGGTTTTGTACATACAAACTTGTTATAATATTGTCGACTAGTGTTATTAAATTAATTTATGGATTTTTAATGGTTGTTTAATTTATTTTCACCTTTTATTACTTAATTGTCTATTTCATGCTCCGTTTGAGTTCTGGCATATGAAATATTAAACCAGATTTTTTTTAATCCAGGACAGGATTTGAACCCGCGAACAGTCCTACTGTGGGATACGTTCTAGATATTCGAAATTCTCTGACATAATTAGATCAGCAAAAGTGAACGAAAAGGATCTCGACGAAAAGAAATCTATAGGAAAAGTTAGGAAAAAATTTCAAGGAATATGAAAATTGAATAAAATAAAATAACAATTTTAGGTAAGTATGCATTTTCATGCTATATTTTAAATATCTACTACTAGCAGAATTTTTATGAACGTTTAGGTACTAATCTTAAAATTATATTTAGTTACAAAAACTATCACAGCCTTTTTATCGAAACAAAAAATTTGAGTTTCTCACAAAAAAATTACTAGCTTCTTCTAATAGATTGAGATTATTTGAGAATATCATCTTATTTCTCAAACCATTTCACACTGATAATTAATTCAAAACACTATATAACACAAAAAATCTGTAAGTATAAAAAATATAATTTATACATATATAATATAATCTGTCATGAAAGTGTTATTGAATCTATTAAGGCACAGATGAGCATAGGTCATTCATTAGTAGTATCTGATAATATTAATGACTGTTTACATCAACAAATAAATATCTACATAAGATGGTGGACTCTGCACTTTCTCTAGAATGCTTAGCAAGTTAAACAATTTAATTCTAGAAATGAACGCTATTTGGTAAATTTTACAAAAAAAAATGAACAGAATTTAGAATCATGGTCACTTATTAAACTCATAGCCACACAATAAACAGTCAATCAATTTGAAGTCTCTAAATTAGTTAAAATTTAGGATCTTGAAAATACAACCAAAGTAATAAATCTAAATTTACCTACCGGAAAATTAAAATTGGATAGATTGATGCTTTGACTTCTTCAATAAATAATTATAATTTCATAATGTATAATCAATTTCACCATTAATTTAACATTAAGAGTGATAGTAATCAAAATTCATTTCTAATAACAAAAAAGCTCTTCATCGTAACACAGCGTAGTAAGGATGGATAGATAATACAAAATTTATATTTAAATACTAAAACAGACAACTGCAGATTTGACAATTTAGCAAAGTAGAAATTCAGTTTCGGACCTGACAGATCTGACAATACACCGAGACTTTTTCCAACTCAGTTACTCACTCACTACAGCCCCAAAGTCAAAGGGTAAATCCTATGAAAAATGTATTTTGTTAAAAAATATGAAAGATTGAATAAACGATGCAGGCTTTGACTGATTTGGTCAGCCTGTCGCATTTACTCTTAGATAATGCTGGTGGCTGCTGCGCAAATCGGGCTTTATAAATATTTGTAATTGCTATTTATTATTGTCTGATTTTCAGTTCTGTTTCATCAAGTCCATGTTTTTATGGAAATCGGCTTTCTCCTTTCATAAAACATGTTTACTATAATTAAATAAACGCTGTATAAAAAACTAACAGCCAAACAATATAATTAAATTTATAACTAAGCTCAAATTTAAATTCTATAATTATGTACATTTTTTGTTTACAATGAAACTACATTTTAATGTATAATTAAATAACATAATATCACACATAGTTGATGTATGGTATGTATTTTATACATATTTATACATTTTTAAAACTATATTGAAATTATAAATTTTGAGTGAATGTATAATTAACCAATAGGACAGAAATAATCTGCTGAATTGATAATAGAATATAGGGTTAGATGGACTATCTAATGGCAAAATCTTTAATTTAATTTTAAATTTCAGATAGTAATTTAAAAAAATGTTTTGTATTATTTATTTTTTCACGAAGCAATAATATATTCTTAGAATATATTATTTCGCTATGAAATACGCGCCTTAATCATAAATTTCAAATTTTCTAACCCTAATTTTCTAATATCAATTTTTCTGTTTCTACATGTTTCTTTGCAAAGAAACATTAGAATTATATCTACCTAAATGAAACTGTTATTTTGTTAAATTTTGTGATGGAAGTGCCTGCCAATAATCTAAACTCACTCTTATCATATAATATTTACATTTAGAACTAAAAATATTAGTAGAATCAATAGAAGTCATACTGCCCCCTTCCGAAATACACGTAGTCTGAACACCATTTCCTTGCTTGGAGGTCGGTGGAACAGCAGGCAGGGTATGCAAGCCTGGACTTAGTGAGTTTGGCACACCTCTGGCACAGATCAAGCAGTTCATCCTGGAGAGAAAAGAAATACATTAGGTATAATAATTTATTTTAATAAAATAAAATACTTATGAGAAAAAAAATACGCAGGTGGCATTAAGAACTGTGTTGTTGTTGGTATTTCAGGATGATCCTTTTTTTCCATGCAGAAATCCTCATGGATAGGGTAGGTAGCGGTCAGCCGGGCAGGTTATGTCGAACTCTTACCGACTAAAACCGCACCGTCTAGGGTCTTCTAACGCCAGGATGTAAGGTGGCCCATAGAGCATTTCCCTCGCACCCCGGCTTGACCAGGGTCATCCCCGAATTTGAGAAGACCCTTCGGGTTTGGGAACCACGGTGTTCCCGTCATGCCCCCGAAATAGAGGCGGGTCATGGGTGATCCTAGGGTGTACTAGTTCCCTGGCTATTCGGTTCGAGAGGTCGCGGGTTCTCATCCAACCCTGAAATAAAACCTGCGGAGCTTCGTCCATTGTTAAGCAGTTGCAACGGCCAGCAGGTGAGGTAGCCTTGGTCCTCAAGAATGATTAGACCGGCTACACACACCCCGATTAATCGGCGGCGACATGGGAGATGTGATGGCAGTGTTGCCACTTTAGTGGTTATACCACTAAATCTACGTTTCAACTTTCTACTAGCGGTGAAAAATTGTATTTAGTGGCTAGTGGTTTTTGTTAGTGGTTTAATTGAATCCAGGTTGGAGAATCCAAACTTAAGAAAAATTAATTTTGCCATTACTCTTCTAATAATGCTTCAATATTATGGGACTATTATAACCACTAAGGTGGCAACACTGCCACCACATCTCCCATGTCGCCGCCAATTTATCGGGGTGTGTGTAGCCGATCTTATAAGCAAGATGTACGTCACCACTTAAGTTGTGCGTTTTTATAAACAGCTGTACCTACGACTATATCTCAATAAAAAATCGCCTTTGTAATGCGCAATTTCCTATTATTATCTAACATGCTTAAACTTGGGAAGTAGGTTGAATTTCATCTTATCTGTCTGTTTGTGCCTAAATGATAATAATTCCCAACGTGACCTTATTAAAATAATTGATAAAACACAATTAGGTACTATTTAATGTCGGAAAAGTTAACGAATATTGCCGAGTAATAAAAAAATTAACATGACTGCATTTCCGGGAGACTTATTTTTTTTTTGTGTGTGTGTGTGCGACGATTACCTTTATAAACAAGCTCATATCACCCCCCCCCCCCCCCCAATTTCCTCAATACCTCGCCTCCAACCCCACCCAAACTTCTCAAACCCCCCTACCCCTCCAAGGTCGGCATCGCGAATGGGGACACCTTTGATGTTGCATACGTCAATAGGCCGCGGTGACTGCTTCCCATCAGGTGGGCTATGTGCTTGTCTTTACCTACACATATATAGTATAGAATAAAAATTCGACCTCTCTCTTTATACCTATACTTCATTCGGTTAGATGTTCTATTTCACGTAGGCGGTTTAGCTGTCATTGTAGTAAAACATTATATACACATTGCTTTTAAAAATGAATTACTTGCAATGCAATTATTGTTCTACTAACTGCTAAATGAATTTCTATTGACGTGACATGAACTTTCGCACACACATGTACGCGTATTTACAAGATAGACTAAGATCCCACTGCAAAATCATGCATGCATCGAATATTTGCTAAAAACCAAATTTTACGCATATATATGATTAGGAGAACATATATTTACTAGGTTGCCTATCAAAATGTGGCCGCTAATATGTTTAATTCAGTTATTGCTAATTCATTTTTCGGAAAAAAAAATTCTTCTCATGGTTTTTAAAGCCAGGTGTAAACAGGTACGAAGAGGTACGACGAAGTGCGCAACGGCAACCGTGATTTTTTAGAGTCCTTATGTGTATTGCCGTGTCGTGGATGACATTTTATTTAAAAACCATGTGAAGGATTTTTTTCCGAAAAATGAATTAGCAATAATTGACTTAAACATATTAGCGGCCACATTTTGATAGGCAACCTAGTAAATACAGGGTGCTTCAAAAAAATGTATACACACTTTGAACTTCCATAGAAAATTTATTTACCGTTCTACAAAGTTAAATTTCAGGAAAATAGAAAGCTGAAAGTCCAGTTTAAATGAAACATAAATAACAAATGTTAATACTATTCAAATTGGTGACCTGCAGCATCAATACAATTCTGAGTACGAGTCACCACAGATTCTGTACATCGTATCAAAACGTCCAATGAGATTTCTCTACACACTGCTTGAATCTCATTCCAAAGAATGTCTAGGTTACGTGGTTTACGTTTGTACACCTCATCTTTTACTGTGCCCCACAAGAAGAAATCCAGTGGTGTAAGGTCTGGAGAGCGTGCTGGAAACTCGATTGGCCCCCTGCGTCCTATCCACTGGCCCGACAAATTTTGATCCAGGTAAGCTCGTACTTTCAGCTTTCTATTTTCCTGAAATTTAACTTTGTAGAACGGTAAATAAATTTTCTATGGAAGTTCAAAGTGTGTATACATTTTTTTGAAGCACCCGGTATATGTTCTCCTAATCATAAATATGCGTAAAATTTGGTTTTTAGCAAATATTCGATGCATGCATGATTTTGCAGTGGGATCTCGTACTAAGACAGGTACTACTATTCAATTGTTCACCCGCCTTCGTGAGATAGAATATCTATACTAGTATAGTTAGATAATTATTAGTACTTACATCTGTATGGCACTCAGCGGATTCCGTAAAAACTCCACTACCGGATGACAACCATGGTGGTCGTGCGCTTGACTTCTGAACAAGCAGTGCCAGTAGAGCCACCAGCAACAGCCACGCGACAGTGCTCTTCTGTGAACAAAGGAGACATAACATGAAACCAAATCTTTGCGTAAGTTTAAAGTACCCATGGAGGTAGGAGAAAACGGTATATCCCTTCCGTATTGAGCAGTCCGACTAGGGTAGTACAAAACACGGCCAAATAACAACCGCAGTGTTGCGTTCCCCAAGGTAAGTAGGGTAGCCATAGCTCAAAAATAAAGATAATATGTTTTTTTTATAATGGAAGGATGCGTACTATGGATGCG
This sequence comes from Lithosia quadra, assembly GCA_963576445.1. Taxonomy (NCBI): domain Eukaryota; kingdom Metazoa; phylum Arthropoda; class Insecta; order Lepidoptera; family Erebidae; genus Lithosia; species Lithosia quadra. The sequence goes on along the minus strand of OY754900.1, from coordinate 909,730 downwards.
TGCTATAGATGCCTGCTATGGGCCTTCGAGATGGTGTAGCCCTCACCGCACCGCCCCAACCGTTTCCCTACTATCGATACATAGCTTAGACCGGCTACACACACCCCGATAAATCGGCGGCGACATAGGAGATGTGGTGGCAGTGTTGCCACCTTAGTGGTTATACCACTAAATCTACGTTTCGACTTTCGGCTAGCGGTGAAAAATTGTATTTAGTGACTAGTGGTTTTTGTTAGTGGTTTAATTGAATCCAGGTTGGAGAATCCAAACTTAAGAAAAATTAATTTTGCCATTACTATTCTAATAATGCTTCAATATTATGGGACTATTATAACCACTAAGGTGGCAACACTGCCACCACATCTCCCATGTCACCGCCGATTTATCGGGGTGTGTGTAGCCGGTCATAGCTCGAGATGCGCATCTTTCTCACACGGCTACTTTGCGGCGGCGCATCTTCGTAGCGTAGTATTGGTGGAAACTTCGCAGCATAACTGCATAGCACATCTTTGGTGGAAAAGCACCCTAAAAATGATTGATGGAAAGATGCGTGCGGCCAGGCCTAACACCACATCACGCCAGATTTCACACAATGATAACCTTTCACACTACATTACTGTAGTAACTAAATATTATCTAATACAATAATTCATTGCTATCTTATCGCTTACGATTTGATAATATATAATAACGTCTGTTTGTTTATGAAACAATATAGGTTATTAGGTTTCCATGGGTCATTTGGCGACGTCAAGCAATGTACTTAGGGATTCATATCGCTTGTGGGTACCAGGTTTGAATCCAGGTCAAGAAAATATTGATTTTGTAATATTTAAGGTCTGGTGTCAGGATGTAGTAAACATGATAATAGCAGTTGTAATGACGTAGGCGAGCGTCAATTGATAAATGTAAGGGATTTTTGGGTTACAGATTTACCAACAACGCGTGGTAAAAATATTTGTCTTAAAAAATTATGTGGAATGCACTATCGGCACTAAATTCTTAAATGTATAAACGCTTTTTGGAGAATCATTAGTTTTTAGCCGACTGCGCCAGCGAGGGTAATGTGTTTCGCGCGTATGTATGTATGTACGTATGTACGACTGCTGTTGAAAAGCCTGAAACAAGTTTGATAGCAGGCGGTACCCATTTGGAAATCATAAACCGAAAGAAAATACTTTATTTCAGATTCGAATAAACTTATAAAACTGCAATTTTAATTGGACAGATTTGTATTAGTATCACCTCAAACATTATAAACAAACTCACAAAATTCGGCCTCTCTATAGAAGTATAGATATCGCTTATAATAAAAACGCTAGGCATTAACGTTATAGATAACTATTTATCGATAACGGGTTCAGGAAGCGGTACGTTAATATGTATACAACTGTACCGTAGTGAACTGAAACGAAGTCAGGGTCGCTCACTAGCTAATTAAAATTCAAATAATCATGCTTACTGCTAGATTTTTTTAGCCGATACTTGGCCATAGTATTGTGAGTTGCTCTCCACTAGACCTCAATAGTACCTATAAGTAGAGGGGCACAATGGGTTAGAGAGTACCAATGTGAATTTCACTTTGCGGAATTATAAGTGCTAATCACATGATTTACCATCTGCTGGCGGTGAAGGAAAAACATCGTAAGGAAACACATGTCCTAGAAGAAATTCTAAGGACATGTCTGAACCACTTAAGGTCACCATTGGGTTGTTCTCAGATGGCAGTCGCTTCACAGAAAATATCGAGGTCCAGCCAAATCCGCAGTTAAGACTGGTAAAGCGGACTCCAGACTCCGAGGTGAAAGCTTTGGGATTAACGCTAGGATGTCCGATCCACGAACCCGTATTAGGCGTGCGTGGATTAAGGTCTAAACCCTCTCAGTTCTCTCGTTAGAGGAGAAGAGACCCGTGCCCGGTATTGGGACATAAATGGGTTGCTATCAAGGAACGAACAGTACACTCAAATTCAGAACATAATTTGTGTGATAGCAAACAATTTTATTGTCCCAAATGTGGGCATCCAGCGCCTAATATTCGTCCTAATCGTAGTAAGCTGGGTGATTATACTTAATAATCGCATACTCAAGTCATGTTTAATGTCATGACGCCACAGTTATCATACACATTACTCTAAATGAAACGACTCAAACAAAAATATAATTGTCTAACGCTAATGATACGGTTTCAGTAAAGGCCACCGATAAAAGAGCTTCAGAATTTTTGGTACAAATCATCATTTTTGACTTGAAATTTGATATTTTTTCTTAGGGACTAATTCTACCCTCATTCCCACTGCTGTACACCAGGATCAACAGTAGTGACCCATGAACACACCGAGTAATGACACTCTGGATATGCCAGGAAACGCTGACACACCCCAGCTTCTCCCGTGGCGTATTTCGAACCCCGATGCACCCTTTTTAACTCACATAATATGCTCATAATTTATAAGTTTTCCTAAAATATATGGGAATCTACCGGAATTGTTCACATTTATGATTATTGCTGCGCTCCCTTGGGCAGTAGCGTGATGATAGTCAGCCTATGACATTCACAGATAATGTGGCTTTCTATTAGTGAAAGAATTTTTAAAATCGGTTCAGTAGATCCCGAGATTACCCCTTACAATTTGACAAATATACAAACACATAAATTTTACTTCTTTATAATATTAGTATAGATCTATAGGTTCGTGGGGTCCGAGCGCACGGTCGCCCTTTAAAGAATTTTGCACAAAGAATCGGCATTGCCTCCCAACTTGGTAATGCATGATTATACTTTAAATTTACATGCGGTACACATGTGCTTATTAACGTATAAATATTAAAATTAATTGATCTCCATTAACCTGAGTTTATCGAAAACTTCACCTTTCATATTTAATTTGACTTATACACAGTTAATATCAGTCGTTTTGGCGTTGTTTTCAGGTATCTCAACACTTATTAAATTCTCAATAATATCCACAGCCAAAATAAACTACTTTTTTTATAATAGGTACCTATGTATCGGTCACTTCAATATGACTTCACCTCGCCTGATGGTAAGCTAAAGGTAAATAGGAAGGGGGTCCCCATTACATACACCGACAGTGACATAATGGTGGCCCTCAACTTGACGGCCTCATGAAAGAAGAGGTGATTGTCGTCGCAGCACTGCGTGACAAAGCGCAGATATTGGTTTAGACTACGCCAATACCCACTGGTCCCACAAGTGCTGCGACAACCATCTCTGTCTGTCTAGCTCTGTCTATCTTTAACTTTTATTAGATTTTATCTGTATTTTACTTTCGTTTTAACATTCCCATGGGATACTGATACAAGTCGATAAATAAATTTCATTTCATGTCATTTCTGGGGAGCCATTAGATGCAGGTGGCGAAAGAAAGCTCATTAAAGAGATATTATATTTTAGGATAAATATACATATAGACAGAGTGACAGAGACATCTAAGTAGACTTATATTCAATGAGATTGGATTATAATAAGTCTCTTCAATAAAAAATTTAAGTACAGCAAAGTTACAGTCAAAATACAATGTCATTCAATTTGAGAATAACTGAAATGGCAATAGGCTGGTCACATCTGTCGAAGGACCGATGGCTGTTGGAGCAAACGAGTCCTAGAGTGGAGACCGCGAGTCGGCAAACGGAAGGTGGGACACCTCCCAGTCAGATGGACTGACGACCTGAAATAGGTAGCTGGGACTGGATGCGGAAGGCGGAGAATCGGGTGCTATGGCATACATTGGGAGAGGCCTATGTCGAGCAGTGAACGATCGATAGACTAATTGATTGATTGATTTGATTTTTTTTTGATGCAGATTTTTAGGACAAAGCAATTTTATGCCAGGATCTACGTAAAGAGATGTATCGACGTGTAGTGATACACGAGTACCAACTTAACATAATCATTATATCGTGTACACTATCTCACCCGGACCAGACGACACCAGATACTGTTATCAAAACTCGATGTTACCAGTTTTTATGATATAAAAACTAATAAAGTTAAATTACGTAATATGATAATGAATTGGATGATTGATTCCGGTTAAACACCGGTCCTACGATTTGCGATGAAATAGAGAATTGAAAAAAAATCTTATATTTTTAACCGACTGTAAAAGGATTCACTGTTTGTCGGGTATGTTTGTTGTTTAGTGTTGAGTTGTTGTGCGATTATCTTGTGTTTGGTTGAACCGATATTGATGGGGTCCAGAAAAGTATTTTTCACATTGTGGAGAAGAGCTTAAGTTGTTTAACCGGCTTTAAAAAGGAGTTAAGTCAGTCCTATTTCATTTTAATTCTACAAAAACAGAAAAAGAAAAGAAATAAAAAAGTAAAGAAAGAAAAAAATAAGAAAAGAAATAATAGAAAAAGATAAAAGAAAAAAAGGAACGAAGGACAGAAATGAAAGAAAAAAAGAAGAAAGAAAAGAAGAAAAATTACTATAAAAACAGAAAAAGAAAATAAATAAAAAAGTAGAGAAAGAACAAAATAAAGGGAGAAAAGAAATAAAAGAAAAAAGATAAAAGAAAAGGAAAGAAAGGAACGAATGACAGAAATGAAAGAACCTATTATACATAAGAACACCTAGACCAAAATAAACATTCATGCATACGAATTTATTTACATTAAGCGAAAATCAAACCCGCACCCCATAACGCTTAAACCGCACTACGCTAGTCGCTGAGGCCGTGTGTACCTAAAACGTCATGGCGCTTAAACCAATAAAGATCATAATTTGACATAAAAAGATTATCTTTTTGTAAAGATAAAAAGATTGAATATACAGATAAAACCACCATATATTATCTACATTGTAAATCTACTACCTACTTGTAAAAATGGTGTGCAAACAAGATCTTATCTATCTAACTACATTTTAAGTCTTGATAATGGTAACTAACTCAAAAATAACTGAAACAATTATGAATTTATAGTAATATAGTAGATAGGTACAAGTTACTTAAAAAAATACTTTTTTTCAAAAGGTTTTTTCTTAAATAATATAGCAAAGTATGTTGTTTATAGATTTAAATCATACAAATGCATAAAATTTTAATAGTATTTATATTTTAACATTAATGTCAATTTCATTATGGATTATTCCGCTATTAATTCAATTGTTATGAACGAGTTGATACTAAAACTCTTCTTATAGATTCGTTCACATTTTTGAAAGATGCTTTATCCCCGATGTACAAAGCCAGGGCAATTACGGATACGGCTTGAGCTACAAAACTCTTATGAACACGCAAAACTTGGGTTGCTTGTTGAATAAGAAAGTGGTAGGTGAAAGAGAATCAATGGTTAGTGTCAAAGTTGTAGCATCTTCGGGTAAAAGTTAATAAATAATTGTGTTAATTTGATTGGACACAAGAAATAATAACAAAATATTATGCTAGTTGTATATTTTACAAGTTTTTAATTACTTTTACCTATCCGTTGTCTGTAATCAAAGTTTGCAAGTCAAATTTCACACACTTCCTGGTTTCAAATTTAGCAATTCGCCTGACAATGCAATATTGTCTTTAAAAAAATATTTTTTTTGTAATTTATTTTCTTAAAAATAGTATGTTGATACTGTTTATGTTTTCTCGCCAAACTGCTACGTTTAATGTCGATTGGTTTATAAGGAAAAGTTTTTTATGTATTTACGTGAAATCACAATATTATTTTTTTGAGATACACTTAGGTTAACGGAGAAATTCTAATAATATAAAATTGTTTAATGTCAACCTCATTTTTTTTATTCTGTCTAGACTTCATTAGCGACACTTACAAAACATCAAACAATAATATAATTGGAGAACTTTTGTATATTGCTTTTTTTAGATTTTTGTTATATTATAAATACAGATACACAACTAGGCCTCGTCTTAAGAAAACTCAGAAATGGAAAAAAAAAGTTGTCTATTTACAAACGTTTAACATAATAATAAATTACAAAGTTTAAGTAACCTAGTATATACAGCACAACAAAATTTAAAAAAAAAACCTAAATAATTACTTACCATTGAAAATAAAACAGCCATTATTCCAAAAATGAGAACACAACACAATCCGTAAATAAATGAATTGAAAAATAATAAAAACGTAAATAACAATTAAATCAGATCAAATTGTTACTTTTTTTATTCACGGTGAAGCGTCGAGACACACGGTTTTACGCCAAATGATACGGTCCCCGAGTAAATAAAATTATTTATGTAACACTGAACACTGTTATATCGAGAACACAATCTTTTGGCGTGCTACGGTAATGATATAGATAATATGAATTAAAAAATAGGGTTTCGCAGTTGTTAAAAACCTCTTTAACCGCGGTAGCCTAATGTTCTGAGTAATGGACTGCTGAGAAGAGGTCTCGGGTTCGATCCCAGGTTCACCATGGCACACACCAATGCCTTTTCGAAGTTTTGTGTATTTATCGCAGGTTTATAAGTGCCCGGTTAATGGCAATAGGCTCGCCACCTATTACATGGGACCTAAACATAAGCTGGCGAAATGTGGGTGCTAGCACCTCTGCCTACCCCTTCGGGGATATAGGCGTGAGTTTATGTTTATGTATGTTTATGTTTAACCAGCATTACATTTTCCAAAAGTAGTACCCACTACTTTTTTTACGTCACCTCAGTTTTACATCAGGCGGGGAGCAGTCAATCTGATAGACTAAATCCAAAAAAAACCTACCTAAATGGAAAATATAATACTGGTTAAAGAGGTTTTAACAATTAAATAGCTAGAAGCTAGCTAGAAGGCCTGTGTTATTATTTTCATCGTATATACTCAGGCTAAACGGTAAGGTGATCATATCAAAATGGAACCGACTAAAACTACACGGTGTTCCGTACGGGAAAACCTGTGTATACCATTAAGAAAGGGATTCTCTAAAAATCTCACCAGGCATTGGCCACCTATTGTGTACCAGGCGGCCTCACTATGGAGTGCAGGGAGCCTAGCCCTTTATTGAAAACTACACGCATGGAACATAATCGTCTCGGGCCTACTTTTGCTAGGGCTTACCCTTTGCTCCCAGATCCGCACTCATGGAGGACGAAGATCGTTTTTTATTATACTATATAGGTGGCAGTCAAGCACACGGCCCACCTGATGGGAAGCGGTCACAGTGGCCTATGGACGTGAGCAACACCAAGGCTGTCACGCGCTGCCTACCCTGAAGGGAAGGGGGGAGGGCTAGGAACGGGTGGGGAGGCTAGGAAGGGGTGGGGAGAGGAGGGGTACAGCTCTAGCTACCCTACTTACCAGCGGGAACACAACTCAAGGTTATTATGGCCGTGGTCTTCTGAAGGACAGAGGTAATACCCCAGTCGGACAGCTCATTTCAGAAGGGAGATACCATCGTGTCCTACCTCCATGAAAACTAAAATGACTAGGTGCTATTTTGACGGCTCTAAGTGTGCCCTTCGTGGACTAGGCTAGGTTCAGACGGGTGCTCGAGGTGCTACCTCCTTCCAGTGGGGTGCAGACTATTGACAAACCGATATAAACAAAAGCTTTTACTGTTATGTGAAGTTCAATAATATAATTACTTTTGATAATACGATACGTCATGTTCAACTAGTTCGTTTCGTTGTTTATATTGTTAATGTTATCGCAAATAGATTGAATATGTAGGCTCGTAACAGATTGTAAGAGGTTAACGACATTTGGTGCACTGTTTTAATCTCTTCTTGTTTCTCGATTGAGGAAGTCGCAATTAATCAATATTTATATGCATGCGTCATGGGATTCATCATCACTTTTATATATATATTTAGGACACGTCAATTTGACTTCACCTCTGATGGTAAGCTGAAGGTAAAGTCTCAGGATAGAGGGTCACTATTACATACACGTACCATGTTAACAATGGGTAGTTGGAGCCCACAAAAGTCCAACCAGTCTAACTTGGAACTTCGATATCGCCATTGGTCATAATGACCACTTGGTTGTGGAGGTCAGATGGCAGTCGCTCCACGGAAAATATCGAAGTTCAGCCGCATCACAGTTAGACTGGAAAGCCGACCCCAACTGAGTTGGGAAAAAGGTTCAGAGAATGATGACCATGTTAACAATGGTGGCACTCAGCTTAACGGCCTCATCAAAAGAGGATTGTCGTCGCAGCACCGCGTGACACCCACCGGTCCCACTAGTGCTGCGACCACAATCCCCTCCTGCCCAGCTATGCACTTGCAACTAACCATGGAGGGTTTTCCGCAATATATACCTACCCGGCCGAATTTTGTGAGGAATTTGTGCCATCAAATTTCCCCCCATGAACCCCATGAGGCCTCAACCCCAAATGGCTCAAAATATAATTTAATTTTTGAGGATTTTTATCTTGGTACAGTTGAAGTCGGTTGGACTCGGCTTGACTAAAAAGTGGCCGCATTTCGACACTTCGTGAAACGATTAGCATCTGACCTCCACAACCCATATTGGCGATATCGGAGTTAGGCAGTTAGGACAGTCGTTCGACTTTTTAGAACTCCAACTAAATATAAAAATTTATAATATTGATAGCAACCCATTTATGTACCACTGCTGGGCACGGGTCTCTTCTCCTCTAACGAGAGAGCTGAGAGGGTTTGGACCTTAATCCACACACGCTGGCCTAATGCGGGTTGGTGGATCGGACATGTCCTTAGAATTTCTTCTAGGACATGTTAGGTACATCTCACAGTGCGCACTGTAGATGCTAAAAAAATCTGTATCCTTTTAGGATTATAAGGGGTATTATATCTCGATTGCAACTGACATGCTACGTTAAGGTAATGCCTACACGTTCTTTTTTTATTCATGATAGGCTTACATTTGACCTCAATCTCACCTGATGGTAAATGACGATGTGGTCTACGACGAATCACGCTTGCCTAGAAGGAACCTATTCACTCGTGACTTGAAAACTCCCAGGTTATATCCCTATCCCTATCCTATCCCGGAAACACAGACTCAGGTAAGGAATTCCACTCCTTAACTGTACGCACGATGAACGTGTCAGCGAAGCGCTTCGTGCGTATGAGTGGAATATCGACCTTATAGCTTTTACATTATGTTTGTTACAATATGTGTCAAAAATCTATTAAAAACAAAGCCTTCATAACATACGGAACCTAAAAACCTCTTCAAACAACATTTAGATAGTCTGAAGATACTTTTAGATTTTAAATCTCCACCAATAAGTATATTTTTTGCATCATACAGTGATACAAATTAATTAGTCGTTAATTAGTTTGGTATATACAGAAATACCGTAATCATCTCAATTACGCAACATCTTGAATATTTAAATCATTCTTAAAATTAAATTAAAATAAATTTCAATGACAATGTCCATTCATTACTTGCGTGATTCAAGTCCGCTTCTCTTAACTTTACTTCTCTAAATTATAATGTCTAATCTAAATTATAAATCAATCAATCAATCAATTGGCCTATTACAGTCCACTGCTGGACATAGGCCTCTCCCAATGTATGCCATAGCACCCGATCCTCCGCCTTGCGCATCCAGTCTATCCCAGCTACCTTTTTCAGGTTCAGGCTCTCGAAAAAGGTAGCTGGGATAGAATGGATGCGCAAGGCGGAGGATCGGGTGCTATGGCGTACATTGGGAGAGACCTATGTACAGCAGTGGACTTCGATAGGCTAAATGAGGTTGAAGATATTCTAACACAAATAAAGGAAAAAGTTCGTTTGTTTTGCCTTCAGCGTCCAGTCTAACTCAGCTTTTTTGAGTAGCCAGTTCATCTAGCAGGACGTCCCATCATCAATTTATCGATTCAAGGTTTATACGTCAACATAACTTCACCTCACCTGATGGTAAGCTAAAGGTAAAGTCTCAGGACCGGGATCACCACTACATACACCGATAGTGCTAAAGTGGTGGCCCTCAGCTTGACGGCCTCATCAAATGCTTTTTCACGACCCGCTTAAAGGCCCCGGGACTATAGGAGGAAGGTAATACATTTATATGGCCATGTATCTACCCACACGCCCGTCATTGATGACGGGCCGATGTGCCGGCATATAAACCTAGCCCGAAATAATCTTGTTTTCGGTGCCTTCTTGCTGACAAACAGCCCAAGGGCGTTTAGAAGGGCCCTGTACAGTGTATATTCAACAAGCTAAGATGGTGATAAGAAGTCAAAACAACAGGCTAAAGTACATTAATTATTGTTACGGAATCAGAGTTCCGGTTACAAAAGAAAATATGTTTTTAAATAAATAATTTATAGGGTCAATTAGTAAGTAGCTTCGAATATTTCAGTCAAAGGTTATCAAATATACTTTTGTTATGACTATTGTCTGCGTTACGGTTGGATACAAGCAGATACAAGGCAATTTCTTTACCAATATAATTATATTCATGCAAAAGGCGTGATTTCGTAGTTGAACTACGCTTTTTCTTACGTCTATCTCACACTTACAACTTCAATCGCTTTAGTAATTTAGTAGAATAGCATGTAATTTAGTGGCTAAACTACTCGCTTCTACACAGAAATCGTTTGCATTAAGGCGGGTTTACGGTAGGCGAGCCGAGTATTAGTCGAACACAATTCGACTAGTGTGGGACCGACTTACAATCCTTGAACGAGATTAAAAGAGACGAAAAATGAAGTTAAATTTTCATTTTTCAAAAATTAAATTTATTTTAATTTTCAATTAAATTTAATTTAATTTTCAATTAAATTAAAGTAACTGCCCTAGCCTAGTGGTCTGGGTAATGGACTGCTGAGACGAGGTCTTGGGTTCGATCCCAGGTTCACCATGGCACACACCAATGACTTTTCGATGCTTTTCGAAGTTATGTGTGTATTTATTGCAGGTTTATAAGTGCCCGGTTAATGGCAATAGGCTCGCCACCTATTACATTGGGACCTAAACATAAACTGGCGAAATGTGGATGCTAGCACCCCTGCCTACCCCTTCGGGGATATAGGCGTGAGTTTATGTTATATAAATGTTATGTTTATTTCTCTCCGCTTGTGCTTCGCTCGTGCTCGGCTTGCCTAGCGTAGACCCACCTTTGCTGTTTAGTACAGTAAACAAGTGAATGGTATGGTACAAGATGAACGTGCTGCAACGACCAGGCGGCCACTAATGAACTCGACTAATCAACAGGTTCGGACTTGTTTATCCGATGAACCAGTGAGCAGGGGTGGGAGTAGGAGGTGCTACTCGCCCGAAAAATAAAGTAAAATAGATCTACTCAACTAGGTAAATCATTTACTAAATTACTTGACAATTTTTTTGTAGTTCGCACATAATATTTAGCTAGATACTAATATATCCCACTGCTGGGCACGGGTATTCTCTCCTCTAACGAGAGAACTGAGAGGGTTTAGACCTTAATCCACACACGCTGGCCTAATGCAGGTTGGTGGATCAGACATGTCCTTAGAATTTCTTCTAGGACATGTGGGTTTCCTCACGATGTTAGCCCCTTAAAGAAGTACATCAAGATATACTTAATAGGAGATGATGAGTTTATTTAAATATTTGATTACAGTTACCTACCTAGGTAGATAATTAAAATGGTGACGTGATAAATTACACGGCATTTATTTTTAAAACTAAAAAAGTGATAATGACAAATAAATATTTACCAATGAAAGGTAGATAATAACTCATTTAATGTCAATATTGCTGCAAAGCACAAATACCTAATGGATGTGTAATCTCCAATAAAAGGTACATATATAAGAATAATATATTGACTTCACTTGAAGGTAAACGGGTATACGGTACGGTATATCAGATTGAGGACATTTTAAAGAAAGGTCAGGTCAAGAAGGCTCCAACTACCGGTAGCGAATGCCACAGAGGTTTGTTTGCTTGTTTATTTAAACTACTTGGTTCGGCCGTTACCTAGTTAGACTAACTGATAGACTGAAAGCTTTTTTTTTCATACAATAGGACACGTCAATTTGACTTCACCTCGTCTGATGGTAAGCTGAAGGTAAAGTCTCAGAAAAGAGGGTCACCATTACTTATACGTGTGCAGGGTCAGGGCGAGTTCCAACTCCCTCCTGAAGATGATAGCTGACCGGGTAGATAGTAAGCACATAAACCATTGCTGCTATCTACACCTTCCAATAGTAGCATGTAGAAGAGACTATTGATATTTGTTTTTGTTTATGATTATGTACTAATGATATATGAGTGTGTTTGCTTGAAAGAAATGATTATTGAATTGAATTATTGAATATACGTACCATGTTAATAGTGGTGGCACTCAGCTTGACGGCCTTATCAAAAGAGGATTGTTGTGGCAGCTCGAGGGCAGAGGTTCCACTAGTGCTGTGACAACAATCCCCCCCTGCCCGGCTATGCACTTGCTGACCCCTGAACGCAATCCAACCGAGATTGGATTACTATGGAGGGTTTTTCGCAATCGTGCACGGTGGTAGGTACCTACCCGGCCGAATTTTGTGACAAATTTGTGCCATCAAATTTCTACCACCAGTCCATCAAACCTCAGTTTTACATACATAACATAACATAACATAAACTCACGCCTATATCCCCGATGGGGTAGGCAGAGGTGCTAGCACCCACATTTCGCCAGTTTATGTTTTAGGTCCCAATGTAATAGGTGGCGAGCCTATTGCCATTAACCGGGCACTTATAAACCTGCGATAAATACACACATAACTTCGAAAAGCATTGAAAAGTTATTGGTGTGTGCCATGGTGAACCTGGGATCGAACGCGAGACTTCGTCACAGCAGTCCATTACCCAGACCACTAGGCTACCGCGGTTTTTTAGCAGCATAAAACCTCAGTTTTATGCTGCCAAAACCACGAGACAATGCCAAATTTACAAGTCCATTTTTACATATACGTTTTTTTTTATTCAGGATAGGCTTACGTTTAACCACTATCTCACCTGATGGTAAGTGACGATGTGATCTACGATGAATCACGCTTGCCTAGAAGGATCCTAATCACTATTCACGTTTATTACGCATCGAAGGATATTACATTATATGCGAGCACTTGTACTTAAATAGACATTATATATTGCACACGAGGTAAGGATGGCCTCGTACTTTGTTTCGGGGTATCGCATAACCTTCACAATACAGTGATTATAACCAATAGTATAAATACATTGTAGGTACCTTCCTTTATGCATATGCGTAAATATTGACTAGCAGACACAATCAGTCTACCCACTAGAATCTTCTAAAATGGCAAGTGTTCCGTTGAGCTCTTCCAATTAATCCTACCTCTCTTTTCCTATACAGAACTACACGTGGCAGACTGAGGTATCACCCCCACACAGTGGAATCAATTTCATCAAGAACCAAGCGGTTCAGTGCCTCTTTTATTTGCCGCACCATAAAGACATAAAATTCTTGATATTTCCTTCCTCCTATAGTCCCGGGGCCTTTAAGCGGGGCGTGAAAAAGCATTTGATGAGGCCGTCAAGCTGAGGGCCGCCACTGTGACACTATCGGTGTATGTAGTGGTGACCCCAGTCCTGAGACTTTACCTTTAGCTTAGCATCAGGTGAGGTAAAGTCATTTTGACGTGTCCTATATAAAAAAAACCGCTCTGCTGATCTTTTAAAGAAGTCTTTAGTCATTATTCAGTGGATAGCGATGGTAGCTGAATGGATAAGGACGTGGCCTCTTCTCAGAGGTATCGAGTTCGAATCCGGCCGGACAGTACCAGTGTGAATTTCACTTTGTGTAATTTATATGTGCTAATCACATGATTTAACATCTGCTGACGGTGAAAAAAAAACATCGTGAGGAAACCCACATGTCCTAGAAGAAATTGTAAGGACATGTCCGATCCACCAACCCGCATTAGGTCAGCATGTGTGGATTAAGGTCTAAACCCTCTCAGCTCTCTCGTTAGACCCCCCCACGCCCATAGACCACAGTGACCACTTCCTATCAAGTGGGTCGTGTGCTTATCTGCCACCTAAGTGGTATAAAGAAACTTTTGCTCTGAACTAAAACCACGCACTACACACAAACTAAGAAAAGTCATCTATCGTAGTATAATCGTAGGCAATATCACCGCACGCGCACTTAGGGGTCAACGGACTTATCTCAAAACCGGAGACTGAATCATTTTGCGCTCCGTGACCTTAGAGGTGTCATGTGATCCAGTTACCGATAGGTAGGTACATCACCATCATGGCGCGTGATTCACTTATAGTGTTGGTAAGTTAAGCTGTGACCTTGTCTGATGGAAGCGTGCAACACCAGGGGTTTGCATGAGGGTATGGACCGGGACCTCCACGTGGTGCACCCTGGCAACGGAGGCGAGCAACGCCTCCCACTCGCCACGGGAGACGCTGCTGCCTGCAGCCAATCCAGCCGGGTTGGGAGTGGTCCTCTAGAAGGCTGCTCCGAGGCTCCCCACGTGTCCCTCTGCCTAGCAAAGGGCACAGAGGGGAGCGAGGCGAGCTGATTGTTCTAACGCCGACCCATTTGTCCCACTGCTGGGCACGGGTCTCCTCTCCTCTAACGAGAGAGCTAAGAAGGCCTTAATTCACACACGCTGGCCTAATGCGGGTTGATGGATCGGACATGTCCTTAGAATTTCTTCTAGGACATGTGGGTTTCCTCACGATGTTTTCCTTCACCGTCAGTAGATGGTAAATCATGTGATTAGCACATAATAAAGTGAAATTCACATTGGTGCTGTCCAGATTCGAACTCTATACCTCTGAGTAGAGGCCGCGTTCTCTTATTATTTGATTCATAAAATTTTCAATGTGCCCTACGTACATGGCTTCATTACTTTTTAATTGTAAATTGCGTGATAATATACAATCACGTATTGATTATTTTATAGACGCGTAATTCCTATCATGTCTATCATGAATGAAATGAAAAAAAAATCAGTTATTGACAGTTGTCGTCTTGTACGAGTATTTATTAGTCTACATCGATCGACTTCCTATAATGATAAACACTCAGACATCGTTACCTATTTCATATCGATAAAAAAAACATCGCCATAAAGGTAGTTGTTTGTAAATTAATGATTAATTTATACTAGCATCCGCCCGCGGCTTCGCCCGCGTGGAGGTCGGTATCGCCACCAAGTTAACTTATAGTGTGAAGCTAGCTTATAGCATGGTTTTAACATAATACCTAACAATATTCAAATATGCGTCGTTAGATTACACGTTGTTACAGAATGCGTTGAAGACATAAAGGTGCACTGCTCGTTCCCCGTAGGTGATAGCTTGATAATAATGTAGCTTATTATGTTGACCCGACTTCTTAATAATATTCGTGCCAAATTTGAAATAAATTCATGCAGTACTTTTTGAGTTCATCCCGGACATATAGACAAACAGAAAAAAATTCTAAAAACTATATTTTTGGCTTCTGTATCGATTATAGATCACACCCCAAGTATTATTTTAAAAAAATATTTAATGTACAGATTTGACTTTCCTACCATTTTATTATAACATCGCCATAAAGGTAGTTATTTCTGAGTTAATGATTAATTTATATAAGAGATAAGGCGGGGCAAAGTCCGCCATGTCCGGGTGCAAATTTTTAACCTCTGTATCTATCAGGAAGATGTTTCTATTTATGATAAACTAGCTATTGAAAAGTCGCAATAGCTTCCATGTATGAATCCTCTTAAGCCATACATAAGCTCTGAACAGTGCAGAGCCTGCTTCCGATACCTTTAGTCAAACTAATTTTAGAGGAGGTAAGACACGACGGTATCTCCCGTCCAAAATGAGATGTCCGACTGGGGTAGTACCGCCGCCCTACAGAAGACCGCGGCCATAATAACTGTCGTGTTGTGTTCCCCAAGGTAAGTAGGGTAGCCAGAGCTCACTGTATCCCTCCTCTCCACCCCTTCCTGGCCTCCCCCTTCCCCCTTCCCTTCAGGGTAGGCAGCGCGTGTGTGTCACCCTTAGTGTTGCACACGTCCATAGGCCACAGTAACCGCTTCCCATCAGGTGGGCCGTGTGCTTGTCTGCCACCTACGTAGTATAAAAAAGGCACTTTCACTTTTTTTTGTATCGTGCGGTAATCCCCATGGATATTACCCTCGTCAGCCATCCGAGGTGGTTATGTCGTGATCGAACCGACTGAAACCGCACGCCGTCTCGTCTCCTAATTTCCGGGGTATAAGGTTGCCCAGTAGGCATATCCCTCGCACCCCAGCTGACCCTGGACCATCTATGGTTTTAAGATGGGCCGTCACTTCGCCGACGGTGGGGTGTTGGGTGACAGGCGGCTGTCATCCTGTCACTCAACCGTCGCCCTCCCCTGCTCTCCACTGTGCCCTCTGCTAGTCAAACCACGGGCGTAATAAGGTGGTTGGTGTGAATATCTTGTATGTTCGTATGGCACGCACTTGACACGACACATTGTTCTACAAAAACATGAATTTATTGCATTATTTTTTTTTATTGTTTACTAACTGTTGTCCATGAGTCTGCCCGCGTAGTTATGTCCAATGGATATCGTGCGTAAACGTCCGTACGAGCTATTATCATCCCCAGAAGGGTCGAAATTCTTAAATTTTCTAAACCATATTTGTTTATATTATCAAGACGTGCCTATAATAATAGTAGTAGTATTATTATAGGCACTTGATAATATAATAACAGTCAAACAGATACAAACAAACATACAGGAATTCGAAAAAATAATTATGTTCAGAATCCTTCATATATATAGGTAACATAACCCAAATATTTTTAAAACATGTAAGTATACACTACAGTTTAATAATAGTATAATAATATCTTATTAAGACTTAAGACGAACGAATTACGGTAGATGGCTCCACCGGCGGCGCCCTAAGCCGTAGAATATATCGGAAAATTTCGAGCATCTAAGATGGGTCCAGGTAGCTCAGTTGGTCAGAGCATTCCCCCTGTAAGGGACTGAACACGGGTTCAAGTCCCGTTCTGGATGATCAGAAAATCATTGGAAATAGCATGCAATTGCTTAAAAATTTCATTCAAGTATAATAATAGACCTGTTAGTTTAATGTAACAAACAAACTCTACAATTTTATTTACTTACTAGCTGTTGCCCGCGGCTCCGCCCGCGTGGATGTCGAAATCCGTTTCAAAAACTATCCTATCTCTCAAGTGGGATCGAACTGCACATGGTGTGCGAATTTTATTATAATCGGTTAAGTGGTTTAGGAGTCCATTGAGGACAAACATTGTGACACGAGATTTATATATATTAAGATAAGTATAGATTTGTATGTATTGTCATGTTTGGGTTAATTAAAAATAATTACTAGTCGTTGCGATAGCGCCCATGACGAACACTGCCTACCCTTGGACTGCGTTTTGAGGAGACCTTTCGGATAACGTTACCGATCTTGTATAATGTAAACAGTTATGTGGCGGAGCGGTAGAGCTTTCAACTACTGAGTCAGAGGTTACAGGTTCGATTCACGTTTATTGCAAACTAGCTGTTACACTTGAATTGGCGTATGGAATTCTGTTCCCATTGCCGCTTTCCATAGGTACCTATTCCGCAGATAAAAGGTGGTAGCCTATGTGTTATTCTAAGACAATATTCTATGCCTGTATAAAATTTCAGGCAGATCCATTAAGCTGTTTTCGCGTGAAAGAGTAACAAAAATTTAAATTCACAGGCTTTCGCATTTATTCACAAGCTAGTAGGATTGCGTCTATAAACACATTGATAAACCTCGTGTATCTAATAACAAACACTATAATATTCGTATATTATGTAAACACACGTTTATTTTAAGCTTAACAACCGGGTAGGTAATAATAAATGACTCGTGTAACGTAACCACACACAGAAATACATAATATTTGTTAGGTTACTATACGTGGGTACGGGCCGGAGCCTTCACGCGGTGCACCCGGGCAACGGAGGCGAGCAGCGCCTCCCACTCGCCACGGGAGACGCTGCTGCTTGCGGCCAATCCGGCCGGGTGGGAGTGGCCCTCTAGAGTGCTGCTCCGAGGCTCTCCACGTGTCCCTCTGACTAGCAGAGGGCACAGTGGGGAGCAAGCGGGCGGTGAGCTGATCGTCGACGAAGTGGCGCGATGCTCGTCCCAACCCTCAGCCAGCATTGGGCTGTGAAGGTCAGATGGCAGTCGCTTCACTGAAAATATCGAGGTCTAACCAAATCCGCAGTTAAAACTGGTAAAGCGGACCCCAGACTCCGAGGTGAAAGCTTTGGATGCGACTGGGATTAACGCTAGGTTGAAGACTATACGTTGGGGTGCGGGCTGGATCCTCCACGTAGTGCACCCTGGCAATGGAGACACTACCGTCTACGGCAAATGCCGGTCGAGACGGAAGTGACCCTGGGCTGAGGAGGGCCCTCTACAGTATGTGTGTGAAAACTAAGTTCGTGGAACCGGTAACGGTTCGATACAAACTGATAAAATTTCAAACTCTCTATTCTAGATATTACGCAATAAATTTTCATAATCACCAAATCACCGTGGAAACGGTCATTATGTTCTAAAGATGGTGATAGCCTTATGAACTTTCTTTATTACAAAATATCGTCACATTTAGATCGCTAGTTACTGTATACATAGGCTCAACATTGAATCACAACACAGTTCAACACGGCAATTCACCTTACACCTTGGCATCAGAAGATCCTAGATGACGTGCGGTTTTAGTCGGTAAGACTCTGACATAACCTGCTCAACTGGCTGCGGGGGGAGGGTATCCATGAGGATCTGCACGGAAAAAAAATAAAAAATAAAGTTCTGGCACTTAGAAGTTACTGAACTTTAACAAAATGATCTTTACATTGAAATAAATCAATATAATATAATCGTACTTTCATATTTCTAACCACAATCTCACCTGTGTTGGTAAGTGATGATGTGGTCGATGTTGGAGCAAGTTTGCCTAAGAGTAACATTCACTCTAGACTTAAAGACTCCCAGGTTAAGGCTCTTCGGAAACGCAGACTCAGACAGGGTATTCCATTCTTCATCAGTACCTACGCATAATGAACGTCAATCAATCAATTAGCCTGTCGACGTCCACTGCTGGACATAGGCCTCTCCCAATGTACGCCATACCACCAGATTCTCCGCCTTCCGCATCCAGTCCATCCCAGCTACCTTTTTCAGGTCATCGGTCCATCTGGCTGAGGGGCGTCCCACCTTCCGTTTGCCGACTCGTGGTCTCCACTCTAGGACTCGTTTGCTCCAACGGCCATCGATCCTTCGACAGATGTGGCCAGCCCATTGCCATTTCAGCTTGCTTATTCTGCGAGCTATGTCGGTAACTTTGGTTCTTAGTCGGATGACCTCATTGCGAATTTTGTCCTTCAAAGAAACTCCAGGCGTACTTACTTACTGCTGCTTATAATGAACGTACTTACTGCCAATCAATTAATCATAATCAAATTATATCACAAACATTAATATAAACAAGTCCGGCTTAGGTATCTATATCCGTAAACTTTTATATTTTAATCTTCGCGACAAGACATGTCTACCCGGTATCATATGACTGTATTATCATCAGCACACGACGTCGAGACATCGAAATCAGCTCATCACCACGCGCGCAGCGGCCTTAATATCACACCTCAACGATGAAAGAAAATCTACGGATTTGCCGCACCTATAGAGTGATGCCGTTCCGCGAGGGAGTGCTCTGTGGGCGTACTTTTTGAAGATAAGATATCTTTCGCGTGTTCATTGTATTCACAACTGTATATAACCTAATATATAGGTACTTTACTCGCGGTATCAGCAGAAAAACCTCAATTGTTCGGCATGATGCCTATGAATGATCGGCACAAACAGGAAAATACGTTAATTTTTTTTATACTACGTAGGTGACAAGCACACGGCCCACCTGATGGGAAGCATGGGATACACGTGCTGAAGGGAACAAGGGAGGAGGGTAAAGTGAGCTCTGACTACCCTACTTACCGGCGGGAACACAACACGATGGTTATTATTGCCGCGGTGTTCTGTAGGGCGGAGGTACTAACCCAGTCGGACAGCTCATTTCGGACGGGAGATACCGTCGTGTTCTACCTTCTCGTCTCGTCGTGTAAACTTCTACTTTCATAAACGTTGCATCCATCATCGGTGCGCACTGTGAGGTATGAGAGGAATTTTATTCCGCGCACGCTTAGGCTGTGGAATGATCTCCCTGCTGTGGTTTTCCCTAGCGACTAAAATAAGGTGTTCTTCAAGAAGGGCATGAGAAGGATTTTACAGGATCGGTAGCGCGAGTGTGACGCCTCTAGTGTTGCTTACGTTCACGTGTGCCCGTCTGCCACCTAGTGGTATAAAGAAAGAATTACATCCTCTGTACGGTTTATTCGCCATATGTATTTTGCTGACAAGGACACCTCCATAAAGAATATACTCGAAAATAAAATTAACTGAAAGTTTATTCCGTATTCATCCCATGAAATCTCAATCTATTTCGAATTTCTTAACTCATCTCAATTTTATACCTCGTTGATCACATGACATTCATATATTTATTTTCTATTATTAACTCATCCCATTTTGTTACTAACTATTCTGAACTCATCCTATAGCACATTTTTCATATGAAAACACATGGGTACGATTAGTTACTCTGGCTTACCATTTTCCTCATATAGTTACTCAAAGGTTTATTGATACAAAACTCATAATTATATTGAGTTAAGCTCACCTTTGTACATTATTTCTGTATGTCTCTGTAAACTGTATTAATGTATTGTTTGGTTTTTAACCTTTTGTTATTGTAAAGAATTCAGAAGTCGTAGGTCGTAATTGAGTACGATTTTGCAACTAAAATGCGGTCATTAATATCTAGTTATGCTGGGGCTAAAGTAGCGGGCGATACACGATGAGTGCAACGCATAGTATTCGGGCGTAGTCGATGTATTATCGGGGCAGCACGATATATCGCGTCAACAAGACACGAATCTATTCGTGATATACCTATGTAGACAAAAACACCGCGTAATCCCGTATGTGCGATGATTTTTAGCACGCCAACGCGACACGAATGTAGCCCCACCATTACAATTAACTTGCCATACTTTAAGCCATGTTTAAGAGACACAGTTATCAATGACAACATACAATGTTTCAGTTACTACTGGAAAACAAATAGTAAACAGATTACTTTGTCGTCTGTCTATTCAGCGTATTGTTATCAACCATTATGGCTGGTAGAGGATCACAGCTTATCAACTCTTATCAGGATTAATGTTCAGCTGTCCGCAAAGACAATTAACATGGTTGGCAAGAAATGATTCATTTTTTAGTCAAGATAGGCTATCGTTTGACTTCTATCTCACCTGATGGTAAGTGACGATGTGGTCTACGATGAATCACGCTTGCCTAGAAGGATTCACTCGTGACTTGAAGATTCCCAAATTATAGTTATCGAGAATTATCTTTTTATCACCTTTCTAGCAACCCGGGACCCGGCTTCGCCCGGGTGTAAATTCCAGTTTTCCAATAAAATATATAGCCTATGACACTCACGAATGATGTGGCTTTCTATTGGTGAAAGAATTTTTAAAATCGGTTCAGTAGATCCCGAGATTACCCCTTAGAATTTAACAAACACACAAACTTTACCTCTTTATAATATTAGTATAGACTAGCGGTGTTCCCCGACGTCACCGTTGCACTTATTTAACTCATATATGCTCGTAGTTTATTAGTTTTGCTATTATGTATGTAAATATGGTCGAATTGCTTTATACAGCAAAAAGAAGACCCGTTCAAGAAATGACAGAACAGTCACCTGTCACCCTAGAGTTTCCAGGGTTTAATTGGCCATGTTAAAACCGTAGTATGGCCCAAGGTAACCTAGCCCAACAAGGATTACCTTGAAGACAAAAATGTCTGGCTTGAGCATGGTGCAGGCCCCTCCTAGAATGCTAGTGCTACAACTACATAATGCTGTAGTTGTGGCATTTGCCTACTACAATATATTGATATTGTGGTAGGCACGCGACCTTTTTTGCTATTTTTTTTTGACATTAGTATATTTTTGACATTTTCAATTATTTTATTGTTTAACTTCGGTTAAAATTTATTATTATTATTTTTTTATATACCTTTATTTATATTGACACGAGACAAAATGTACATTCGTCCATATTTAGTCTTAAGATATCTATGTATAACCTGACGTCTTAAAATGCAGCATTGGAGTTTGTTGCGCCGTTTCTTCTCCACTAGCGCCTAGGAAGCGGTGGTAAACTTAGTATTAAGTAGTTTTTGACGTCAAAAAGATGTAATTACGTTACACTATTTTGAAAAATAAAGAAATTGAAATTGAAATTGAAGGCATGTCCCTCGTACTCTGACTACCCTACTTACCGGCGGGAACACAACACGATGGTTATTATTGCCGCGGTGTTCTGTAGGGCGGAGGTACTAACCCAGTCGGACAGCTCATTTCGGACGGGAGATACCGTCGTGTTCTACCTTCTCGTCTCGTCGTGTAAACTTCTACTTTCATAAACGTTGCATCCATCATCGGTGCGCACTGTGAGGTATGAGAGGAATTTTATTCCGCGCACGCTTAGGCTGTGGAATGATCTCCCTGCTGTGGTTTTCCCTAGCGACTAAAATAAGGTGTTCTTCAAGAAGGGCATGAGAAGGATTTTACAGGATCGGTAGCGCGAGTGTGACGCCTCTAGTGTTGCTTACGTTCACGTGTGCCCGTCTGCCACCTAGTGGTATAAAGAAAGAATTACATCCTCTGTACGGTTTATTCGCCATATGTATTTTGCTGACAAGGACACCTCCATAAAGAATATACTCGAAAATAAAATTAACTGAAAGTTTATTCCGTATTCATCCCATGAAATCTCAATCTATTTCGAATTTCTTAACTCATCTCAATTTTATACCTCGTTGATCACATGACATTCATATATTTATTTTCTATTATTAACTCATCCCATTTTGTTACTAACTATTCTGAACTCATCCTATAGCACATTTTTCATATGAAAACACATGGGTACGATTAGTTACTCTGGCTTACCATTTTCCTCATATAGTTACTCAAAGGTTTATTGATACAAAACTCATAATTATATTGAGTTAAGCTCACCTTTGTACATTATTTCTGTATGTCTCTGTAAACTGTATTAATGTATTGTTTGGTTTTTAACCTTTTGTTATTGTAAAGAATTCAGAAGTCGTAGGTCGTAATTGAGTACGATTTTGCAACTAAAATGCGGTCATTAATATCTAGTTATGCTGGGGCTAAAGTAGCGGGCGATACACGATGAGTGCAACGCATAGTATTCGGGCGTAGTCGATGTATTATCGGGGCAGCACGATATATCGCGTCAACAAGACACGAATCTATTCGTGATATACCTATGTAGACAAAAACACCGCGTAATCCCGTATGTGCGATGATTTTTAGCACGCCAACGCGACACGAATGTAGCCCCACCATTACAATTAACTTGCCATACTTTAAGCCATGTTTAAGAGACACAGTTATCAATGACAACATACAATGTTTCAGTTACTACTGGAAAACAAATAGTAAACAGATTACTTTGTCGTCTGTCTATTCAGCGTATTGTTATCAACCATTATGGCTGGTAGAGGATCACAGCTTATCAACTCTTATCAGGATTAATGTTCAGCTGTCCGCAAAGACAATTAACATGGTTGGCAAGAAATGATTCATTTTTTAGTCAAGATAGGCTATCGTTTGACTTCTATCTCACCTGATGGTAAGTGACGATGTGGTCTACGATGAATCACGCTTGCCTAGAAGGATTCACTCGTGACTTGAAGATTCCCAAATTATAGTTATCGAGAATTATCTTTTTATCACCTTTCTAGCAACCCGGGACCCGGCTTCGCCCGGGTGTAAATTCCAGTTTTCCAATAAAATATATAGCCTATGACACTCACGAATGATGTGGCTTTCTATTGGTGAAAGAATTTTTAAAATCGGTTCAGTAGATCCCGAGATTACCCCTTAGAATTTAACAAACACACAAACTTTACCTCTTTATAATATTAGTATAGACTAGCGGTGTTCCCCGACGTCACCGTTGCACTTATTTAACTCATATATGCTCGTAGTTTATTAGTTTTGCTATTATGTATGTAAATATGGTCGAATTGCTTTATACAGCAAAAAGAAGACCCGTTCAAGAAATGACAGAACAGTCACCTGTCACCCTAGAGTTTCCAGGGTTTAATTGGCCATGTTAAAACCGTAGTATGGCCCAAGGTAACCTAGCCCAACAAGGATTACCTTGAAGACAAAAATGTCTGGCTTGAGCATGGTGCAGGCCCCTCCTAGAATGCTAGTGCTACAACTACATAATGCTGTAGTTGTGGCATTTGCCTACTACAATATATTGATATTGTGGTAGGCACGCGACCTTTTTTGCTATTTTTTTTTGACATTAGTATATTTTTGACATTTTCAATTATTTTATTGTTTAACTTCGGTTAAAATTTATTATTATTATTTTTTTATATACCTTTATTTATATTGACACGAGACAAAATGTACATTCGTCCATATTTAGTCTTAAGATATCTATGTATAACCTGACGTCTTAAAATGCAGCATTGGAGTTTGTTGCGCCGTTTCTTCTCCACTAGCGCCTAGGAAGCGGTGGTAAACTTAGTATTAAGTAGTTTTTGACGTCAAAAAGATGTAATTACGTTACACTATTTTGAAAAATAAAGAAATTGAAATTGAAATTGAAGGCATGTCCCTCGTACTCTGGCTGACCTTGGGTCACGTATGGTTTTAACATGATACCCTCGAACCCTGGACGTTGCGAGCATCACGAAAAATCTAGAGCAACAGGCGGAAGTTCTATCACAAGCCCTGTCACACTCCGGTAATTGAGACCCGAGACAGCGTGCGGTTTTTGCCTATTCGAGTCCGACATATTTTTTTTTATATACTACGTAGGTGGCAGACAAGCACGCGGCCCACCTGATGGGAAGCGGTCACTGTGGCCTATGGACGTGTGCAACACCAAAGGTTTCACACATGCGCTGCCTACCCTGAAGGGAAAGGGTGGGGAGGCTAGGAAGGGGTAGGGGGGAGGAGGGGTACAGTGAGCTCTGGCTATGCTAATTACCGGCGGAAACACAACACGATGGTTTTTATGGCCGCAGTCTTCTGTAGAGCGGAGGTACTTCCCCAGTCGGATAGCTCATTTCGGACGGAAGATACCGTCGCTCGTGTCTTACCTCCTTCAGATCATCCACATAATCACCCTTGTTGACCGACGAGAGTGGTATTCGCGGAGATTTCCGCAAGAAAAAAAGATACTAGTAACCACAAGAATCTCAATGGTGTCAAATACAAGGTAATGCAATCTATTAAGAGCCTCTAATAAGTACCGTGCAGAATCATCTTGGATAAAAAAACTGGTTATGCCAACCCTAGTTAACCAAAAGGTGGATGACTGAAACTTGTCTATGCCACGACACAACACGTTTTGATTACAAGATAATATTACCGTAGAATTGTAGTTACAAAGTAATGCATACGATGTACAGAGATAAACTTGTATTAAGTAGTATATAAACAAATATAATGTGTCACGTGAAGTCTGCCTATAAACCACAATCCATTGCACCCTCTACTTTCCTATATAGAGCTACACGTGCAAGCTGAGTTCAATACCCTTATACGACACAAACAATTTCATCAAGAACCAAGCAGTTCAGGGCCTCTTTTATTTGCCGCACCATAAAGACTTGGATTTCTTTACTAGCGCATGTGTTTCCTTCCTCCTAATAGTCTAGGGTCCTTAAAGCGGGCGTGAAAAAGTATTTGATGAGGCCGTCATGCTGAGGGCCTCTACTGTAGCAATATCGGTGAATCTAATAGTGACCTCCATTCCTGAGAGTTTACCTTAGCTTACCATCAGGCGAGATGATTCATATTGTGTATTGGACATGTCAATATTATATGGCTTCACCTCGCCACAAAAACGTCTTCTAAACAAAAATAAAGATTGTAAATTCCGATCTAATTTTTATTTTTTATAAGAATCATTTACCGAGTATAAAAACAGAAAAGTTGCTGAGGGAGCTTCAGACGCCATCTTGAAACAATGTTCTTGCCCGAAATCTTGGAAACTTTGCACTTTAAGGCAAAGTCATAGAGACCATTATTGTAGAGATTAAAATTTCACATGATTTAGGTACTTCTTGCAATTTTTCTGTGCAACTTACCGATTACGAATTACGGCGCATTTAGTGATTACCATTTTCTATCACGGTCGATAACCCTTATAATGACGACTGACTATTTCAATTAATTAAATTATAACTGAAACAGGGCACGTGCGTCATAGACTGCCCGGTCGGGGCAGCGCTTGCGCCGATCACACTATACAATGTAGCAATTGGGTGAAAAGTTCAGTAGTAAATCAATAACATTAGCTATCAATTGCTGAATCTGAAAGTCCACAAAGATAACAACCCTGGATTACTTAAATAAAAATGGAAAAAAGACAATTTGATTTTCTGTTATGTATTGTTGACCATAAACGCTTTCATATATTTTGACGAGCTCTGTGATGTAGCGGTAGTGTGTTTGACTAACAACGTGGAGGTCGCGGGTTTGATTTTTTTATGCCGGTCACGTCAATATTACTTCACCTCGTCTAATGGTAAGCTAAAGGCAAAGTCTCAGGAAGGGGGTCCCCATTACATACACCGACAGTGCCATAATGTTGGCCCTCAACTTGACGGCCTCATCAAATACTTTTTCACGCCCCGCTTAAAGAACCCGGGGCTGTAGGAGGAAGGAAACACGTGAGCTGGTAAAGAATTCCAGATCTTTATGGTGCGGCAAAGAATAGAGGCACCGAACCGCTTAATTCTTCTTAAAAATTTGCAACACTAGAGTGTCACACTCACGCTGCCGACCCTGGAGGGGGGAGGATTGGGAAGTTTGGGGGTTGGAGGAGGGGATTAGGTGATGAGGGAGGGGGGATTGTGATCTCTAGCTACCCTACTTACCGCCGGGAACATAGCACGATGGTTATTATGGTCGCGGTCTTCTGTAGGGCGGAGTAAATTAAAAAATTGAGCAAATAAAATGTATTTTTAGCTTAAATAGTTCTGCCGTCACCGCATCGGTCCCGGATAAAAGAATAAAACAGGTTTGTGTTTTTGTTTACTTGTTACAATCCTGATACTGTTATTCTACGAATTAAAGGTCTTCTTATCCATAAGAGACATCGTTTAGTCTGAAAATAACAACTCGTTAGTTAGAGGTATATGTGCAGGAATAATATGTCTATTTTAATGCTATCTACCTCGGGCTAAAGGTCTGGTATGTAAATACATTCTGTTGGTACTCAATCTGGGTTTTTCTTGCATGTATTTAAAAATGTTTTGATGGTAGGTATTTCCCATCCGAAATGAGCTGTCCGACTGGGGTAGTACCTCAGCCCTATACAAGACCGCGGCCATAATAACCATCGTGTTGTGTCCCACCGGTAAGTAGGGTAGCCAGAGCTGTATCCCTCCTCCCCTCACCCCTTCCTAACCTTCCCACCCCTTCCCTAGCTCTCCGCCCTTCCCCTCAGGGTAGGCAGCGGGTGTGTGACAACCTTAGGCGCTAAACAGACGGAGGCTCGGGGCGGTCAAAATGACCGCGACGCACTCTTATTATTACTATCATTAGATCGCATTTAGCCCCATGCCTCGGAGAGCACGTTAAGCCGTCAGTATACTCAACACAAAATAAAAGGCCCGTTTTGACGTTTGTCCTCGTGGTGTAACTAGTTATTTACCTATACGATTCGGTATTCGATACTCACGATGAGTCGAATCAAGTTTGCATGGGGATTTAATCGATTTGAATATGTATGTAAACTGCATTGGATTAAAGTTCTGATTAGAAAAATTAGCTTTACCTTTGATTTTATAGGTATTTTAAAACAATACAATGTTATTATAGGTAAATTTACTTATATTTAATATATTTTTTACAATAACATTCACTCAATCACAAAACAACAAGAATAATTAAATCAGTCTTCAGAATCTAAACACAAGTATTAAAATAAATAAAAATAAAAGTGCGCGTCGGGCTTGAAAAAGAAATATCTCACTCGATATTATCTTTCCTAAACTGATTATTAATAGTCTGTGGACTACATGAAAAAATCGTTATGCACAGCACTTAGCCGAGTGGGCGGTACCTGTCAATGAAAACTGTAATTACCTTTAGAACATTTCAATTGATAAAAAATTAAGAACTTCATGGGCACAAACTGTCAAAGTGGGCCTTTTATTTTGTGACAACTATAGTTGGAGCCCAAAAAAGGCCAACAACAACGGTCTTGCTGCAATGCTTCGATATCGCCTAATGTCACCATTGGGTTGTGAAGGTCAGATGGCAGTCGCTTCACGGAAAATATCGAGGTCCAGCCAAATCCGCAGTTAAGACTGGTAAAGCGGACCCCCGACTCCGAAGTGAAAGCTTTGGATGTGACTGGGATTAACGCTAGGTTGATGAAGATCGCATTTAGCCCGCGTATGTCTGGCAAGTGAAATGAGCTATTGAGCAGACAAATGCAACCCTATTTTCATACAATTATGAGAGCGTCGCAGTCATTTTGACCGAGTGTTGCACTATAGGCCACAGTGACCTCTCCCGCATCCAGTCTGCTACCTATATGCTACGTGTAAATTCTGCCTAATCATTATAGTACATCAAAGAGATTATCGTATATTAATAATAGCCGGACTTTAGATATCATTATCTAGTTATCTGTAGGTAGCTTACTGTAATGTCGAGCTAATTATCATCATTAATTCCGCTCCGTTTCATTTAAGACCAAGGTTTAGGTGACACGTAATAGGTAGATATCTGTAATACTTTCAAGGGGTTTTTCCTCTTTTATTTGCCGCACTATAAAGACTTGGAATTCTTTACCAGCGCGTGTGTTTCCTTCCTCCTATAGTCCCGGAGCCTTTAAGCGGAGCGTGAAAAAGCATTTGATGAGGCCGTCGAGCTGAGGGCCGCCACTGTAGTAATATCGGTGTATATAGTGGTGACCCCGCTCCTGAGACTTTACCTTTAGCTTACCATCAGGCGAGGTGAAGTCATTTTGACGTGTTCTATATATAAAAAAGTTCTACGACAGATGTAGACAATTCCTGGACACACCACTCACCATCTCTTCAAGTATCGGGATCCTCGGTGTCGATATCTCTAGCGACGTCCAGTACCGTAACCACATCGAAGATAAGGTGAAGTTGGCATCAAAGAAACTCGGAGTGCTCAACAGGGCGAAGCAGCACTTCACTGCGGGGCAAAGACTTATTCTTTATAAGTCGCAACCCCGGCCTCACATGGAGTACTGCTGTCACCTTTTTGCCGGGGCACCTGCATACCAAGTTGACCCCTTCGAGTCGGTTCAAAGACGTGCGCTGCGGATCGTCGACGATCCCATACCTGTAGGCAGTGTGGAACCGCTCAGCCTGAGGAGAGACTTCGCCTCGCTGTGTGTGTGTTCTACCGCCTATACAATGGCGTGTTATCAGACGAATTTTATTGTTTGAAATGATGCCAACGGCCACATTTTACCATCGCACCGCTCGCCACAGGCAGAGAATCCATCCTCACACGTTGCATCCATCATCGGTGCGCACTGTGAGGTATGAGAGGAACTATATTCCGCGCACGCTTAGGCTGTGGAATGATCTCCCTGCTGTGGTTTTCCCTAGCGTCTACAATATGGGGTTCTTCAAAAAGAGCATAAGGGTCCGTTCACACAGACCGGCTCGGAGAGGAGAGCAGATTCTTATCACGTTCAAAACAGAGTTTTTAGTATTTGTAGTAAGGTTTATTTTTGCATCTGCACTGCTTATGTCATTATGAAAATCATTTGTCAGTGTGAAAAGAAAAATGCACGCCGATGCTCTCCGAGCCGGTCCGTGTGAACGGACCCTTAGAAGGTTTTTACAGGTTTGGCAGCGCGAGTGTGACGCCCCTAATGTTGCACACGTCCATAGGCCATGGCAACCGTTTTCTATCAAGTAGCCCGTGTGCTTTTCTGCCACCAAAGTTGTATAAAAATATACTTACACAAGAAAATCCAGCAATAGGAAGTGATACAGCTATCAGTGCGAATCGACCACTCATGGAAAGGTCAAGCAATTTATACTTATGTTATCATTTTTAAATGAGTATTTCTGTCAGCAACAGAATATATTTTTGCTTTTATTGTACCTACGCTTTTGGTGAAAACAAACAGTTAAATCTACAAGTGAGTAAGAAAGTAGATATTATTACGAGTATACTTACTACTTATTAATAAACCATCAGGTTGTCGAACTGTCGATCTTGAACCGTAAGGAAAAAATTATTAATGTGTTTTTTTTATACAGGGTTATTTGTAATTAACTAGCATCCTCGCAGGGGTAGATAGCTGACATCATAACTGATCATTTTTGTTCTACGACTTTTTATAATTCGTTAAATATTACTTTCATACAAAAATAAATATTAGTTTAGTTTTGCGTCTAAAAGTTACTAACTCTACGTGCGCCGCCGCCGCAGTTTACGCGCATCGTAAAAATTAGGTAAACAAACTCGTCTCATCAATTAGGAGGCGGGGCGCGGCGCTAGCGCCTTTGACCTTGACCCATTTCTTTTTGCGAGCCGCCAGTCGGTCGCTAGATGCGCGCGCGTCACAGTCGTTACAGGTGTGCATCACTTGTCTTTGTGTGCCACGATTTTTCGCGTTACCGTGTTGTTTCGATCTGACTATCACCATGCCTTATCAGTATTCCAATGTGGAATACTCATAAGCAAATTAAAACTAATCGGGCCGTGTTAATGAACTGAAAAGTAAATTTTTAGGTGTGGTCTTTGTGTTAAATGTGTCAATGTTGAAAGTGGTTTTGTGAGCGATACTCGTCGGCATGCGAGGGACTTGAACCTCAGAGGTAATAACTAATTGTACATACTTTGTAATATTGTAAAAAAATCAACTATTAGTTCAATTGTTGTAAATACGATGATTCTACTTTTCAAATACCCCGCATTAAAAAATCTAAATTGAATCATTAATGCATTATCTACCTACCTACCGATGTTTGTTTTATGAATTCAACATAGGCTTAATAGTATCTCGTTCTTACAATAATAAACTTGAAAACTCATTATTAAGTATTGTGTTCAGTTTTATTGAAAGTCGCAGAACAAACTTTGCTACTTATGATGTCTGCTACCTACCCCTGGAAGGATGCCAGTTAATTACAAATGACCCTGTATATAGGACACGTCAATTTGACTTCACCTCACCTGATGGTAAGTTGAAGGTAAAGTCTCAGGAAAGAGGGTCACCATTACATACACGTACCATGTTAACAATGGTGGCACTCAGCTTGATGGCTTCATCAAAAGAGGATTGTCGTCGCAGCACCGCGTGACACCCACCGGTCCCACTAGTGCTGCGACCACAATCCCCCCTGCCCGGCTATGCACTTGCTGACCCCTGAACGCGTGCAGGTGTGTGCAGGAACATTATTATTTAGGTACCTACTAGCCTTCTTTTTCCTTCAACCTAGCGTTAATCCCAGTCGCATTCACCTCGGAGTCAGGGGTCCGCTTTACCAGTCTTAACTGCGGATTTGGCTGGACCTGGATATTTTCCGTGAAGCGACTGCCATCTGACCTTCACAACCCAATGGTGACATTAGGCGATATCGAAGCATTGCAGCTAGACCGTTGTTGTTGGACTTTTTAGGGCTCCAACTACCCGTAACGACTGCCATAGATGTTTGTATGGCAACCGGGACCGACGACGGCTTAACGTGCTCTCCGAGGCACGACCAGACCAATGCAAATACCCATATTCATGCAGACAAATATTTGCACTGAGCGGGGATCGAACCCGCGCCTCCTGCGCAGCGACCGCGTTCACTACCGCTACGCCACAGAGACTGTACCTACTAGCCTTCTTATTATCGTGTGGAAATCCCAACGGATACCAACCCCGTCGGCTATAGGGGGTGGTTATGTCGGAATCGGACCGACTGAAACCGCACACCGCGCGCCGTATCAAGTTTTAATTACCGGGGTGTAAGGTTACCAAGTAGGCATAATATCCCTTGCACCCCAGCTGACCCTGGGCATTTTACGGCTTTAAGATGGCCCCCTCGACCCCCCAAAAGGAGAGTGGGGCCAGCATCGCTCCACTTCGCTGACGGTGGAGTGTAGGGCAAAAGGCAACCGTCCTGTCATCCAACCGTCAACACGCGGAGATTCAGCCCACCCCCCGCCTGCTCCCCACTGTGTCCTCTGCTAGTCAGAGGAACTCGTGGAGAGCTACAGCGCAGCCCTCTGGAGGGCCAAACAGATAATAATTCCAAAAAAAATCTGTTCAAAATCGAATCCATAATCCAAGTTTTTTTTTAATAACTCCAATACACAGACAGAGCCCATTTACAATTTGATAATAGCATAGCTAGATGAAAACAAGACCAATTATTCATATCCATACACACAAATATTTGCTTTTGCGGGAATCGAACCCATGACCTGTGACTAAGCAGTCGACCGTTGCACCGAGGTCGCTAGATAATTACAAGTAATGACTGTTATTTATAGTTTAGAGAGTGCGACGGGTGGAAATTTACGGGGACAAACAAACAAACAGGTGCGCCTGACCTGCGAGATGTCTTTGACACCGTGTTGATGTTATTAATAGTATTAATAAACAATAATGTTATTCATAGGAGTAATGGTCGACCTAAGATATTCATATTGAACAGGTTCCTTAAATCTAAGAAGATAGCTATGCAGGGTATAATTTTTAACTGGGACGGTTAGGTGAGATCCAAAACCATAGTAGAAACAAAAAACCATTACCTAGCTATTTTTGTGAAAATTATTTTGAGCATACTCAATTTTTTGGTCAAACGCTCTCCATAAAAATGAGTTAATTTCATAATGAAATTAAGAGCTATTAGCAAAAATACCAGATAGGTACCACAGGAACACCGTGGTTCCCAAACCCGAGGGGGCCATCTCGAATCCGGAGATGGCCCGGGTCAAGCTGGGGTGCGAGGGAAATGCTCTATGGGCCACCTTACACCCTGGCGTCAGAAGACCCTAGACGGCGTTTTAGTAGGTAAGAGTCCGAAATAACCTGCCCCGCTGGCCGCGGTATCCATGAGGATTTCCGCACGGAAAAAAAAAAATAGGTACCATTTCAGTCGACCATCGGAGGATGGTTATATCAGACTTCAACCGACTAAAACCGCACGTGGTCTAGGGTGACAATCACCAGGTATAACGTTACCCAATAAAGCGTTTCCCTCACATCTTGACTGACCTTGCCATCAACGGTTTTAAGATAACCCCATTGAACCCCAGAAAGAGGGGAGCATGGCGTCGGGTGACGTCTCTAGAGCGGCTATCTTATCTATCCTGTTACCTCGCCTGGTGGTAAGCTATAGGTAAATCCCAGGAATGGGAGTCACCATTAAGATACTAATAACGTTACAATGATGGCCCTCAGCTTGAGGGTCTCATGAAATGCTTTTTCACACCACGCTCATAGGACCCGGGACTGTCTACTTACAACCCTTACTTAACTTATAGATTGGCTTAACTTGACTTTAAAGAAACCCTTAACGTAGGGAGGTGCGCCTGCGCCAGAGTCTTGTCCATCAATCAGTAGGTGTAACGACTTGCAGGTGAAGTTAGCTTTGACTTTAAAGATCTTGGTAGGGCTCCATATTATCATAGGATGGGTATAATTAAAACCAGTTTTAATAAATAACGTAGGTATATTTATAATGACTCAGTATAACAGTATCGAGCTATACCTAGCAGAGTAATTGGCAGACAAGTATACAGCCCACCTGATGGGAAGCGGTCACCGTGGCCTATGAACGTATGCAACACACGAGGGGGGGGGGGGTCGGGGGATTCATTCGTTCAATCATTCACTAATGCAATAATTCATTCTCTCACTCATTTACTCCTTCATTCTCACATTCATTCACTCATTCATTCATTCATTAATTCCGTCATTCATTTACTCTTTCATTTACTCATTAAATCATTCATTCATATAGCAACCGGGATCGATGACGGGTTATCGTGCCCTCCGAGTCGAGGGGTCTCGATCTGCTAAGAATGGTCACCCATCTTAGACAGGCTAGTGTAGCTTAACTTTTAACCTACTTGGTCACTCCACTTGCCACTAGTTTTTTAATATTTATTATTATGATGTCTCGGTGTAGTAGTGTGGAGCAATCTCTAAAAGAGTGGCTTTATCTATAGTCATTAAATCCCGCATGTATGTCTTGTCACCGTTGCTCTGAACGCTGCCGAAGATCACCCTGTGAACAGAACATCATCATCATCATCATCATTCTCTGAACCTTTTCCCAACTCAGTTGGGGTCGGCTTTCCAGTCTAACTCTGATGCGGCTGAACTTCGATATTTTCCGTGGAGCGACTGCCATCTGACCTCCACAACCAATGGTCATTATGACCAATGGCGATATCGAAGTTCCAAGTTAGACTGGTTGGACTTTAGTGGGCAACTACCCGTAACCCGTAAGCTAAAGGTAAAACAATCGAAAGGTCTCGGTACCGAAAGGTGGTAGGAGGAATCCATTTTAAATTGTATTTTTTTTACCACTTAGGTGGCAGACAAGCAGGCGGCCCACCTGATGGGAAGCGGACCTCGGACCACCTAATATTAAATTTGGGTATAGGTATATCTGAAATATTTTTAATAAAATTTTAGAATGGAATGAAATTTTTAAGCAATTGCATGTTAACTATTCCCAATGATTTTCTGATCGGAAAAAATGATCATCCAGGACGGGACTTGAACCCGTGACCAGTCCCTTACAGGGGGAATGCTCTGACTAACTGAGCTACCTGGCCCCAATTCTAGATGCTCGAAATTTTCCGATATATTCTACGGCTTAGGGTGGAGCCATCTACCGTAATTCGTTCGAACTACGGAAAGATTTTCTTCTCTTATCGAAGAATTTTGGGGTCAAAAGTTCTGAGGTAACATTCTCCTTTTTTAAACTTGGTTAAAACGTAATAAAATAGTATTTTTTTCAGGATTTCAAATAAATTTATGCACAGTATTCGGACTCCACTTAAAACTACTTGCCTATCTGTCCTAGAGGGTAGTACTCACCACCGTGGTTGCTGGGTCCTGAACAGACAGCTGTCGGGTGAGATGTGTAGCACAGCGCCCCGGATCCCGCGGTACGTGGAGTCCGGGGACAGGAAGGCGGCCTGGCTGAAGTAGCCTGAGACTACGCACTTCATGATGCGAGACAGTTTACCTGCGAATTGACAATTATTAAGTAAGTAACGGAGGTAGGACACGACGGTATCTCCCGTCCGACTGGGGTAGTACCTCCGCCCTACAGAACACCGCGGCCATAATAACCATCGTGTTGTTTTCCCCAAGGTAAGAGAACGTCTCCCGTTGACCCGCTCAGGGGGGGAGGGGTCTTCAAAATACCACGCTTGATCACAGGGCGGGGGGGGAGAGGGGGTTTAGGATCTTGTTATGTACCTAGTCAATATCCGATAGGGAAATCTTGTACTTTTTAGAGTCATATTAAAATATTCGATTGCAAACCACTAGGTAGCACATACTACGTGAAAATTAGGGGGGGAGGGATGGTCACAAGGGGGAGGAAAAAGACTTTGCCTTTAACCATCAGGTGAGGTGAAGTCATGTTGACGTAACCGACATAAAAAAATTACCTGTTCCCAATTCAAGTCCTTCAACAGGTTGATTTTCCATCTGGAATTTCCTTTTGACTAATTTTTCTAAGCTGTCTCGTATTTCACACGCCTGTAAGTAGATAAATATGAAAGAAATAAAAAAACAATAAAATCTTACTATCTATAAATATAAATTAACAATTGTATTGTCTCCGGAACTAAAGATATGTGCCAAATTCCAGAACAATCCGTCCACGGGTAGGGGGCCAATTTTCAACTAGATTTGACCCAAACTAACAGGTCACCTTAAAAAAAAACGAGTTACACTATAACTCAAGAACGGCTCAACCGATTTGACTAAAAATTAGTAGAGGGGTAGCTTAGAATCAGGAGATGAACATAGGACTTTTTATCCTTTTTTCTTTATTCATGATAGGCTTACGTTTGACCTCAATCCCACCTGATGGTAAGTGACGATGTGGTCTACGATGAATCACGCTTGCCTAGAAGGAAACTATTCACTCGTGACTTGAATACTCCGAGGTTATAGCTTTTTTTAGTGGAAAGTGGAGTGCAGAGCAGTGGAGAGTAGAGTAGAGTAGAGTAGGGTGGAGTGGAAAGCTAGGAATGGTGGGGTAGAGAGGTCCAGTGAGCTCTGACTACCCTACTTACCGCCGGGAACACAACACGATGGTTATTATGGCCACTAACCTTTTCCATGACCTTATGGTTAATGTAATACTTCTGGCACCACTCCTTACACATCTTCTTGGATCTCTTCTCGTCTTGAGAAGACCGCAGCTTCAGGTACGCCTCAAAGATGTTCAGGTACATGATTATGTCTCCTTCAGCCACCTGAAAATTAGTTACTTATATAAAAGTTTATTTATAATTTTTCAAAGGATAATAGTTTTTAACCGACTTCAAAAAAAGGAGGAGGTTCTCAAATCGTACGCTATTTTTTTTTGTATGTTTGCGCTAATTATATGGATGGATTTTGAATTTTTTTTTTGTTTGAAAGAGTCTACTTCTGAGCTGATCCCATATCCAGGGAATCGTATACGTAATTATAGTAATTATTTTCTATTCCAATTTACACAAATAAATAAAAATAAATGTCAATTTTTAACATTTCGTATCGAGTTCGAATCTGGCCGGACAGTACCAATCTGAATTTTACTATGTGGAAGTTATAATGTGCTAATCACATGATTTACCATCTGCTGACGGTGAAGAAAAAACATCGTGAGGAAACCTACATGTCCTAGAAGAAATTCTATGACATGTCCGATCCACCAACCCGCATTAGGCCAGCGTTTGTGGATTAAGGTCTAAACCCTCTCAGCTCTCTCGTTGGAGGAGAGGAGACCCGTGCCCAGCAGTGGGACATAAATGGGTTGCTATTATTATGATGATGAAGAAAGGGCAGCACTCACTTCGAAGTTGTTCCTCCTTGCAACTCTAGCGGCGAGGCTCTCCTTCCCGCCAGATGGCCTCACGAACACTCCCTCCACTTGCAACATGGCCGCGATACTCAACGCTTCTTCCATACACCCGTACTCGCCTGCACACATCAATATAGCAACATTAGCGGCCTTTACACGATACAATCTATCGCACGTTTAGTAGTAGTAGTAGAGGACATAGGACACGACGGTATCCCCCGTCTAAAATGAGCTGTCCGACTGGGGTAGTACCTCCGCCCTACAGAACACCACGGCCATAATAACCATCGTGTTGTGTTCCCCAAGGTAAGTAGGGTAGCCAGAGCCATGAAGCTATAGATAAACATGGAGGCCAAACCGGGAAGAACAGCTTGATCCAAATACCTACATGTCTGTATCTCACTCTCTGTGGGCCGACTTCTCTTTCGTGTATTTGTACAATGTTGCTATCTTCTTATTAGTATCTCCTAGTAAATTATAGAAATAGACCATACTAACCAAAAATGCAAGTAAAATGATTTATAAATAACTCTATAGTTCGACTACGATTATTAATGTGGAAATTGAAAAATTATATGCCATTTATTATGCATGATTGGGTTGTTGAATCAGGAAATCAGTGAATTAAATTCCCATTGTCTATGGATTCAGTACGTAATGTGGCAACATTAGTACTACATGTCAACTATCAATAAACAATATGGCGGTTGTTTAGTATTGTTTTGGTTTTTAACATATTTAAAGTTAATTATAAGTATAAACTCAAAAAATGGTGCAAAATTGTATAGTGCGTGGTTGCGGTAGTACGTGGCGTCAAGGATGTGATATAAAATTCCACGCGTAAGTGTTTAAACTTGTTTAAATGGTGATTTCTTGCTTAGAAGGTTATCATACTTAGAAAGAGAAGTCGGCCCACAGAGAGCAAGATAGTAAATACAGACTGAGCATCAAGTAGGTATTGGAAGTGAGGCCTCCATGTTTATCTATAGCTTCATGGCCAGAGCTCACTGTATCTTCTCCCCACCTCTTCCTAGCCCTCCCCCTTCCCTTCAGGTTAGGCAGCGCGTGTGTGTCACCCTTAGTGTTGCACACATCCATAGGCCACGGTGACCGCTTCCCATCAGGTGGGCCGTGTGCTTGTCTGCCTACCTACGTAGTATAAAAAAAATAATAAAAATATATAAAAAATTTCTCGAATACAATATAGGCGAATAGCGTAGTGTGGTTCCACCAAAAAATAAATTATGAACTTCAATAACTCCCAACATAACTATAATTTCGGACTAAAACATCAAAATCAGTTTATCTTTTCGGGAGCTACGATGTGACAAATAGACATGTCAAACTTATAACACGAATTCGTTTTTGCGTTGGAAGTTAAAAATGTAATTTCATGCTAGAATAAAATTATATTCGGCGAGGTTAAGTACCTAAGGTCGCGAGTTCAAATCCCGTCCTATATCACTTTTTCCGATAAATAAATCTCGCTACTTACCACTATGGCAAAGCATGGCGGCGCACATGGGCCTAAGAGGCATCTCGGCCACCCTCCCTCCTAACTCCGTGAGTCCCCCCCTCTTATCAATGATCTTCAGCGCGTACAGGATCTCCAAGCCCGCTAGGATGCTTTTCGCGGGAGGCGGAGTTGGAAATGTGAATCTGGAACCATATTACAATCTATACTAATATTATAAAGAAGTTAAGTTTGTGTGTTTGTATATTTGTTATAAGGAGTAATCTCGGGATCTACTAAACCAATTTTAAAAATTCACCAATAGAAAGCTATATTATCCGTTAACGTCATAGGCTGAATATCATCACGCTACTGCCCAAGGGAGCGGAGCAATAATCATAAATGTGAACAATTCCGGTAGATTCCCATACATTTTTGAAAAACTGATAAATTATTTGCATAATTATTATTATGTGAGTTAAAAAGGGTGCATCGGGGTTCGAAATACGCCACGGGCGAAGCCGGGGTGGGTCAGCTAGTAATATTATAAACGTGATAGTTCGTGCGTTTGTCACTCTTTCACGCAAAAACGGCTGAACAAATCTGGTGACCGATTCAAAAACTCAACTTTTCAAAACGATTTCAATTCTTTAAAAAGAAAAAATATTTGATGGTATTCTTATAGCACTTAGGTGGCAGACAAGCACACGGTCCACCTTTTATTTATCGTGCGGAAATCTCCATGGATACCACCTCGGTCGGCCATCGGGGGTAGTTATGTAGGGATCGAACCGATTAAAACCGCATGATTTCTCGGGTCTTAATTACCTAATAGGCATATCCCTCGTACTCCAGCTGACCCTGGGCCATCTACGGCTTTAAGATGGCACCCTCGACCCACCGAAAGGAGGTATCGAGCATCGCTCCATCTCGCTGACGGTTGGGTGTAGGGTGACAGGCGACCATCCTGTCACCCAACCGTCAGCGGAGGGACACGTGGAGAGCCTCAGGGCAGCCCTCTGAAGAACCACTCCTACTACGGCCGGATTTACCGCAAGCAGCAGCGTCTCTCGTGGCGAGTGGGAAGCACACGGCCCACCTGTTGGGAAACGGTTACCGTGGCTTATGGACGTCCAGGGGCGTCACACTCACGCTGTCTACCCAAGGGGGGGGGGGAATTGGTCATAATGTACAGTGTACGGGACAGTACCTGAGCAGGTTGTGTATGCCTAACGCCTTAAGTTGCAGAAGCGCGGCGGACAGGTCACTGCGGCACATCTCAGGCGGAACCGATTCAGGAAGCTTGTTGTATTCCTCTTCGGTGTACAATCTGAAACAATACTCACTTTTAAACTGTGAAAATCCCCCCAGCCGTTCCAGAGATTATCTCACCCAAACAGACAGTCAACAGACTCATTCAAATTAACAAACAATTCCATCAAGAACCAAGCGGTTTGGTGCGGTTTTCTTTGCCGCATCAAGAGGGTAATGTTTTTTCCGGTTCACCCTTGTTTGGTAAAACAACGTTTGGTCGAAAATCACTTCGACTAATTTCAGTTACAATAAAGTCATTTCACATAATTATTCATTTGACCGAATATTTAATTGGTAGAACATTATTTAAAATAATTATTTATTTGGTATAATGCCATTTCGCCGAATTTTCATTCCACGGCTTAGGGCGCCGGTGGAGCAATCTACCGTAATTCGTTCGAACTACATTCCACCGGCGCCCTAAGCCGTAGAATATATCGTAAAATTTCGAACATCTAAGATGGGTCCAGGTAGCTCAGTTAGTCAGAGCATTCCTCCTGTAAGGGGCTGGTCACGGGTTCAAGTTCCGTCCTGGATGCTCATTTTTTCCGATCTGAAAATCATTGATAATGATAATGATAGTAATAGTAACGAGAAATTTATAAGGACGATAAAATTACCTATAGCACTTCCCGCGACTAGTCCTGCCGGCCCGGCCCGCCCGCTGCGTCGCATTGTTCCTTGACACCGGGGTCACGGCGAGGCTCTCCACCCCCACGGAGGGGTCGAAGAACGGCAGCTTGTGGAAACCACAGTCAATCACTGGAATATACAAAAATAGCTCATGCGGCAGACAAGCACATAGCCTACCTGATGGGAAGCGGTCACCGTGGCCTATGGACTGAAGGGAGGAGGGAGGGGAGGGGAATAGAAAGAAGTAGGAAGGCAAGGAACGGGGGGGGGGGGGGGTACAGTGAGCTCTGGCTACCCTACTTACCGGCGGGAACACAACACGA
The DNA here is from genome assembly GCA_963576445.1 of Lithosia quadra. NCBI lineage: Eukaryota > Metazoa > Arthropoda > Insecta > Lepidoptera > Erebidae > Lithosia > Lithosia quadra. The sequence goes on along the minus strand of OY754900.1, from coordinate 868,857 downwards.
TGGTTATTATGGGGCGGTGTTCTGTAGGACGGAGGTACTTCCCCAGTCGGACTGCTCATTTCGGACGGGAGATACCGTCGTGTCCTACCTCCTTTTACGTGTTTCCTTCCTCCTACAGTCCTGGGTCCTTTAAGCGGGGCGTGAAAAAGCAATTGATGAGGCCGTCAAGTTGCGAGCCACCATTATGGCACTGTCGGTACTTATATGTAATGGTGACCTGAGATTTTACCTTTTTCTTACCATCAAGCGAGGTGAAATCATATTAACATGTGCAATATACAAAAAAAACCATTAAGCGGGGTCCTTTTAGCTTACTAACAGGCGAGACAAAGTCATACTAACAGTTCCAATATACAAAAAATACATATTTGCAATGTGCAGGAATCGAATCCGTTACATCAATAGGGCGAGCACGAATTTTCTTTCGTATCGAGTTCGTAACGTGAAGGTAGGTACTGTACATTTTATTTTTATATAGGACACGTCAAAATGACTTCACCACGCCTGATGGTAAGCTAAAGGCAAAGTCTCAGGACTGGGGTCACCACCACATACACCGGTAGTGCTACATTGGTGGCCCTTTTTTTTTTTCCGTGCGGAAATCCTCATGGATACCCACCCCGCGGCCAGCGGGGCAGGTTATGTCGGACTCTTACCGACTAAAACCGCACGCCGTCTAGGGTCTTCTGACGCCAGGGTGTAAGATGGCCCAAAGAGCATTACCCTCGCACCCCGGCTTAACATTGGTGACCCTCAGCTTGACGGCCTCATCAAATGCTTTTTCACGCCCCGCTTAAATCTCATTTAATTTCTATCGCACACGTTACTAACCCGATTCGAAAGAAAACTCGTGCTCGCCCCACATTAGCAATCAAAGAGAGCTCCTATGTAATGATAATCACGACTTACCATAGACAATTCCGGGTACAGTAACACTAGTCTCAGCAATATTTGTAGCTAGCAACACTTTCCTAACGTTACTATCAGTCCTTTGAAACACTTTGATCTGCTTATAATGTGGGAGACTGCCATACATGGCAAGTACCAGCATGTCGGCAGACCTTATACCGGAGGGGAAGTGGCTTCGATGCTTGTTTGAGGCGTTATTTTGGTCGGCGTATATCTGAAGGGTTTCTATAGCGGTGAGTATTTCTTCCTGCAATTATAAAATGTCAATATTATTTTTTAGGTGGCAGACAAGTACACGGCCCACCTGATGGGAAGCGGTCACCATGGCGTGTAGACGTGTGAAACACCAGGAGCGTCACACTATGACGAGAACACCGTAGTTCCCAAACCTGAGGAGGCCATCTCGAATCCGGAGATGACCCGGGTCAAGCCGGGGTGCAAGGGATATGCTCTATAGGGCACCTTACACCCTGGCGTCAAAAGACCCTAGATGGCGTGCGGTTTTAGTCGGTAAGAGTCCGACATAACCTGCGGGTGGGTATCCATGAGGATTTCCGCACGGAAAAAAGGGGACGTCACATTCGCGCTGCTGACCCTAGAGTGGGTGGGGTATTGGGGGACAGTGGGAGGTTGAGAGGTTTCTATGCTGACAACGCTAGAAGGTACGGGGAGTTAGGGGTTGGGGGGGGGGGGGGAGTGGAAAGAGTTTCTGTATTGACAACGCAGGAGACTTTGGTCTCCCCGCTGACAGCACAGAATCCCTCCAGTGAGCTCTGGCTACCCTACTTACCGGTGGAAACACAACACGATGGTTATTATGGCCGTGGTGTTCTGTAGGGCGGAGGTACTACCCCAGTCGGACTGCTCAGTTCGGACGGGAGATACCGTCGTGTCCTACCTCCTAAGAGGGCTAGATTGTGATTCGGAAGACTTACTTGTGAGGTAAGAAACGCAAGCACATCGCCCAGCGGTTCGTTTTCGTGTATCTTGATAACTGTGTCTACTGTCGCCTTCACGTAGTCGGGAACAGGCTCTGCAAAAGTAAAAATAAATGGCATTTAAATGTATGTTTGTAACGTTAAAATAACAGCGTTTCAAGTAAAGCATAATGTATATTTATAACAGAAATTAAGTAGGTATTTAAAAATGATTTAAGTTATGCACTAAACACGGCCATATTGGATTTTTCAAGCCCTCTCATTTGACATCGATATTGCGGTAGTTGTAATACGTAAGCCGCCATTTTGTAGCGGCGGCCATCTTGGATTTACAATGATACAGAATAGATTAACTTGTGTTGTCACCAGAACTAAAGGTGTATGTCAAAATCAGAATAATCCGTCAAGTTAAATAAAAGCCTTTAATAATAATAAAAAACTATCTGTCCTTCCTGTTTGCATAAGGTAATCTCCGAAACGGCTAGACTGAGTTTGACGAGACTTCCACAGGCAGATCGGTAATATTAAAAGGCGTAACATACAAACATTATTGTAAAAAAATAAACGAAATACCTTTTTTAAATTGGTCACGTCAATATGACTTCACCTCACCTGATGGTAAGCTACAGGTAAAGTCTTAGGACTGGGGTCACCACTACATACACTAATAGTGCTACAGTGGCGGCCCTCAGCTTGACGACCTCATCAAATGCTTTTTCACGCCCCGCTTAAAGGCCCCGGGACTATAGGAGGAAGGAAACATAAGACTTCTTGGCCGCCACTGTAGCACTACCGGTGTATGTAGTGGTGGCGCCAGTCCTGAGACTTTACCTTTAGCTTACCATCAGGCGAGGTAAAGTCATTTTGACGTGTCTAATATAATATGATGCCCCTGGTGTTGCACGCTTCCGTAGGCCACAGTGACCGCTTCCCATCAGGTGGGCAGTGTGCTTGTCTGCCACCTAAGTGGTATAAAAATAACTGGGACAGGTAGACTCACCTTCAGAGTAGAACAAGTCAATAGGATGTGTTCTCCCCTGCATGGACATAATGACGGATGTACTGGATCTCTCGCGCTCCTTCTTGTCTCGAAGGTTGAAGAAGTCTCTGAGGAACTCCGCGTCCATGGTCGCTGATGATATCACCAGCTTGAGGGTTTTGCGTTTCTGAGAATATTGGTGAGGAGAATTAATGAAAGGACCCCAACAACCAACAATGGCGGAGGCAGTCATGTAGGACTCGAACTGACTAAAAACCATACACAGTCTCGGTTCTTCAAATGCCTAAGGTGTAGGGCCTAACGAGTTCGAACTTCGAGTTTGCCCCCTTGGGTTTAGAAACTTGCCCCCGGAAAAGGGGAGTGAAGGCTCCAGGCGACTCCACCCGTCACCCCCATGCCTGCCTCCCCAGACCAGGAGTTCTTTCAACCTTGAAGCCTGAGTCACCTGCATCTGTTGTGGGTTTAGCGGTCCAGGGAAGTTCTATATCTCTCCCACGCACGCAACATGGAAAAACTAGGACTGGTAGACTGACGACTGTGAGTATGACTCTTAGCGAGAGGACTCCCATTCGGCCGAAGTAAAGGTCTTGGAAACAAGGCCCATCAGGTTGGACAGTGTGCTTGTCTGCCACCACAACACTGTGATACTTAAATGAATGAAATAATTATCGGGGCAAGAGGGATGTAAGACTCCCAAGACCTTTCTAAATTACCACAATCATAGGGGTATACCTTTATAATTTTCTTGAGCAGGCCCATCAGCACATCTGTCAACTGAGATCTCTCATGGACCTGAAAATGATAAAAAATAAGCGTGATTGAGTAGCAAACATCCAAACATCTTCAAAAACTAAAATTTAGTAAGAAGGTAAGTAGAGTAGCCAGAGTTCGCAACCCCCCACCTATCTACCTAATCCCCCTCTACCCCCCCATAGACCTTCGACCGATCTGTGTCCGAAGTCTGTAATGAGATCCGTCCCGTACAAAAAAACTAGCATACAAACAAACTAACAAACAAGGGCGCAAGTTAAAATTACAAGTGCAAGAAAAAAGAAACACGCCTTTTTCCCATTGGGCTAGGCAGAGACAACATCTTTCCATAGCTACGATCTTGGCATACTCCTTTCGCTTCTTCAACTTTCATAATTGTTTTCATACACGCACGCCGGTTGCGCTTGCAGATGCAGTTACTCTTGACCTGGCCTTTTTCCAAAACTAAGCTTGTATAAATATATTCAAGTTCGCAAGATTACTTACCTCGTCCAGTATGATGGCAGAATATTGCATTAGAAGTGGTGACGCAAACATTTCCCGGAGCAACACGCCTTCTGTCATGAACTGAAATAAATCATTAAGTAAATATTATAATATTAAGTAGCCTAGTGGTTTGGGTAATGGACTGCTGAGACGAGGTCTCGGGTTCGATCCCAGGTTCACCATGGCACACACCAATGACTTTTCGATGCTTTTCGAAGTTATGTGTGTAATTATCGCAGGTTTATTAGTGCCTCGGAGAGCACGTTAAGCCGTCGGTCCCGGTTGCCATACAAACATCTATGGCAGTCGTAACGGGTAGTTGGAGCCCACAAAAGTCCAACCAGTCTAACTTGGAACTTCGATATCGCCATTGGTCATAAATAATGACCATTGGTTGTGGAGGTCAGATGGCAGTCGCTCCACGAAAAAATATCGAAGTTCAGCCGCATCACAGTTAGACTGGAAAGCCGACCCCAACTGAGTTGGGAAAAAAAGGTTCAGAGAATGAAATGAGAATTCTCAGAAGTATAAGCTGAAGTGACGTTGTTGGACCGAGTGGGGCACATTTTTTTTATATACGTCAAAATGACTTCACCTCGCCTGATGGTAAGCTAAAGGTAAAGTATAGGGGTTACCACTACATACACCGATAGTGCTAAAGTGGTGGTCCTCAGCTTGACGGCCTCATCAAATGCTTTAGACTATATTATGAGGAAGGAAATACATGCGCTGGGTAAAGAATTCCAAATCTTTATGGTGCGGCAAATAAAAGCGCCAATATATAAGAGTATAAAGCTAGTGAGGGGTGGAGGAGGAGAGATGATCTCTGGCTACCCTAATTACCAGCGGGAACACAACACAATGGTTATTATGGCCGCAGTGTTTTGTAGGGCGGAGGTACTACCCCAGTCGGACAGCTCAGGTTGGACATAGACTCCATAGATGTTTTTAAAATGGTCACCCGTCATAAGACTGAATGGTTACCTAGTATTGCTTAACCTTACAATATTATTAATACCTATTCGTTTACCACTTATCTACGAGTCACTCAATATCAGTACCTACACAAGTTTAGTACCAATAAAAAAGTAATTAATCAGCAAGCGTTTCAATCATGGAAGCCTGTTCGTAATCACATTACGATAGACAAATCTCTAGCCTCGTGAGCTCCTACAAAATACAATACAAGAATAATGGTACCCTTTACACGCACAGTCTATCGCGAGTGAAAACCGATTCACGTGAGAAAGAACGCGTGTGTAATTGAAAATTAGCACACGCTCTCCTCCTCACTAAAATGGCAAAATGAACAAATTATTGTTCGTTTTAGGCCTAAATCTTCACAATCTAATCGGTCCCCATGACGCTTTAGTAATTGAAAATTTAGCGGGCCGGCCTCCCCTACTATAAAGATGTTGGAAGAGAGAGGGATAGAGGCGCGCGCTCCAGGACTGTCACGCGCAATCGCGTCATAATATTGTTATCTCTCTTCCCCATACACAGCCTATACGCCGAAAAAATCTGATCAAAAAAAAATCAAAAAAATCAATAAACCCAACTGCCTAAAAGTCGGTCAGGTTTTGTGATTTTTTAAATTTATTATTTTTATTTTCTACTTTTAAGTTATTTTAATAGCTGCCCGGATAATAATAAAGTATAAATATATCTTTTAAGGAGTTAATAATGTTCAAGTAGTTAAGAGACATACCGAAATTCAACCTTAATTAATATATTTTTACGTAAGTAAATTTAAGTAATTACTGTACTTGAGGTACGGAGGTAGGAAACGACGGTATCTCCCTTCCGATCTGCAATCCGTCTGGGGTGGTTGTGTTCCCAGAGCCAGAGCTCACAATCCCCCCTTCATCCCCCAATCTCTATCTCCTACCACTCCCCAAGCCTCCCAACCCTTCCTCCTCCAGGGTCGGCAGCGCGAGTGTGACGCCACTGATGTTGCACACTTCCACGGTGACCACTTTCCATTAGGTGGGTCGTGTGCTTGTCTGCCACCTTAGTAGTATAAAATAAAATGTGGTGTGGTACTTACAACGATGCCAGTGTCGACGGTTCTCTGGCTGGTCATGGCAGCGGCATACCCAACTCGCTCGCCGAGGGGCTCCCCGCGTTCCTCTGCAACGCGACATGCCAGGGACACAGCGGCGGTGACCCGCGGTTGAGTGACACACACGCGGTGACCGACCTCGTAGAGGTACTGGAAATATAAGACATGAGGTTAAATAACAATAAAGATATTTTGAGGCCGTCTGAATCTGTTTTGTGCAAATAATGGTGGCCTTTACACGCACAGTCTATCACGAGTGAAAACCGATTCGCGTGTGAAAGAACGCGCGTGAAAAGATGTTAGAAGAGAGAGGGAAAGAGCACGCGCTCCAGGACTGTCATGGCGTGCATGACAGTCCTATATTGTTGTCTCTCTTCCCCATATATAGCCTATAAACTGATTTTCCGATACGTCAAAAAGGTCCGCATGTAATCGCGCGCGAAAGATTAAGTTGACAAAGATAATCACACACGATTGCGAGTTCGAGCATTTCGTCGCGCAAGCCTACGCTCCTAGAACGCACGATAGATTGTGTCGTGTAAAGGCCGCTAATGTCGTGCGAATTTTGAACACCTCGTTCCGCTTACTACCTCTTTTTGGTTTGGTCTATACGTCTTTTGTAGAAGTGACTGCTGTCCGAACCAGACAGAAAAACAGACTTCAAAGGACCAGATTGAAATGGGACCACCTAGGAAGCGCCAGCTACCTATCAAAATAAAATAGAATCATCAAAATCAGTCCACCCAGTGGAAAGTTAAAAAAATACAATCAAATTGAGAACTCCTCCTGTTTATCCGACTTCATAAAAGGAGGAGGTTCTTAGTTCGACTTTACTTTTTTTTGTTACCTCAGATGCCTCAAAACTATTGACTGGGTGAACAGAGTTTGATGATCCTTTTTTTATTTGATAGCTGGCGCTTTCCGTGTAGTCCCATTCCAATTTGGTCCGTTGAAGTCGGTTTTCTTTTAAAGTTTTTGCAGTCGGTTAAAAACCTGTGTAAATATTATGTGAAAATTATCATACAGCTCCAAAGTCGAATCGTTCTCTATGACGCCATAAAGTAACTTTTTTTTTCAATCCAATAATACCTACTTGAGAAACTGGCATTCTGCCAAGCACGCCTTCTGAAAGCGCAGTCGTTTGGGGTTCGAAGTAAGAGCATCTTCAGTAGAAGTAATAAAAGCATCGTATATCATGTCTGAATAGACTTGGATTTACGCGAATATTACACACTAGCTGATAACCGCGGCTTTGCCCGCGCCGCGATTGGTTAACGGTTTTTTAAACGTTTTTTTTTAATTGACTTGTTGGTTTGGGTCAAATCTAGTAATAGAATATTGACCTCCTTTCTGTAGACGGATTGTTCTGATATTTGGCACATATCTTTAGTTCTGGTGATAATACAAGTTAATCTATTCTGTTTTTTTTCTGTTCAAAACATTTTGAATAGAAAAAACTGCATCAAAACAAAATCCGCTCAGGGCCCGTAGCCAAGTGTCAAAAGTCTAAATCACTAAGGAATAGAATAGGTTAGGTCGACCAATCACACTCCAGCTTGTGATTCCGCCGCGGCGCGCGCATCGTACGCCGGCAACGAGCTTGGATGTGATTGGTCAACCTAATCTATTCGTTTTCTAAGCGATCGTTAGCGATTTAGACTTCTGCCATTTGTCTAGGGGGGCAGAAGTTCTAGCGTCCATCGCCAAAAATATCTCCAATGTACCTACAGACACAGCTACCTTACAATTTTTGTAATAGTATAGACTAGCTTTCCTGGTAAACTTCATTCCGCCATATATTATTAGGTAATCGTTGGTACCGCCTTAGAATCAAGCTATGTTGGGAGAGATGGACTACATGGGCAAAGCATTAAATCCGTATGTCCATATATTCACGCCTTTTTCAACCCAGGGCAGGCAGAGACGAGCAGGGGTGCGAGGGAAATGCCTTATGTCTATGGGCCACCTTACACTCCGGCGCCAGAAAACCCGAGACAGCGTGCGGTTTTAGTCGGGGGTGGTATCCATGGGGATTTACGCACGATATAAAAAGGGTAAGCAGAGACGGACCTCAGATCATTTTAAGCGTAAATAGGTATTTCTTCTTCAACCTAGTGTTAATCCCAGTCGCATCCAAAGCTTTCACCTCGGAGTCTGGGGTCCGCTTTACCAGTCTTAACTGCGGATTTGACTGGGCCTCGATATTTTCCGTGAAGCGACTGCCATCTGACCTTCACAACCCAATGGTGACATTAGGCGATATCGAAGCATTGCAGCTAGACCGTTGTTGTTGTACTTTTTAGGGCTCCAACTACCCGTAACAACCGGGACCGACGCGCGACTGCTTAACGTGCTCTCCGAGGCACGACCAGACCAATGCAAATACCCATATTCATGAATACAAATATTTGCACTGAGCAGGGATCGAACCCGCGCCTCCTGCGCAGCGGCCGCGTTCACTATAGGTACCTATTGACTGAAATAATTTCTACTTAGTTATCACAAACGAAATACAGGAAATTACGTGTTTTATCCCTATAATGTTATCGCCATTTTGATTACAATTTCCAATGGTATTTCCAACGGTATATTCCAATTTGAACCTTGTGTGTAGTCCAATGGCAATCACTTCACGAAAAAATAAATTATTAAAAATTGGTTGTCTGTAAAGTCGGTTTACGGACGATAGATTTACGTGATAACGTCATAATCATTATTTTATGTAATACTAGCGACCCGCCCCGGCTTCGCACGGGTGCAATGCTGATACTAAATTAAATACACTACAGAAGCGGAACCTTACTATTTCACGCGAGAAGAGAGATACATGTGTCACAAGCCAACGCTTTGACTCTGGCCTCACTGCTTGGGCCTCTCTATCGCTTGTTGCGCGCTCTCGCTTGCACGCACAGGCTCAGATGGAACGTTACTATGGAACGTTACTATTTTTCATGAGTGTTGCTGGTATTATCAATTTATAAGACGTTATCACGTCAAAACATTACCATCCTTTCTTCGGCAGTCGGGTAAAAATAGTATAAAACCCGACTGCTGTTGACAAGCCTAAAACAAGTTTGATAGCAGGCTAGGCGGTACCCATGCGCAAATAATAAACCGAAAGAAAATTAATGGGTGCCGCCTGCTATCAAACTTGTTTCAGACTTTTCAACTGCAGTCGGGTTATTAATTTTTTAATCATTTATTTTATATTATACTTTGTAGTTACGATATATATAACCAACCATATTTCTGAAATCACCTTTGAATTTCCCTCATTTTGATACCCCACTCGATAAGTTTGAGTAAAAAAAAATTTTGACAACATAATAATATTAATATTAATCGGGCGGAGAATCTAAATATAATGTTTAAAAACAAACTTACAATATTGTTCATTGTTCCGTAGTTCGAACGAATTACGGTAGATGGCTCCACCGGCGCCCTAAGCCGTAGAATATATCGGAAAATTTCGAGAATCTAGATCGGGTCCAGGTAGCTCAGTAGATCAGAGCATTCCCCCTATAAGGGACTGGTCACGGGTTCAAGTCCCGTTCTGGATGATCATTTTTTCCGATCAGAAAATCATTGGAAAAAGTTAGCATGCAATTGCTTAAAAATTTCATTAAAATATTTTTTTTTTATACCACTTAGGTGGCAGACAAGCACACGGCCCACACTGATGTAGCCGCCAGGGAAAACCACTGCAGGGAGATCGTTCCACAGCCTAAGCGTGCGCGGAATTAAATTTCTTGCATACCTTACAGTACGCACTGCAGATTGATAAAAAGTATTTGATGAGGCCATCAAGCTGAGGGCCGCCACTGCAGCACACCCGGTCCTGAGACTTTCTCAATCTCAGTCTCTAATCTAAATTGGATGTGAAAGGATTGAAAGTTTAGTCGGGATTCGAACCCAATAGCTAGCAAGATATGAACTGAGTCACGTGTGAATATTACCTACCTACCAAACAACAAAAGAATACAATCTCTGTTATTACTTTAAACGTTTTTTCTAAATAAAAACCGCGAATTAAAAACAAAAACTGTCAGTGAAGGTCAGTCGCGCTAGCACTTGTTTTTTTAAATTAGCTATAGATACTATTATAAAATTGTAAAGTAGCTGTGCAACTTTGGAGATATAAAAAAAATACTTAGGTTATAAAAAATGTTGTATGAACGATACTGAACACAAAAATATTTTCTGTTCGTCTGTTCGTGCGCGATGGACGCAAAAACTAAGAACAGATTTTGATGTTGATGCAGTTTTTTTTGTTTGAAATCCATTAATACAGGCTTAAATCTTACGCATATTTGATCACAATCGGTTGAGTAGAACCGGAGATATAGACAAAAAGCGCAACACACCCTTAGTATTGCGCGCTGCCTACCCTGCTTACCCTGAAGGGAAGGGGCGAGGGCTAGGAAGGGGTGGGGAGTCTAGGAAGGAGGGGGAGGAGGAGGGGTACAGTAAGCTCTGGCTACCCTACTTGCCAGCGGGAACACAACACGATGGTTATTATGGGGCGGTGTTCTGTAGGGCGGAGGTACTACCCCAGTCTGACACCTGATTACGGACGGGAGATACCGTCGTGTCCTACCTCCTCGTACCGATGTCCACGCGGGCGGAGCCACAGGCATACTATAGTAATAATAATAAAAACTTTAATTGCAAGTAACTAAGACTCATTTATGTTTCGTATAAGTATATTATATTTACCAAAATCAAAATGACCAGCTTTTGATAATTCGTGCATTAATTAAAATTAATTAAAACAAGGATAAAATATTTATACATTATTATGTTTTATATTTGTGTACTAAACAGGTTATACAAGGTCAAATTCAGCTTCTATAGGCTGTTGCCAGCTGCCAGCTAGATTAGGTATGGTTACATCACTGAAAAACGAGATGTATATGTATGTATATATGTATTTACAATAAAAGTATTATAAGAATGTTTATCCGCATTCCAGAACCCATAATACAAGCTAGTTAAACTATGCTTACTTTGGGTTTAGACAGCGTTATGTAGAATGTCGTAGAATATTCGTAATATTGGGATTTCCCAGCGACTAAAATATGTGGTTAGCAGCGCGAGTGTGACGCCCCTGGTGTTGTACTGGTTGTATACCACCATAGGCCAAAATGACAGCTTCACATCTGTGTAGTGTCTTCTAGCGCCGGAGTAAGAAGTGGCCATTAGAGATTTACATGTAAGTAAATTTAAAAATGTTGTTAAAAGAAAACTCTCCCAAAAAGCTTATTATAAAATTCAAGATTATTTAGATTGATAAAGAAGCTTGGAAATGAACTGTTCACTCAACTATGTTACTCGAAATAACATTGTATCTAGACTAAGGCAATTGTTGTAAATAGACCAACAAAAAAACAGCCCGCTGAGTTTCTTGCCGGAGTCTTCTCAGGGGCCTTACTCTGAAAATCGAACATGAACGTTTCGGATCGAACGAAAACGGACAATTTGTCAAACAACGACAGCGAAAACGTCAAATGTATTTTGGGAGTAGGAGGTGTACCTACTGATAACGATCGACAACCTCAATGTCAAACGATCGAAGACGGATCCGAAATCCGAAACGAAACACTTTCGGGGTGGTCAAAATGGTCAAAACGTCAACTGATACGAATATTTTCGTTTTTCGGAGTAATGCCCCAGGTCTGGGCCGAATTTTGACGTTTTGTAAGTGCCTTAAAATGGTCTATACAGAATAAATGATTTTTGACTTTGACTTTGACTTTGACTTTGACCAAAGGGCATTTCCCTCGCAACTCGATGCTTGTTTGCCACCTAAAGCGGTCGCAAGTGTGACGCTCCTGGTGTTGCACTAATCCATAGGCCAAAATCACCAGTTCCCTTCTGAGCCGTGTAGGTACTTGTATGCTACCTTAATGGTATGAACAAAAAAAATTGCTATGAGAATGAGGACTGATCTTCAACCGAACTCAAAGAAACCAACACAAACAATGTGGTAGAGTATAGTTTAGTCCAAATTTGGGACTAAACTAATTGGTTTAAATCAATTAATTGCCAAGTGCCACCGAGTGGTACAGTTCAATTAATAACTCGCATGCAACAACTTCATTAATTAAATGCTCTATGACTGTTGACTGTACGTTTTTAATAGCTTTTACATAAGTACCTATAGATACCTATATATAATTCAGATTATACATTTATATTTAAAAAAATGAGGAGTTATGTTAGTCATTTCAGTTTTTTCATATTGGTCATATCAATATGGCTGCACCTCGCCTTATGGTAAGCTGAAAGTAAAGTCTCGGCAATGAGGACCACTAAATTACAGACACCGATAATGCTACAATGGTGGCCCTCAGCTTGATGACCTCATAACATGCGTCAAGTTTCTTTAAATCGTATTCTGATTATAATACTCGTACATCTAGCATTGTCTAACCAGTCTAACTTGGAACTTCGATATCGCCATCATTGGTCATAATGACCATTGGTTGTGGAGGTCAGATGGCAGTCGCTCTACGGAGAATATCGAAGTTCAGCCGCATCACAGTTAGACTGGAAAGCCGACCCCAACTGAGTTGGGAAAAAGGTTCAGACAATGATGATGACATCTATACCTTGTCTAATCTAGGATGATAATTTTGACAGCTCCAAGTAGGGTACCCCATATAGTATAATCGAAAATGGTTCTTTCGATTTTCGATTATCGTTCCCATAGAATATGGAATCGATAGTTACAAAAATACAAAAACATTTATTTTTTATTATTTTAGGTAACTTACTTCAGGATTACAAAAGAGAAGTTTTATGGTATAGTATTTATGTTTCGTATCATATTTCGCTAATTATATCACAAAAATTTTAGTAGTATAAGTACTAAATAATTTCAATAAATAATTTTAAATTCGATTCATTCGATTCATTTGTGTAAAGTCAATTGTGCTGTATTCTTGCAAGACGCTTCACTATGACAAGTGGGCGGGGCTTGTCTATGAATTACAATAATTTTATGGGTTTAATTTTGTATTAAAAAATACGATACTTCATAGACATGAACTGTCATTATTATCATCCTAAATTAGACAAGGTATAGCAATGCTTTGTCAAGTTTAAGATCTTGTTGCTATGCGCATCAGCTGTTTGAACGCGGTTACAATCCTTGTATGGATCAGTCCTTAGTTACGAAGCTCACGGTCGACGAGTTACTGACATACCTACGTAACGTTTCTTAAGGTGTTTGAGCACGATACTCCGGTTATGGAAGTTAAATGAACTTAGGTGATGTAGGTTACTATTAAAAAGCTGTAGAGTTTTTTAACCAACTATAGGCGGACTACTTACCATAAAATATGGATGCTTTCGATTAGTAACACAAGAAAAAATGTGAAGGCAATTTTTGATGAATTTTAGTAGCTCAATCTCGCATGTGAATGATGCGCAGAATCTACCAATTATATTAGGGGCGCTACCACAAGTGTTCAGAATTGTTATATTAACTTAAATTAAATTCTTAAATGTTATATTTATATTAAATTGAATTGTTATATTAACTTAAGTTAAATAGTTAATATTTTAGTCCACATTGTCCGCATTCTACATATATAAGTGAGGACCTATAATTGGCTGCCTGTTTCAATATTACATTTTTTTTATTTTTGTTCATGGCTGTTTGTCCTCCGAATAGATAAATAAATAAATAAATAAACTCCAGTATTTTTTTTAATATCACAGACAGCTCATTTACATTTTCATAATAGTATGTAGGTAGGTAGAGGTACTTACTATAAAAATACAGTGTTCAAGTTTTTTTTACTGTCGACTGTTATGTCTTAATTCTGCAATCTAAATTCTGATCATTTGCAATTCATGAGTACCTACTTCAATGTTAATGAATGATTAAATGCTGACCATGCACCATAAACCCATGGACGGAATACGTAGAAAAATACAATCGACGATATCAGATTCAACCCACTTGCTTATACGTACACACTCACACACTAGTCAGCCAATACGCGGTAAACTTCATTCGATTATAGTCAGTTTAAGTACCGAAAAAAAATACAGCATGTCTTGTTCAGTGAAATTGTGTAGTGAAAACCGTTAAACTAATGACAGCCAGAAAAAATATCTAGGAATCATATATTACAATCAAACTTGGGTGAAACATTGCTGTTCAAAATTCACTTACACATCGTTAGCCGACATTTTTGTGACACAGTCTCGTGTTCAACGCTTTTCGTCTATAATTTTTTTAGGTTCATGATGCCGACAGAAAAAATGGCCGTCAGAGAGGGAGTGACATCACAATTAACATTTAACGTTATTATCCTCGGATAATTTAATATAATAGTTTTTATTATAGTTTAAAAACTAAAAAATAACTAACTTGGCAAGGTTTTGGAGTAGTGGGGCCCACACTACTCCAAAATCTTGCCACGTTAGATGCCGCACACTATGCACACAATGAGCTAACCGCAGATAAGTACATATTACTTGCAGTGTTGTATTCTCAGAACACTTCAAGTTTTATCTAATTCTGTTTAATGTAGGTATGATAAGGGACATCCCCAGTTAGGTGATTCAACAGTCGCAGAGGAAACCTCGTTATGTTCTACGAGTATAATATCCTTGCTTGATATTAGAGGAATGCCCCGTAAATATGACGTTATACATACATAGGTCGAAGGTTATAATAACTGCAGGGGATTTTTCAATCCATTTTCAAAATCTATTTTCCGCTAAATATTATTGGATATCTACTAGGTGTGTGGTGTTGCCACATTCTTCGATTTTAGAGAAATATTGGGTAATTTTTGTACATGGAAGATATGAGAAAAAAAAAGTTTTAGGGGACTTTATGAATGTAATAGATGCCGAACAATGATTTTTAGATTTTTTGTCTGTTTGTCTGTTTGTCCGCAAATTTTTGTGCGCGCAAAAATCAGGAACTACTGGAGGGAATTTGATCAAACTTGGTACGATTATAGTTCATAATTCTGGACAACATACCTATATAGGCAACTTTTTATATAACCCGTGGCTTCGCCCGCGCTTCGTTTTTAGGCCGTTTTTGGTCATATCTCCGGTTCTACTTAACGAATTACAACCAAACATACGGTAAATTTTTAGTCTAAGCAAGACCTTTCTAATAAAAGAACGCATCATAATCCGTTTTAGCGATGGGCGTAAAAAGTACTGAACGGGTTTTGATGCGGTTGTTTTATTAGAAAGGTCTTGGTTAGACTCAAAATCTTACGCATATTTGATCACAATTAGCTGATTAGAACCGGCGATATAGTAAAAAAATCGAGTTCCACGCGGGCGGAGCCAACAGCTATTCAATAACTAAGTTGATTATGTATATATTTTTGCAACCTTCAGAGGGCAAAGTAAACAGTTTTTTTTTATTATCGCACGTGTACAGGCGACTGTACATCCTAACTACTAATACACAGTATATTCAGCTGTTGCTACAAAGTATAACCTCGACACGTGTGCTAGTAGGTACGTCTCTCCACGAGGCATTTACAATAGGTTTCCGCCTTATAACGTGCCGACCAATTCAATATCCCAAGTTTATGCAGTATTATCGATACTATTACCACAGTACTACATACAGAAGTTGCATTTGTTGGATCTTGAAGAAAACCACCGTTTTAATAACCTACAGATAAGTTAGGTACTTATCACCTTTTGTTCCGAAAACACCTTCGTCACCAACTCAAGTGTCAGGGGGTTATCACTTTGTAAGAAAATTAAAATGAAAAAATTCCAACTAAACGTTTAGATTTATTTATTCACTATTTTGAAAATTAAAAAAAAAGAAACATTTGAGGTCTATTTTGATTTGTTCCCAACGAGTCACACCCCCAACTGTAACACTGTGACTGGTTGGGAATTTTTTAATAAAAAAATACCAACTAGTTACACTGTTACTCGCTGGGAATGGTACTCGATGGGAATTATTTATTAGCAATTTCCCAACAAGTCACACTGTTACAGGATGAAAGAAAATAATGCAATGAAAAATCAAATAGGTAGGTTTAATTAAAATTTTAAATCGACAAAATAACATAATATTTTAGACATTTCCGTCAACAATTTTCTAAATAAACTATATATACGACATCCATCCAAGCAACAGTTATTAGTATTGCGATTCGCTATTGTTACAAACGGTACAGTGTTGTGTACCTGCTGATCTGACAAGCAGTAGCACAGATAGGATTTAGGTAAAGATCGAAATACGAAACATTTAAAACTACTCTTCCTCTATAACTCAAAGGTTTGTTAGGAGAGAACTCAGTTTGAGTTAAGCTCGCCTTTATACATCATTTGTTTCATAATTAAGTGTATTAATACAAGTTTGTGTACAATAAAGAATAAATAAATAATAAAAAAAACAAGGCTCCGAAACGGTCAACCGCGTCACGCGTGTGTTCGCGGGCGCGATACCCCGCCTTCCTAGACAACTCCGAGTTGTCGCATGCACTAGGTACTTAATCTCTGTTGGTGTGGCTGAACACCGCGGTAGCCTAGTGGCTTGGGTAATGGACTGCTGAGACGAGTTCGGGTTCACCATGGCACACACCAATGACTTTTCGATGCTTTTCGAAGTTATGTGTGTATTTATCGCAGGTTTATTAGTGCCTCGGAGAGCACGTTAAGCCGTCGGTCCCGGTTGCCATACAAACATCTATGGCAGTCGTAACGGGTAGTTGGAGCCCACAAAAGTCCAACCAGTCTAACTTGGAATTTCGATATCGCCATTGGTCATAATGACCATTGGTTGTGGAGGTCAGTTGGAAAATATCGAAGTTCAGCCGCATCACAGTTAGACTGGAAAGCCGACCCCAAATGAGTTGGGAAAAAGGTTCAGAGAATGATGATGAGGCGTGGCTGAGCGACGGACGCCTGGCTATTACATAACAGTATTCAATGCTTGTATCTAGTATCGATCGTCCAATACAACTGCCACCTACCACATCGCGTGAAAATAAACATAGTGGAGATGCCGTACACGAACATTGTATGTGTATATATTTATACAGAATAGTGTAATTTAGTTGATTGTGTGAAAGCTTTAATCTCGTCACTATCACGCCTCCCTCCCTCCTATAATGAATCCCAGTACAGTATAATGTCTATAATGAGTACCTATCCACTGCGTGACTAGAACTTTGTGTATCGTAAGGCTACGTCCTCGATAACAGCGGTGAGGGTTATTTACCTGTAGCACCTGTAAACGAGTTAATATAAAAAAGATACTTATCTTGATTTTCTGATCGGAAAAATGATCATCCAGGACGGGACTTGAACCCGCGACCAGTCCCTTACAGGGCGAATACTCTGACCAACTGAGCTAACTGGACCCGTTCTAGATGCTCGAAATTTTCCGATAATATATTCTAAGATAAGTCCCGTCCTGGATGATCATTTTTCGATCAGAAAAAATCATTGTAAATAGTTAGCATGCAATTGCTTAAAATTTCATTCAAAAGATACTTATCTTTTGCGATAGATAAGTGCATTTTGCAAAAGGTACATTTTGAGAAAGGTACATTTTGAGAAAGGTACATTTTGAGGAAGGTGCATTTTGAGGAAGGTACATTTTGAGAAAGGTGCATTATGAGAAAGGTACGTTTTGCGCATGGGGTGCATTTTGCGAAAGGTACATTATGCGACTGAGCCAATTTTAAGTGGTTCGGGCGCATTTTATCAGAAAATATTTGTTAAATGTAAAGTTTTGTCACAAATAATAAGCTTCATAAATATGTAGATATGAGAAATGACCGTAAGGTCTACATTGTAATGTGCTCTTGTTGTAGACTCTACAACAAGAGCACATCTATTTCGTTTCCAGAGTATACGCCCCGAGATAAGTCCGCTTACTTAGAATTTTATTGCAGCACACACTCACCCCACCATTCTCGGGGCAAGGAATTTAGTCTCGTCTCGACTTACTGGGGACTACATGTAAACAATAATTGCAGATCGCTGGAACTACACAATATGGCATGATAGGAAATTGTATCTTGTAATAAAGGAACAACAGAATACCCTCAAATGCATCGACACTTGAGCCTCGTTCCACTCATTTTCTTTAAATGCGTTAGTTTAAAAAAATCCCATACAACAAACGTCAATTTTTTGCTGTTTCTTGTTAAGTCGTATGGAAATCTTCGCTTCCTCGCTTCATACATTAGCCCGACTCGCTCTTGACCGGTTTTGTTTATTTATTACGTTGCTTTGTATGGATTTTAAGTTCTGTTAGTATTCTGTGCCTAGCATAACGGATACGCTCCACCGTACTCCATAGAAAAAATATACTTAGGCGGGCCTGCATTGTCTAACACAGGTCAAGGATCAACAATGTCTAATAGAGCGACACTTATCTATTGTTGATCAAAGAAACTCTTTTATAGGTGCACGTTTATAAGAAGTCAAGGTACTCCGCACTAGGTCATCTATTCGGCAGCCAAGGTCAGAAGTAATTATTACGAATGGTGGAAACCATGCAGGTGCATAGCCGGAGCTTGAGGTGATGGTTGTCGCAGCACTTGTGGGACCAGTGGGTATTGGCGTAGTCTAAACCAATATCTGCGCTTTGTCACGCAGTGCCTATCATTTTTGAAGTACCTACCTATCTAGATTTTATTCGTTAAAATATCCAACTATACTTTGTCTAATGTAGGATGATAATAATGACAGCTCTAAGTAGGGTAGCCCATAATTATAGTGTAATCGAAAATGAATCTTTCGATTTTCGATTATCGTTCCCGTAGAATATGGAATCGATATTTACAAAAACTCAAAAACTTTTTTTTTATTATTTTAGTTAACTTACCTACTTCAGGATGATAAAAGAGAAGTTTTATGGTAGGTATAGTATTTATGTTTCATATCATATTTAGCTAATTATATCACAAAAAAAATTGTAGTATAAGTACCTACTTAATAATTTCAATAAATTATTTTAAATTCGATTCATTCGATTCATTTGTGTAGAGTCAATTGTGCTATATTCTTGCAAGACGCTTCACTATGACAAGTGGGCGGGACTTGTCTATGTATTACCATAATTTTAGGGGTATAATTTTGAAAAAAAAAAATAGGATACTCATAGACTTGAACTGTCATTTTTATCATCCTAAATTAGACAGAGTATAACATTATAAACGCGAAAGTTTGTAAGAATGTATGGCTGTCTGGATGTACCTATGTTTATTGCTCTTTCAAATAAAACGGCTGAATGGATCTGGCTGAAATTTGATACAGAGATAGATTATAGCCTGGAATAACACTTATCCCAGGAATAGATTACCGTGGGTATTGGTAGCGGGATCAGATTTTTACGCGAACGGAGCCGGGGACAAAAGCTAGTATTATTATACTTCCAATACCATAGGCAGCAATCAAATTCGAAATCGCTATTGTGCCGTGGCATTCTTTTGTAAACGGGCCCCTACGATAAGAAATCTTCTGTTCAGGTAGAACTCCATTCATTATTAGTGACGCCCAATTTCTTAAAGAATACGTACAATGGGAAGTGAATTACCATTTAAGCGATACCACTAACAAATTAAGCGTTACAGAATCATCTTGGCATAGTTGGCAAACGACTATTATTGGACGGGAACGCTTATCAGTGACAGGATGATGCATCACTTTACGACGTCCAGAGTTTCCATTTATTATTAATCATTACCCTCTTAATCTATTCGATTAATCTCTAATCGTTATTACTAACCAAATGGAACCACACGAGAAGCGCCAGCTATCAAATAAAAAATAATCATCAGAATTGGTTCACCCAGTCGAAAGTTTTAAAACATAAAAAATACAGTCGAATTAATAACCTCCTCCTTTTTTTAAATCGGTTAAAAATAGATGTATTTTGGGTAATATTGAAATAAATTAACGTTCCAATTTTTTTCTTCATAACTTACTGGCTATAAAACACAAAATGTTGAAACATTTTGAAACAAAGTTCTTGCCTGAAATCTCGGAAACTGAGCACTTTAGGGCAAATATCATAGACACAATTATTTTGAGAACTTTGAACCCTCTCCCCGCTCCTACTTCTCAAAAGAAAGGTAGTACGTATGTAATCTAACAAAAACAAGAATGAAAAGACATAATTTGGTTTTCTTAACACATTTTAATTTCATACTTCAAACTGTTGACGAGAACTTACAATAGAATCTAAAATTATAACTATAATGACATGTATAGGCACATTACTACGTCTAACTTAACATATTCATTCTCAACGACAAATAAATATTTTGATCTTCAACATATATTTCGCTTATAACTCTAAATAAATCATAATATAAGTAAACTACCCGCATTTAAAAACAATTAATCACAGAAACAAAAAATATATGATTTTTTCATTAGCAACTAACTTTTAACGTTATTCTATTTTTCTACTCTTATTATATTTTAAATAAGGCGGCAAAAACGTAATGATAGCCACAATCGTTTCAGTATACTTGTACAAGTAATACTGGAACTTGTGTGGCTACCATAATGGCTTATTTGGAAGAGAGGGATAGTATAGTATAGAACATCCAGCTATGTGCTATTGCAATATCGATAGTCACAGTGGCATTAATCGCAACTATCGCAACATACACTTTCTTTGGTTTAATAGGTACCTAGATGTTTTTGCGGCAGTTTTTCTGATATATAACAAATGCTTTAATATTTTTTACTGCTGGCAAGATCAATGTTTTTACAGCGTAAGAATAAAAGCTTAAGTTTTTCGTTCCAGTTCAATTAATTATTTTGCTAATCACAGGTTCAATGGTATTAAGGTTATACACGTCACATACAAAAATTGCAACAAAAAATACCAAAAGAACACGTTATTTATAAAACAACTTAGAAATATTAAACACAAATAATAACGTGTCAAGGTTGCATAAGTATACAATATTAAAATAATTCAAACCAATTAATAAGGGTTAACAATAGACTATAAACCGCAGGATCATGGACAAGATATTCTGATCGATATCTTTTTACCACAGACTATTAAGTAATCTGTGGTTTTACTAAACAATTATTATTCCAATCAATATTATCTAATAAATCTTATTACTCTCTCATTATTCTTATACGCGATCTTAAGTGTAGGAAGACAAAACTTGGAAAAAAAATATCATGTTACAGATAATTATCAGTATTCGTACATACTACAACAAAAATATCAAAGTTGTAGTTAAGTATTCACAATTTTTACGATTTATTACTGTGATAACATTTTCATCAAGTACAATAATTCCAAACCAAACTTTTATTACAATACTTCGAGCACTTACTTTAATTCATCTTTGCATCAGCCAAAGGTTGACTGGTAGAAATGCCTCAGGCATTAAGTACCCCTTTGTGCAGAAAGTTTTAATAAATAAATACAATGACATTAACCAAAATTCAAACATACAAATTAACAATACCATCTTACAAAAAAATACATTGATAATAAGTAATTATTATTTCAATGTATTACAGAAAATAAATTAATTTAAACAATTGAATGATAATGTTTCAGATCATTTTTACAGATTGTAAAAAGTTAGTTGCTAATTCCATCACAATATTGGCCAGTGAACAATAAAACACGCGGGAAAATTAATGTTGTCCACCGTTAACTAAATCTAAACCTTAGATATGTAAATACAAAAATACATCAACAAGTGTACTATATTCATAGTTCATTCTAACAACAACTATATCATCGCATATAAACCTCATTTGCATGATAATGTCTCTTGAAGCAAATATTTAGCCACCAATTTTTCGTTACACATATTTTCTTGAAAAAACTACCCTCACGTAAATAAGACTATATTATAATAATTGCGACCAACAACTCTCTACACCAAAATCAGTCGATAATCTAGCGTAATGTTTTTCTATTTGCCAGAACAGATATTGGCACAACGAGTCCTATCACAAGGCATCAATTCGGCAGAAGATATATTCAAATGTTATCTTCCAACAATACGAGAAATTTTATTATCTAACTGGCAGAAATTTGGTATAATAAACACCTGTACTAATTAATTGCTTTCTAAGTGACGATTCCACTTTGAAGTAAGTAAATAAATATAACCTAAGATATTACCGTTGCTAAGTGGTTTAAATTAAGAAACAATAAAATCTTTCTGAAGGTCAAATAGATTTTATACGGGTAAAAAACCCAGATAGATTTTAGCGTGATATTCTTTTACACCCAAGAAATTAACCAGTAGCTAACTTTGGCAAGTTCAGTGTGTGCATCATATTTCTTGACATCATCACATTGAAATGTGGGATGAACTGTATTAAGCTTTGAGTTAATACCGGCTTATGCAGCAACGGAATGACCTGACAATCCTAGCTTATATAGTTAGGAGATAACATCTGACTACGTTCCCCTGCCATTATGGCTACATAATACTTTAACACGCGATATGACATGACTAATATATACTCGTATTTATAAAACTGTATATTTATGGAACAACACGTGCCAACATGAGGCGCGCCTTTTAACGATTAATTATATGCAAGGTCGTAGCGTAGGGTTATCAACACTACAGGATCTCGGGTTCAGAAATTTGGCAGAAAGCGCTTTATCTGACCTCTTTATGGATCCTAAGAGCAAGATGAGATGTCTGGATGAGATTAGCCGCACTATGCCTTCGCATAAGTAAATGTATTTGAAGATTAATATGGACGTATATGTTTATAATATCTATCTACAGCGAGATAAAATTGATAGATGTCTTAAAAGCTGAAAATTTAGTTCCTAGGGAAATCTGTTATCACACGCTGTGGGCGGCAAGAGAAAACTGTTTCATATTTCTGGAATATTTCTAACTAACCACTAAATAATACACCTTTTATATATTTCATTACTTAGACTTAGGAAATCAAGCTTGAAGCTTGTGCCAGGATCAATTTTAGACCCTGCCTGACGATATTACCCGTAAAATGTTTTGGAGATTCATCTATCAAACAGAAAACACAAAACGAAATAAACATTATACCCTAACAAAATATCTCGGTTTTACTAAGATTGTAATGGACTAAGAGCCCGTGAACCCCAGACTTTCGTTATTTTATAAAAGCTGAAAGTTTGTCAGCGCATGCTCCCAATACAGGTAAGAACGATGGCCCATTATGAAGTTCGGGTCATGGTGGCTTTGGCAGATAAACCGTATTAAAGTGTAGAAAGCGCAAGGCAGTGGGTGCGAGTGAGACGGCAAGTCAGGTCTATTGCGACCCCTCACTGCGCATATTATGGAATTATAAAATTGGAATTCTAATCCCAATTTTAGGTTTATTGCGATCCCGAGTATATATAATGCGAGGCATTATATAAATGGAATTATAACTCCAATTGTGTAATTCCAATACATGGGCTGTGAAGGATCGCAATAGACCTGACTCGCCATGTCGCTCGCTCCTACAGCTACCCTTTAGTACCGTGTATCTGCCAAAGCCACTATGACCCGAACTTCATAATGGGCCATCGTTCTTATCTGTATTGGGAGCATGCGCGGGTTCATGGGCTCTTGCTCTATAATTTTGTTTACGAATTAGCAAGATTCTTATAATATGTCAGTATTTGTGTACACTACAAGAATCGGTATAGTGCGACTACTAACTAATATATTAAATTAAGTAGGATACAATGAATCCACACAGTAGTAAAGTAAATTGCAGTACGTGAGTACTAACATTTCTCAGATGTTAGCAAAGGAAATAAAAAAAAAAAGAATTATGGTTCTGTTGTTTCTAGGGCACGATTTCACTTTGTTGTCACGTGGTTTTCTATCGTTTAACGACTGTACTATCTAGATTCTAGTTATTCCTATTAAAAGGTAGTCATTTCTCTTTTTTATCATTGATACCATCTTAGGGTGCGTCCGGAGTGCCTAGCGTATAGCGTTTTTGGATAGTGAAGGAAAAATTTAATCGATACGGTGTAATTTATTCATATTGAAAAACAATTCGGAGTATCGACAATTTCTCAAATAGTCTAACGAATTAAACACTATTTTTTCTGTAGATACCTATACTGAGTGCATGTTTAAACTGGGCGTGGATGGCTATATCCTAAACAATGAAGAATATTGAAAAATAATCACAAGAATTTCGAGTCCGATATTAATGAAAACTAACACTACGTCAAAAAATCAATGGTCCTAACCATATTTCGAACTCATTGGCTTGTAAAAAAAATCTTATGTATTATAGCACCATTCGATAGTACAGCTAGTAAGTAACAAATTTGAGAAGTCATGAAGAATTTACGGCAAATTAAAAAAGTATCGATACCCCGAAACTTTTTTACTACTTTTTTCCCTTTACTATCGGCGAGTATCAGTCATTTATTTTTTAACGCTAAAGTTCAAATTCACCGTTAAATTTAATGCGTAACATTAAATTCAAACTGCGTTAGTACTGTTTCCTCAATAAAAATCATTGGGGTTAAAAATTTATTTCGTTTAATGGATTACCTACCTAGTGAAATTAGATGTTATGTAATATACTCTTTTAAGGATTTCTTGAAGTAACTGAGAGTAGGATGGGATTATATTAGATTCACAACTTAATATCCAAAATCTCGTGTCATGGATCATGGGTGTCTGTGGTCAAATTCCTTCGAAACGGCTCAACCGATTTTAATGTTTTTTTTTAGTATACTTAGTAGGTATGAGAATAAGGACCTAAGTATTTTCCCTCATCTACCCCTCCTTCCTATTTTTAGCGATAGCGATTATGTAGCTAATTTAGTACTTTCAGCATAATCATGCTCGCGTTAATCCCAGCCGCATCCAAGGTTCAATCTAAATCTAAAATTCTCATATCACAGTGTTTATAACAAAACACCTCCGAACAACCGGACCAATTAGGTCTGAGAATAGGACGTTAACTATTTTTTTATCCCCGGGATCCTGTTCTTGTGGATCGCAGGAACAGGATCTGTATTTCACGCGTGGGAAGCCACAGGCAACAGTATGTAAAAATATTTCAAAGAATACATAATTTAAATTGTACAGTTTATATTATATTCTCAGAAATATTATCTCAAACTGATTATAAGCTCGAAGTATTCAGTGATGCTGCAATCTGCGCTATTGCGGATGTTTAAATCTGTTCTTCCTGCCTTGTATACTGTTGTATGTATCAGTATCTATAATCGTGTTATCTGCACTGATATTGCGAATTGTCGGTATTTTAGTATTAATAATTAGCTGGAAGGGTTAGGGGAAATAACTACTAATAATTTCGGTTACTTACAAAAGTAGAGGGGGCGACTGGGTACAAAGTGTTTGTTTTTAGGAGACCAGTGGGTCCTGAGCAGAAGTATCCTATACTTTTAATTTGTCAAGTAACGTAACAAAATTAAAGCGAACTATGGGTTTCACAATAAGGGCTAAGTCTCATCTCCCTTGACACAACGAACAGGAATAAAGAACATGATTAAACAGATCAAAAGTCACTGTCTGTATAATTGAAACAAAAATCTTTAAATCACATTCGTTTTTATTAACCTACATGACGTCAGTTACGTCATGACCTCGAACTGTAAGGGCCGACGACTTTTGTGTGTGACGAGAATAAATCTAAAATAGTATTGATGCGTCTGTTTTTAACGCTTAAATAACCTTAGAAATGAAAGTAGAAAGAAAAAAGATACAAGGCACTTAGAACAAAAAAAACAATGTTTTGAACTTTGTTTGTGTACTTGAATTAGGTAAATTCTGGAACAGCTAGGCCGATTTTGATGGAAAGTTGGCCGACTGGCAGATTAAAAATCGTAAAACGTAGACTACCTAAACCAACCTAAACACAAATGTGCGCGGTTGAAGTCGCGGATATAGCTAAGTAGACCATAATTTCCTGACATTAAAAGGTAAATTTCTATGATGATCATCATGGGTTACATAAAATATGTGAGAATAAAAAAGACTTTAGCACGAGCACGACTAAGGATTATTTTGTGACGGTTAGAAATAGACCTTAAACCCATGAAGACAAATTTGAAATTTCCATGACGACTATCGTAGATATAAAAACCAATAAAATTGAAATGCCAGCGCACAGCAAAGGACAATTAGAAATTAACCTTAAGGTCATGAAAATAAAATTTAAATTCCAATAATGACCATGTAGTTTTTTGGTATCCACGTGACTATCAAAGGGAATTTGAATTTTATGATCCCGACTTTAGGGTCTATAGCTATTCGTCAGCTGAGTAAGTAGGTTTAATATTAGATCTTAGTAGTAAATCACTACGGCGTGCACGACATTGCCAAGGTCGCAGACCAAACCTGACCTCGTTGCACGCTACTATACAACTATATCTACAAACGCCGGTTACTATAAACTGTTATGAAATTCTTAAGAAAGACAGCTTATTATGTTTCATTCACGCGATTTTAGTTTATTGAACTCTATTCACCTTCTTCCCCTCTCTCCCCCCACCCTTTCAAGGTCGATAGCGCGAGTATGACGCCCCTGGTGTTGCACACGTCCATCGGCCGTCAGGTGCTTGTCTGCCACCTAAAAATTGAGAATTATTTGCGTCTCCAAAGTGGAGATAATAAAAAAAAATACTTGGGTTACGTTAAATTAACGATTTTGAACACAAAAAAAAATTTTTTTTGGATTCTTGCAAGTCTCTTCACTATAAACGCAAAAACTACAGAAAGATATTGGTCACACTTAAAACCTGCTATAAGGTTGATTGCTGTTGGTTAAGTGGAACCAGGGATATGACGAAAAAACAATAACCGATGCCGGGAATATTAGCTAATATGTTATACAAATACTATGTTAGTAGAAACGTGTTTTGAATACAAATAAATGGTAGGTATGAGTGTTGGAACCGCGCGTGTTAATGAATCATTACGCTTACATAACTGTAATTTCCTATTATAATAGTTATCACACCAGTATTTTTAATTACGACCATAATTGAGATTATCGTGGCCATATGTGTGTGGTTGTGAATCTTGGACCTTGAAAGAAGACACCACGAGGAGCCTGCAGGCATTTGAGATGTGGTGCTATCGCCGCATGCTGCGTATTAGCTGGACGCAGAGTTAAAAACGAGACCGTGCTCCAACGTGTTCACATGCCTCGGAAAATGATACCCATCATAAAAAAGCGCAAAGTGGAGTATCCCGGTCACATGCTCAGGCACGATAAATACAGGGTGCTACAGCTCATCATGATGGGCAAAGTAGAGGGAAAGAGACGCGCTGGGCGCCGAAGAAAGTCTTGGCTGCGGAATATTAGGGAGTGAACCGGTATTGCCTCCGTTGAACAGCTATTTCGGTTGGCCGCGGACAGAGAGCAATACAGGAAGCTAACGGTCAACCTTCAGTAATGAAGAGGCACATGAAGAAGAAGATATTGTATTTGAACTTGAAATTACAAAAAACATGTACCTATTTCATATATTTTTTTTTATTAGTTATTGAATAAAACAATTTTTAACGAATTCTATAGCTCCTTATATTATTCGATCGAGACGTTGCGGTTGCTTTTCCTGTAACCAACTGAAAAGCAACTGAAAGATCGGGATCACTGTACTTAAGTAATAAATTAACACCAAATAAATCGTGAAAGATTTCTTTGTAAAGAGTTTTGAGGGGGCGAGTGGGTACAGGGTGCGAATTTCAGAGGATCAGTGGGTTCTGACCTTTCATAAATCCCTGGATGCTTTACATAAACTGTGGCGCTGCAAGGCTGCAACCAGGTACAAAGAATTACTTTATTACTTCTCAACCCATTTTTTAAGAAGATAGGTATTTAGAATAACAAAATCATCATCGTCTTCAATATTTTAAGGGGTCAAACGTGATTTTTGTTTGCCATTTTTACCCCATCATAATAACGGCAATAGGTAGACGCTTGAAATATTCACAGAATCTATATTAATATACCAAAACTCTTTATCAATGATTCTACAAATTACGCAATAGTAGCAGTGAACCAAGCCCACTTAACTATTTAAAAAAACATAAGGTGGGTGTCTCAAACACCTAAGTGTCATGTCCAACATTCGTATCGATGACATAAATCGCTCAATTCGTGCAAAAGGTCACAATGCCGCCAATTAGATCAATTAAGACGCTATAAAAACTAGTCTTAGTTTCGAACTAGACGTTACGTAATAGCTTGGGCAACGGACATTCCACATCCTACACTAGGACCCTACACGGCAACCTCACCACAGAATAAAAATAGGTTTTTTTTTACTTTTTTTTATTATTATTTTACTACAAACTGTCTCCTCCGTGGGACATTCAGAAGTATGTTGGTTGGTGCTGTCGCTGGCTTGCTCAGTATGTGACCTGTGTCACATCCTCATTGTTTACAAAAATAAGTAAAACGTTTTTATTATTTTTTAAGTTAAACGGTTTTAAATTGTATGTTCATTAGAACTATAGATTCCTGCCAAATATCAGACCAATCCAACAACTGGAAGGGGGTCAAATTTCCCCAAACAAACAGGTTAAGTTAAATAAAACCGTTTAATAAATCTGTACTGTCTCTAACGGATGGGCCGTTGGAATCCAGTTTTAATGATAACAACAGCCCACACAACGCTTAAATGATGTACATTGCATCAGCTGTAATATCATTAGTTAGTTACGATTATGATTAATGAGAGTAGGTAGAGAAAAATGATAGACGGTGTTATATTATAATAGTATATAAAAAAAATATATAAAATTCTGCTAATTTGAGTTTATTACTACAATAAAATAATTAACGTAGCACTTGTATTAGATACGGTACTATTTTATACTAGCTGATAGCCGTGGCTTCGCTCGCGTGGTTTTTTTTATACTACGTAGGTGGCAGACAAGCACACGGTCCTCCTGATGGGAAGCGGTCACCGGGGCCTATGAACGTGTGCAACACCAAGGGTGTCTCACGTTCTGCCTACCCTGAAGAGAAGGGGTAGCGAGGCTAGGAAGTGGTGGGAGGGAGGAGGGGTACAGTGAGCTCTGGCTACCCTTTATCTTCACTGAGCTACAACGCTATAAATCACACTCGTACGTGATTTCTTCAGTGAAGTGTTTGTATGATAACGGGTAAGCCACTCTTGACAATTACATATTATTTCTAATCACACAGGTATTATGTAAAAGTGATTGTGTGCATAATATTGCGTGATTGGTGCGTCATCGGACGCCCTGCGAATGAACGATATCCACACCGATAATATTCAATGTCAGCCGATCCGTTCAATTGGATCGCGAATCACAACTCATGACTCATTTTGATTCTTCCTCTCTCGCAGAGTTATATTACTGGTTCGGCGCTTTCCGGTGAATGGATTTTTATGTGACTTTTTTTAGGGTTCCGTAGCCAAATGGCAAAAAACGTAAACGTGTGGGGTATCTAAATCCGCCACCGCACGACAGAATGCTCGCTAAAATGCTCTTATTTATCTTAATATATATAAATCTCGTGTCACAATGTTTGTCCTCAATAGACTCCTAAACCACTTAACCGATTATAATAAAATTCGCACACCATGTGCAGTGCGATCCAACTTGAGAGATAGGATAGTTTTTGAAACGGATTTCGACATCCACGCGGGCGGAGCCGCGGGCAACAGCTAGTATTTCTGTATAATGTAACATCCGCAACAATGCTCATTGCAAGCCATAAAAAACTTTTGCCGTGCCATCAGTAGGTAAATCTACTCAGTAGCAGATTGAGTCAGTTCACAGAAACAGATAAGGTAGTCCTTGCTATTTTTTATACCACTTAGGTGGCAGACAAGTACACGGTAGGTTGATGGGAAGCGGTCACCGTGGCCTATGGATGTGTGCAACATCAGGGGCGTCACACTCGCGCTCGATCGGCACGATCGCGAATCACGACTCATGGCTCATTTTGACTCAATCCTATCTTGGAGAGTTATATTACTGGTTCGGCGCTTTCCGGTGAATGGATTTTTATGTGACTTTTAGGGTTCCGTAGCCAAATGGCAAAAAACGGAAACTCGCTCTGCTGACCCTGTAATAACCTTAAGCCTTAAAAGCCCCATACTTCAACAGGAACACACATCCAGTATTATTAAAACCAGGCATTACATGATAATCTGAATTTGTTAAGTGCTGACCTGTTTTCTTGATGATGCCATCACCGCGTTCGGGAGGCGCTCAATGAGTAATCCACTGCTGAGTAGTGCTGAGTGACATAATTGTATAAAAAAGTAGCTTAAAATAGTTTTTAATGGCAGTATTACATAGCTGGCGAAATTTTCCAAGCGACTACAATATGGGCGTATTCAAGAAGGGCATTAAGTAGAACACCCAGACCAATGCAAATAAACATATTCATGCATACAAATATTTACACTGAGCGGGAATCGAACTCGCGCCCCTTGTCGTAGCAGTCAAATTCTACGCTACTGCTGCTAGGCTACGTCACAGAGGCTGTCGAGTTATAAAAAAACCGCAAGCTAGTACTGGGCCCGTAGACAAGTGTCAAAAGTCTAAATCGCTAAGGAATAGAATAGATTAGATCGACCAATCACACTCGTGTGATTCCGCCGCGCGCATCGTACATCGGCGACGAGCTTAGATGTGATTGGGCGACCTAATCTATTCGATTCGTTAGCAATTTACGCTGTGACACTTGTCTACGGGGCTGAAAATAATTCGAGAGATCGTTTGCGTTTCAAGGACGAAACCGATATAAAATTACCGCTGGGACTGCAGAAGCTTCTTATATCATCGTTATTATGTCAAGGCCGAAAGAAAGATAAAAGTAACAAGCTTGGCATTCCGCCAGACATGTTTGGCAGGGAGGAATTCGACGCGAATTGTGGGTAGATTCACAAGAGCTCATCGATTCTTCATGAACCCCATTAATTCAATGATAAAATGTTTTTTTTTTTCTTTATTTAAATCACAGAAAAGAGAAGTAAGTAGAAGTGGTAAGTGGGCGTGGCACGCGTGCCACTGGTATGCGTTGGTTTGCAAGGTTTGCATAGTTAGATAGAGCGAGAGAGAGAGAGAGATTATCTGAAGTTTTTCTTGAGTCAAAGTTTGTTTGATTCAAAATACGAATCACATAAATATTTTTTTATCTATAGCAAAGAAATCTCTAACACGAACTAGTAAGGTGTATTTTCGTTTTGCAGAATGCATAATTTAGGTTCATTTGGTATGGAAGATATGCGACTGGTTGTATGTGTGAGTTTGGCGACAGCGGTTCCCCTTATGAATAAGTAGTATCACACTTCTATTGTAGTAGGTATTCTTTATTCCGTGATTTAAATAATTAAATTACAATTTCATCATGTCACAAATAAACAATTTTTTTTGAGCTCACTGTACCCCTCCTCCTCGCCGCCCGTTCCTAGCCGTTATGGTTACATAGCGGTACCCCATTACTTAGTATTTATTTTTAGAATCTGTAATCTATTATCTCAAGGTCGTCGGGAGGAGATCGCACAAACTTAGCGATAAGACCGACCCTTGTGCCAAACTGTTAATTTAAGGCGAGTCTCCACCACACTAACCACAAGCGTAGTACTATTAGGTATTCTGTGCCACAAGTTATATGGAAATACCTACCAACTTTTGTGTTTTCAACACGTGTTGGTGACGTAAAAAAGTTTCTGTAATTTCTTTATGTTGGCAACAAAAATTGTAAGCAAATGTTCCCGTTTTAAAAAAAGATTTCTGGTTTTGGCGGTTTCTAGGCAAGCGTGCTGCACTGTCCACCAAATTATCGCTTACTATAATGTGAGATAGTGTTGTTTTTTTATATAGGACACGTCAAAATGACTACCTCGCCTGATGGTAAGCTAAAGGCAAAGTCTCAGGACTGGGGTCACCATCACATACACCGGTAGTGCTACAGTGGTGGCCCTCAGCTTGACGGCCTCATCAAATGCTTTTTCACGCCCCGCTTAAAGGCACCGGCACCGGGACTATAGGAGGAAGGAAACACATGCGCTGGTAAAGAATTCCAAGTCTTTATGGTGCGGCAAATAAAAGAGGCACCGAACCGCTTGGTTCTTGATGGAATTGATTCCACCGGTTAAACGCGAGCCGACTTATAAAAATAATACAAAAATTGGCGATTTTCTGTAGAGTTGCAAACAGTTGGAAACAAATAAATTGCCAACAATTTCGGTGCAGCCCCGCCTTAATACAACTTTATTGAACTATTTACTTACTATTATTAGTCAACGTTTAACTACGTATAATAAAGAATTATCTGTATTATTATTTTTCTAACTTATAGTTAGAAGTAATAAAATAATTTATGAGTTAATACTTAACTTTTTATTACAAACTATCACAAAATTGTAAAATACCTAATGTAGTCTGTACATTGGATATTTAAATAAATACTTGAGTTATGTACAGTATAATATACTATGAACAATTCTGAACATTGAGGTAAGACACGATGGTATCTCCCACAGAACAGAAGTACGAGATCCCACTGCAGAATCATGCATGCATCGATTATTTGGTAAAAACCAAATTTTACGCATATTTATGATTAGGAGAACATATTTACTAGGTTGCCTATCAAAATGTGGCCGCTAATATGTTTAAGTCAATTATTACTAATTCATTTTTCGGAAAAAAAATCCTTCATATGGTTTTCATAAATATACGCAAAATTTGGTTTTAAGCAAATATTCGATGCATGTATGATTTTGCAGTGGGATCTTGGGCTATTAAAGGACCTCCTTTAACGGTGCTGTGGTATCTCCCGTCCGAAATGAGCTGTCCGACTAGGGAAGTACCTCCGTCCTACAGAAGACCGCGGCCATAATAACCATCGTGTTGTGTTCCCGGCGGTTACTAGGGTAGCCAGAGCCCACTGTTCCCCTCCTCCCCCACCCTTTCCTAGCCTCCCCACTGCTCCCCACCCAGCAGCGGATGGGTAACGCCCTTGGTGTTGCACACGTCCATAGGCCACGGTGACCGCTTCCCATCAAGTGGGCCGTGTGCTTGTCTGCTACGTGGTATAAAAAACACAAATATTTTTTTGGAATTATCGAATTTTTGTGTTTGTTCGCGATGGACGCAAGAACTACTGAACGGATTTTGATGCTGTTTTTTTTTGTTTGAAAAGTCTTCGTCAGGCTTATAATCTTATGCATTATGTTTTTTTTTTATTCATGATAGGCTTACGTTTGACCTCAATCTCACCTGATGGTAAGTGACGATGTGGTCTACGATGAATCACGCTTGCCTAGAAGGAATCTATTCACTCGTCACTTGAATTTTGGGGATTACACTATCATAGTAACCGAGAGTGAGATCATCAAATCTCATCGAGACTTAATCATCAATTAAAACTAATAAAAAAGTGTACAAATTAAAATGGACACTAAGTGGACACTGCTTACAGACCTAATAATGTATGTATGGATGTAAGTAATGAATGGAATGCTGATTCCGTTACTGCAACCCAAAGGAACCTATACCCAGGATAAACGAATTGTGTACGATTAAATGCATTTTTTATACCACGTTGGTGGCAGACAAGCATAGGGACCACCAGACCTGATGGGAAGCGATTACCGTGGCCTATGAACGTGAGAAACAGCAGGAAGGCTTCACACTCGCGGTTTTTATAACCGGACGGAATAGGTTCCCATGGGAAACGGGAACGAAACCAGAATGTCACGCAGACGTAGTCGCGAGCAACCGAGTTGGGTATACTTCAATATCCAGAGTTTGTCGTTATCGAAGGTACTCTTTTATAAGTAGAATTTGAATTTGAATTTGAATTTGAATTAGACTAGCTGACCCACCCTGGCTTCGCCCGTGGCGTATTTTGATCCCGATGCACCCTTACCCTACCTACCCTCACATAAATATGCTCATAATTTATCAGTTTTCCTAAAATGTATGGGAATCTACCGGAATCTGTTCACATTTATGATTATTGCTCTATCCCTTGGGCAGTAGCGTGATGATATTCAGCCTAATGACATTCACGGATAATGTGGCTTTCTATTGGTGAAAGAATTTTTAAAATCGGTTCAGTAGATCCCCAGATTACCCCTTACAATTTAAGAAATATACAAACACACAAACTTTACTTCTTTATAATATTAGTATAGAAGTATAGATATGGGATTACTATCTAACAAGTACGTGCTTGACTTCCCACAGTAAATAACCTTATCTATTTTCAAGTGGGTATATGATACACAACGCAAATTACAGTGTAATGCCAAGTATTTTATTTACACTCGATCAATAGGTATCTACGAGTACGTAAGCCTTTATAGGCCAGTAATGAGACAGGTAATGATGACGAAAATCATATGACTCTCTTGTCCGATCATCGAACTGGGCCTGTAGCCAAGTGGCAAAAGTCTAAATCGCTATCGAATAGAATAGATTAGGTCGACCAATCACACTCCAGTGCCCGTAGCCAAGTGGCAAAAGTCTAAATCGCTATCGAATCGTATCGAATAGAATAGATTAGATCGACCAATCACACTCCAGTGCCCGTAGCCAAGTGGAAAAAGTCTAAATCGCTATCGAATCGTATCGAATAGAATAGATTAGATCGACCAATCCCACTCCAGCTCGTGATTCCGCCGCGGCGGCGCGCGCATCGTACGCCGGCGACGAGCTTGGATGTGATTGGTCGACCTAATCGTTTCTATTCTGTAGCGATTTACGCTGTGACACTTGTCTACGGGGCCTGTTAGGACTACTTAGTTGGAATAAACCTGTTTATTCAATGAGCTAAACCCTAGGCGACAGGCGACAGCGACAGCTCGGCGTCTAGACGCGACGACAGGCTACGGCCGACAATTTCATAGCGCTACGAGACGCGGCGACTCCCCTAGCTTATCGTCGCGACTCCGCGTCTCTGACGCCAAGTGTGCGAAGCTTAGAACAAAATATATATTATGAAATTCCCGGCCTGTCGTCGCGTCTAGTCGCCGAGCTATCGCTGTCGCGTGTCGCCCAGTGTGCGCCTAGTGTACCTAAATCGTATGCGGTGTAGTTTCTACTAAAAAATATTTGGTTCAGGAGTTCCTATTAACACATTCCCACTCTATCATCAAACCAACTTTACTAGTGGTAGATACTTCAGCGCGAGTGTGACACCCCTGGTGTTTCACATGTCCATAGGTCACGGTAATCGCTGCCCATCAGATGGGCCGTGTGCTTATCTGCAACCTAAGTTGTATAAAAAAATGTTCAATGTTTCATTTGAATTCCAAACTTTTTATTATTTTGATAATTCAGTTAAGTATATTATATTATCTGAGTAATTGTCGTATTCTTTGAATAAATTGATAAATATAGTTACGCGAAACAATGGCTGGTACTGCCATTATTGCCTCGCTTCACAAACAACCAGCTACGAAGCTCTTTTGTTAGAATACAACAATGTTAAAAGAATAATACGGTGTTTAATATTATTTCGTATTCACTAAGTACCGGTTTGTCTGTGTCCAAATATTTCAGTGTGCGCGTCCTATGCATACTAATTGTTGTTGAATCAAGTTTATTTAGCGTTTAAACTGGTTTTACGATAACCTTGATTGTAGTAGGTACTTAGATATTAATGAATTTTAGAAAACGAGCACGAAATTTCTTTCGAATAGTTAGCGTATCGTATTCGTAACGAGAGTGCTGACAAATTCCTGTGTTGCCGAGTTTTTTTTTAATTATCAGTCTCGTCAATAAATGACTTCACCTCGCTTGATGGTAAGCTAAAGGTAAAGTCTCAGGAAAAGGGGGTCCCCATTACATATATACCGATTACCGACCGACAGTGCCGGCCCTCAATTTGACGGCCTTTTTTATCATGAAAAACTATTTTTAACCTAATATTGCTTATGTTTTTTTTTGTTTTTTAGAATATTAGTAACCGAAACTACCAGGAACTAGGAAGTACCTAGTATTCCCGGTAACCACTCTACTCAAGCTAAATAACTATAGTGTTAGATTGTTTTCAAGGAGGTAGGACACGACGGTATCTCCCGTCCGAAATGATCTGTCCGACTGGGGAAGTACCTCCGCCCTACAGAAGACCGCGGCCATAATAACCATCGTGTTGTGTTCCCGCCGGTAAGTAGGGTAACCAGAGCTCACTGTACCCCTCCTCGCCCTCCGCTTCCTAGTCTCCCCACCCCTTCCCAGCTCTCCCGCTTTTCTTTCAGGGTGGACAGCGCGTGTGTGACACCCTTAGTGTTGCACACGTTCATAGGCCACGGTGGCCGCTTCCCATCAGGTGGGCCGTGTGCTTGTCTGCCACCTACGTAGTATAAAAAAAATTTGTTTGTTTGTTTGCTGAATCACGTGATACTGGGTGAATAATACCCACCTGCGAAACAGTTTAGCAGATGATCATTTATTACTTTATATTGACGTTCAACAAAGGTGCCGCGGTCTAGTATCTAATCATAGGATTTATAAGTATTAACTGGTCGTAACAGCTAGAACATCATAGACGAGTTGTCCTTTACGATATAGCCTCACGTAGACAGCGATAACTCCCATGAGTTAACATTGCCTACGTGCGGCAAAGGATATATTATGTAACGGAAGAAATAAACCTAAATTGCATGTAACATAACATAAACGCAGAAAGGGGTAGGCAGAGGTGCTAGCACTTACATTTCGCCAGTTTATGTATAGGTCCCAATGTAATAGGTGGCGAGCCTATTGCCATTAACTGTGCACTTATAAACATGCGATAAATACACACACAACTTCGAAAAGCATCGAAAAGTCATTGGTGTGTGCCATGGTGAACCCCGAGACCTCGTCTCAGCAGTCCATTACCCACACCACTAGGCTACCGCGGTACTCATCGAATTGCATGTAAGTAATTTAATAGCAACCCATTTATGTCCCACTGCTTGGCACGGGTCTCCTCTCCTCTAACGAAAGCTGAGAGGGTTTAGACCTTAATCCACTCACGCTGGCCTAATGCGGGTTGGTGGATCGGACATGTCCTTAGAATTTCTTCTAGGACATGTTTTTACTTCACCGTCAGCAGATGGTAAATCATGTGATTAGCACACATAAATTCCACAAAGTGAAATTCACATTGGTAATGTCCGGCCGGATTCGAAATCGATACCTCATCAGTGGAGGCCGCGTCCTTATCCATTCAGCTACCATCGCAAGTAATTTATTTACATGCAATTCATGTTCAGAGAAATCATAATTAGATCACTTTAGTTTTTTTTTATATTGGTCACGTCAATATGACTTCACCTCGCCTGATGGTAAGTTAAAGGTAAAGTACACTCAAATTTCATTAATGGTTGCTCTCTAACTTAAGAGCACGAGGGCTAATTCTCATTGGTTGCGGGCCAAAAACTCCACGCGGTGCACCCGGGCAACGGAGGCGAGCAGAGCCTCCCACTCGCCACGGGAGACGCTGCTGCCTGCGGCCAATCCGGCCGGGGTGTGAGTGGCTCTCTAGAGGGCTGCTCCGAGGCTCTCCACGTGTCCCTCTGACTAGCAGAGGGCACAGTGGCAGTGGGGAGCGAACAGGGGGCGAGCTGATTGTCTGCGCGCCGACGACGGTTGGGTGACAGGACGGCCGCCTGTCACCCCACCATCGGCGAAGTGGCGCGATGCTAGCCCCACCCACCCCCCTTTCGGGGGGTCGAGGGAGCCATCAAAAAACCTAGATGGCCCAGGGTCAGCTGGCGTGCGAGGTATATGCCTATTAGGTAACCTTAAGCCCCGGTAAATAAGACCCGAAACGGCGTGCGGTTTTAGTCGGTTCGATCCCGACATAACCACCCGCGATGGCCGACGGGGGTGGTATCCATGAGGATTTCCGGGCGATAAAGTGATAATTCTCATTGAAACTTATATTGACCTATGCGTAATTTAAACAATAGGTATCACATGAAGAGAACAATGGGCTGGTCTGCTGTTTCTCCTATGTTATTGATAGCGTACGATAACATTCAGTATACTCGTGAATGAATACTAAGATGCCGGGAACCTTCCTCGATAAATGGGCTATCAAACACAAGAACTTTTCAATTCGGGTCCTGAGATTAGCACGTTCAACGAAACATATAGTACGGGAGGTAGCGTTAATTTTTTTTGGCAAGCGATAGCGAGTTGATATTCTCCACGATAATAGATCTTTATTGATACATACCAGAATTGACCGTCAGAACCCGCACCCGCGGAGGAGTCGAAGGTGACACCATGGTAAAGTTGTCAAAAAAAATTACGCTCCGAGCAATCATTTGCCACGTGAAACTTTATATGGTGATTCCTGAGGTCATTTTCAACTGAGAAATAACCGTCAGATGTGGTGTAGAGTAGTGGTTATACGTCAGTCGCGTATATATTAGACCAGTGCCGATAGTCTTTGAGACAAAATAAATTTATAGTAGGATGAAATCTGTTGGAAAAGGATCAGAATATAACAAAAATGAAAGGAAAAATAAATTACGGGTGATCTGAGGTCGGGAAGTGGGGAGGGGTGTGAGTTTTAAGGGTAAAAACGGTTTATCTCGATTTCCGGCAAAACTACAAGTCCTATGGAAAAAAGTTAAATGACAAAGTTGTAGGTAATAAAGAGACCTACAACTTTTCATTTACACTTTTTTCACATAACCTCAAAATGTATGTGAAAAATTCAAATAATCAAGTTTTTGGTTTTTTATTTTTATCTTAAGCAAAACAAATTTGTTTTCCACGAAATTTGGTGAAAACTTAGCTTTTTATGTCCTACAGACACTGTATTTTTTTTGATTTGAAATACTCTTTTTTTCAGCTTATTTTGACTAAATATCGAAAAACCACCCTAATTTTCAATCGAAAATTCTCACGTCAAAATATCAGCTTTTTAAAAAAAGTCAGAGAGTTTTTTGTTCTCTGAAATCTCTTCTTTCTGATAATGTAAAACTACATATACATTGCTATGGTAAATTTTCTCAGAAAATGCAAAGAAGAAAAACTCGAATTCGAAATTAATATTTTTGTATTTAGTCATTTCCTGAGAAAATTTACCATAGCAATGTATATATATTTTTAAATCATCAGAAAGAAGAGATTTCAAAGAACAAAAAATTTTTTGACTTTTTTTAAAAAGCTGATATGTTGACGTGAGAATTTTCGATTGAAAATTAGGGTGGTTTTTCGATATTTAGTCAAAATAAGCTGAAAAAAAGAGTATTTCAAATCAAAAAAAATACAGTGTCTGTAGGACATAAAAAGCTAAGTTTTCACCAAATTTCGTGGAAAACAAATTTGTTTTGCTTAAGATAAAAATAAAAAACCAAAAACTTGATTATTTGAATTTTTCACATACATTTTGAGGTTATGTGAAAAAAGTGTAAATGAAAAGTTGTAGGTCTCTTTATTACCTACAACTTTGTCATTTAACTTTTTTCCATAGGACTTGTAGTTTTGCCGGAAATCGAGATAAACCGTTTTTACCCTTAAAACTCACACCCCTCCCCACTTCCCGACCTCAGATCACCCGTAATTTATTTTTCCTTTCATTTTTGTTATATTCTGATCCTTTTCCAACAGGTTTCATCCTACTATAAATTTATTTTGTCTCAAAGACTATCGGCACTGGTCTAATATATACGCGACTGACGTATAACCACTACTCTACACCACATCTGACGGTTATTTCTCAGTTGAAAATGACCTCAGGAATCACCATATAAAGTTTCACGTGGCAAATGATTGCTCGGAGCGTAATTTTTTTTGACAACTTTACCATGGTGTCACCTTCGACTAGACCGCTACCAGACCGGTTGACGGCCAACTCTGTTATGTATTAATAAAGCTCTATTATCGTGGAGAATATCAACTGGCTATCGATTGCTTGTTAGAATTAACGCTACCTCCCGTACTAATACTCTTTAGCTTCGTAATATTCGTATATTAATATTTGTATGCATGTAATGTAATTATGTTATTATGTTAATCCGCATTCTAGATCCCATAATACAAGCTAGTTATACTTTGGGTATAAATTGCGCTGTACCTATAGAATAGAATGTCGTAGAATATTTATTATTACCCATTACTTATTTATTTTTTTGCAATTAACCATAACAAACGTGGACACTACGATAGAATAAAAAAATACTCTACGACATTCTACACAGCGCTCCCTAGACTCAAAGTAAGCATAGTTTAACTAGCTTGTGTTATGGGTTCTAGAATGCTGATAAACATACTTATATACTTTTTTTGTAAATACATACTTATTATACATACATATAAATGAAGGAAAGAAAAGAAAGAAAAGAAAGAAAAGAAAGAAAGAAGAAAGAAAAGAAAGAAAAGGAAAGAAAGAAAAGTAAAGAAATCCGTCTCGTAGTTAGACTATTTAGCCGAAACCAATTATTGTCAATCATCGGTTTTGCCAAACAAAAAAGGGGTGCAGCGTACTTCTGTCAAATAAAAACTTAGAGAATGCAGTATTCGGCTATTTAAATCTTTTTTTATTGGTAATAGGCTCGCGTTTGACCACAAACTCACCTGTTGGTAAGTGATGATGTGGTCGACGGTGGAGCACGCTTCCTATCCACCTATCCACTCTAGACTTGAAGACTCCCAGGTTGTAGCTTTCCGGAAATACAGACTCAGGCAGGGCATTCCACTCTTTAGCAGTACGCACGATGAACGTACTGCCAAAACGTTTTGTGCGTATGAATTGGATATCCACCATGTACCGGTGGCGCGTTAGCGTACGTCTGGTCGTTCGGTGATGAAAGGGGCTTGGAGGAATTAGGTTATGTAATTCCAGCACAGTACCTTCACTTCCCCGGTTGAGTAAGCCCATTCGTGCTTTATCGTCCACAAACTGTTAACACACACTGTCCTATGATACTACCTACCATTGTCCGTTTAATAACAATACGAATGTTGAAAGGCGAAACGCCTTAACCGACATCTAGACTTCATAAAGAAACCGACTTTAATGACATCAAAAATGTATGACAGTAATAGTGCTTTTCCTTTGAACTGAATACGTTTAGACTATAGTACTAGCCGTGAAATGTTTTGAATTAATTTCATTGTTCCTTTGTTTCTGATGTAAAGCGATCTACTACAATAATATTAGTGAATAGAAAGACGTTGGCATGTCCCAATGTTGAGTATAGTGTTGGGCATTATTGGCCGGCAGTCTCGACATTTATCGCAACGCCTTAGCTACCGAATTCGGTCGCTAACTTGTAGCGACGCAAACATAACGATTGGTAGTCTCTACTTTTTTTCGGTATATTAACGAATTTATCGCAAACTTAACGATTTATCGGTATCTCCATATTGCTGACCATCCCAAAATGTAGTCTACCGTTTGACGCAAGAATCGTTACTGCAACCAATGTTTGTCGCTATCTTAGCTTGCGATTGCGGTAGCAAAGTCGTAGCGATAAATGTCGAACTGCGGTCCCTGCCTGAGATTAGCAACACTGGATAACCATTCACGTCCTATTGAGCTTTTTCTATCGTTCGGCGTAGTGTAATGTAAAACAGCATCTAAACTTCCTCAAAAACTGTGTTTTTTTTATACTACGTAGGTGGCAGACAAGCACACGGCCCACCTGATGGGAAGCGGTCACCGTGGCTTATGGACGTGTGCAACACTAAAGGTGTCACACACGCGCTGCCTACCCTGAAGGGAAGGGAGGAGGTGTTGTCGAATGAATTGTAATATTTTTTTAACATTTCTTGACGACAACAATTTTGGTATGGTCATTACGGTCGTCTGCTGTGTTGAGCGGGTTACTGGTGCGGGCGTCTTTGGAAACCTGGGTTTTTGATATGTCGCGAACAATAGTGACAGGAGACAGCGTTGCTATATTGAATTTGCATGAAACAACACGCCCGCAATGACAGGTGTCTGTGACGTTTGCCTGTTTAACACAGTGGACGTAACATAAACTCACGCCTATATCCCCGAAGGGGTAGGCAGAGGTACTAGCACCCACATTTCGCCAGTTTATGTTTAGGTCCCAATGGCGAGCCTATTGCCATTAACCGGGCACTTATAAACCTGCGATAAATACACACATAACTTCGAAGAGCATCGAAAAGTCATTGGTGTTTGCCATGGTGAACCTGGGATCGAACCCGAGACCTCGTCTAAGCAGTCCATTACCCAGACCACTAGGCTACCACGGTTATTTAATGCAGTGGACGGCCCATATGAGTCACACCCCACACAGTCTACCGCAACCGGTAATCCGTCTGCTTTACTACATCTGATAATAAAGTTATCTTATCTTATGTTTGTAAATATAATTTAAGCTCAACTCTCAGAATACAATTGGCTGAACTGTCACTATATTATCTTTTACAGTCAAAACACTGTCTGACTTTCAACTGTCTTTCATTTTTTTTTCTGTTTGACTGTTTGTTTGCGATAGCCGTCAAAACTGGTCCAACTTAAAATCTGTCGTATATTTTATTGCAATTCCATTCTCTGAACCTTTTTCCCAACTCGGTTGGGGTCGGCTTTCCAGTCTAACTGTGATGTGGCTGAACTTTGATATTTTGCGACTACTACTTATAGCGACTGCCATCTGACCTCCGCAACCAATGGCGATATCAAAGTTCCAAGTTAGACTGGTTGGTATTTTATTGCAATTGTTTAAGTAAAACCGGAGATATGACCAAAAAACGGTAACCGACCTCCACGCAGGCAGAGTCACGGGCATCATCTAGTTATTAGCAACACTGGACTGTATGCCGCTGTTGCAATCTATTGAAACTGTGGAGTGTTGGAATCTGTGGTCTATCTGTTACTTTGTTCATCGAGGGTAAAAAGGTACCGATTACTAAAGAGTGTGTAGTTTGAGGCCTGATGCACAGCCGAGGGTCTAAATACACACGAGTTGGTAATCGTACTTTATTTTTTTATTTTATTTTTTATTCATGATAGGCTTACGTTTGACCTCAATCTCACCTGATGGTAAGTGACGATGTGGTCTATGATGAATCACGCTTGCCTAGAAGGAACCTATTCACTCGTGACTTGAAAACTCCCAGGTTATAGCTTTCCGGAAACACAGACTCAGATTCTGAGTGATACCTAAATTAGTGCTTTTTCATTACGCTTTTGATTTCCCGTTTAGCACGTTATCAATTAATTTTCATAAATGTAGGTACGGCAGTTTTGTCTCCCGCTTAGCATGTTAACAATGGATTTTCATAGATATTTTTCTCTTCCGCATATTTCTAACAAGTATTAACGTAATCTGCCGTAGAATTATAACAACGCATTCTGCGTAATCCTTGAATAAGTATCTACAATATCACCTACTTTCTGAGTCGGTGTAGTATAATAAAAGTAATTCACAGTCATTCCAGAGATGAGATAATGTAGGTATTACATACTAAATTTCTACTTGAATAAAAATTTGTAGATTAGACAAAATAACAACCTCGCGTGATTTTATTCTTTTTTTTTTTAATGGACACGTCAAACTGACTTCACCTCGCCTGATGGTAAGCTAAAGGTAAAGTCTCAGGACTGGGGTAACCACTACATACACCGGTAGTGCTACAGTGGCGGCCCTCAGCTTGACGGCCTCATCAAATGCTTTTTCACGCTCCGTTTAAAAACGTTAATTAAGCGTAAAAGTTCATATCACGTGTGAAATGGATGCAAGAAACGGTTACAAGTTTACGAATACGTCCGACTCGAAATCCTAAACGGGCATGATAGCCGACCAATCACATAGCGACTAGCGTGGCGCGATGTCTGCTGATGACGTCATGAGTATTTTTTTTAAGTA
Source organism: Lithosia quadra (assembly GCA_963576445.1). Lineage (NCBI taxonomy): Eukaryota > Metazoa > Arthropoda > Insecta > Lepidoptera > Erebidae > Lithosia > Lithosia quadra. Next base: position 824,905 of record OY754900.1, on the reverse strand, counting down.
AGCGAGCTCCTCTTCATCTCTTGAAAAGAGATACTGACTCCAGACAATCACAACAAAGGCACAAGAGGTTTTCTTCTCTCTTACTATCACTGTTCTGCAAATCAGAACGTGGCGAAATTGGGCTACCCCTGGTCCGCACAGCATTAGCCAGAAGCAGCAACGCCTCCCTCAAATTGGATGGAGGTAGGTACTACAGGTGGGTTTCTACACCATAATTAAGATTTAAATCAAAGTATTATTTTGTAGGTTAACGTCGACAAGACGAGAGAACTTTCTTGTCGTATCTCCAGGGAGCTAAGCCACTACAAGCGCACTATTATCCATTTGTTTTCAGGGAATAAGACCTACCGCTCCTGAGGGGTTTTATCCAGCCAGGCGATACCATTAAAATATTGTCCTTTTAGCTTTCCAAACATAACTGAAGTGAGCTCTATCGACTTTTTTTTTATTAAACCAATCAAAGCCCAAAGTGCTTGAACTTTTAGCTGAGCTTTCGACTTTTGTTCAAGATTTTTGCCGGTAATTGTATTTTTTTGTTTCAGCTCTAAAATTGTATTGGTTACAGCATGTCGTAAGAAAGCTACGTCATCAATAGTTATCACAAAGAATGAAGGTTCGTTTCGGGTTTATTAATTCGGCACACCTGCAGGGTACAGCTTAGCTCGGCCAGTCCAGACAAAACCTATTCAGATGGCGAATGCATGTGACTGCGGAGCTCCCCTGTCCATTCCATGACACACCTACTTTCCTGCCCCTCATACTCTACTCCCTGCAGACAAGACGACCTTAACAAGGCCACGGATTACGCGATCAAGATGGCAGAATTTTATGCCCGAATAATTTGAAGAAGTGAACCATTGACACGAAAGAAGGCGCGTAATTGAATTTGGTTTTTTTTTGCTGTATCTCCATGGCCTACCGATAAATTTGAACTCTTTCTTTCTTTCTATTCAAACTCGTTTAGTTAAGTATTGTAACCTGCTAAAAATACTATTGATATCATAATAGGTTACGCTAATCGCCAACCCTCTCAAAACAACATCAGCCATAACGAAATTAAATCATGCAGCGTGCAATAGGTTTGAAATGAAACATTTGTTTTTGATAAGGGCTAACACTCAATTGCTTATCAGTGTAGTAACACCCGTGGGTAAATTACTAATCAGATAACAATATGAAGCTCAAAAGCCAAAGTTTCGAGTTTTTAAAAGTTAAGATTACGACCTAAACTTTTTAAATTTGGGAGGAACAACTAAGTATGTTCTAAATTTTGGAAATAACAGCACCCTGGATATATAATATTAATTTGTTGCATTATTTAAGAAACAGAATCATCGGCTGTTATCTTCGTTAAGGACGAAAGTCCTTATGTTGTCGACGAAATACTCCGACGCCCCACCAGTGACAACAAGACAAAGATACCCGCTATAATGCACTGTTTTCAGGAAACTCCAAGTTTTATCACAAAATATGGCTAAAGACAGCAAATGCAGGTAGCTGTGAGGATTCATTATTCTCCAGAGAAAAGTTACGAAGAAAAATTTCCCCGATTTAAAAGTGCCGCTACGCCTAAAAACGTCGTAATCTGTTCTGTTCTCCAATAAATCCTGATAGATGTCAATATACCTGTTCCATGCTAAAGAAGATAATACCATTTGTCCAGAAAAAAGACCGATTACTTGGACAATACGCTGAAAACTGACTTTAGTCTTATAAGAAATCCCATTGTCAGCCGAATCTTTTTCTATGTCTTCGGTAGAATTAATTTCTTTTAGCTGATGGTAAGGCAAAGTGCTCACCGGCGTACCTTTATAACCACGTCTTGGTGGGTTGTTCCGTAAATATAAAGTTATACCGATCATCATAGCAATGACACCAAATAAATCGCACAACCCATCGACCCAATAACCCAATGTTCCAACCTCGGATCTCTCCCCTTTTATATGCTTTCTCTCTCTCGCCACATGGCCATCTAAATCGTCTAAAAACATTCGAATTTGGAACAGCACCACGGCAACTCGCCGCCATGCTAAGTTCGGACATGTCAAAAGTTTGGCGCCAATAACCGCAATAAAAACATGAAAGAAAGATATCATGTTCGGTGTGATGAATGGCATGTTATCGGAAATGCCCAAACCTATATCGACTATAGCACACAATGGACCATAAATGTAATGGTTTACATGGTCTACCATTAATGCTTTAACGGTTGGGTGGCACAGAGGGTTTATTGTACACGGAACCCACGTTACTTCTTCATAACTTGGTTGAATCTTTGTAAATTCACTTGTAGAAGTCCCTTGTTGACTGCTGTTATTGGTGCCAACATCGAAAATATCAATCTTATAATATTGTATTCTTAAAAATAGAAATGTATCCATAGACATGCAGTATACAACTATTATTAAAAGTAATAAAGTCAGTATTTTACTAGCTTGCGATGAAGGCCACATCATTCTGTAGTATATAATCTAATGTTGGAGGTATACACGTTTTGTTATGGCTTCTTACAGCATTCGATTACTCTCGAACTGTCGACTCGAATCGTGTTAATATTTAGAAATATAGTGTGGGCTGAAATATCCCACGCATCAAATTCTAAAAATAAAATCACCAGCTCGCGTTTACCGTAACAATAACACTCCAATACGAAATTCCTTCAGCTATTTCGTAAAAAACCACTCACAGGAACCACTCTTGAACTTAGTATCACACACAAGATGTTTTTTAAAGCACAGAACCACATTCCATTTTTTATAACACTAATTCAACGTTTGTAAATGATTTTTTTCTCCGTAAAATCGATGCACAGGTTGCTCTCAGTAAATATTTATGTTAACAAAAACATGAATTTTACTCTCGTTGTCGGCGTTCGTTCCAAGAATTTATAGTTTCATATTCACATTCGCTATTGTTTATATATTTGTTAACTCATAAATGTTTATCGTGTTTATTTTTATTGCTAGTCGACAATGTAACTCGCTCCTTTCGTGATGAAGCACATTGCGTGCGCAACCGAACACCGCGTCGGACTGAATTGAATAGGAGAATGGGGGACCGGAGTGGCCAGATGTTGCATTAAAATTCTCCCACTAATAAGTAACCGCGGGGAATCGACGGATAGCAACAGTTTTATAGAAGTTAGGATTACACAGATAATGAAGAATATTGTGAAGTCCTTTGATTTTATTATCATAGAATAACTTTATGATAAGTTAGACAGTAATTATTATACCTAATTAATTTTATTTCATTCACCGTAAACTCAGTATTATTTTGTTAAAGCTTGTTAGTAGCAGTGTATGTACAAGTATATTGCAGATGTAATAACTTGGGTTATGATACATGAATGATTCTCAACACATTTTTATTTTCTTTTCGGTTTTTTTTTTTATTAAAAAGCTTTTGAACAGACTTGAAATCTGCCGTAGGTTTGACTAAAATAATTGGTTGAGAAGAACCGAGATATGATCGAAAGTCAAGATTATTGATGTTACCGACATACACGCGGGCGGAACCGTAGGCATCAGCTAGCAATATTTTTTTTTCGTCATACAGAAATAATTTATGATTTCAGGTTAGTTTAAGGATAGAATGATAAGTGGTTATCATCGCAAAAGGTTGGCTTTAAAACTAAAATCTTATCTAGCTCATTCTGAACCATTAGCACTTGTGAGATCTGATACATATCGGTACTTTTGAATCTAATTGTGAATGTCAATTTTAACGCACCATGGCACATTTTTATCGTAATTTTCTAGAGGCATTTTACATAATGACATTTACGAAATACCTATTGCATAATTGGACCTTGGATCAAAATACAGACAAGCGAATAATAAATCGTACAATAAACTTACAATGGTATATCCTAAAACAAGGGATAAGCGGTTAAAATCCAAGCTCATTAAACGATAATCGTTATATAAAAGTTGATAAGAGTAATTTAACCAACTTGTAAACAAATTATATTCCTTTATGAAAGAACTATTGGTAATACCTAGGTACTTTACACGGTTACATAGTATAAATACAATTAGTTTCAATGTTAAGTGTCTTTCAATTTTATGTAGAATAAATAATTGAACAAATGAAAGATTAAACAATTGAACAAGGTCAAATACCAATGAACTGGATTAATCTTGATAGAATGGTATTAAACTATAGCTTATGCCCGCGGCTCCATTATGGATGTTAGTTTCGCGTTTTTGACTATAATTATCTCCGGTTCTACTCAACCGATTGTGATTAACCATGCGTAAGATTTAATTCTGACCAAGATCTTTCCAACAAAAAAAAACAGCATCGAAATCTGTTCAGTGCCTTTTGCCTCCATCGCGGACAAACAGACAAGAATTCCAAGAAAATATTTTTGTGTTCAAAAAAATATTATTCTCGTTGTCGTTCATATAATATAACCCAAGTTTTTTAAAATATACAATATTATAATACTCGTAGTACCTATAGATATAACATTTTGAATGAAATAAGGTATGAAGGTACAAAAATACAATATTATTCTCTTTGTCAACGATTATTTTCCCACTTTGTTGTAAAACCATCCATGTGACAACACCGTTGCGGGAGGAAGCACATACCCGGTCAATGTGTCGAACCGACTCCACGACTGTGGCGCCGTTTCCCGTTTCCCGCCAAACCAAAACTTCACCGAACGCTTACATTTTACAGTGCAGGGCCGTGTAAACATAATAAATTAAATTACCACCACATTAAAAGAATTTAACACTAACTTTTATGGTAGTGTTGTGTAAACATAGCTAAAATGAGTGCACCTACCTACAATATGAAATCTCTCTGTTATAAACAAATTCGGTTCATTACCTTGTCCTACTTAACAACATCTGGCTAGGGTTACCATAATAAATACCAACATTCTGAGATATTGTCTCAGGAGGATGTGTCCTGAGATATCTCAGGACACATCCTCCTGAGATTTCAGGCTGTTTGGGCTCTTCTCACGATTGCGGAAGGATTCTGCAAGTGTCATGAAACCTAAAGATTTTTTAAAAACAACAGCTTACTTAAAACTCTCTTTACTAATAGATAAAAACAATTGGATAAATAAATAGTCTTGCCTTACCTCCGTTTTTAAATAGCTTGCTATAGTATAAATACTTAAATAAAAATAGTAGGTATACTAAAAGTACTAAAACCTTCTCCAGAATGTAAAATACACTTACTACTAAATAAATGTAAAACATACAGTTCATGCAGTGAACCCTTTTTTTAAAGTCGGTTAAAACAATACGCAATGTTACGACTTTTAAAATTTTCGAGTATAATCCGCGCGCGATGAAAATGTGAAGGAACCTTGTCAAAGTAAATCGAAAATGACAGTTCTCAAGTAGCGTTAGCGTGTTCACACCGACTTTGTTCTTGATTGAAATATCTATCAAATGCCAGAACTATTTCGCGAGACGAGACTGACTACTCAAGATTTTACCCCTTTTTCCACTCATTATTAATCTTAAATCTATATAAATAAAAATTAATTGCAATTCTGTTAGTATTGCAAAAACTCGAGAACGGTTGAACTGTTCTTACCTGTCAGACATTTGATGTTCGTCCTATCTCCTATCACTCTCGTCGTCGTCGTTTCGGTATTTTTGGCACGATTACATGTAGATCCATGTAGATCAGATAAGAAAAGGCGGTATATTAAAGATAGCTGTTGCCCGCGGCTCCGCCCGCGTGGACGTCGATTTTCGCGTTTTATTGCCGGTTCTAATCAGCCGATTGTGATCAAATATGCGTTAGATTTTGAGTCTAACCAAGACCTTTCTAAAAAAAAAACGCATCAAAATCCGTTCAGTTCTTTTTACGTCCATCGATAGCGATAAAAAATTCCAAACGGATTTTGATGCGGTTTTTTTTAAAAAGATCTTGCTTAGACTAAAAATTTACCGTATGTTTGGTTGTAATTGGTTAAGTGGAACCGGAGATATGACCAAAAACGACCTAAAAACGAAGCGCGGGCGAAGCCACGGGTTTCAGCTTGAATAAAAAGTAGCCTATGTGTTGCCCAAAACTATGAACTATAATCGTACCAAGTTTGATCAAAATCCCTTCAGTAGTTTCTGATTTTTGCGCGCACGAAAATTTGCAGACAAACAGACAATCATACAATATTATATTTATTATTATTAAAATCTCGCATTCAAAATTAAACTCATTTAGAAATCTAGTCGCACTAAAAATACAGCTTCGTTTTGTAAGCTTCGACATGAGTTTGCCGACGCTACGGCTAGCCGGCGGCCCAATTACGTCTCAGTTCCAAAAGGTAGCATCACATTTTGATCGCGCGCGGATTATACCTACGTTTAAGACTAAAATCACAGCTAAAATTCTCAAACTAAAAAATACCAGGATTTCCAAAATTTGATTTTTTCAACTGGTAACCCTATCATTCTGTGGTGGCCATGAAGCTATAGATATGTTTATCTATAGCTTCATGGTGGTGGCAGACCTAGTTAAACGTAGACAGAGCAAAGAAAATTTGTTTGATAAGCTTCTTGAGTAAATCTCTCAGGAGTATTTCTCCTAATCGGAATGACGTGATGGTTCACAGCTGGAGGGATCTCCACGTGACCCTATCACTAGCAGGGGGCACAGTGGGCAGCGGGCGGACGGGCTGATTCGCCGCACGAAGACGGTCGGCGCGGTGGCGCGATGCTCGTCCCACCCCCCGGGTGGTCGAGAGGGCCATCTAAATACCATAGATGACCCGGGATCAGCTGGGGTGCGAGGGGTATGACGGCGTGCGTTCCGACATAGCCACCCCTAATCGCCGATATGGGTGGTACTCGTGGGGATTTCTGCACGATAAAAAAGGCGATTTCCAACAGTCCTGCCAGGGCTGCCAGTAATTAAAATTAAACCGCACCATAGATAATAAATGATAATAGATGGGTCATGTTTCCCGCCGTGATCATTTTGACCTATGACAGAATTTCATTGTTGGTTAATTGACTTATGACTCGCGACTCGCGACCGACAATTATGGGCAAATGTTATTTCATATCAATTAGATAATTGATTAATAGTACCTACCTATGGTGTTAAGGGTGGGTAGGTCACCTAACCAGGTATTCCACGAGATGGACGGTCGAAATGGATGGTCTTGAAAAAAAAATGCGTTATATGCGACGCATTTTGCCACAAATAGATGTAGTGTACAGAATCTAACTTGGCAAGGTTTTGGAATACATGGGGCCCACACAACTCCAAAATCTTGCTGAGTTAGATGCCGTAATACTACTTAGCACTTAGAATAGTCATTAATAAGATAAATAACTTTGTTTTTTTTTTCATTATTTATAAAAAAAAATATTGTTTGGCTTACCTGAGGAACTTGTGTAGACTTCCCGCACCCAGTTTCACCAATCAGCACCAAAGTTTGATACTTCTCCAACAAATACAATATATGATTCCGATACTGGAATACTGGTAACTTTTGTCTTTGGGTGTGCATCGGTAAATGATGGTAACGATTGTACACAAAAGAAGTTTTGGAATCATTATCGGTTGATAGCGCGGTCTCTATGTTTGGTTTAACGAGTGTTTCTATCACACCATCCTTGTTTCTGGTCGGGTAAAGTGTTTCTTCGCCTGTAAAATAATGGGTTTACTTACAAATGTTTTTGAGCACAAGGGAAAGAGACTAAATAGTAGATGGAATTTCGACAGGGCTAAGATAGCCCTACTTTAACTATATCTAGTGGACATAAAAAACTAATTTAATTTTATAATAGTATAGATATAGATTATGTTACAGAAAATACTACTACGAGGCCGTGTTATAACTAAAATGCAATAAATACCCAAATAAACCGCCCATCAAATTAGTAACAGAAAATAAATATTTTTCTTTTTTTTAAAGGAACTTTAACTTGGTATGACAGTTTAATGATGTCATAATCAAAACAAATTGTTATAAAGTAACTGGTACTATACTATTTAATTATTGTTTAACAATTTCGGGAGGCGAGAGATGTAAACATAACCTCAAATATAAAATAAAAATTTACCTGGTTTTATGAACCTCGGCCTTTGTCCTAACATTTTAACACTCTTTTAATATACACAGTATATAAACACTGAGTTTTAAGTTTATTTCTAGTTCGTTTACACGTATATTTCACTTTAAATAGGTACTGTTTGTTTACAAAATTATCACACTGACATTTGACGTTTATCTGATACTGACTGTTTTTATTTTTAATTTATTCAATAGCCATGGATACAAATCCTTAAATGTCCATCACCTAATATTTGTGTAGCCGTTTGTGAAAACCAAAATAATAAATACATATTATGTAGGTACCTATATCATAATCCTAAATTCGAATTTAATATTCATGCTTTTTGCATAACCATTTTTACTTTAGGTCGGCAGCGCGAGTGTGATGCCGTAATGCCCCTGGTGTTACACACGTCCGTAGGCCACGGTGACCGCTTCCCATCAGGTGGGTGATGGTGGGCCGTGTGCTTGTCTGCCACCTAAGTGATATAATAAAATACTTACATTTAAAATGATGGCTATGCTAATTGCTATGATCCATAGTTTTCGAATTATAACGGTGCTCTCTAGGGATCCCTCTGAGGTTCTGTTCGTTCTATATTCACCTTTTTCAAAATAGTGAAGGCACGGAACAAAAAATTGGGTGACGGTGACTGGTGACTGTAGTGTTGTATGAAAGAGGCATTGCTTGATATCGAATACCAGGCGTTAACTTTAGCACAAAATATACCTAATCGTGAACAAGCTGAGTCCAATAACATCGTACGAGCGCCATCCCAGTTTCATACAGGTTTTTCTCATTGACTTGGGAGGTCAGATGGCCTTCATTCCTATTAAAGCCGCATGAGCAAAACCTAAATCAGGACTTAAATAATCTTGCAGATGACAGTAAAAGGATGAGGAGACAGGTGACAGACAAGGTTCAGACAGGTTCAGATGGGCGCTTCTAGGGTTGGATGCATTGGAAAAATTATCCAAGGGATCAGTATGATTGTATGAATATGTGCATAAAATAGCAAGATTTTGCAAGAAAACAAGGCTTGAACGGGCACTTTGAACCACGCTCGACCTCGCTCTCCCCAAGAAAAAAGATGGAGAAATAAATGAAGTGATGAAATCCACAATGTTGCGGATGGATCATCTGTCCAACTTTCACCATTCCTTGTGAATATAATACACTATTAAGGGGTTCCATTCTTTACTGGAAATAGATTTGAGGCCTGTAGAGATTCAGCATCAAATTACCATTTTTTAAGCTGTTGAATGGGCTTCAACGTAATAAAATAAATTGATATTATTTCCTCTACAGTTTGAAATTAAATTTAGGAGTTTAATAATTAAAACACATAACAGATTTTTACATTTTATTCTTGGTATCTGTAAATTACATACATAGGTTCGTCTTATATCCGTTTAAATCAATTTATATTTAACGCGGATTGTCTGTTCTTGTGTCTTTTGTATTGTTTATTTTTGCCAATGTTTCACCCGAAGGTACCAACGAAGGCCATAGCAGACGTTGGTTTTTTTTTATTACTGATGTTTGGTAACGTAATCCTTGTGATTGATTAACTAATTTCATTCTTTGTGAAGTATTCTTGAATTTATTGGCTAATGAATGATCAACATTGCCTACATTTGATAGACTGCTTCTAGTTTTGATATTTACCTGGTGTGGCGCATTTCCCCGCAAATTTGTGTAGTATTGTGCTTCATTAATTTTATTTTGATGCAATATATCTTGTGCAGTAGCATCCGAATTTAGATTATGGATTAATTTTATCTGTTCGTTCAGATTTAAGCTATCCTCTTCTAATACTTTTGCTTGAATGAGATTTCCGTCGTTGAACGTTAATCGTAAAATGTCTTCCTTAGGAATACCTTTCAAGTCCGGTGAGATCGCCGAAACATTGCCATCGATAATTAATTCTTGTAATAACTTCGCTGGATCAGTAGTAAGTTGTGGATTTGCGTCTAATAACTCTTGTACTTTATTCAAAAAATCAACCATTGACATTTTATATTTTACGTAATATACAGGGTGATAAAGAAGAGGCTTTTGTTGTTTGAGCAAGTAAGTCAGTTCAATATATCCACGATCATGTGCGACTGGCTTAGGTGGTGATTCATTATTTTGTTCCCATTGCAATATCTTAGTAAGTAAATTTGTTTGCAGTCTCTTTTGGTCTTCTGGTTGGTTATATTCTTGCCAGATATAATGCGTTTGTAGTGTTTGGGGCACTTGGACATTTGGCAACTGATTTGTACCGGAATTCGTTAAATAATGTAAAAGAACTTTCAAATTTTCTGGTACTTCCTTCTTTTCTGGAGTAGTAAAATACTCTGGATGGAGAATATTGTTAATGTCAGTTAATATTTTTTGATGATCGTTTTTGTATGGTTCTAACAGTAAAAAAACATCATCAATGGTATGTGGAGCTACGTTTCCAATAGTTTCTTGCGTCACAAGGGAAATAAGAAGCTTCAGTAGATTGAAATTAAGTAGCCGTCTTTCATGCAAGTAAAGGATAATATGGACATATTTTGAATGCACAATATCGTAATTTTCCGAAAGTTTTACTAATTTAGATATTAGTCTTGGGGCATGAGCCATGGTTTTTAACATGAACAGAACCAAATCTAGACGTTTATTTTGTACTTCTACCGTAGAAACTATTCTTAAGAATGACAACAGATGGTTTATATCTCGTATAGTTAAGTATTGAAGTTTATTCGGCAATAATATTTCATGTATAATGTCGATTACTCTGGCGTCAACGTTTTCCATCTTGTTTGGTATGAGTGAGAATATAGTATTGATAGAACTTGGATATAAGTATTTAATTGTATCTAAATGTACCAGAATTGAAGCAATATCGATGTTCTTCTGTGGAATAAGCCCCTCTTTATTAGGTTCAATAAGTACTAGTAATTTTTCCACTTGCGATGGTGTTAAGATATTATTTTTATTTATTAATTCGAGTATGACTTCAACAGCTCTGTAATCTACAGATCCTTTTTTAACGAGTTTGGGCTGATCAATAAACATCGGTTTGATATTATTGGATTTGGGATGTACAATATAATTGAGTTCAGGTTGCTCAACGAACATAGGTTTGGTCTCAACTTGTATGGGGTCCAAGTCTTCAATATAGAAGGGTACAGGCTTTTCAACATATTTATGTGTAGGTTTTTCAGTATATGTAGGCTCCGGATGTTTGATATTTACAAATTCAGGTACTCCAACATTAAAAGGTGTAGCTTTTAAACCATATTTGGCTTTGGGCTGTTCAATATAGTCAGCTTCAGGTTGCTCAACAAAGAAAGGTTTGGGTTCAACATGTTTAGTTTCTAGCTCTGGAGTATGCTTTCCAACATTCGGTTTACGTATTTCTGTCTGAATTATTTTAGGCGGTGCCAAGTAAAAAGACTCTGGTTCTTCAATATAGATGGATTCAGGCTTTTCAAAATGTATGGGTTTAGATTTATCAGAATACATGGGTTCGGGGTGCTCGATATTTACAGATTCAGGTTTTGCAACAACGATAGGTGTAGGTTTTAAGCCATATTTGATTTTGGGCTGTTCAATATAGTCAGCTTCAAGTTGATCAACAAAGAAAGGTTTGGTTTTAACATGTGTGGTTTCTAGCTCTGGAGTTTGGATGGGTGTATGCTTTTCAAAATACGGTTTACGTTTTTCAGTATCATTGATTTTGTACGACGCAATATAAAAAGATTGTGGTTCTTGTTCTTGATAGTACTTATTGGTTGGTTTAGGTTTTTTGAAATATATGGGTTGTTCGTTATATATAGAATCAGGTTCTTTAACAAAGGTAGGTGTAGGTTTTAGCCCGTATTCGGGCTCTTCAATATAATTGGGTTTGAGCTGTTCAATGTCAATAGGCTCAAATTCTCCAAAATGTAAAGGCTTTTCAACGTATATGGGTGTAGTTTTAGGTTTTTTAACAAATTTGAGGTCGGGCTGTTCAATATAGTTTAGTTGAGGTTGTTCAGTATATATGGGTTTAGTTTCTTCTACGTTTGTAGATATAGGTGTTTCAATATCTCTGGTTTGAAAGATTTCAGGATATATGTACTTTTCAGGATTATGTTTTTGCGATTCAAAACGTTTTGGTCCATTTAGTTTTTGTCTATTTTTCGAAGGTTCATATTCTGTTACAAAAGGCTCATTATGGTCATTGATACCAAACTCAGATATAAAAGGTTTTTGTTTATCTAGTGGTCTTGCCATTTCAATAGAAGTATCAGGGGAATTAACTAAATATGCTTCTTGTGAATCAAATTCAGGCGTGTTAATGTACGAATTAGGAGAATACACATCCTTTGGATCAGAATTGTGCTTAGGACGGTGTGATTGTGGTCTTATTTCATAGATTTTCATATCTACCAGAAGAGGTTTTATTTTTTCACAGGATTGGTTCGACGATGTGGTTCGTGCGTAATTATCTTGAACAACTACATCTAAGGTACATCGAAACACAACATGCAAACACTCCGGGGTTTTCTGTAATTCCATTAGAATATCGGGTCTTTGTTCGAGAAATCTTTCAATATTTGCTGAACATTGTTTTAGACCGGGTTGTGCATGATCAAATGTATTTAATTGTGATATCTTTATCAATAAAGATTTAATATCAGATTTTGTTTCATCTTGGAACTCAAACAGCGGAGGACTTTCATTAATTTCATTTTCTATTTTATTGATAAGCAGTTCCGTTGTATGGGGATGTTCTTTTACAAATTCAAGGACTTCTTTCATAATATTCAATACTGTTATTACAGTTAAACAGTTTTCACTTTCTGTAGCAGCAGTTTTGTGAGGATTTGAGTTTAAATGTTGCTGTCGTATCTATAAAAGACAAATAGAAATTAAAAAGTTAGTTTAGCAAGATTTAAATCTACATACATACATACAGATCACGCCCCCTTCCCATTGGGGCAGAGACAAAATCTTTCAACTTGCTACGATCTTGGCATACTCCTTTCGCTTCTTCAACTTTCATAATTGTTTTCATACATGCACGCCGGTTGCGGGTACCTACTCTTGACCTGGCCTTTCTCCAAAACGTCCTGGATCTGATTGATTTAAATCTAGTGAAAATTAAATCTAAACTGAAACCATAATTATTTCAAAATCAGTTTTCGGTCATTTCGTAACACGAGCCTCGACGAAGGCAGTTTTAAAAAAGTTCCTATTTGAATATGTGACAATAAATTTAATTTGAAACTGCGATGCTTCCTGTTACGTGGCTGGCGAACTGGCGACGAATGGACTGCTTCTGCCTACTCCTTCAGAAAAAGAGGCATGAGTAGGTATAATATGTAACAAGTCGATACCTTAACGTACCTTGTTATTAAACAAACTCTGAATGATATTCAAACTCTTTTCGTTGTATGTCGGTACGGGTCCATTGGCATGCAGTGATGTACCCTGGTGATACTAGAGATCAGGAGGAATAAGACTTATTTAGTAGGTAAATATATAAATATATACACCAATGACATTGTAACCTTTTACCCTAGGCGCACAATGGGCGAAAGCTCGGCTCTACGTCTAGACGCGACGCCAGTTTGCGGCTGTTTGTTAAATTTCATAGCGCCACGAGACGCGGCGAATCCCCTAGCTTGTCATCGCGACTCCACGTCTCTGTCGCGTGTCGCCCAGTGTGCGTCTAGTCTACACTAATATTATAAAGAGGAAAACTTTGTTTGTTTGGTTGTAACGAATAGGCTCCGAAACTACTGGACCGATTTCAATAATTCTTTCACCAATAGAAAGCTACATTATCCACGAGCAATATAGGCTAAATTTTATTTTGGAAAAAAATAGGGTTCCGTAAAATATTTGGGTTTTTCGGACACAAGGTGTAAAAAATCAACCAGAAAAGTTACTTATTTTGCGTACGCTGCCTAAACCATAAAAGAGAGAACCATAAAATGTTCTAATTAATTGGAGATCTTATAAATATATACAAAAAAGTCCGCGACACACTATACCTATCTATGTCGAGTGAGGCACAACAACCATTTTTTTATTTAAAAATCTTAATTTTTTTTTAACTACATTTAAACGCATTTATTTTACTCATGCTATTAATCCTTATCAAAATAAATTATTTCATCACTAAGAACAGTTTATGTAGATAATATTTGGTGTTTAAAAGATTAAAATTGGACGTTTGGTTTTGAAGTTATGGCGAAATTAAAATATTACTATTTCTGCGTTGCGAAGTGAGCGTCACCAAGGCGGGGGTGCGCGTGCGGGAGGGGAGTTTAGATCCTCCCCTACGGGTCTACGGGTCTACGGGCCTACCCAAACCCGAACGGGTTTTGATGCGGTTTTTATTAGAAAGGTCTTGGTTAGACTCAAAATCTTACGCATATTTAATCACAATCAGCTGATTAGAACCGGTGATATAGTAAAAAAAAAACGCGAAAACCGACATCCACGCGGGCGGAGCCGCGGGCAACAGCTAGTGTTAGATATAGTGGGACGGCATTTAATCAGAAACCTGTATCTACTACCACTGGCTAAGTGCCAGTCAGAATCGCCCACGATGGGTGCAGTACCTACCCTTTTTTTTATCATGCGGAAATCCCCATGGATACCACCCCCGTCGGCCATCGGGGGTGGTTAGGTCGGGATCGAACCGACTAAAACCGCAGGCCGCCGTCTCGGGTCTAATTACCGGGGTGTAAGGTTACCCAATAGCCATATACCTCGCACCCCAGCTGACCCCGGACCATCTACGGTTTTACGATGCCCCCCTCGACCTCCCGAAGGGGGGTGATAGCATCGCGCCACTTCTCCGGAGCGACGGTGGAGTGTAGGGTGACAGGCGGGCGTCCTGTCACCCAACCGACGTCGGCGCGCAGACAATCAGCTCGCCCCCCCGCTCGCCTCCGCTGCCCGGGTAAACCGCGTGGAGGTTCCGGCCCCCACCCGTATCAGTAGGTACCTACCCTGACCTACCATTAAACGACAAAACGGTGTAAACGTCAAATATTTAATTAAATGGAATTATTACAACGCAGTGTCTAATCAACTATGAAAGGAAACATTATTATATTACTAAGTAGGTAGGTACAAGTCAATTAAATCGATTTGCATGGGAATTTGTATGCGTTTGCTTGTGTTATTATTACCTACGAATATTTAAATGCGTATCAATTTATTTCTTCTCAAGCGTATCCTAACAAAATTGAGTAGGTACCTAAGTGAGTTAGGTATACTTAATTACAATAGAGATACTAAAAACATAACATAACATAAACTCACGCCTATATCTCCAAAGGGGTTCGTTTCGCCAGTTTATGTTTAGGTCCCAATGTAATAGGCGGCGAGCCTATTGCCATTAACCGGGCACTTATAAACCTGCGATAAATACACACATAACTTCGAAAAGCATCGAAAAGTCATTGGTGTGTGCCATGGTGAACCTGGGATCGGACCCGAGACGGCGTCTCAGCAGTCCATTACAAACCACTAGGCTACCGCGGTAACAATACTTTTTATTAAATACTTACAGGTGCCTGGTGCCTACCAGGAGGACGCCAGAAGGACTCATAACTCGTGAGCCTCGAAGCCGTATGTGAAGGAACTGATGCCCAGAGAAGTTCGTCCCCAGCTGTGGACTGCAATGGGCTAATTAATTGATCCAAGATCACAAGGTTTTTGCGGGGTCGGCAGCGCGAGTGTGATGCCCCTGGTGTTGCACGCGTCCCTAGGCCACGGTGACCACTTCCCATCGGGTCGGCCGTGTGCTTGTCTGCCACCTAAGTGGTTTAAAAAAAACAAGATGACGGCATTGGAGACAGAAATAGTTAGAGACTCTCAACCTTGGAATATATATACAATAATTCTCAACTAACAAGAACAAGTTAAATAAAAGTAGTAATTAAATCGATTCAACAAATCATTAATCGATTGTTAGGTCAGGCTACACAGAATCTAATAACAACCATTAAATCGATTTTATGATACGCTTCTCAAAAGAATATGACATTAAATTATAAATTTCATGATAGCTAGTAATTTGCATGTTTTTTTTTATTCATGATAGGCTTACGTTTGACCTCAATAGCTTACTTTTGACCTCAATCTCACCTGATGGTCTACGATGTGGTCTACGATGAATCACGCTTGCCTAGAAGGAACCTATTCACTCGTGACTTGAAAACTCCCAGGTTATAGCTTTCCGGAAACACAGACTCAGGTAAGGAATTCCACTCCTTAGCTGTACGCACGATGAACGTGTCAGCAAAGCATGTTTACAAAGGTTACCAAGCATGCTCATGTTTCGATAGCCACAGCTAATATTTGACTATGATCTCAAGTCAATAGCAAAAGATTTTTTACAGAACCCATTGGTCTCCTGAAGTTCGCACTCTGTGCTCACTCGTCCCCTTTCATTATAAATACGACATTTTAGGGTTACCTAACACAAAAGTTAAAAAAGGAACCCATATAAATTGTTTTGTTTTGAAGATTATTTTAGTTTTTTGTTGATAGCATTTAAATGTTCAATACTTACATTATTAATATTTACTTGTACTGCTCCTTCTGGATACGTTCGAACAATTCCAACATTATCACCGCTGGCTTGATCATTGTCATCAATAGCTATAACCTTGAGCTGTGCTGATGTCTCAGGCAGTACTTTTGTATCCGTGCAATTGCCTTCTGGTAATGTACTGTTCTCTGCAGAGACAGATTCCTGTGAATTATTTGTATATGCGATTAGTGTCCACAAAATATTAAAATACCTAACTGCGGACCGCGGCCATAATAACCATCGTGTTGTGTTCCTGGCGGTAAGTAGGGTAGCCAGAGCTCATCCCTCCCCCCACTCCACCTCTTCCTAGCTCTTCTAACCCACCCCTTCGTAGCCTCCTTCCCCTTTACAGGGTCGGCAGCGCGAGTGTGATACCCCTGGTGTTGCACACGTCCATAGGCCACGGTGACCGCTTTGGTTTTGTTTTGGTTTGGACACGGTGGGCCGTATCCATGTTTGCCACCTAAGTGGTACGAAATAACAGGTTTTCATAAATATGGGGTTCTAGACAAAGGCACATTCTATTGGCTTTAAAACCAGTGGAAAAGTCTGAAATATTATGGCAGTAAGATGGTCAACATGTCACGTGTCAAGTAAACTCTCTCATACATTTTGGACTTTTATCAAATCGCTTGGAATGATTCCAATCGAAGAATTTGATTTTGTCTATTGATCCCTATTAGTTCTTTGTTTTTGACGCTTCTAGATTTAGCTGCAGACAGTGGCTGGAATTTGAACAAATTATTAGCTAATTTGTTGTTCTAGGCTTGGTCCTGAATGTTTCAGTGGTGTCCTACTCACAAAAAATTTAAATGCCTCTAACACTTTTGTATAAACTTACCCATGAGTTACAATTTACAAAACATAAAAAACAAAAACTAATAACTAAGCGCAGAATCATTTTGCCTTATCGAACGATCGGATCGATTCTGCAAATACTGTTTAAAAATGTTAAGACTTTATAATTGATTGCGGTGTCAAATTATAACGTGTGAAATTGGAAACAATAATTTATTTTATGTAGTGTTTGACGTGCTATTGCCGTTAAATACACGATTGGAAGCTGTGGTTGGTTTATTTTAAATGTCATGGTCATGCATAAATGCCTTTGTTTAGAGCAGAGCTAGATTGTTTTTAATGCCCTTTGCCGCAATTGACCGCTGCAAGGAAAATATGCCTTGCTTCTTCGTCGAGTCAATGGAAAATCTTTTTTATCTGCATTATTTATCTGTCCAGCCCAGAATTTGGCCACATTGACAGCGCCCTCAATTCCTTGGTTTCATTTTGTAATTGTGTAATTCTATTTTTGACTTATTCGTCAACTGGCTCGAATGGACTCGTTCTTTGTTGTTCAAGAAGCTTGTCATAGTTAGAGATATCGTCTACATAGAGGGCATTAGTGTTGTATAATTTTAGGTATATTATTGTTGAAGATAGTAACCCGGTCCCAATACACTACCCTGCGGTACACCATACTGATTCAGGCTACAATCTGATTTAAAATCAATTTAATTTACCATAAATTGTTAAACAGATTTAATCCTCATGATTGATCCTGTCCATTGATGACATAAAAGTGCAGGATGTTATTTTTTAGGCATATAGCCGGTTCGATTACCGAGTGAATGCAGTTTAAATTGTTTTTAAAATCAAAATGAAATCTTCTGGAAGTAAAATTATGTACAAAATTAATATTAAGATACTTTCCCTTTATGTGGCATAATTATTGTCTGTTGTTATAATCTGCTTCATCTATGTTTATTTCAATGTTTCGCCCCCTTAAGGGTGAATTGGTTAAAAGGGGGTAGGTAATGTTGAGGGGTTGAAAGTTTGTATAGGAAGTTTATAGAGATAACTCGACCGGCTTTTGGTCAGAAATAAATATACCTACTCATTTCGGGTTATAGGATTTTTTCTTTGAAAGGAACAATGTCGAAAATAAATTCTGAGGAAATTGGGATACGGCAATTAATATAGTAAATAATAACAGTGTAATAATAAATGTGATTTAATAAAATAAATATTACATTACACATAATATAGTTTAATTCATAATTATTCCACACAATGATATGGAGGCATCACCTCTTGATTTAATCATTGCATTATTCATCTTACTAACCAAATGCGCTATTTCACATTTCGAATAACCTTTTCCTACCAAATACTTTATTATACCTCCCAGTGTTTTAGTTAGTTCTTGAAAACCCTTCATACTACTTATTGACTCATTAAATTCACCAGAACGAATGTATAGTCTAAGGATAGACAATATTTGGCCTGCACCATTTTGATTAATTCCCTTTTCTACGTTTGTATCATCATCATCATCGTGATCATCATCATCATCAACATCGTTATAATCACCAACATATTTATATTTGTCATCGGAATAAAACAGGTTCACTGGTATTAGCCAAGTGTCCAATTTTGAAGTCCATTTGGAATTTTTCAAAATATCGAAATTGTAATTATTATAAAGCTCTATCATAATTTCTTGAAACCAATTTTCTCTCAGTAGGTCGTACACATGCATTTGTATGCGATATTTCATAGTTGGATTGAGCTGGCTAAACCATGAAGATTCATTTGACGCGTAATCTTGATCTATCTGTGCATTAAATATCGTAAGTATCAATTTTAATATCTTATAAAATTTATATTTGTATCTATCTTTATCAAACATAGGATCTCTTTCGAGTCTAACCACGTTGTTTCTTAGATTTGCAACACTAAACAAATATATATTTGGTATCGGTATAGGTTCCAAATCAATGTTATGTGGCTTCAGTATTTCATATAGTGTATTTGCAAAATTTTCATCAGTGTCTGTGGATATATCTGTTTCTTCTTCATCAATTTCATCATTAGTTATATATGTCTGGTATGGTTCTTGATTAATATATTCAGGAGATGAGTATGTATCTTTTTGATTTATATAATAAGAGAAAATGTGTGGCTGTTTTTTATAAATATAATCAAAAGCTGAACTTTGTTTTTCACTACCGTAGTTGTCAAAGCCTGTTTTAAATATCTGTTCTTCATTATCAGAAAGTGTGTAAGTCTGTTCATTATGACCAGAGGGTATGATAAGTGTCTGTTTAGGATTAACATTACCAGAATATGTATCTGTTAACTGTTCCTGATTTTCAAAATGTAAATCATAATTTACCTTATTATTTTTTGGAGACTGTTGTTTTGGATTTTGCAAATAAGAAAATAACACTGAACTAGAAACGGTGTTATCTACATTTCCATTGCTAGTTTCTATTTCAATACCGTTTCCATCAATGTCGTAATATGGATTTTTTGATAAATTATCATTTTCATTTACTTCGTAATAAGTAATCCAATCATTTGTATTACGAACTTCTTTTAGTTTTTCTGTTTGTTCGTTAAATTGTTGATTATCAACACTTCCCTGTTGTATATAAGTTTTATAGGACCCACTATAGAGGGATGGACTTGAAACTGTATCAGAATTATCAGAAGGATGTGATTTATTGATAAAAATATTATCATACCAGCGGAGATATTGGGCATAATTTTTGAATTGATTTAACTCAAGGTTTTGGTTCTCATTAGAGTTATAAGCACTTGATGCAGGAACATGCTCAAACTTCTGCTCTCGTAGCAAAGGGTGATTCTGATCTGTAGAAAGATCTATTTGGACAGAAGTTTTATTAACATTTTGGCCTGAAATATCTTCTGGAAATGTTGCTAGCGATTGAAATACTTCTTGATTCTGTAATAAGTCTTGCGTTTGTATATTTTGTTGATTTGTTTCTTGAATAACGTGTTTCTGGAGTTTAGAATCCTTTTGTTCAGTGTTTAATTGTTCTTCCTGAGTTTTGGTCCCTTGATAACCTACAAGTATATTTTTTTTAACTACTACGGGTAGGTTTTGATTCAAGGTATTCACCTGAGAATTATGTTGTGATATTTTTATTGCTTCACTTTCGTCTACAACACCGGCTGTTTGTGATAAGTCTTTATGAGTAAAACGTTTTGTTAAATCACTATAGTCTGCATCCGTTTGCAATAGTTTAATTTCTGAAATAAAAATTATTGATGTTGTTAAAATATTGGTAGTATTTGCATCATCATCATCATCATATCAGCCGAAAGACGTCCAGTGTTGGACAAAGGCCCCCCCAAGGATCTCCACGACGACCGGTTCTTCGCCTCTCGCATCCAGCGGTTTCCCGCAACCTTTACCAGGTCGTCGGTCCACCTTGTCGGAGGCCTGCCATTATACGGCACATACCCCCCAATGACTGACACAAATAAATCCCGGCCCCCAGTATTTGCATATGGATAGGTAATAATTTATTTTTATATTCAACTTAGGACGTAAAACGTGGATACTGACAGTAAGACTGGTCCACGACTTAAAAGTCGCGCAGCGGGCTACGGAGCGAGCTATGCTTGGAGTTTCTTTGATGGATAAAATTCGAAATGAGGTCATCCGTCAAAGAACGAAAGTTACCGACATAGCTCGCAGAATAAGCAAGCTGAAGTGGCAATGGGCTGGTCACATCTGCCGAAGGACTGATGGCCAATGGAGCAAACGAGTCCTAGAGTGGAGACCGCGAATTGGCAAACGGAGCACGATGGACAGACGACCTAAAGAAGGTGGCTGGGATAGACTGGATGCGCAAGGCGGAGGATCGGGTGCTATGGCGTGCATTGGGGGAGGCCTATGTCCAGCAGTGGACTGCAGTAGGCTAATTGATTGATTGATTGATTGATTCAACTTAGGTGGGAGACAAGCGCACGGGCCACCTATAGGCAGCGGTCACTGTAGCCTATGGTTACGGGCGTCACACTCGCGCTGCCGACTCTGTTAAAACCTTTTTTTTTTTTTATTCATGATAGGCTTACGTTTGACCTCAATCTCACCTGATGGTAAGTGACGATGTGGTCTACGATGAATCTGATTGAAAAACCATCTTATGCCCTTCTTGAAGAACCCCATATTGATAATTTTATTTTGATATTAATAACGTAACAATCTGTATTTAATAAATAGGTACGGCTAAGTAAGTGTGATCAATTTTGAAAGCATCTCTCATGAGACGTAGATGCGTATTCTTCCATAAAATAACCCGGTTACCCCGATATTAACTAGATTGGTTATTTATATATACATAAATACAATACGTAGGTATTTACCTTCAGTTTTATTTACTGCATTGTTACTGTCAACTCCAAAGCTCGCTGACACTTCTTTTGAGATCTGTGAATCAATGAAGTGATAAATGACGCAGAAATTGTACACCTAACTTCCGCACACTTTATTATACGTTAAAACGGACGTATAACTAAATTATACATACATATATACCTAAAAATAGATGTCCCCTGCAGATTCGCCCGTTACATAATTTCTCAGTTTTGCAATAATTAATGGAAATTTTCCCGATTCATTGACATATATAATTACTACTCTGCTTCCTAAGGCAGTAGCGTGATGATATACAGCCTAGCCTTTCTTATAAATGAACTACTATTCAACTTAAAAATAATTTTCTTAATAATTCCGACCAGTAGTTTCTGAGATAAGCGCGTTTAACTAAACAAATAAAATCAGTTTTATAATATTAGTAGGTATGTTTACGCACCGTATCTTCAGCCGCCTCTATGCTTACTCCTTCTTGGTGAGGTTCATTCGAAAGTATAACTGTATTTGATGGTTTCTTATTAACTCTTTTTACTTCTGTGTCAAGCTTCTTATGCCCTTGATAACCAGTTGTAGAAAGAAATTGGGACGCTTTAATTGAGTACTGTTGTGCGTTATTTTCAATAGCACTGCCTTCATTTATATGACTCACTAAATTGATTGACGGTTTTGTATGTCTAAATTTGCCGTTTATATATATTTTAAAACTATCAATCTTATGATTAGGGTTAGTTTTGTCGACATCCGTGACTTCTTTAAGGAATTTAGCGAAATCTTCGCTATTCTCTAATGCTGTATTGGTTTTCAGATCGCCGTTCGGACGAATGTAATATTTAGATATAGTGCGAGTTGTACCATTCCCTTTGATTACAGTTTTTTCGCCTGGTATAAATTTTACTGCGTTGGTGTTCTGTTAAAAATACAATTTAACAATTTTATTATCATTTTTTATCTTATAGAATTTTTATTTCTATTTGTTAGTTAAGTACTATGTTTGTATAATAATTAGAAAATAAGTAATCTAAAAATAAATAAATTTGAAATAAAAAAAAAAAATTATCATATCAAATTTTGATTTATTCGTCAACTGGCTAGCGTGGAATTATTTGATTCGAGCAAGTTGGCACCTTTAAATGTTTTTGTCATCAATTCGCTTAATATCTTAAATTACAGATTTATGGGAGTCATCATTATACATCGATAGTACTACAATGGTCGCCCTCATGAAATGCTTTTCCACGGCTCGCTTAAAGGCCCCGAGACTGTAGGAGGAAGGAAACACATGCGCTGGTAAAGAATTCCAAGTCTTTATGGTGCGGCAAATAAAATAGACACCAAACCGCTTGGTTCTTGATGGAATTGCTTGCACTGTGTGAGGGTAATACCTCAACCTGGCACGTCTTTTCTTTGTCGTACGATAAAGACCTAGAATGCTTTTTTTCTAAGTATTTCCATTTTTTATATAGGACATCAAATCACTTCACCTCGCCTGATGGTAAGCTTAAAATGACACAATGAAATACAATGGTAATTTACAGACACAACTAGAGAAAGCGCGTGAAGTATGTAACGACAGAAGCAATTAGCGGGCTGTTGTCTATGCCTACCCCGGGAAAAAGGCGTGAGGATTCGGAAAAAAACCGTGGTAGCCTAGTGGTTTGGGTAATGGACTGCTGAGATGAGGTCTCGGGTTCGATCCCAGGTTCACCATGGCACACACCAATGACTTATCGATTCTTTTCGAAGTTATGTGTGTATTTATCGCAGGTTTATTAGTGCCTCGGAGAGCACGTTAAGCCGTCGGTCCCGGTTGCCATACAAACATCAATGGCAGTCGTTACGGGTAGTTGGAGCCCACAAAAGTCCAACCAGTCTAACTTGGAACTTCGATATCGCCATTGGTCATAATGACCATTGGTTGTGAAGGTCAGATGGCAGTCGCTCCACGGAAAATATCGGAGTTCAGCCGCATCACAGTTAGACTGGAAAGCCGACCCCAACTGAGTTGGGAAAAAGGTTCAGAGAATGTATCTAAGTAATTAACAATTTTATAAAAGTATAGATATTATGTTTCTACTCACCAATGCCATCAAAAATTGGAGAAGACAGATGTTACTCCAATGTAAATTCATTTTTTTCATAAAATGCTGAAAAAATTTTTCAGGCAGTTTCAAATGTCATTGCCACTTAATGCCAGTTCCAACTAACTACGTCTAATTTATATTTATGAAGCTATTATTATTTATATTGCGATTGGTTTTAACTTAGTAGTTTGTTAAATGAAGCGTTTTAAACGATACATATCGATTAATGTAAACGAAACAAATGGAGAACATAACAAACAAAGAAAATATAGATATTAAACAATACAATAAAAAATAATAGACTATTGAGACGAGGTCTCGGGTTCGATCCCAGGTTCACCATGGCACACACCAATGACTTTTCGATGCTTTTCGAAGTTATGTGTGTATTTATCGCAGGTTTATAAGTGCCCGGTTAATGGCAATAGGCTCGCCACCTATTACATTGGAACCTAAACATAAACTGGCGAAATGTGGGTGCTAGCACCTCTGCCTACCCCTTCGGGGATATAGGCGTGAGTTTATGTTATGTTATGTAAACAATACCATCAGATATTATTTTATTATACCTTAACGGGGGTCCGAACTGAGCAGTCCGACTGGGGTAGTACCTCCACCCTAAAGAAGACCACGGCCATAATAACCATCGTGTTGTGTTCCCAGGGACCGTGTGCTTTTCCGCCACATAAGTAAGTAGTATAAAATAAATTATGAAAAAATATTTTTTAAGTTAAACAGTTTTAAATTGTATTTCCATCAGAATTAAAGACTTCTGCCAAATATCAGACCAATCAGACAACAGCTGAAAGGGGTTCAAATTTCAATTACTAGATTTGACACAAACAAACAGGTCGAGTTAAATAAAACTGTTTAAAAACGCTGAATATATATATTTTTTTATATTTAGTCCGCCGGGTTGACTGCACCCCGCCTGATGGTAAGCTGAAGTGCAGTCCTAACAGTGCAGTGTAGTGGTCACGATTCCCAAGGGATGCCCCTAGAATGGTGACCTCTATCAACCAACCGACCAACCAATCAAAAATCAACCAACAGTCCCTTTCTGTTTCATTTAGCTAGCTATACTCTGTGAGATGTTTTTATAAAAGCGCAAAATCGATACACTAATAGTCATTTTATTTAATAAATCTACATACTATTATTTATAACGCTACGGTTATTACAATAATGCTCCATGTTATGTTATAATTGAGAGCTGGAAATAATCATGACATTATCGGAAGTTGTGTAAATGGCTTACATTGTTTTCAATTCAACACAAAGCAGGGGCCCGATTCACTAAAATTACGTTTTGAAACTATGTATTTTCAAAGTTTTTGTTTTATACTACGTAGGTAGGCAGACAAGCACACAGCCCATCTGATGTGAAGCGATCACCGTGGCCTATGGACGTGTGCAACACTAAGAGTGACACAAACGCGCTGCCTACCCTAAAGGGAAGGGGGAGGGCTAGGAAGAGGTGGGGAGGCTAGAAAGGGGTGCTTTTTCAAAATTACAATTTCTAAATGTTGTTGCAAACGAATCAAACTATGAGTGATTCTGAAGGTTTAATAATGTTACGGAAACGTTTATTTCGCAGAATACCGAAATTATTTCTACATTTTCTCTCATCATCTGCTTGTCTAGTTTTATAATAGCAACCCATTTATGTCCCACTGCTGGGCACGGGTCTCCTCTCCTCTAACGAGAGAGCTAAGAGGGTTTAGATCTTAATCCACACACGCTGGCCTAATGCGGGTTGGTGGATCGGACATGTCCTTAGAATTTCTTCTAGGACATGTGGGTTTCCTCACGATGTTTTGCTTCACCGTCAGCAGATGGTAAATCATGTGATTAGCACATATAACTTCCATAAAGTGAAATTCCTATTGGTGCTGTCCGGCCGGATTCGAACTCGGTACCTCTGAGTAGAGGCCGCGTCCTTATCCATACAGCTACCATCGCTTTTTCTAGTTTTGAATATTTTTAATATTGACGTTTTGTTTGTAAGTGCCTTCTAATGGTCTATACAAAATGAATGATTTTTGACTTTGACATTTTCCCTTTAAAATCGCGCGTTTTAAAAACGTGGCGTTACTGAATCGGGCACCTGTATAAGTGGTTTATTCCAACTAGTTCTACTAACAGTTCGATGATCGGGTAGTTTAATTTTAGATAATTTTCTTTAAGATAGATCCCACGGTTTGAAAGTACCTAAACCTTTGAATTCAACCGGGATTTTTTTTATACCACTTAGCTGGTAGACAAGCACACGGCCCACCTGATTGACGCTCGTTTGATAATGTTGTATGTAAAAGAAAACAAAAATTGTATATAACATTAATATATTTACTCGATAGTCACAGGTTTAGATACAAATTTAACCAAATACAAATTTAACAAATAAATACAAAATATATTCTTATCAATATTATCAATCTCATATCTATACACCTTTGTCCAGCGGTGGACGTTTAATGCCTTTTAAGCAGTGTTACCAACTTTTGCCCCTAAAGTCAAAAACCCCTAAAAACCACCGCAATAAACCCCAAAAAATCTACATACTTACGTTTTATATAGTATCTAAGTAGGTTTATCCGCTTTCTAGAACCCATAGAACTATGCTTATTTTGAGTCTAAATTAAACGTATTGAAACTTTATCATATTTATCTTGACATAATTATGTATACAATTTTATTGATATTTGATATTAAGTAATAAATGAAAAAATAAAGGTCTCTTATATAAAATAATTTAAAAATTAGGAATTTTAATGTCAAAATGTTAAAACAATCTGTCTAATTAACATTAATTAATTAGTTATATTAATGTCAAAATAATAAAACAATCAGTCTAATTAATTAATTCACCCCATCTATCCTACTGACAGAATTGCCCCACTGGACAGCGATGGGCTACCTTTGCCCCAAATACAAGCTAAGTGGCAGTCACTAGCCCCTAATTTATAAAAAAATCCCTATAATCCCTAACCCACTTTTTTACTCCTAAATTTGGTGGTAAAAGTCCTAAGCTGGTAACACTGCTCAAAGCAGATAAGTATATCATAATTTTACTATTTGCCCAGCTTAATAACTACATAAAGTAATATTGCTACTTCATTTTATTGCTTGAAGATACCGATTTTAAAAAGATAGGCCATATTTACACATATTATAATAACGACGACCTCCAATAGGCCTATATTTTATTTTTTTAGAACACATTATGCCCATATTATGCTGTTGTTACAAAGATGAAATGGCATACTTCACTTTTATGTCATAAAAACTTACTTGGCATACTTGCTATTAAATTTGTGCCATCTTAGCAAGGGTGACCATTCTTTACATACTGAACGCTCTACGTGCCTTGGAGAGCACGTTAAGCCATTGGTAACGGTTGCCATACGAACTTCTATGGCAGTATTTACCGGTTAGAAACCAAAAAAGTCCGACAACTAGTCCAACTGCAGAACTTCGATATCGCCATTGGGTTGTGAAAGGTTAGATGGCAGTCAATATCGAAGTTCAGCCGGTTCGTAGTTAGACTGAGAAGCCGACCCCAACTGAATTGGGAAAAGACTAGGAGTATGATAAGTAACTGTGAATAATATTTAATATCTTCTTCAACCTAGCGTTAATCCCAGTCGCATCCAAAGCTTTCACCTCGGAGTCTGGGGTCCGCTTTACCAGTCTTAACTGTGGATTTGGCTGGACCTCGATATTTTCCGTGAAGCGACTGCCACCTGACCTTCACAACCCAATGGAGGCGATATCGAAGCATTGCAGCTAGACCGTTGTTATTGGACTTTTTAGGGCTCCAACTACCCGTAACGACTGCTATAGATGTTTGTATGGCACCAGGACCGACGGCTTAACGTGCTCTCCGAGGCACGACCAGACCCATGCAAATTCCCTTATTCATGCATACAAATATTTGCACTGAGCGGGGATGTAACCCGAGCTTCCTGCGCAGCGGCCGCATTCACTACCGCTACGCCACAGAGGAATATCATCAGAGAATTATGGCATATAAGCGATTGCTGTGAAGCACTTGATCATCATATTATATTCTGTAGTATCTAATCAATAAAATGGTAAATAACTGTCTATGTATTAAAAATATGTCATGTCTACTTTCAACTGTATGTATAAGCTGTAACGGCATAAAATTTCTAATTGACATAATATGGGCATAAAATAATATATGGCTTACAGTGTATAAAGTAATAGTTGCACTCTATTTAGTTATGCTTGGGTGAAGTTTTGAGACAATAGCATATACTTCAATGAACTTTTAAAGCGCCCTAAGGCGTACGTAGATGTTCGATGTTAGGAATGGGTCCAGGTAGCTCAGTTGGTCACAGCATTCCCCCTGTTAGGGACTGGTTGTGGATTCGAGTCTCTAATCTTAGTTCTATTTGCTTGCTAAGTAATAGGAGAGAGAAAATACATACAGTTATGTATACAATTACTTGAGATGGGTAAAATATAATTTGTATCAAGGCCGACTCCAACTGCACTTCAAAAACTATTTGACTAATAAACTATCAACAGTTCAACTAGCTAATACTATTAACAGTATAACATGAAAGTTTGCGAGTATGTACGGACGTATGTATGTATATTTATTTCTCTTTCAGGCAAAAACGGCTGAACGTTTCTAGCTGACATTTGCCACGGAGATATATTATAGTCTGGAATAACAGACAGGCTTATTATCCCGGGAATAGGATCCCACGGGAAGCGGTAACAGCATTTCGCGCAGGCAACAGCTAGTACTTTATATACTGTAAGTCATACCATTTTGACGTCACAGCGCTCAAACGACATTGCTGGTGAAAATCTCGATCCAGTAGCCATCTGGGTCCTGGATGAAGGCCAGACCCTTCATCTTTCCGTCGTTGGGTCGTTTGATGAACTTAACTCCTTGTTGCTCGAACCTGAAATATTTTGTGCGAACATTAAGACATTTGAACCATCGGCACAGAATAACAATTTTAGAATTCTTGTCTGTTTGTTGCAATAATTACTGAACGGATTTTGATGATTTTTATTATACAACGTAGGTGGCAGACAAGCACACGGCCCACCTGATGGGAAGCGGTCACCATGGCCTATGGACGTGTGCAACACTAAGGGTGTCACACACGTGTTGCCAACCCTAAAGGGAATGGAGCGGGCAGTAGCTAGAATTTAGAACAGTTGAAGTAAAAGCTTGTCAAATTTATAAATACATGTACAATGTTGTTATACATACCTAGCACAAGCTTCATCAACGTTGCGTACAAGTACTCCGATGTGGCCGAACCCTCGAGGATCGGAATTGCCGTTGTGGTAACTCGAGTCATCACTCTCTGTGCCCCAGTTGCTGGAATTAAAAAAAATGGTTAGTTTATCCCAATTATTTTTTTAAGAAATGGGTTGTTTTTTCTTTTTTGAGAGGAGAAACCCATTTACTCATGTAAAATAAAATTGTACAAGCTGTTTCTGTACTGATAACGCAGGAGACTTTGGTCTCACCGCTGTCAGCACAGAATCCCTCCAGTGAGCTCTGTCTACCCTACTTACCGCCGGGAACACAACACGATAGTTGTTATGGCCGCGGTCTTCTGTAGGGCGGAGGTACTACCCCAGTCGGACAGCTCAGTTCGGACGGAAGATACCGTCGTGTACAAACCTCCATACAAACTTAGTTGGTCAGAGTATTGCTTTTTTATACTACTCTCTCCGGCCGGACAGTACCAATGTGAATTTCACTTTGTGGAATTTATCCGTGCTAATCACATGATATACCATCTACTGACAGTGAAGAAAAAACATCGTGAGGAAACCCACATGTCCTAGAAGAAAGTCTAAGAACATGTCCGATCCTGGTGGATCCCACATTAGGCCAGCATTTGTGGATTAAGGCCTAAACCCTCTCAGCTCTCTTGTTAGAGGAGAGGAGACCTGTGCCCAGCAGTGGGACATTAATGGGTTGCTATTATAAGGAGCGAGTTCAAGCCATGTCCTGGATGTAATATTTTTCCTAGTTTACTCTTGTATAACTTGGGTACTTACTATGTCAATTCCAAAGTAGCCTTCCTAGTCATCGCCCAAGCTGTTCTCGTGGCCTCATCGGAAGGAATTTCTCCTGGGTTTTCATAGCCCATGAAAAATAAGGAGAATTTCATGTCTGGGAAGTGAAGCTGCTTTAGCAAAGTCATGCCCAGGACACCGGTGTAGAATGGAATGGACTTGCGAGGATCCTTGATGCGGTACATCGTTTGTTGGAACATGAAGTCCTGGAAAAGTTGTGTGAAACTTTAAGGTGGCAAAAAATGTAGGAAATGTAGACTATTATAAAATTGTAAGGTACATCATTATGCATTTATTAGAAAGAGCTGTTGTTTACATATTGAAACCGACCGACACCTCAATTTTATTTATTTGAATAGACTTGTTAGACATGTTACAGATGGATTTGAAGTCTGAAGAAGTGCCAGTGAAGCATATAGCCCACCTGATGGTGAGAGGTCACCGTGGCCAGTAGATGTGTGCATCAATGGGGGCGTTATATGCTTTACTTTTGTGCTAACTTTGATTTTGGTCAGGGAGGGCAAGTAATTCTACAATCCAGTACAAAGACAATACTAAATGTGCGCTATAAGTTGAGACCTGACCTCTATGACGCGTCATAGTGGTCAGGTCTCAACTTTAGCGCATGTGTAGTAGATAATAATTAACATAAAGGTACAACTTATATTATTGTTTTTAATGTATATTATTATTTATCAAAGTACAAAGTACTGACAAAAGGGTTTATATTTGTTATCAAATTACTGATAGTAAAAAGGGTATTTTATTACATATCATTTGGATAATTTGTTTTTGTCAAAGGCCATAGATAATAAAAATTCTAAGATAAAGTTTTTTTAATAACTATGAAACATGTATCTGCTCCGTTGATAATTAATTAATTAGGACTTATAACTAAACTATTTTTTTTGAAGTTGATAGGCCCGTGCTTGACCACCATCTCACTTGATGGTAAGTCGATGTGGTCGACGAAGCAAGGAATAATGTATGTTATTACAACCAATAGAATATTGGAGCCAAAATAACCATGTAGGTAAGTACCTAAAATTTCAAAGGGTGGTCTTGGGTCAGAGATAACAATTTATCTTTTGCACAGCAAAGTAACAATTTCTAGCATGTAACAGATTCCCGTAACGCATGTTTAAATATTGTATTATCTGTTTTACCTATAAAATCGGACCTAAAGTTCATAAATGCAAAATTTAATAATACTACAAAAACAACAAAAGTTGGGTTTTAATACTTACTCTAGTTGAAGGGTCTGGCGTCTGGCATAGGGCCTCAATTTCTTGAGGAGAAATACCTTCGTGCGACATTGTGCTGCAAAGAAAAATAAAAAATAAGATTCTAACCTATAAGTACCGAATTTGTATTCAAATAATAATTATAGGTACTCTTAATTGTAAAACCTATTCACAACACTGAGAAGTACATAATTACTTACATTTAAAGGAATTGGACTTAAAGAAATAAATTATTTTTCAATATCAATGTTTGCTCTACAAGTTAAAATTTTTTTTTACGATTTGACATTTTATAACTTCGTTTCGTTTACAATTTTTTATTTTATCTGTGCAAGTGCGCACAGATTATATAAGTACCAGATAAAGCGAGCCACGCACTCAACGTCGACCAAGGTCCAAGAACTCCAAGAACGACCAAGAAAAGAACCGTATTATTGTACTTTGTAAGTTGTATTGTACCTGCCTTACTCTTATTAAATAAACTTAATTTATGTAGAATAAACTGTTGGTGCTTTAACAATACACTGTCTGTTTAATAGAAATGAATAGATACCTTTACACGTATAAATTCGAAGTCCTATTCAAATCTCCTTGCCACAATTTGGTTCATTTGTGCTATTACGAGAGCGACTGCCATTTAATCCCCTAATCCTGTGCCGAAGCCTCATTTGTCAATCATCAGGTACCTGGCTGAGCAGATGAGTCTTGCAGCGCAGCGCTTGGGTCTTGATTGGTGGGCATATGGAATCCATTCATAATAGGGTTCTACTTCCCATCAAAATTCTTGCTTGAGGAAAAAGAAAACGGTAAAAAGAAAAAATAAGTAGGTAGGTAGGTAATATGCACATTTATTTTGTATTAATTTAAGATCAATTACTTGCTACAAAGATAATACTTTTCATATAAATATCTAAGTTCTTCAATCCAGACAATATCCCTTTCTGGCGATGTTTTGATACACTGAAACGCTGATATCATTCTCACATTTTTATCATCAGCAAAAACATCTCCAATGATGCTCAAATAATCCCCTTCAGTGAAATTAATTGGGTTTTTCTCAATACGGTCTAACAAAGTAGACATAATGTTAACGTTGTCATTGCCTGTTTTTGTTGCCACAGAAAACCCATAATATAAATCTTTCAAAATGGCGGGTGATGTATTTATATTACTCTTGGTGCTATCATAATAAATTTGAACAGATCCCGTTGCGTCGGAGAGCTCTGCATTTGTTGTGGTGCTTGATGTATTGTAAATAGCTGTAATAACACCGTGAATCATTACATTTTTGAAAGTCATTCCAAATAATTCGTAGATGTATTTGTTTTCTGTTGTTTTGGCGCGAAATACATCTTGAATGTACACTTTTAGTGGACTTTGTTGGAAATTATTCATTGCATTGTTTCTGTTCTCGTTATTTTGGATAGTGACACGTTTCCTTATACTAACACTATCACTACACGTACCTATTAAACTCTATTTAAAAGTCTCAATTTTATGATTTTATTTGGTAAAACTACCTAACCTATACATTATTTATGTTTTGTTTACGTTATTTTGACATTGTTGACAATGTTGACGGTACCTACTCCTACATCACCTATTGGCCAGGATTTGATTCGTTCAAAACTTGTAGCTTAAAGGTTGAATGAGTTTAAAATGAATTTTGAGTAATAAAATAAATATAAATAACACTATTTAGTATTCTATAACATTATAATCTTATTGATTATAAAAAAGCATTCTGTATGTTTAATTTCTATTCCATTATAATTCAGTTCAGAAAATCAGAAACACTAGGTACTTTTATTCTCTTTTATTATACAGAATTATTATTAACTATCTTAGAAAATATTAAGTAGGTATGTACAAATTTAGAAAAAAAAAAAAGTATTTTATTATAGTAATTCTAGTCAGTATGGATAGATGTCGCTGAGATTATGTGCGTGATGTGCGTTAAGACTAAGAACCGTTGATGGTTTATACATTTTTAATACATTAATATTATTAATTACCTACCTATTTAATTACTAGCTGCTGTCACCTACGTGAAATTCAGATCCCGTTCCCGCAACTCATAGGAACATTATTCCAGACAGTTGACTAGGTATACCTAATACATAAAAGATAGGTAAGTCTACCTCTACAAGGATATTTTGTAAGGTTCTTGGGTATAGGTATCTATCCTTGTAGAGGCTTGTAGACGAACTATTAGGTAATCGGTGCTTGTAGGCAGTAGGGACCTAGGTACCTATTGTATCGTTCAGCCGTTAGAGCATGATTGAGTAGTAACAAACATTATATTAAAAACATCTTCTCAAACTTTCACGTATAAAATTTAATATTAGCAGGAATTTCATTCATTTTTAAACTTATTATTTATTCTTCATAATTTTTTTGCTCGCTGTACCTACTGGGCCTGATGGGAAACGGTCACCGTGGCCTATGGACGTGTGCAACAGGAGCGTCACACTCGCGCTGCTGACCCTGTGAAAATGTTCTAATGCCCTTTTTAGAAGAAGTTTTTTTTTCTTTTTTTAATATTATGATCATAGCACGCTTCACGAAGTTATGACCTCACTACTAAATTTCCGAACTGTATAAGGAAACGTGGGGCTAAGCCAAGATAAGTTGGACTTGGCGGCATGCCCAGTGCCCGGTGTAGGATTGATATGTTGTCTACTTAAAAGGTGTTAATCTGTGTTTGCTAAATTTGATCTGTCTATACGAATAAATAAATTTGAAGTGTCTGTAATATTAAAATATAGTAACAGGTTTTAAATGAATGAATAAATAAGTTTATGTACGATACCTACATAATTATTATGACAAAAATGTCCCCTAATTCCCTAATTCTGATAAAATATATAATTATTAAATTCCCATGTCTGCTGTCAGATCTTTAATATAAGATTATTGCATGTCAATTTGGCTGAAATATGGTGAATCTAATGCATCAATTGTAACAACTGTATACCCATTTAACGCAATAAAATGAATTTGATTTGATTTGATTTGAAAAAACTATTTTTTTATTGTTGTCTGTCTGTCTGTATCTGTTTGAATGAAGAAATCTCTGTATCGGTGGGCTGATTTTGGTATGGCAGGATGGGGACACCGTGGTCCCCACACTTGAAGGGGCCAGCTGGAAACCGTAGATCCCAAGGTCAGGGTCTAAATGCAATCCAAGACGGCTTGCGGTTTTAGTCGGTTCAAGCCCGACATAACTTCCCCCGCTGGCCAGTGGGAGTAAGTCTGGCTCCCTAGTGCGTGTTAATAGGAAGTATCCAGTAGATTTTGATTCCCTTGCGATTGTCTAAATCAAAATAAACGGTTATATGCTCCCGTTCCTTGCCTACCTTTATTTCACCACTTAGATACCTACAACTGAATCAAATTGCCTAACGGTTTTTATTCAAAAAGTTTTTCTCCACTGGCTATTGTTAAAAAATGTCCAATAGGTATCCTAACATCGGAAAATGTAGGACGCAAAAGAGACAAAAGCACGGAATGCTAGCTACTGGCTCCGATCTGAAATGCGGACACATTTCCTTCAACAAAACGTTAAAGGCACCTATAAAATTTATGGACGAAAAGCCTCCTACACTATTATACGTAAACGGGAATTAACGTTATGGATGGATGGAAAATAATAGTTATGGAACGCGAAAGTTTAAGAGTTAATAAAGCCTCCTACAGTCCCTGGCCCTTTAAGCGGGGCTTGAAAAAGCATTTGATGAGGCCGTCAAGCTGAGGGCCACCACTGTAGCACTATCGATGTATG
The DNA here is from genome assembly GCA_963576445.1 of Lithosia quadra. Taxonomy (NCBI): domain Eukaryota; kingdom Metazoa; phylum Arthropoda; class Insecta; order Lepidoptera; family Erebidae; genus Lithosia; species Lithosia quadra. Next base: position 789,916 of record OY754900.1, on the reverse strand, counting down.
TAGTGGTTACCCCCGGTCCTGAGAGTTTACCTTTAGGTTACTATCAGGCGAGGTAAGGTCAGACGAGTATTAAAAAAAGCTTTGAAGACTATGTAAAAAAATGGCGGCTAAAAAAATGTGAGTGAATTTTGGGTTGTAATGTGTTCCCTAAAGGAGACTGAAATGATTACATACAATCTTGGGCCTAGTTGTAAAAAGATGAAAGTAGTGTCAATTAATAGCTTATATATTATCAACCTTTCACTGAAAATTCTGCGGATTTTGTCAATCTGAGAACAGAGATATAAGAGATTATATAAAAGTGAGGTTATGTTACAATCTTTAACTAACAGCTGATTCCTGAAGTGCAAAATGTGTTCTTGTGCATCAAAGACGATAATACTTATCTATATCGTCTTTGTTTTGCACTAATAGTTATTATATTCACTAGAAAATGTTTAAAAATAATATGAATGAACGTCAACGACTTCAAGCGATAGGTAGGTAACAGGTAAGGAGATAGGGGAAGAATGTCTAAAATAAAGTAAAAAACATTTAGTAATAGTGTTTTTTCGCCTTCTATTATAATTAAAATGTCGTCTAGAAATTGTGCAGATGGTACTATATTATGATCTTGGTTTGGTACCTAGCCCAGCTAAGGTACCATATAATGCACATTATATGAGCGCAACAGCATTACTATAGCCGAATCACGGACAGAATTGTTTCATCGTGTAAGGGTCGTCGGCCCAGTGTATTGCAGTGATCAGTGGATATCCCACAATTCACACTGCGATCCATAGTTTCACTACTATCCAATCCACAAGCCGGCGGTAAAATCCAAAATAACAATTCCAAGTTAAACGTGTGAGCGATGTTCGGTGTCCAAGGTGAAAGTAAGGGTTGTACAAGGTAGGCAGGATCAGAATCCGTAAAATAGAGAGTTTTACCATAAAATAAAACTTACCTATTATTTTTTCTTCAATATCCGGAATCCATCTTGAGTCAAGCAATCGTCTTTACCTTGATTGTCAGCGTATTTCCGGTATCCCCTCCGTATTTAGCGCTCTGTATAGGTAGGTAGGTACTTACCAAGCACACTTTTCGTTGCGGGGCGAGAGCCGCCATTTTGCCATTATTGCACTCATGATGCACCAGGTAGGACTTACCTGGATTCCGGATATTGAAGAAAAAATAATAGGTAAGTTTTATTTTATGGTAAAACTCTCTATTATTTGTTTCGTTTCAATATCCGGAATCCATCTTGAGTGATATGTTTGTTATCTCCTGGTGTGCTTAATTAACGATGCTATAATGTGTGGGAATGATATGTCATTAATTAAAGAAAACTTGTTAGGAATATTTTTTAACAGATAGACATATATTTAATCTTTCTAAATAGGTAAGTACTTCAATTATGATTCTTAAACAATTAGTTTAGATGAACAATTTATACTACCATCATAATTAATTCACAGCATCAAAATAATTAGATAAGGTTACTGAATTATTAGAACTTATTATTAAATCTTTCAATTCTCTTTGATAATAGTTTTGGAATGTATGAATCATTTTCCAATTTCCTGTTGACAAAATTTGATCTATAGGGAAATTTTCGACAAAATTTAGTGAGGCTACTGCTGATCTTACTGACCCGGGGGTCGCATCGATTCCAGCAGCCTTTAAGAGAGACTTTACCCATCCACCGATCACAGTTCTAGATGCAGGCTTAACATCACCTATAGCTGTGATGAATAAATGTTTTATATTTTGCCTACGATTTACAGTTAGGTGCAGTAATTGCCTGAGCCAAAAAACAACATTTAATTTTTTATCGGGATGTTCTCTAAGCCTCCACCCAGACTGCCTATGGTTAACATTATCAGTCTTAGATCCAAATGCTGGCCATAATACAATACTCGTCTCCTCATCTATCCAGCTATCTTTATCAATGCGTAACAATGTTAAGTCATGAACGCGACGACTAGATGTTAGTAGTAACAGGGTTGCTGTATGTCTCGATACCTGATAGATATTATTTTCGTCTAAATTGTATATACTCATGTATTGCAATAATAATTTAGGATTCCAAATTGGTGGTTTGGCTGGCCTTGTATGTGCAACCGATATTGCTTTTAGTATATTCTTTACAAAGAAATTAGAAGACAAATCTATTTTAGAAGTTAAATGAGTAAATGTTGCGATTACAGACTTATGAACCAAAATAGTTTTATATGCAAGCCCTACATCCGTATGAAGATGAGCTAGATAACGAGCTACTTGCTCAGGGCTTGGGTATTTATAGTTTACCGAATTTGATTCACACCATCTTACCCATCTCCTCCATGCTGGTCTGTAAGTATTGATTGTCGAAGCTCTCCAGCTGGTCATTAGTAAATTCCTTTCCTGCTCTGTCCACTCCGTCAACATATCCTGCCACCCGAAATCAGCCATGCTTCTAATTGAAGGTCTTGAACTTGCGGTGGATGCATTCCCGTTTGCGTGTCGTAAAGGACTTGATGTAGATTGGGAATTCGATAAGCCGGGTACCGCGCTCTGCTCTGAACATCTGCCCTCCAAAACACTTTGTTCCATTTCGGGGCAATCAGTATGTAGAGCCCCTTGGCTTTGTTGAGATGATTGAGCACTCTGGGAATGAGGTTTGGGGGTGGGAACAACCACGCTAGTTGATAATGCCATTGGTGACAAAATGCGTTGTAGCAATGTGCATTCTTGTCTTTCACATCCAGGCAGACATACTTTGATACTACATGAGCTGTCTTCGATGCAAACAGGTCTATTTCTGGTGTGCCCCACATGTGAAAAATTTTTGTTGTTGCTGTTGATGTTAGATGCCATTCGGGACAAGTCTTTTGACGAGAAAGAGCGTCTACTTCGGTATTGTATCGGCCTGGCAAGTAGTGCGCTGTCAGATGTATATCCCTTCTGTCCAATACTTCGAGTAAAAGCCGTGTTTGTTTCAATAGTTTTTTGGATTTTGTCCCACCTTCTTTGTTTATATATGACGCTACTGTCCGATTGTCCGTTTGGAGAAGTACCACTGCTTTTTCTAACTGATGTTGCTCTTGTTGTATTGCTGCGTGGACTGCAAACATTTCTTTTTGATTTGCGTGCCATGACTGTTGGCGTTTCTCCCAGGATCCCGTAATCTGTAGGTCGTCGAGCTGGGCAGCCCATCCTACGTCGGATGCGTCTGTAGTCAGTAAGTGTGTCACTGACCTCAAATGTATCGGCATGGTCGCTCCTACTGTCTGGTACCACCATTCCATCTCCAAGCGTACTGGTTGAGGAATGTTCACGAGGTGATGAGGGTTTTCCTTCGGCAATTGTCGACCGTAATGCTGCAGTGTGCGACAATGGAGCCGGCCCCTTCGAGTTACAAACGCAGCAAAATTCAGTCTCCCCATTATTGTTTGGTATTGTTTGAGGGACCATTTGCTTTTCTGGAGCTGATGCTGGAGTGCTCTGCGAAGCGTTGAGCACTTCTGCTCCGACAGGGACTTTGTGTTGTGTTTTGTGTCCCAAGTAATGCCGAGAAACTCGAGGCATTGCGTCGGAGCAAGCACGGACTTTCCGAAATTGAGAGTCCAGCCCAGTAATTGTAGAACTTTGACGACAAATGCTATATCTTCTTTCAACTGCTGTTTGGACTGATTGGTTATGAGAAAATCGTCCAAATACACCACACATCTTATATTGTGACCTCTTAGAAATGCCGCTACCCAATTTGTTATTGAGGCAAAGGTTCTCGGTGCCGAGGCTAGGCCGAACGGCAAGCAGGTCATCTGGAGTAACTGGTGCTTGTGTGGATCTGGATGGTAATTGAGCCTTAAAAACCTTCGATGTTGCTGTGCAATTGGTATATGAAAATATGCCTGACTCAAGTCTACTTTTGTCATCCAGTCTTGAGGCTGTAAGAACGTTGGTACCCGAAAGTGGCTGAATAGTTGGAAAGGTTTTGTTACCACGAACTGATTCAGTCGCTTTAGATTGAAAATGGGTCGAGAGGAGCCGTCTGGTTTTGGTAGTAGAAAGAACTTGGATAGGTAACTGGGATTTGGTTTTGCACGTTCGAGTATCCCCGAATCTAACATGATTTTGATTTGGGTATTCATATTTGGAGAATAGTTGGTTCTGTACCGCTGTAGTATTGATGAACTTGGGAATATAAGAGGAGGCTTCAGAATGAATGGTATACGTGCCCCATTTAATAATTTGCATATTTTTTCTGGTGCACCTAAATTGCTCCAAACATTCGGAAATTGTCCTAGACAGCCGCCTCGAAATATTTGAGAGTCAATCGCGATATTTCTTTTTAGACGAAGAAGTCGCTTGCCATCTCTTATCTTTGGGTTTGTCTCGACGGTTGTGGGTAGCTCGACGAGATTTATTTCGCATCGAACCTTGTTTTCTCTTTTTGAACGACTTGTCGCCACGAAAAAACCCATTATTTGCATTTTGGCTGGTTGTAGTTTGTTTCCGAGAGTAGTTGTTCACAAATTGAGGTTGATTTACTAGTTCAGTTGTAGAGACTAGTTTATCCACCCCTCCAATTTTTTGAAGGTAGTTTTGAATCGATGCTTCGTTAAAAAGATAATCTGTACTAGGGGGAATTTTTCGTAATACGTCGCGATGAAAACTTTCACTAATTTGTCGAAGCAAGGCTTCACGACGTACATGAATAAAATCTGCTCTTCTACCGCATACTATTTGTAATAAATCATCCGTCACTTTGCTATAGGTAGATTCTTTCGAGAATAAATATTCAATTTTTTCAAATAACGATTTAGGTGTTAATGTTTCTTTCGGATCATTCGCCCAATCTACCAATGTTTGTAGGGTATTTTGTAATTCAGTTTTTTGGCAAAGTAATGCATTGGTTAAACTAGCAAAGGAACGTTCTAATAAATACGATCGGGAATCGTCTTTTAGCATTATCGGTTCAAATCGTTTCAATTCATCGTTAGTATTAAGTTCCACAAAACCGGGGGTGGCTACATATTTTTTCTGCGTATCCGAAAATCTTATAGCATGCCAATCTTCACAATCAAAACGTTGCAGTTGATTTAACTTTGTAATGAAATCAGCATTTGCTTTTGGATAAATAGACTCTTTAACAATTGTACTTGATTCCGACAAAATATGAAGTTTATTATTTTTACCCACTGCCTCTGGATCTCGTAAATTCAGAACATTCTCAGCCATCGATACACTATTGCAAGGTTGGGTAATCGCATTGGGCACCTCAGAATAATTTTTTGTAATAAGTTCGGTCAAAAAGGCCACTTGTTGCGATAGAAACTCAAATTGTGTACGACTCACGGTTTTGGAGCGCTTTCTCGCCTTACGCCTTCCCCTGCTGTATTCACTGCCTGTCGATGCGCTGTTATCGCCATCACTACTTGTAGACGAACAACGCGAACGTTTTCTCGAGTTTCTATTTTCTCTGACACTCCCGGGTACAATATTACTTTGACTTTCCATTACTAACGGAGGTAATTTATAATTTAATTTCAGAAACAAAACTAGAAATTAATATTATTCTTATACTTCTATAATGTTTTTTGCAAAGTATTAACTTTATGCTGACAACTGTACGGCGCGAAAAACGACGCTATAATGGCAAAATGGCGGCTCTCGCCCCGCAACGAAAAGTGTGCTTGGTAAGTACCTACCTACCTATACAGAGCGCTAAATACGGAGGGGATACCGGAAATACGCTGACAATCAAGGTAAAGACGATTGCTTGACTCAAGATGGATTCCGGATATTGAAACGAAACAAATAATACAAAACAATGGTCGTAAAGAATGACGAATAATCGGGAAAGCACTCAAAACGCATCGGAAAACACGAAACGAGTGAGCAAACAAAAACGGTCGGCAACTGTCTTGTCATGTCAGTGACATAGACTAAAATAGGTAATATAAGAGAGATTTGAATCGATATGAAATCAATAATCATTATTATTGGTTTTTCAGTATAATATGACTGTAATTATATGCACTATATTGCATGTAAGTATATATAGTGCATTTCATTATTTTGAGTTAATTATGTATTTACTGCAAAATGTTTTATTTTTGTAACTGTGTAATCGATTACTCAATCGATAATCTCACGAAAACTATTTTCTCATATTTCTCCGCTTCCAGATTGTGAATTGAGGTGATTTTTCATATTCTAAGATACAAAAATATGACTAATTTTTTAGATCATATCTCAACTTATTACATTTGGGCCCACCATTTTCCATCTCCTTTGATTGAAATGTGATTCCTGGATATTTTTTTTGCTGTCAGTACGGTTTTTACACCATTTCACTACTGACTGAATCGGATTACCTGCCTTGCCTTTGCCGTGTAGCGGCTGACTAGTGTATGAGTGTGTGAGTGCGGACTTGTAAGTATAGGCAAATGGGCCGAATCTAATGGCGTCAGTTTTTTTTTAAATCACTCAGGTGGCAGCAAAGCACACGGCGCACTCTGATGCGAAACGGTCACCGTGGCCCATAGATAATACAAATATACGCCGTGGCCTATGGACGTGTCAAACCCCAGGGAAGTCACACTCGCGCTGCCGACAACGAAGGGCGGGAGGGTGGGGGGAGAGTGGGGGGTTGAGAGGTTTCTGTGCTAACAACGCCAGAAACTTTGATCTGTCCGTTGACAGCACAGAATCCCTCCAGTGAGTCTCCTTATGAAGTTTATAAGAGTTTTATTCTTCAACACGTTCCGTTCATAGATTTTACATGTTTATGGTTAAAGGAATAAAAGCATGCGAACGTTTGTTGCCAATAAAACGGGATGACGTCAAATGCCAATTAAATCGGCCGCCATCTTGCGATGCCTTTGTTTTAATTGGCCACAGAAAAAATATGAGCGGGAAATGAATAAAACTTGTGTTGATGTGTTTGTAGTGATTGGGCGATGTTGGATTTATTTTCGTATTATGATTTCGTCAGCTAACCATAATAAAGTGCGGTAGATTTCTGTTAAGGAAAATATATAAGTAAGGAGAAATATTTATGAACGTATAGAAAGTTGTGGCATAATTAATATTTTTATATTTGTAGTTCAATGATACAATATGGTTCTCCAATAGGTTGCTGGTTTCTTTTCAATTTAGCATAAAATTATCAGGTTAGATACTAGCTGTTGCACACTCGAAATTCTGTTCCCGCTACCGTGACCCACGGGAACCTGTTCCCGGGATAAAAAGTAGCCTATGTGTTATTCCAGACTATAATTAAAATTTATCTCTGTACCCTTCAGCTAGATCCATTCAGCCGTTTTTGCTTGAAAGAGTAACAAACATACATCCAGACATACATTCTTACAAACTTTCGCGTTTAAAATATTAGTAGGAAGAGAACAGAGTATGATTTTTTTTTCTGATCTATCTGCAATCAGTACACAACTATAAGCAGATTGGTTCTATGACTTTTAGAGTATGATTTAAAAAAAATATTTTTTGAAGTTTATAATCTAAATAATCAAAAAACGCAAGAACGTACGTCCATGCGGGCGGAGCCACGGGTATAGGCTGGTATTATTATAGGTAAAGAGATCCAAAGCCAATATAATAACACATTTATTTCGTGTTTATGCAGCACACAGTTTTAAGCTTATTCGCATGAACATAATATTTTTGTGAGTGATTTCTATCCAGGAAATTTTGCCGACGTTTTTCCGTAATAACTTGCAATATTGTTACGAATATTTTGGAATATTATTTTTCGCTAACTGTTGTGGCGGGTATCGATCCAATTGTTTAGCTGGGTAGACCTTGGCGAACTTGGGGGGTACTTGTAGCAACTGTTATGCGGGTAGATCGAAAATCACTGGAAAAAAAGGCTGTGAGATTGCGTTCGGCATCAGCCAGTCACGCGTGGAACTTCATTCGAGTCAGAAGTCTTAGCTGCTCACCGTTCTCGGAACACAATTGAATGTTTCCGGGACACCGCATCCGAGGCAACTGTGGAGACGGTTGGTGGCCACCAACAGCCGAACAGCAGCGCTGGATGAGTGATTTTCCTGTTACTAGGTGTGGCACAACCTCCCTTTGTTCCTACAAGATTTGTCCCGGTAAAGTGCGACATCCCTGCTACCCACCAGGTGGGCTTGTCTGCCACCTAAGTAGTATAAAAAAAGTACTTAATTATCAAATTATTATCCGCTCAAAAGCTTTTGATCATATATACAATTAAGGCAGTAAGGTTTCGAGTGAGTAACTACAGCCAAACAAACTAAAACAAAACGATTTCAGCAGCGGCAGCCCTAACTAGTGGCACCCGCCGGCAATTATGCAAACTGCGTCCGTCTGCGCGCTTATTTGTCGAGTGTTTTCCCAATAGGGAGGGGAAATATCGACATTTAATTGAGTTGTAATTGATTTTATATGTTTTCATGTATGACCGCGTGGCCCGTGGGGGACGTTTGGTGTTTATTTTTTAATGATAAACAGTTATTTTATGTGTAGTTTTGGATTTGTATGTATGTATGTAAGTGAAACTGTCTTTATTAATGTAAGTGTTGATAGTAATAAGTATAATAGGTATTCTATACTAGTTGTTAGTATTATTAAATTATAAATTAGTTGTTCTATTGGTGTAATCTTTTTTTTCCGTGCGGAAATCCTCATGGATACCCACCCTGCGGCCAGCTGGGTAGGTTATGTCGGACTTTTCCCGACTAAAACCGCCAGCTGTCTAGGGTCTTCTGACGCCAGGGGTGGGCCCATAGAGCATTTCCCCTGTACTGGTCGAAACGTTGGTAATTCAAAGGTATGCATATACCTATACCATGATCGCGATAATTTCCGTTAACAAGTTAGTAAATTAGTTGTACATTAGCTTAGTAAATATTTAAAAGAAAATACTTACTTGCGTTATGTTAAATGATTGTGAATACAACAATTTGTTGTTTTTTTATGTCGGTCACGTCTACATGACTTCACCTCGCCTGATGGTAAGCTAAAGGCAAAGTCTCTGAAATGGGAGTCACCATTGCAAACACCGATGTTAAATTCTTGTCTGTTTGTTTGTTCACGATAGACGCAAAAACTACAAAATGGATTTTGCTGTGATTTATTTCATTACGAAGGTCTTAGTTAGACTTCAAGTCTGCCGCAAGATTTTAAGTCTGACCAACAACTTTCAAACAAAAAAAAAACTGATTCAAAATCCGTTCAGCACTTTTTGCTTCTTCACGCACAAACAGACAAGTATATATTATTTTTGTGTTCAGAATCATTTATATAACATAACCCAAGTATTTTTTTCAAATATCTTCAATGTACAGATACAGCTACTTTACAATTTTATAATAGTATAGTTAGTAGTTATCGATATATCCAATACTGGTGTTCTAGAAAGTCCCATCACTAGCACTCTCATCATCGATGCGTTTATATCGAGTCGTCGCATCGGAATCGTCTGTTTTCCTTATACTATCGACTCAGTACTACGTACAGCGTCTTTGTTTTACATTAAGTAGTTTATTTATTAAGCAGCTTAAGGGTAGGGTTCTTCTAAGACCCTTAGGGCTAAGCCAACCTTTGTGGTGACTTCTGTGGTGGACTGCTAAGCCAGAGGTCGAGGGTTCAAATCCCGCACAAAATTTAAGTAAGTACTTACTACGCATAATACAAACACACACTGCGCCGGTTTATGATCAAAAGTTGATTGATGTACCAAACTGGCGCAGTGTGTGTATTATGAGTTCTAGAATATGGGCAGCGGTCACCGTGGCCCATATTCTAGAACCCATAATCCGTTTAGTACTTTTTACGTCCATCACTGGTTTTGGTTAGACGAGTGGAGGCCAGTGGAGTGGAGAGCGGGGTAGAGAGTGGAGTGGAGTGTGGCGTGGAGAGTGGAGTGGAGTAGTGAGTGAAGTGGAGTTAATTTATTAAATTAAACTTGGTGGCGGTACCAACCTCCACGCGGACAAAGCCGCGAGCGGAAGCTAGTAAATAATAAAATTATTTTATAATATACTAGCTGCGCCTCGCGGCTTCGCCCGTGGTATACTTCGACTCCGTGGCAGGATAAAAAGTATCCTATCTCCGTCTCCTAGTTCTAAGCTACCTTACCATCAATTTTCAGCCAAATCGGTCCAGCCGTTCACGCGTGATGCCGTGACCAAGGGAATTAGGTATTCATTTTTATATAAATAGATTTATTAGGCTCCCTCTCAGCTTGACGCTGTCTCCGAGTAACATATTACTAACTAACTAACACCACTAGTTTTCACAGGCATTCTGACTTACCATCAGCCGACATGAGGTCATACTGAAGTGCCGTCCTTAAAAAAACAAACTCATGATATTCCAAACCGTTGTTCTAACTGTTCTAAGGCCTTAGGCTACGGCTGGTACCAAAATAAACCTTAATTAGTTTGCAACAACATTTGCCCGCAATAATAATCAACTTTAATATAACATAAACTCACGCCTATATCCCCGAAGTAGTAAGCAGAGGTGCTAGCACCCACATTTCGCCAGTTTATGTTTAGGTCCCAATGTAATAGGTGGCGAGCCTATTGCCATTAACCGGGCACTTATAAACCTGCGATAAATACACACATAACTTCGAAAAGCATCGAAAAGTTATTGGTGTGTGCCATGGTGAACCTGGGATCGAACCCGAGACCTCGACTCAGCAGTCCATTACCCAGACCACTAGGTTACCGCGGTTTCATACGTTCATACGTAAAAAAACAAACTCATGATATTCCAAACCGTTGTTCTAACTGTTCTAAGGCCTTAGGCTACGGCTGGTACCAAAATAAACCTTAATTAGTTTACAGATCACTCGCATACGTAAGCAAACAACACTTGCCCGCAATAATAATTAACTTTAATATAATAAAACTAAAGTATGGCTAATTACGGTAATGCACAGCGCTTGTTACGTTGAGTATTATTGCATTCTCCATTTAAGAAATTAAGTATCTCTCTTGTTTGTTTTGGAGAATATAATTCCTAGCTTCTCTAAGCGATGGTAGCTGAATGGATAAAGACGCGGCTGCTACTCAGAGGTATCGAGTTCGAATCCGGCCAGACAATTTCAATTTTAATTTCAATTTCTTTATTTTTCAAAATAGTGTAACGTAATTACATCTTTTTGACGTCAAAAACTACTTAATACTAAGTTTACCACCGCTTCCTAGGCGCTAGTGGAGAAGAAACGGCGCAACAAACTCCACTGCTGCATTTTAAGACGTCAGGTTATACATAGATATCTTAAGACTAAATATGGACGAATGTACATTTTGTCTCGTGTCAATATAAATAAAGGTATATAAAAAAAAAAATATAATAAATTTTAACCGAAGTTAAACAATAAAATAATTGAAAATGTCAAAAATATACTAATGTCAAAAAAAATAGCAAAAAAGGTCGCGTGCCTACCACAATATCAATATATTGTAGTAGGCAAATGCCACAACTACAGCATTATGTAGTTGTAGCACTTTAGCATTCTAGGAGGGGCCTGCACCATGCTCAAGCCAGACATTTTTGTCTTCAAGGTAATCAGCCTGCAGTCCTATAGTATACTTTTTTGCATAAGGTGGCCTTAACAAATGTTTTAAATTTATTGTCAGGCATACCAAGGACCGATTCAGGCAATTTATTGTAAAAACGTATACCTTCCCCCCTAAAAGAACCACTAACTTTGCTAAGCCGATAACAAGGAAGGATTAGTTTATTTTTATTGCGCAGATTTCTGACTGACAGACAGTATGTGAATTATACTTTGAGAAATTTATATGTGCTATTTACCATCTGCTGACGGTGAAGGAAAAACATCGTGAGGATATCCACATGTCCTAGAAGAAATTCTAAGGACATGTCCGATCCACCAACCCGCATTAGGTCAGCGTTTGTGGATTAAGGTCCAAACCCTCTCAGCTCTCTCGTTAGAGGAGAGGAGACCCGTGCCCAGCAGTGGGACATAAATGGGTTGCTGTACCTTCTCCTAACAGCCTTTGTGGTGTAGCGGTAGTGTATTCGACTGCTACGACAGGGGGCGCGGGTTTGATTTGTATGCATGAATATGTCTATTTGCATTTTTTTTAAATATCGGACACGTCAATATGACTTTACCTCGCCTGATGGTAAGCTAAAAGTAAAGTCTCAGGACCGGGGGTCCCTATACCATACACCGATAGTGCTACAGTGTATACATGAGTACTACAGTCTATTTGCATTGGTCTGGGTGTTTCTATGTATAATTATTTGTATGTATTTATAAAAAAATGTATCTAAGTATGTGTATCCGCATTCTGGCACCCATAACAAGCAAGTTAAGTTAAGCTTACTTTGGGTGTAGAGAGCGCTGTGTAAAATGTTGTACAATATTTATTTAGGAGATGGGAATTGGGGGAGGAGGGATACAGTGAGCTCTGGCTACCCTACTTACCGGCGGGAACACAACACGATGGTTATTATGGCCGCGGTGTTCTGTAGTGCGGAGGTACTACCCTAGACGGACTGCTTAGTTCAGACGGGAGATACCGTCGCGTCCTACCTCCATATAATAGTGATAATATGATTCACGTTCACACACAACAATTTTTTAAGGAGGTAGGACACGACGGTATCTACCGTCCGAAATGAGCTGTCCGACTGGGGTAGTACCTCCGCCCTACAGAACACCGCGGCGATAATAACCATCGAGTTGTGTTCCCGCCGGTAAGTAGGGTACCTAGCCAGAGCTCACTGTACCCCTCCTCCTCCCATCCCTTCCTAGCCTCCCCCCCCATTCCAGCCCTCCCCCCTTCCCTTCAGGGTAGGTAGCGCGTGTGTGACACCCTTAGTGTTGCACACGTTCATAGGCCACGGTGACCGCTTCCCATCAGGTGGGCCGTGTGCTTGTCTGCCACCAAAGTAGTATAAAAAAAAAAAATTGGAACGAACAATATCTCTTAAAGGAAATGAAGTGGCAACTTTTCCGCTCACGCTTTGCACTTCGAGAAGCTTAATTACTAACTAATGTAGAATCAATACTGCAACACAAACTATCAAAGCTACCCATCTAGGTTTTATCTACTGGAGTACACGTTAGCGAACTTTATTTTTAACCAACTTTGAAAAAGGTGGAGGTTTTCAATTAGTACGCTATTTTTTTGTATGTATGTTACGCGATAGCGGCGCCAATTATCCTTAAGTTAAAGGCAGTCTCAGGACCCCCGGTCCTGAGACTTTGACTTTAACTTTCCATCAGGCGAGGTAAAGTTGACGTGTCCGATATAAAAAAAAACTTTTATTATTTCACTAGCTTATTAATATTCACTAATTTAATAAGTTTTTTGATCATTATCTCCGATTTTACTTAACAGATTTTGATCGAACAAAGTAAGATTTATAATCTGTCAGTCAGACTTAACCCCTTCCCCCCCTCACTCTACTCTTTCAGCATCAGTAGCGCGAGTGCGACGCCCTTAGTTTTATACACATCCGTAAGTCATGGTGAACGCTTCCAATCAGGCGGGCTGTGTGCTTGTCTGCCACCTAAGTGGTATAAAAAAAGAGAGGATTTTTCTAAGAACTAATTAGTGTTATATAAAGCTGAAAACAACCTGAAATGGTATATTATTTCACGTAGAATTTTGTTTATTTACAAAACATTATATCTTATGGGAAGGAACAGTTGCCCGGGGCCAAAACGGGAATTCCTAATAATATTATTTGTAACAGACCGGAAGATGATAAATAAATAAATCTATACTCCTATACTAATATTATAAAGAGGTAAAGTTTTTGAGTTTGTGAGTTTGTGAAGTTGTAGGGGTAATCCCGCTCGCAGATATTTGTATGCATAAAATATGTATATTATTATATTATTTGCATTGGTCTGAGTATTTCTATGTATGTATTTAAAAAAAAAACCACATTCTAGAACCCATAACACAAGCTAGTTAAATCATGCTTAGGTACTTTGGGTCTAGATTAGCGCTGTGTAGAATGTTGTAGAATATATTTAATTTGATTTAAGAAGAGATATGAAAATATAAAAGGCAAAATTCGGCCGAGCTCACGAGAGGGATTCCGTGCTGTCAGCACAAAAACTCTCTCTACACCCCCCTCCCCCTAAACTCCCACCCATTCCTCCCTCACAATCCCTTCTGCAGGGTCGGCAGCGCGAGTGTGACGCCCCTGATGTTGCACACGTCCATAGGCCACGATAACCGCTTCTATCAGGTTTCCTAAGATAGTAGGCTCCAAAAAATTAGTAATTCTTTTCGGGGTAACTGTATACGCTTTTTTAACAAACTCCCAAGCGAAAATAGAGATTTACATGTAAGTAAATTTAAATTTTTGTTAAAAGTAAACTCTCCCAAAAAGTGTAGGTACCTACTATAAAATTCAAGATCACTTAGATGATAAAGAAGCTTGGAAATGCACTGATCACTCAACTATGTCACTCAAACTAATAACTGTATCTATACTAAGGAAATAAATTGTAAATAGACAAAAAAAACAGCCCGCTGAGTTTCTTGCCGGTGTCTTCTCAGGTCTGGGCCGCGTTTCGAACCGGCGCGAGGTGGTCCATTAGCTTCTAGTTTTAAATAATTTTAATTTTGACGTTTTGTAAGTGCCGCATATAATGGTCTATACGGAATAAATGATTTTCGACTTTGACTTTCCATCAGGTATTAAAAAAAGGAGTCTAAGTAATGACGAAAAGGAGAAAGATTGGTTATGTTTGTTGTTGAGTTCGACAAATTACAAATGGCGAACGCTCGATGTTATATTAAAAGTGAATGTTCAAGTCTATCAGTACTTTAAGATAATCCTAATGCCTAATTCAGCTTTACTTTATCTTGTTGAGATCTACAACAGATCAACAACTCCGAAAACAATGGACTCTCCAGAGATTCGCTCGTCGGCTTAGAGCATCATTAATCAACTATATTATAGGTTTGGAAAAAATGGCATAGAAACAGTGTATCTGTTTTTTTTTTCTGTCTACGTATGCCCTAAGGGGTAGAGCTATTCGGTATACACCCAGATTTCACCAGCTATAGTTTTGGATACATGTTGGAAGCATCCAATAACGATGGATTTTAGGAGATTTTACACGTAAGGCAACCGGCGTGCGTTTATGAAAACAATTATGAAAGTTGAAGAAGCGAAAGGAGTATGCCAAGATCGTAGCAAGTGGAAAGATGTTGTCTCTGCCTACCCCAATGGGAAAAAGGCGTGTTTTGTATGTGTGTACGTATATTAGGTGGTAAAAGGCGCCTAAAGAGTTTTTTTCCCTCCAATGTCGCAGGGGTGACAGGTGGAACCGCCTGCCATCCTAGCATAAGTTAGCAACGGTGCAACTCAGGGCCATCCTGAAACCGTAGATGGCCCTTAATCAGTTGGATTGCGAGGGAAATGCTTTGCCTACCTTGCTCCCCAGTATCTGAATGGCCCTAGACGGCGGTGTTAGTCGGTACGAGTCGACATAACCACCCTTATCTAGGGGGATTGCCAGATTAAAAAAGAAGAAGTTTTTTTTTCGTGCGGAGACCCCTCAGGAGATCAGGAATACTGGTAATTCTAATACTCTTTAAAAAATATACATACATATATATGATGGCATGATAGCAACCCACTTATGTGCCACTGCTGGGCACGGGTCTCCTTTCCTCTAACGAGAGAGCTGAGAGGGTTTAGACCTTAATCCACACACGCTGGCCTAATGCGGGTTGGTGGTCCGGACATGTCCTTAGAATTTCTTCTAGGACATGTGGGTTTGCTCACGATGTTTTTCCTTCACCAGCACATAATAAATCACGTGATTAGCACATATAAATTCCACAAAGTGAAATTCACATACTGTCCGGCCGGATTCGAACTTGATACGTCTGAGAAGAGGCCGCGTCTTTATCCATTCAGCTACCATCGCTTGTATGTATATAGTGCCTACCAGTTACATCAGTAGGCACGTTACACCACATTTCGATAATTGGAACACAATTTGAGAGCAAGGGGCGATAGAGACTCAGTTCGAACATATGAAGTAAGGAGTATAGGGGCGAGATAAAGCTGTGGTCGCTACCTAGTCGATTATTGACAACGATTCATGTAGTGATGGGACGCATTGGGAAGAAATTTATCGGTAGTTTTAACTTTTTGTACGTGACACTCATTCTCCGAGTCTTTTTCCAACTCAATTGGGATCGGTTCTTCATGAAGGGACTAGAATCTGATCTCCACAACCCTTGGTGATATTGGAGTTAGGTAGTTAGACTAGTTGTAGGAGTTTAACTCAAACTACCCGTAACGACTGCCATAGATGTTCGTGTGGCAACCGGGACCGAAGGCTTAATCCGTTTTAAAAAGATTTCGTCGTTGTTTTTTTTATATTGACACGTTTTGACTTTACCTCACCTGATGGTAAGCTAACGTAAATATCAGGATCGGGGGTCACCACTACATACACCGATAGAGCTACAGTATTGGATATCAGCTTGACGGCCTCATCAAATGCTTTTTCATGTCCCGTTTAAAGGATCCGTAATAGGAAGAAGGAAACATGTGAGCTGTTAAAGAATTTCAAGTCTTTCCGTCGTTCCCGTCACGTAGGTTATCGATGTCGATAATATAGATGATTGGTCCATCACTAGGCCAATAGTGCAGCTGCTGAGTCGTTGTTGGAAGAGTGCCAAAGATGCGCTCCGAATAAGACCGGGAGTGTATCTACATGTAGTAGGGGAAAAGAAATAATTATTATATTATTTGAGATAGTGTTACATTGTTCGCAGAAAAATATAACGTTACTTATTTAATTTACTTACAATAAAATAGGGCGGTATTTTTTTGGTTTGTTGTTATTGGACGTTTATTTCTATGTCTAAGCTCAGTTTTTACCAGAGTTTTCTCAAAATAGAGCCGAGATTCGGACCACCAATTGGTAAACGTTAATTTTATTTTTTAACTCATAACATAAACTCACGCCTATATCCCCGAAGGGGTAGGCAGAGGTGCTAGCACCCACATTTTTGTATGTGTTTATGTTATCAAACTCTTCCCTACAATGTTTGTATTGGGGCTTTGAGAGAGTTTCTGTGCTGACAATGCATTTTGGTCTCCCTGCTGACAGCACAGAATCCCTCCAGTGAGCTCTGGCTACCCTACTTACCGGCGGGAACACAACACGATGGTTATTATGGGGCGGTGTTCTGTAGGGCAGAGGTACTACCCCAGACGGACTGCCCAATTCGGATGCGAGATACCGTCGCGTCGTGTCCTACCTCCATTACAATCGGTTGGGTAGAATAGGAGATTTGGTCCAAAAATATGAAAACCGACGTGCAAATAGGCGACACCGCGAGCGTAGACTAATAACAGTATACGTAATTGCGGAACCAAGCGCCCGGCCCACCTGATGGGAAGCGGTTACCGTGGCCTATGGATGTGTGCAACACTTCGCTATTTACTATTCGCCTTTATTCACGTGTATAAATCGAAGTGGCCTCCCCACTTATTCGTGTATATTTGCTTTATTCGCAAGAATATTCGCCTTAGTCACTCTTCTATGACTAATTGTGGACGGTTTAGTCATCTATAAGAATTTCCTCGAATACAAATACGAATAGCGAATAGCGAAGTGTGGTTCTACCATAAGAAACACATTGAAGTAAGGTAGCTCCCAAACTGCTCTGAATAACTGTAAAATTACCCTAACATCATTATGTTAACAGTTATCAAAGTTGAACCGAGGAGTCTCGCGTAACTTTACGTTTGTGACATACGGTTATAAAGGATTGACAGCTAAGTGATTGAGAGATTAAACTCAGCATGAATGCTAACAAGTTGTACTCAAACGATTTTGATCAAACATGCCTAAGATTTTAAGTCTGACCTTTAAAAAAGGCATCAAAATCCGTTCGGTAGTTTTTGCATCCATCGCGCAGAACCAGACAAAAATTCCGAAAAAATTCGTGTTCAAAATGTTCATTTAACATAACTAACCCAAGTATTTTTTTTGACAAAAAGTTTCGCAAAAGTTTTTATGGGCGATTCACACACACTGAGTTTTATAGTGTGACAATCGACACCTGTAGAAAAATGTGGTTTTGATTCGATTTTTAGTCTGGAGTGAACAGGTTACTTCTAGGCAAGCGTGCTCCACCGTCGACCACATCATCACTTACTAACAGGAGAGATTATGGTCCAACGCGAGCCTATTACCAATAAAAAAGAACGAAAAAAAGACAAGTACCTACAGGTATATAAACTTAAAGCCTAACAAGTTGTACAAGTCGTCTGTCCGTATGTAACGCATTCCGAAATATTTGCGTTCCAAAGTATATTGTAGGTACAAGTTTGGAAACTGACGAACTACCGTCTACCGAACAGCTTAGCCTTTGTTGATCTGATATTACCTTGAGTACTTCGAGAAATTAATTTTCTTTGCTTAGATGGAGCTCGAATGAACCACAAATACTTGCTAAAGGAACTTGTTTCCTACAATACAATTATTCTTTATTCTAAACTATGTTATTATGGCTACTACTCCGCTCCCCTGGATATTAGCGTGATGATACAGTGTGTAACCTTCCTCGATAAAAAAATATCGGGGGCATGACGGAAACACCGTGGTTCCCAAACCCAAGGGGGCGAATCCATCTCGAATTCGTAGATGGCTCGCTCGAAAAAATGCTCTTTGGGCCACTTCACCCTGGCATCAGAAGACCCTAGACGGCGCGCGGTTTTAGTCGGTAAGAGTCCGACATAACCTGCCCCGCTGGCCGCGGGGTGGGTATTCATGAGGATTTCCGCACGGGAATAAAAGGTGGGGGGAATGGAATAGAGGTGGGGGGAGGAGAGTTGAGACAGCACAGAATCCCTCCCGTGAAGGTCTGCCTACCCTGCTTACCGCCGGAAACACAATGCGATGGTTATTATGGGGTGGTGTTCTGTAGGGCGGAGGTACTACCCCAGTCGTACTGCTCAGTTGGGACGGGAGATACCGTCGTGTCCTACCTCCATTAAAGTATAGATTACATAACATAAACTCACGCCTATACCCCGAAGGGGTAGGCAGAGGTGCTAGCACCCACAATTCGCCATTTCATGTTTAGGTTCCAATGTAATAGGTGGCGAGCCTATTGCCATTAACCGGGCACTTATAAACCTGCGATATATATTACAATATTATACATATAATATAGATTACAAGTAATAAAATATGTATAATATGGATATATATATTGAACAAAGGAAAAATAAAAGTCAAGACAGTTAGTTAAGTTAACTAAAAGCAATGAAATGTACTCTAGTCTTAATACGCTCAACAAACTTGGCTTGCAACTATGTAACTGTCTATAAACGTAACGGAACCTTCAAGTTCAACTTTTAACTATTTCCGAGCTCGTAAAGTAAGTAGAATAAAATAAAAATGAAATTGCTCTACTTAAAGATATTTAGTACAGTAAGTTATGATTTTTAGATTGTTTTATGAGTGCCCTACTAACCAGCGCAGCGGTGGGAACTCAACACAACGGTTATTATGGCCGCGGTCTTCTATAAGGGCGTGGTAGGGCGGAGGTACTACCCCAGTCGGACGGGAGATACCGTCGTAAAAAGTCCATACCTACATCAAGATTATTTGGATGTTAAAGAAGGTTGGAAATGAACTGTTCACTCAACTATGTTACTCGAACTAATACTGTATCTAGACTAAGGCAATTGTTGTAAATATACCAAAAAAACAGCCCGCTGAGTGTCTGAGCCGCGTTTCGAACTAGCGCGGCGGCGGTGGTCCATTTGCTTCTCGTTTTAAATAATTCTGATTTTGACGTTTTGTAAGTGTCGTTTACAATGGTTTATACAGAATAAATGATTTTTGACTTTGACTTTGACTTTGAATGATAAAACAAACATAAGAACTTAATATTATTTAATTAAAAATAATTTATATACAACAATCATCGCTTACAATAATTTAAAACTTAAAATCTAAATATTTATTAATCTTATTGACATAGGCTTGTGACAATATTGGTTTAACTGATAAATTTAGTTTATTCTTTAAATTCGCTATCGTAGAATATAAATAGTTGTTTGGAGATGACACCACTGGCGCTGCAGTTGTGTAACTTAAAGGAGTTGGACTAATAGCACTATCAGAGAAAATATTTCTGATGTTAGCAAATAAACCAGGTTTTTTCGTTCCTATAACTACAATATTCTCAGTTATTGATTCAGGAAGTTTCCCCGTCGATAAAGCAAACTGTGGATTTTGAGTTACAAAAATATTTTTTAGTTCTTCGTATGGTGGAACGACTGTAGACTTAACTGGATCATTTGCTTTAATATATGCTGAATATTTACTATTATAAGGTCCATAGTTTATATCTTCAGCTGAATAATCTTTGCGTTCTGTTGATGCTTCATTTGAATAATGGTCGTAATCACTTACCTTCGGTTCAATAGTAGGATCGTTGTATAATTCTCTATTGAAATCATTTTTGTTATAAATTTTGTCATTTTCGTTATGATAATTATCAATTAGATTATCATTATACTTTATTGTATCTCCTTTACGATTTTTATCTAAATAATTAACAAATTGATTACCACTGTTAAAATTATTATAACCGTTATTATTAGTTTCTTTAGAATCAACTGTTGTATAACGGTTATTTGTATAACGATTATCGTTATTATTATGTTGTTTCTCGTTATATGCATTGCTGTTAGCATCATTTGGACTATGTTCATCATCGTATCTAACTTCTGCTTTATATCCTCCTTCGTCAGCTGTATACGAAACGATCTGCATACGACCATCGGGTAATCGAACTCTGTACTCTCCGTTGGTAGCTGATCCTTTGCTACTTTGTGAGTGAGAGAAATCATCGCCTGTTTGACGGTCCTTCACAGTATACGAGAAAGCGTAGTTGTCCCCCTGTAAAAGGACACATGAAATCTTATTACTATTTATAACTACTAGCTTTACGTCCATGTTGAATTCTCAATCAGTTCACGTGGTTTCCATGAAAAACTATTTCAGAAATAAAAGTAGCGGTGGAGGTAAGCGCTGACGCGTCGCAAGATGGCCACCCTAAACCTACTTCTGGGTCGCAAGTCCCAGGCACCGTCATGGGATTCCTCTCTGTACCACACCATGGACCCAACGACCGCATGGTTAATCCACGAAATGCTTAGAATCGGATCTTTATTCCAGATAACCGAATTTCAGCCAGATTTTATTTCTGACATCAGCCAAGCAGGTCAAAAGCACTCGAAACCTTGCTTGCATAAAAGGCTTAATGAGTAGAGGAAACGCTTGAAGTGTGTAAGGACAGAAGCAGATGGTGGTCTGCTGTCTCTGCCTACCCCAGAGAGAAAAAAAACGTGAGTATGTGTGAACATCAGCCATGAGTTGCGGGAACGATATCAGAATTGATGGACAGTGTCGCGAGCAACATAACATAACATACATAACATAAACTTACGCCTATATCCCCGAAGGGGTAGGCAGAGGTGCTAGCACCCACATATCGCCAGTTTGTGTTTAGGTCCCAAAGTAATAGGTGGCGAGCCTATTGCCATTAACCGGACACTTATAAATTTGCGATAAATATACACAGGACTTCGAAAAGCATCGAAAAGTCATTGGTGTGTGCCATGGTGAACCTGGGATCGAACCCGAGACCTCGTCTCAGCAGTCTATTACCCAGAGCACTAGGCTACCGCGGCTACGTACGAGCAACAGCTAATACTTTATAACCTTGCAATGGTTTTTAAGTAACTTTCAAACCATTTTTTTTTCAGATTTCATTACAAACTAAACGAGCTCTAACGCATATTTTAATTAGGATTAGTCAGGATTAACACGTTTTTACACAAGTCAACCAACCGCATTAGCATAGTAATACGCTTTCTACTATGTTGGCTTTCATATAAACAAGGCGAGCATGTTTATTTCGAATAGTACCTAAGCGTCTGTGAGTCTATGTTTCCGGAAAGCTACAACCTTTTTTTTATCGTGCGAAAATCTTCATGGATACCACCCCCGTCGGCCATCAGGGGTGGTTAGGTCGGGATCGAACCGACTAAAACCGCACGCCGTCTTGAGCCTTAATTACCAGGGTGTAAGGTTACCCAATAGGCATATCCCTCGCACCCAGCTCTGAACCGCCGACAATCAGCTCTCCCCCCGCTCGCTCCCCACTGTGCCTTCTGCTAGTCAGAGGTATCTCTCTGACTTGTTGCACGTGTCCATGGAGAGCCTCGGAGCAGCCCTCTAAAGGGCCACTCCCACCCCGGCCGGATTGGCCGCAGGCAGCAGCGTGGCGAGTGGGAGGCGCTGCTCGCCTCCGTTGCTCAGGTGCACCACGTGGAGGTTCCGGCCCGCACACCGGAAAGCTACAACCTGGGTGTCTTTGAGTCAAGAGTGAACAGGTTACTTCTTAGAAAGCGTGCTCTACCGTCGACTACATCATCACTTACCAAGAGGTGAGATTGTGGTCAAACGCGGACCTATCAGTCAATAGAAGACAGTCAATATAACCTGTTCTCTCTGCTCTGGCTACCATACTTACCGGCGGGAACACAACACGATGGTTATTATGGCCGCAGTCTTCTGTAGGATGGAGGTACTATCCCGGTCAGACTGCTCAGTTCGGACGGGAGATACCGTCGTGTCCTACCTCCGTATTGTGTGTGAACTAAAGTAGAAAGAAGACTGCCCAATGTGGACAACTTACATGATTCTGGTCGTTGTTGTTTTGCCCAACATCACCTTTATTTGAGTTGTAGTTTGTGTAATCGTTCAAAGACTTCTGAAAAATAAATTTTGGATATCATTATCACTCGAGCTCACTTTACTATGTGTTATTCGGCGGCATACGACGTAGTGAGGCTACGAGTGGCTCATTTTGTTATGTTGCTATCGCAGTGGTCGCCCTTAAAAGTCCAACAAAATTCATCTACACACTATTTTCAGCTGGTCCCTAGTCTAACTACAGAACTTCGATATAGTCAATGGATTGTGGAGGTCAGATGGCGGTCGCTTCACGGAAAATATCGAAGTACGGTGCTTCGTAGTTAGACTGACGCCGATCCCAACTGAGTTGATAACAAGGGTCAGAGGTGACCTTTGAAATTCTTGCCAAATGATATTGGAAGAGTTTTTTTTTATATAGGACACGTTAAAATGACTTCACCTCGCCTGAAGCTAAAGGCAAAGTCTCAGGACCGAGGTCACTACTACATACACCGACAGTGGCGGCCCTCATCTTGACGGCCTCATCAAATACTTTTCACGCTCCGCTTAAAGAACTCGGGACTGTAGGAGAAAGGAAACACATACTCTTTGTAGGAGGTAGGACACGACGGTATCTCCCGTCCGAAATGAGTTGTCCAACTGAGGTAGTACCTCCGCCCTACAGAACACCACGGCCATAATAACCATCGTGTTGTGTTCCCGCCGGTAAGTAGGGTAGCCAGAGCTCACTGTACCCCTCCTCCTTCCATCCCTTCCTAGCCTCCCCACCCCTTCCAAACCCTCCCTCCTTCCCTTCAGGGTAGGCAGCGCGTGTGTGACACCCTTAGTGTTGCACACGTTCATAGGCCACGGTGACCGCTTCCCATCAGGTGGGCCGTGTGCTTGTCTGCCACCTAAGTAGTATAAAAAAAAATACTTCCAGTTTACATACTTGGTGTTCGTAGACTGGTCTGGGCTGTGGGAAGCCGGATAGTTGGTTTTGCTGACTAAAGACTGTGTTCGCATTGTTCGGGAATGTTCTGTATATTGGAGGTAGACTGGATCTTTGCTGAAAAATATTGTTACATTAGATATGTTTACGAAATAATATTATTGTGTTATCTTAGAAAGCTTTAATGTAAATATTTAGCTGAGAAAATGATTATTTGCGGCTCTAGTATTTGTATAGGAGGAACATTGTACCTTGGTTTGCCATTAGTGCAAAATAATATTTATTATTATTAGCCTATTAGTACGCAATTTAGATTTCGTTTCTGAAATCCACAGGAATCCATTCCTGATAATATATTTAAGGTTTGGCGTAAAAGCGTTACAGGCAGACAGAGATACTTCCGCATTTAATTAGTATGGATACTAAGATTATATAAACCACTCACTGGTGTATAATAATTGTTGGGGTCTCCTCCTGGGTTGTCATTATATTTGTTTAGATAAAAGGCCGTATAATCTGGTGCCGTATCCTGGAAAAGATCACCGTAATTATTACCTACTGCACTCATTAATACCTATTATACTGAAAGTAATAGTAATAACAATGGAATATTACCAACTTTTATAAGGAGGGGACTAGGATAGATGGATAGATAGATATCCATCTATCCAGGGTTCCGTATCCACAGGGTTAAATTACAAACTGTTGGCTGTCTGTCTGTCACCAGAATCTATCTATTTATAGTTACTTTTTTGACTATGTCAATTTTATTAATGTTACATTATTAAGTCCATTAAAATCAATGTCCAATAGCTTTAAGTAATAAGGTAGCCATTTACTGTGGTATTCCAAATAATAACGCATATGTTCATTGGTTAGCCGGGTCAGCAGTGACGTCCCTGGTGTTGCACACGTCCATAGGTTACGATAACCACATCCCATCAGGTGGGCTACGTGCTTGTCTACCACCTAATTGCTAATTATAGATTCAGTTAATTTCTATTATATTCTACGAATACAAATGTTTTACAAACCCGATATGCAATGTCTGGACTTGACCCGCTGCGTTGGTTGGGTTGATTTTGTATACCCAAGACGGTGTGGAGGTAGTTCGGCGACCCTCTGTACACGAGAGGGCGGGAGGAACTCCCCTGCTGTAACAATAAATAAATATTTTAGGACTTTCTAAGTAGGTATACCTTAACTAACTGTGTTATGGGGTCTAGAATGTAGAAACTTAAAAATATATTTTTTTGTAAATGTATACATAGAAACAACAAAACCAAAGCAAATACATAACATTTTCATTCATACTAATATTTGCACTGAGCGGTAATCGAACCCACACGACCGCAAAGTTCGTCGACAGTAACTGCTTTTCACTAAGAATGATTGGGTAACTAAATGAGTTGGAAGTCATTATTACTAATATGTAAGTGTAATGTAGTATTGAATACTTAAGGGATATTTTAAAAAAAATGGTAAAGTGAACATCTAGTACAGGATTTTCCAGAGGTAAATCTAAATAAGTAAAAAAAAAAAATTGTACGGGTATTTCTTAATATATCTAAATATTCGAAAATTACTGTATTCTAAATCTTATAAAATTGATATCGCAATGTAACGTAGTAGCCATTACTAAACTATTTAGTAGGTAATCGTACACAAACAAACATACACCTGTTATTACAAGAGACGATCAATCATGGTCATAAGAAAACATAATATCTACCATTCGTTTGTGGGATGTTGGGCACTAAAATTAGCGTTTTATAATACTAACTGTTGAACGCAGTATCGCCTGCGTGGTGTCCTGAAATAGCAGTTAGGTACCTTTATAAATTTTCCCAATAATTATGGCAATTTTCTTAAATTCGCTTTCCGTCAAAATCTTCTACAAATAAATAAATATAGTAAGACATTTTACACAGCACTAGACCCAAAGTAAGCATAGCTTAACTAGTTTTTATTATGGGTTACAAAACATACATATTTTTCTTGTACACTATAAACATATTCAAATGTCTTTCTTTCAACCTAGCGTTAATCCCAGTCGCATCTAAAGCCTTCAGCTCGGAGTCTGGGGTCCGCTTTACCAATAACAATAACAAACAGAAACATAACATATTCAAATATATGGACACAAATAATTATCTGCACTGAGCAGGAATCGAACCTCGGAGGCCATGCCTCTGACTTAGCAGACGAACGCCCAACCGCTAGGCCAGAGAGGTCATCGTTTTATTTTATTTTTTTATTCATGATAGGCTTACGTTTCATCGTTCTGGCCCACACGGCAGCTAGATGTTAATAAAACGTTGAGTCACCACAAGAAAATTGCAAATATAAGACGGTCTACTTACTAACTATTATTGCTATTATTTGAATCAGAAAAAGTCGTGCCGCGTTTATCAATACGCCAGGTTAGTGCTAATATTCTCCAGCTGTGATTTTCCCCAAATAAATAATACCACTTTTAAAAACAAATTATTACGTTTTTCCCGCATCTGTGCATAACTCAGTTAAAGAAATTAAGTAAAAAATATTTTTTTTTTTATTCCACTTAGGTGGCAGACAAGCACACGGCCCACCTGATAGGAAGCGGTCACCGTGGCCTATGGACGTGTGCAACACTAAGGGTGTCATATTCGCACCGCCAGCCACGGATGGGGGGTTAAGGGAGTTTGAAGGGGGGGTCGGGGTTAAGGAATTTGGAGAGATCGGGGAGTTTGTGGGGGGGGAGGGGGTTTCACGCTCCGCTTAGAGGACCCGGGACGAAGGAAACACATCTGAGAATATGCGTATCAATTTTCCTCAATTTTCACAAAACAAAGTGCCTTTTTCAAAGTGCCTCTCCCTCCCCTTCCTAGCCTCCCCAAACCTTCCTAGACCTCCCCCCTTCCCTTCAGGTTAGGCAGCGCGTGTGTGACACCCTAAGTATTCCATAGGCCACGGTGACCGCTTCCCATCAGGTGGGCCGTGTGCTTGTCTGCTACCTATGTAGTTTAAAAAAAAATAACTTACCTCATAATCATCAACCGCTTTCAATCCCGCCTGCCTATCAATAGGCACTACACGATACGGTATATTTTGAAATTCATAGTCTGGTGTACTCTGCAAATACGGGTAAGGAATGCTATTGCCTTCTCTACGCAGGTTTCCAGGCGTCAAGGCGACCTGGTTGACCTGGGATGAGGCCTGGATGCTGTTGTTCGGGTTCAGCTCGCTTCTCCGAATGGATTCGATGAGGGGGCGAGAGGTTACGATGAGAGGAGTTGGAGGTGGGGTTGGACCGTCGTTTGGGAAGAGAACTGGGCCTTGTCTGTAATAAAAGAGATAATAGTTATTTTCTATCTATATACTATTATACAATTTGTAAATGAGATATTTTTTTTATATTCAGTCCTCCGGGTTGACTGCACCCCGCCTGATGGTAAGCTGAGGTGCAGGCAGTATGATTTTTTTTTATACTACTTAGGTGGCTGACAAGCACACGGCCCACCTGATGGGAAGTGGTCACCGTGGCCTACTACCGTGGTCACTAAGGGTGAAAAAAGAATACTGAGATTTTACCTTTAGCTTAACATCAGGCGCGGTGAAGTCATGTTGACGTGTCTAACCTAACCTAACCTAACATAAAAAAGAAAAAAAAAACAAACAAACACACTCTTTTTGAAACTATCTCACCTGATGGTAAGTGACGATTTGGTCTACGATGAATCACGCTTGCCTAGAAAACATACACACATACACACACACACACACACACACACACACACATACACACAATTTTACTTCTACTACCTACCACTATTTATTTGCTACAATAAAGAAGATTTGAAATATATGAGAACTGTCATCGTTAGCGCCGATCGTTAAGTCCGGCAGACAGTTTAGTCGAGCATTGATAGTTGTGTTGCACTATTGATTTTACATTAGTCAGTAATTACGCTTCTCGGTGTGCTAGACCTGGTGAATTGCTGGTTCATTTCCTTTGCGATTATATAAGATTGACTAGCTTATGCTCTCGACTCTGAATAGACGTCGGTTTTCAAGCTTTTACAAGCTTTTATTTAGTTAAACCTGTCCCGTAGTCTGTAATCAAATCTTGCAAACCATTTTTCGACTACTTCAGGTTATTCGATTGCGCTGAAATTTGGCATGCTTATGTAAGTTCCATGGCAATGCAATATCTTTATATATAAAAATGAATCCCTATTTGCCTTGGTCACTGCATCGCGAGTGAACCGCTGGACTGATTTGGCTGAAAATTGATGGGGACGTAGCTTAAAACTAGGAGATGGACATAGGATACTTTTTATCATGCCACAGGGACGAAGTATGCCACGGGCGAAGCCGTGGGGCACAGCTAGTTGTAAATAATAAAAGTATGTAAGTCTCTCTTGTTTTTAAAAATGTTTTTTTTTTAAACAGCAGCTTGTTTAGCTATATATATCTCCGCTTATACTCAATCGTATCTTTGTATGTGGATTATGATGCTGTTTTTTTTTTGTTTGAAACGTATATGGTCATACATACATACATTATGGGGAGGAGCACACAAAACGACGCTACTACCACTAGAAAGAGCACAAAGAGCAATAATTAAAGTCATAAATAGGAAGCCCTTTAGATACCCAACCGACCGACTGTATTACTGAACATCGAAGTTTAAAAGCGCGAAGCACTGTATCCATAAAGTTTAAAATATCGAATTACGTCAGTCAGAATAGTCGTAATCGCGACATACGGAACGCCGAATGCTTTCTATGTCGAAATACTTTATTGAGAATGTTCCGCATCTCGATGTACGGAACGCCGAATGCTTTCTATGACACAATACTTTATAGATAATGTTCTAAATCGCCACTAATGCATTTAGGATGTTTGATCTCGATATATTATACTTACATTGATCTGCGGTACTATTTATGGTATGTAGTAGTAGCCAGGCGATATTATTGCGCCTAGTAAATTGTAGTTAGCAATTTTGCAATAAAACAAAATTATAATATATTATGTGCATTCCGGATATGCACAAATAGTAATTTATTTTTCACGCTTGTTTCCTTGTTATTGACGTTTGTAGAAATAATGTGTACTAATGTGTTATTTTTTAATAAAAACATTGAACACCTATCTATACCTGCGGCACGATATAATGGCCGGTTTGACGTTTGTCCGCTCATGAAGTTTCGTATTAATTATTGTGACATTTTGAAAGAGCAAATTGCTGTTCTTTATTGTCAATAGTGACGTACAGTAAGTCATAAAATTTTATCGAATGTAGGTATAATTTTTTAGGACACAATATTTATTTATTACATTGATTTCTGAATTATATAATGTATATTAGTGTCCCACGATCATTTATTTTTTATTCTTATAAGATTATAATTACGTATTGGTGTAGGTACTTATTTCACACAACTCGGTATTTGTTTTTCGAAATTCAATTTTTTTAAATAAAATCTATATAATCGACACTAGGACCACTGGCAAGCCCAATAATACCTCCGGCAAACTTACGTCAAAACAAAGCTTTTTCGACTTGACGTTGCTTCGAAAAGTACAAACTAGGAGTGCAGTGCGATTGCGATATAGTTTAGACCTCCTCGCCTGATGGTAAGCTAAATGGTAAATCTCGCCTGATGGTAAAGTCTCAGGAAGGGGTCCCCATTACATACACTAACAGTGATAATTATAATGGTAGCCCTCAACTTACTCTGTTTACGCCTTTGTTGTGGATTTCGTCGATATGGCCGAACATACGCAGAGCTGAGTTCTAAACAGTCAGGCACGTGTGTTCGTTATAGGTACGCCTTCGTAACATTTCGATCGTGAATCTCAAAATGGAAGGTCAATTTTACCTATAACTGTTAGACGAATAGATAACTAAAGAAAAATCTGGCGAGACTGGCATAGAAGAAAATAAACTTCACACACACAGAAAAAAACGAGCAAAACCAGTCGAAGACATGTGTGTAGCTACTATTTACGGAAGGAGTATCCAACAAGAAAAAGCTGGTGCAATCACTGATTAATATATACTCATTTTCATTCCTAATTCCAATATTCAGTTCGTTCAAATGTATTAAGTAGGTAAAAATTTATATTTTTTTACTAAAGTTTTTGAATCAGGTAGGTAAGTACTGCTTGCAATAAAAACTTATTAGATTTGATTATATTTTTATCGAGAGTAAATTGACATTTCCATCACTATTGTAATATGTCAAACCGGCCATCATATCGTGCTGTTACTGTAGTTACAATAATAATTGTTGACGATTAATAAAAAAAAATCTTGAGGGTATGTATAGAAATATTATTTGAATACATCGCGAATCGACAGCGCGTCGGTGGTGTATTCTTGATTCTAATTTTGTGCAATGCAATGCTCTTTGTGAATTCGTAAAATCGCGCAAGAATAAAGACCAATTGTTAAAAGATGGATTTTTGTATAATTTAAATAAAAAAAACAATGACACATATTATTGGAGTTGTGTTCGAAGAACATCCTCAAGTTGTGGTGCTGCCGCAGTTACAAAAAAGGTCGGTGATAGTCATTACTTTAAAAACTTTAACAATATTTGTCACCTTCACGAACCAGACCAAGATTCTGCGATGGTGAATGAAGTAAGGGCTTCGTTAAAAAGAAGAGCTGGAGATAGTTTTGATCAGCCCGGACAAATTATCCAAAAAACTCTTCAAGAAATGCCTAACACATCAGCTCCCTTTGACGAAGACGAAGACGCGATGCGATCGATCATTCACCGGGAAAGAACCCGTAATTAGGTGCATTACGGGTAATGCACCTAGTCTACCAAGAAGTTTAAACGATTTCATTGTGCCCGATCAATATACAGAAATTGAAGGCGAGAAATTTTTGTTAGGACACTACATAGACGATGATGACGTCATTCTGCTTTTTAGTACGAAGCAGAACTTGCGTCTTTTAGCCTCATCCATATTTTGGATAATGGATGGCACGTTCAAATGTTGCCCGTCGTTGTTTTATCAGCTTTATTCCATACATGGCCAGGTTGGACAGAACGATTCAAAGCAAATTCTTCCGCTGGTTTACGGCTTACTCTCTAATAAAACTCAACGCTTATATGAATTATTTTTAGAAATGGTTGTAAGGTACGCATTGAATAACTGTAACATTCAACTAAGCCCACAGTTCATTATTACAGACTTTGAATTAGCAACTATAAAAGCTTGTGCCAGTGTCTTCCCAGAAGCACAACACAAATGTTGTTTTTTTCACTTGGCACAGAATATTTTCAAGCATGTTCAGAGTGAAGGATTAGCGAAGAAATATACCAGCGATAGTGATTATGCCCATAAATTGCGACATATCGCTACGTTGGCTTATTTACATCCGGGTGAAATTCCTAAAGCTTTTGAGTTTATTCGTGATGAAGTTATTCCAAATGATGCGGGCAAAGTAACTGACTGGTTTTACAAATATTACATTGGAGGCAGTTATAAACGAGTCCCAAATCATACATTTAAACTGAAAAAATTACCTCCGCGATTCCCGCCTCAAATGTGGTCTATTTTAGATTGCGTCAACGCAAATATACCAACAACCCAGAATTCCATTGAGAATTGGCACAATCATTGGAATAGCCTCCTAAATAGGAAAAAAATGAACATATATAAAACAATGGATGAATTAAGAAAAGAACAAAAACATACGTCTTTAGAAATAGAAAGAATAACTGCAAATATTAAAAAAAAGAGGAGAAATGGCTCGAAAAATTTACAGAAGATTAAAGACCATTTGGAAAAAAAAGACACAATTAATTTAAAGGAATATTTAAGTGGTCTCGCCTATATAATTTATTTAAAAACTTAATATTATTGAACTTTATAATAACTACTTATTTAATTTAAACTATTTTTTTTATAATATAATTATAATAATCCCTTGTGAGCGAACAAGCCGCACGGCGGCGGCGGCGGCGGCGGAATAATGCGGGTAAAGCCGGCTTTGCTGTATAGAGACCTTAATAATGTAATCTTAAAAACTTTCGTATAAGTACAATTGTTTATTTGCCAATTACATGTTAATCGGAAAGAGAAAAAAAAACTTTCAAACTGATCTTACTTTAATGTATCTTATTGTGCAATATACTTAATGTATATTCTATTTACATAATGTTTTTTTAATAATATAATCTATATTCCATTTACACAATAAATGTTTTACTTTATATACCTTGGTATACTAATACTATAAAGATGTAAAGTTTGTGAGTTTGTTTGTATGTTTGTTCGGGGTAATCACCACACCCGGTTCTCCGGATCCTACTGATAAGTGGGCGAACCACGCTGTCATCATCATCAAAAAAAAAAGCGGAGCTTCGGGCGACAGCAAGTATTAGGTACATAATATAAATAGTACCGCAGATCAATGTAAGTATAATATATCGAGATCAAACATCCTAAATGCATTAGTGGCGATTTAGAACATTATCTATAAAGTATTGTGTCATAGAAAGCATTCGGCGTTCCGTACATCGAGATGCGGAACATTCTCAATAAAGTATTTCGACATAGAAAGCATTCGGCGTTCCGTATGTCGCGATTACGACTATTCTGACTGACGTAATTCGATATTTTAAACTTTATGGATACAGTGCTTCGCGCTTTTAAACTTCGATGTTCAGTAATACAGTCCAACCGACCAACTATATCGCAATTATAAAGTCCTGACAGTGCGTCAACTTTTTATACTGAAAGCAATTTATCATACTCATACAATTCTTGAGTATAATCCTATAGCGTACACCTCAGCTCGTAGAAAGCATGCGATATTCGATCCGGTTGTTCACAAAACTTCGTTCGCGGCTCGCCAGTGTTACGTCCTGGGTCCAAGACTTTACAATAGAGCAAGTAGAAATATAAGCCTATACAGTAAATTTAGATTTGAATGCAAAAAAATGCTTACAAGTTGGTTGCAGCATCTAAACTATGTTGAAACAGAGTATTTACTTGAGGTTTTAAGATAAGAGGTAATATTTATTTATAGTGTAGTTATTAAAGGTATAATAGTTACTACATAATTTTATTTTATTTTTTGTTCGTGTTTAAGTAGGTAATTACTTGTTAGATAATTTTATTGTACTATTATTAATCGTGTATACTGGTTGCGTAGGTTCCTGGTGTCCTATAAATACAGATACAACCTGTTGTATCTAGTTTAGGCACCAGTCTCACAATTACAGTTTTTTTTTAAATAGCCAGTAAGAAAACCAAGAAATAAGATATATTATTGTTGTATTTATATTTGTATTTAAATTGTTTTAAATTGTTTTTTTGAGAGAATAAAAAAAAAAAAAAAATAAAAAAAAAAAAAAAAAAAAAAATTATGCTCGCGCCTTTTGCCCTCCGGGGTAGGCAGAGACAATAGACCGCCATCTGCCTCTGTCCTTACATACTTCACGCGCTTCCTCTACTGTCATTAAGCCTTTCATGCAAGCTCGCACACGGCCCACCTGATGGGAAGTGGTCACCGTAGCCAATGGTCGTGTGCAACACCAACGGCTTCACGCTCGCGTTGCCGACCCTGGAGAGGGGAGCATTGGGAAGTTGGGGGAGGTTGGGGGGTTGGAGGTGTGGATTGAGAGATGAGGTCCTTCTGTCCTTCTGTTCCGTGTCCTTAAAGAGATGTAAGTACACTTACTTTGTAGGTTTGGGCTTTTTTAAAAACTTGACGGGCTCGTACTGTAGATATTTGCTTGTGGTAGGCACCAACAGATTTGAAGATGTTACTTCTTGAGCCAGCAGAGTGTTCAATCCTGGCAGAAGAAGTAATATTATGACGAACAGCATTTTCAGAAGTCCTTTATATTCTGTGAAAAGAAAATTCCCGGGTGACGTTTTAACTTCCAAAAACATAACCCTTCTTGGCAGTTTGGTAAAAAGGAGGAAGGTTGTTTTATACTACTTATACTACTTAGATGACAGACAAGCACACGGCCCGCCTGTTGGTGGCCTATTGACGTGTGCAACATCAGAGATGTCACACTCACGCTGCTGACCTTCTAGGGGAGCGGGGTTGAGGAGTTTGGGCAGGGTTGGAGGGTAGGATTGGGGAGATAGGGAGGAGGGATTGTGAGCTCTGGCTACCGTACTTACCTAGGCGAACACAACACGATGGTTATTATGGGGTGGTGTTCTGTAGGGTGGAGGTACTACCCCAGTCGGACTGCTCTGTTCAGACGGGAGATACCGTCGTGTCCTACCTACTACTACTACCTAGCTATCTACCCATAGATTAGATGAATGTTACGTAACCCGTTAAACTATAAAACCCGTATACAATTATGAGAAAATTCGTTCATTTCACAATTTAATCGTTAAAGGTAAAGTCGCCTTGGAGATAATTGGAGCTCCCTATGAAGGTTAATGGCGTTTCAGATCATTGTATACTTAATTATAAGTTGAACATGTCAACACTGTAAGTAATACTTGTAAGGGCTACCGTGAATTCCGGCCGAGGCGGCAGTGGCCTTTGGCTATAGAGGAGAAGTCCGCGTCACTGCCTAAATATTGGACAATAATATTTTGTAGATCATTGTGTAAATTTTTGAGAATAATGATCCGCATGTGATCAGATTCATAGCTAATTCTAGTATCTTAAATACTTGTCTAAAACATGTTTTCTCCAAAATTCATTAATAGGAGAAGAAAATCTTCCGGCCCGCAGTTTGCCACCCCTGCTCTAGACGTGTCCCTCTGACTAGTGGAGGGCGCAGTGTGAAGCAGACGGGGGCGGGTAATGGAGACCCGAGATGGTGTGCGGTTTTATTCGGTTCGATTCCGATATAATCACCCCCGATTGCCGACAGAGGTGGTATATGAGGGTGCGGGCCGGAATCTCCACGCGATGCACCCGGGCATCAGAGGCGAGCAGGCTACTAGCCACGAGAGACGCTGCTGCCTGTGGCCAATCCGGGCGGGGTGGGAGTGGCCCTCTAGAGGGCTGCTCCAAGGCTCTCCACCTATCCCTCTGACTAGCAGAGGGCACAGTGGGGAGCGAGCGGGGGGCGAGCTGATTGTCCGCGCGCCGAGACGGTTGGGTGACAGGACGGCCGCTTGTTATGTGGTCTAGCATTCTCTTGCTTTTATGGTATTCAATTTGTTAATAGATTTGCAAGACAGAACACTTATATATAATAACGGACGATGTTTGACCGATTCCGATTCACACTGTGAAACTTAGGTAAAATTGAAATAATACTTGATTTAAGTGTTTATGTTAAGGTCCCACACGCATCCAATTAATACTAAGAGAGACAAATTCCGTACAACTCAATACGACCATAAAACCCCATTAAACCTTGAACTTTGCAACTAAACCTTATCGCTGCTCGCATGAGGACATGGTGGTTAATATTCGGGTCTGTTTACGGTGTGCCCGGCACCACTGCTGTGTTTTGACTCCGAAAGTAAATGTAATTATGATAATGAAACACTGAACGATGTACGTGCATACACATGCGACAATTAACGTGCAAAAACATGTTAGTATATTACATAGCTCTATCTAGAGTAACATTACGCTTATGATATAAGTTCTAGAATGCGGATAAACTTTTTTTTTTTATAAAGGACACGTCAAAATGACTTTACCTCGCCTGATGGTAAGCTAAAGGTAAAGTCTCAGGACTGGGGTCACCACCACATACACCGGTAGTGCTACAGTGGCGGGCCTCAGCTTGACGGCCTCATCAAATGCTTTTTCACGCCCCGCTTAAAGGCCCCGGGACTATAGGAGGAAGGAACTTAGGTACTTATTAGCTACTAGCTGTGTCACACTGCTTCACCCTGTAGCAATAATTTATCCCATACATGTAATTTACAAGAGTCCTTGAGAGGAAACCGCGAGTTGGTAAACAGGACTAACAGCCTTGAAAAAGGTAGCTGGGATAGACTGGATGTGGAAGGCGAAGAATCGGGTGCTATGGCGTACATTAGGAGAAGCCTATGTCCAGCAGTGGACGTCGACAGGCTAAATAGATTGATTGATCGATGTAATTTATCAGTTCTTTATTAATGTAATGAAAGGAGACGTTTCACAAATGTATGGACCTTGGGCCCGATAATCGTACATTACTTAGAAAAATAGCTAGGCAATATAGTTTTCATTTTTCAATATTCAATTCTTATAATATTGCTTCGTATTATGGGCGGAATCTAACTAAATAAACACTTTCTTGCAACACAACAAACATGGCCGCCTAAAAATATAAAAATGTACTCATATTTTATTAATTTACGCCCTTGAATTTCGGAGGCGAATAAATATAAATTGTATTTTTGCCAATAACCGGTATTATTTCTCTTTTTTCTGTATTGTGTACAATTTGGGGGCCCAAAATGAAACATCTCCTTTTCATAACATTTATGATTACTACTCTGCTCTCCTGGGTAGTAGCGTAATGATAGCCTATAACCTTCCTCGATAAATAGGCTATCCAATACAAAAAGAGATTTTCAATTCAAACCATCAATTTTTAAGATTATTGCGTTAAACCAAATATACAAGCTCCTCAGCTTTTAGAGAATTTTAATGAGAACGTCTATAATAAATTCTTTTAGAGGAATCTTTGTATTTATTACCAATAGCATCTCAAATTGTCGGCATACAATGTAACGTATGCGTATGCGTATGCGTCTTACTTTCCTACTTCTCACGGCAATTATAAGATTGATGTGATAGAACACAATGGCATTACAAAATACCCGCGCCCCCCTCTGCAGGCAAGCCCTCGCTAGAGTATGCTGATTCGATAGATATTTTATAGTCGATATACTCGCGTTTGACCACTATCTCACCATGGTTTGACGGAGGTAGTACATGACGGTATCTCCCTTCCAAACTGAGCAGTCCGTCTGGGGTAGTACCTCCTTCCTACAGAAGACCGCGGCCATAATAACCATCGTGTTGTGTTCCCGGTGGTGAGTAGTGTAGCCAGAGCTTACAATCCCCCCTCAGCACCTAATCTCTCCTGTCCCAAACTTCCCAACCCTCACCCCTTCACACGGTGTTGCACACGTCCATAGGCCACGGTGACCACTTCCCATCAGGTGGGTCGTGTGTTTATCTGCCACCCAAGTAGTATAAAAAAAGTGATGATGTGGTCGACAGTGGAGCACGCTTGCCTAGAAGCAACCTATTGATAACATAACATAAACTCACACCTATATCCCCGAAGGGGTAGGCAGAGGTGCTAACACCCACATTTCACCAGTTTATGTTTAGGTCCCAATGTAATCGTTGGCGAGTCTATTGAGATTAACCGGGCCCTTATAAACCTGCGATAAATACACACATAACTTCGAAAAGCAAAGCAAAGTCATTGGTGTGTGCTATGGTGAACCTGGGATCGAACCCGAGACCTCGTCTCTGCAGTACATTACCCAGACCACTAGGCTACCGCGGTTACCTACAAATGCAACCTATTCACTCTAGACTTAAAGACTCCCAGGTTATAGCTTTCCGGAAACACAGACTCAGGCAGGGCATTCCATTCCTTAGCTGTACGCACAGATCCGTTGAGCATAGTCTCGTTTATTATTATTAGTTGGATTAGTAGGACAATAGGATATTCCCACAACTATATTATAACTAGATATATAAAAAGTTATAGGTCGTTTTATAAGCACCGTGATCGCTTAATCCGCGCGGATGCTGCCGCATCACGAACCCCTCGTTATCTTAAGTAAATTACAAACTAAATTTATTATATTAAGTAATGGCTATGGTAAGCCATCATAATTCCCTGTTTAATCAACCGGAATCCTGTCGAACTGCGTGTGGTTTTAGTAGGTTCAAGTCTGACTTAAGCACTCTCACTGGACTTCACGTTTTGCTTACCATCAGGAAACGTGAAGTGATACTTTCAAGACTAAACAAAAAAACTCGTTAGGAATCCTGTCCAATTCTGTGTTTCAATAACTTTGCAATATTTCGCAAACATCTTACTCAAAAATTATAGAGTTTTTTAGAAATTTCTCATCAGTGTTACGAAAATTTAGAGGCTTAATTTCTAAAAACAACAATGTACCAACCGATCTTAATACTTAATACCGGTAATTAAAAAACTGCAGCATCCGCGAATACCCTACGATAACAAATTGCAATCTACGACAACCATTCATTATGCGTCAGTCATTTCATTCATGACAACAAAATCATCATGCAAAATGGCGTCCGTATTCGCACGGAGCGCGGGAAAAGCCGCCATGTTGCCAACATGGCGTCTATACTATGACACAAGGCTCACACGACACAATAGCGATCAAAATAAACACGCCATTGTATACTTTTTATTTTTAGATTGATTGGAATCTAGCGATTGAGA
This sequence comes from Lithosia quadra, assembly GCA_963576445.1. Lineage (NCBI taxonomy): Eukaryota > Metazoa > Arthropoda > Insecta > Lepidoptera > Erebidae > Lithosia > Lithosia quadra. The sequence goes on along the minus strand of OY754900.1, from coordinate 751,866 downwards.
GGATTAATAGTATTGATAGATTTTTACTAAAATTGATTGGATTTTTAATCAATCAGAATGATAGCACAGAGATTGATGAATTTGTAGTTTACGCATTGTTTCTGAACCCTGAAGCTTGACGAGTGCTTTTTTTTTAAATACCACTTAGGTGGCAGACAAGCCTACCCTGCAGATACCACCACCGTCGGCTATCGGGAGTGGTTATCTCGAACTCGGACCGACTAAAACCGCACACTGTCTCCGGTCTTCCGACGCCTGGATATGAGGTTAACCAGGAGGTATTTCCCTCGCACCTCGGCGACATTTGTCACATTTCGAATTTTTTTTTGGCTTTTGACATTTTTTTATACTACGTAGGTGGCAGACAAGCACACGGTCCACCTGATGGGAAGCGGTCACCGTGGCCTATGGACGTGTGCAACACTAAAGGTGTCACACACGCGCTGCCTACCCTGAAGGGAAGGGGGAGGGCTAGGAAGGGGCTGGAAGGCTAGGAAGAGGCGGGAAGGCTAGGAAGGGGTGAGGGGAGGAGGGAGTACAGTTTTTAATTTCAATATTGTAATGATTGCATTTCTGTGTGTTTGTGTTTTTGTTTTTATTTACACTGCCTTCTCCAATGTAAGGGTGCACTGCGGTGAGGTTACGGCCCGTACCCCAAAAATTGACTATTTAGTGTAGATTGTCCTTTGGGAGTTCACCGGTTCAGAAGACAGTCGCTCCAGTAAAACTCATCAAAATGAGGTAAAATTCACGAATGTACGGGATGCAAAGATGAGGGCTGTAAGGGGGGGGAGAGTATCTTATTCTGCTGGGAGCCACGTGGCCATTTATTAATAAACTTAGGTCATGACAACGTAATATTACGACTGCAAGTTTGTAAGGTAAGGTGCAGTGTAGTATTATTTATTACTTAAGCGTGCCTTGTGTGTAGTCTAGGAGCTAGGGACACGGGAACTTTAAATTTTATTACCTACTAGCTGTTACCCGCGGCTCCGCCCGCGTGGACGTTGATTTTCGTATTTTTTTTACTATAGCTCCAGTACTAATCAGCCGATTGTGATCAAATATGCTTAATATTTTAAGTCTTACCAAGACCTTTCTAATACAAAAATCGCATCAAAATTCGTTCTGTACTTTTTACAAGCAAGTTGTTTAAACATCGGCAAATTATCTGAACTTCATTGACACAACTTCTTTATTTATGAGCTGATTTTAATAAAACAAACACTAAATGTTAAGCTAACCGCAACTAAATGGAATTGGCCGCTTTTGAGATAACTGCGCACAAAAATTCGATCAGTTACAGATTTATAATATATATAGTATGTATATCATGTGATATCCTTAATCAAAGATACGCCGGATTTGAAGTCTGACCAAAGACTTTCTAAGATTTAAATTAGCTTTGTCTGTCTGTAAGTTGAAGGAATTTAAAAACAAATACTGGGGTTATGTTATATGATCGATTCTGAACACAAAAATATATTTTTGGAATACTTGTCTGTTTGTCCGTTTGTCTATTTATTCGCAATGGACGCAAAAACTACTGAATTTTGAAGCTGTTCAATGTTATTCGATTAGAAAGGTCTTAGTCAGACTTAAAATCTGTCGTGTGTTACAAAAGCGAACCGGAGATATAACCAAAAAATGATAACCAACCACCACGCGGGCGGAGCCACGGTCATTAACTAATTACAATCTTCAACCTAGCGTGATTCCCAGTCGTATCCAAAGCTTTCACCTCGGAGTCTGGGGTCCGCTTTACCAGTCTTAACTGCGGATTCGAACCTGGATATTTTCCGTGAAGCGACTGCCATCTGACCTTCACAACCCAATGGTGACATTAGGCGATATCGAAGCATTGCAGCTAGACCGTTGTTGTTGGACTTTTTAGGGCTCCAGCTACCCGTAACGACTGCCATAGATGTTTGTATGGTAACCGGGACCGACGGCATAACGTGCTCTCCGAGGCACAACCAGACCAATGCAAATACCCATATTCATGCATACAAATATTTACACTGTGCGGGGATCGAACCCGCGCCTCCTGAGCAGTGGCCGCGTTCACTACCGCTACGCCACAGAGGCTGCAGAGGCAGGATTGACAAACAATATCTCGAACAATACAATAACGTTTTCAAATTACCAAATATTGTATTTATACATTTCACCATCAGTCATTGTGTCATGGCGTATGGGACTGCAACCATCACACCATGAGAAGTCAAGTTATGCAACAGCCATTTTTGACTGTAGTAAGGTCATGGTCAAAGACCATAAAGCCCTTTAGAACAATGGAGCAATAAGGGCTGAGATGTGAAAGAACTTACAATGGTGGTTGAGCGTTTAATTGCTAAGTTAGAGGTCGCAGGTTCGATTCCCATTTAGTGCAAATATTTGTAAGCATAAATATCTTGTGTTAGGTGTATAATAAATAATATTTATCTTATCTTTGTATATGTGTATTACATTGATCCGGGAGTTTTATCTATACAATTATAGAATTATTAATTTGGTTATATCTGTCCATTGGAGAAATTTAAAATAAATACTTAGGTTATGTTAAACTAGCTGTTTCATGGGAACCCATTCCCGGGATAAGTAAAGTAAACGTAGTAAAGTAGCCTAATTTCAGCCAGATCCATTCAGCTGTTTTTGCGTGATAGAGTAACAAACATACATTCAGACATACATTTCTATAATCTTTCGCGTTTATATAATTATATAAAATATTGCTTCATTGTTCAATAGAATAATATAATAATATTGTATTTAAAATAATTCTTACAAAAAGAAATCAACTTCAAATTGGACTAAATTGAAATGGGACTACACGGCAAACACTAACTTTCAAATAAAAATCATCAAAATCGGTTCACCCAGTTAAAAGTCTTTAGGTAACAAATGAAAAAAAAATCAGTCGAGCACCTCTTCCTATTTTGAAATCGGTTAAAAACCCCAGTAACTAAATCTGACCCTTTAATTATTTACAACAAAAATAAAAATTGATAACTTACCATAAAACACATAAAAACCATACAATAACACACATACACTTCACACAAGAATACAATACAATACAATACAATTAACGCTAACAAAACAAATGTAATTAGAATGTTAACTACTGCGGGCGCTTGTTGGTAAGAGTATGACAGTGATTGCAGTGTAGCCTGCTATTTATCAAACCACGGCTCGCAGGTAGTCTAGGAGGCGACGGCACTAATCTATACTATTATGAAATTGTAAATTAGCTTTGTTTATATATTAGAGATATTGAAATGAAGTTAAGTTGTGTTAAATGAAGGATTCTGAACATATAAGTATATTTTTTAAATACTTGTCTGTTTGTCCGTGATTGACACAAAAATAAATAATAATTAAAATAAATATTCTACAACATTTTACACAGCGCTAACTAGACCCATATAAGCTTAGTTTACCTAGCTTATAGTCTGCCTAGAATGTGAAAAACGTATTTATATACTTTTTTTTTGTAAATACATACTTATTATACATAAGAAACAACCAGACCAATGCAAATAGACATATTCATGCATAGCAGTTGCATTCACTGTCGCTACGCCACAGAGGCCGTCAATTTCTTGTCTGTTTGTTCGTGATGGACACAAAAACCACTGTACGGATTATGATGCGATTTTTATTATTATATTAGAAAGGTTTTTGGTAAGATTTAAAATCTGTTATATGTTTGATTGCAATTGGTTAAGTCGAACCGGAGATATGACCAAAAAATGATGAACGACCTCCGCGCGGGCAGAACCGTGGGCATTGGCTAGTACTAAGGATCTGCATGAAATTAAATATATGATTAGTAGTTCATTTTCTCTTTTTTCCTCGTTAATACGACTTCACCTCGCCTGATGATTAGCTAAAGGTTTAGACCCAGGAGGATTGCAATCCTTATATCAGTTACTAGCGACCCGGGACCCGACTTCACCCGGGTGTAAATTCCAGTTTCCCAACAAATTATATAGCCCATGACACTCACAAATGACGTGGCTTTCTATTGGTAAAAGAATTTTTAAAATCGGTTCAGTAGATCCAGAGATTACCCACTACAACGCACGTCACAAACTCACAAACTCACAAACTTTACCTATTTATAATATTAAAGTATAGATTATACATTTGCTGTCATCGATGTACGCAATTACTAGTCAAAACAAGCATTAAATTAACAATTTAATTTTCTATTATAATGCCTAAGTTTGAATTTTAATAAAAATATTATAAGGTGATGTAGGTAATCACCGTTAAATTACTTGCATTTAGCACATTATTATATTGCTCAGTTAATTTAACATTTTTTTTGCGTGCCAAAATTTTTAAAATTACGACAGTTTTAGCTATTTCAATATTCGCATTAGTTGTGATCGACGGCCTCTGTGGCGTAGCGGTACTGCATGCGACTACTACGCAGGGGGCGCGGGTTCGATTCCCGCTCAGTACAAATATTTGTATGCATGAATATGTCTATTTGCATTGGTCTGGGTGTTTCTATGTTTATTAAGTATGTATTTACAAAAAAAACCATCTAAGTATGTTTATCAGCATTCTAGAACTCATAACACAAGCTAGTTAAACTATGCTTACTTTGGGTCTAGGGAGCGCGGTGTAGAATGTCGTAGTAGAATTGACTATTTAAGAATTGAATATCAATATGATCGTTAACTAGGGCAGCCATCACTCACTAGCTCATTGCTGCAGCACCATAGAAAAAATCCTTAAGTTATTAAAACCCCGGATATTATTCAGCATAAGAGTATTTACCAATTCTTCTTCGATATCGCCTAATGTCACCATTGGGTTGCCATGGCATGCCATGGCAGTCGCTTCACGGAAAAAATCGAGGTCCAGCCAAATCCGCAGTTAAGACTGGTAGAGCGGACCCCAGACTCCGAGGTGAAAGCTTTGGATGCGTTGAGGAGTATTTACTGAGACAAACCGTGGTCCTAATTGGGTTTCCAAGATTTGACACATACCACAAAATCTCTATCTAATAGTACCCATACCAACAAACAACAGAGCAAGTTAAATAAAAGCTAAATAATAATAATAATAGCAACCTATTTATGTCCCACTGCTGGGCACGGGCCTCCTCTCCTCTAACGAGAGAGCTGAGAGGGTTTAGGCCTTAATCCACACACGCTGGCCTAACGCGGGTTGGTGGATCGGACATGTCCTTAGAATTTCTTCTAGGACAGGAGGGTTTCCTCACGATGTTTTCCTTCACTGTCAGCAGATGGTAAATCATGTGATTAGCACATATAAATTCCACAAAGTGAAATTTACATTGGTACTGTCCGGCCGGATTCGAACTCGATACCTCTGAGTAGAGGCCGCGTCCTTATCCATTCAGCTACCATCGCTTATAAATAAAAGCTTGCAATGATGAAATTTCCATTGTTAAGGTAGGGTCTACATATTAAAGGGCTATTAATCGGTATTCACCGGATGGTTTTATTGTTATTTTATTGTTATGGGATATATCTATAACATAAAAATCTGGTCCTAGTACGAGTTGATCCGAATTCCATAGAGTTCCGTATGTTTTTATAACAATTGACTATTTCTGTACTTTTTTGTAATGTCGGACACGTCAACATGACTTCACCTCGCCTGATGGTAAGCTAAAGGCAAAGTCTCTGGAATGGGAGTCACCATTGCAAACACCGATAGTGCCACAATGGTGGCTTTCGGCTTGACGGCCTCATCAAATGCTTTTTCACGGCCCGCTTAAAGGACATGACTATTATTATATAAAGCCCTGTGTCTTTAACAAATTATCAAGAATATATTGATTGTATTGCCTTGACAAATATTATTACGCCTATTTATGAATACCTATTGGCAGATTAGTTTAGATCCGCTATTTATTGTTTCAACACAAAAAAAAATAAGGAAAATTCGAGAATTTTCAGGCGGAAATTCACACGAATACCTACCACCCTCGCCGGGGGTAGTTATGTCGGCATCGTACTGATTAAAACCGCACGTCATAGATAGGTTACTGACTATTGACCTCAGTATCAGTATCATTTTAAGTTGCTAGGTCCACACTCCACTCATTATTGAGGAAATTGGTGGTGACACATGGACAGACAGACGGATAAGAGAGTGATATAATAAGTGTTTATTTTTAGTTATACTCGTAAGGGTTTCTTTACCTTTTGAAGTACGGAACTTCAAAACAAGTCATATTATATTTTATTCCCTTCATTTTTGTAAACTTTTTTCGATATTATGTACTTATTATATTTTTCCATTATTTCCTTCCATCATCATCATCATCATCATCATTCTCTGAACCTTTTTCCCAACTCAGTTGAGGTCGGCTTTCCAGTCTAACTATGATGCGGCTGAACTTCGATATTTTCCGTGGAGCGACTGCCATACCTTGACCATTATTCCATCTCATAAAAAAAAATAGATTCGTTTACTGTAGCGCGGGACCCCAAAACCAAGTGTGTGACGAATTAATTATCACCAAATGTTACTCTGTAACACAATAAATATCTGTCTGTGCGTCTGTGGTAACTTATGAAATGTTTTTAATACTTATGTTATTATATTATTCATAGTTTATAGTTCTATGAATAAAATGTATTAATAACCATTGTGTATGTATGGGAGAAATTATTTTTCCCAACACATAGTTCTGTGTCATTGTTTCGTTAGATACATACTGTTTTGGCATCTACTAGCTTTTGCTCGTGGCTTCGCCTGCGTTCCCGTAACCAAAGCCACTCTAGGAATCTTTTTCAACCTAGCGTTAATCCCAGTCGCATCCAAAGCTTTCACCTCGGAGTCTGGGGTCCGCTTTTCTAGTCTTTGTGGATTTGGCTGGAGCTCGATATTTTCCGTGAAGCGACTGCCATCTGACCTTCACAACTCAATGGTGGCATTAGGCGATATCGATGAATTGCAGCTAGACGTTGTTGCACCCTAGGAATAAAATATGTAATTCCAGACAATAATCTATCACGGTACTAAATTTCACCCAGATCCGTTCAGCCGTTAGAGGGTGAATGTCCGTGCATTTACGAGTAGGGGACATAAATATTATTGGAATCAGATAGGCTAGCTCTATTAGGTCCTATAACATTTTCATGGGCATAATATGTGAGGAAGCATTCGGATAGACAAACTTTTTTATATAGGTCAAAATGATTTCACCTCGCCTGTTGGTAAGCTAAAGTCTCAGGACTGGGATCACCGCAACATACACCGGTAGTGCTACAGTGGCGGCCCTCATCTTGACGGCCTCATAAATGCTCTTTCACGCCCCGCTTAAAGGACCCGGGACTATACGAGATAGAACCTATAGTTTGCCTATTTTTAAACGATTTTATTTAACTCAACCTGTTTGTTTGGGTCAAATCTAGTACTTAATTGAAATTTGACCACCCTTCAGTTGTCTGATTGGTCTGATATTTGGCAGAAGTCTTTAGTTCTGATGACAATACAATATAAAACCGTTTAACTTAAAAATATTTTTTCATATTTTATTATTCAATATCTCCTGTTTTGCTAAGGAGGGAAGTGGATTTATTATATTTCTAACTTCTCCAATTTATTTCTTATTAGCTTCCAAGACAACGTTTAACGTTCCCTGGCATATATTCCGAAGGTCATCACTCGGTGTGTTCTTTTGATCCTGACGTACTGGAGTTATAGTAGAGGGAATGAGGGTGGGATCACCCTAATTGCTGTCGACTGCGGCAAACGGCCACGTCCAGCTCAAAACTCCAAAATTCAAACAATACCAACACAAAATAAACCAATTAATTATCTTCACGCTAGCATAAAGTGAACAACTCCAAGTGGCCTATTGTTCAGTTCAGACTTCCAGATATACTAGTGGTACCTTGTCAAAGTAAGTTGTGAATTCGTGACCGCAAAGTAAAGAGGAACAATGGGCCGCCATCATGGCGATAAGGTTCTAAAACTTGTTATAAGGAACTTTACTTTCTATAGGCGGGGAGGCGGCAGCTGTTTTGGTGAGAACTTGTAGAGAGTAGTATTATTTGTTGAGTCGGTATTAGTATTAGCTTTGCTTGCTAGACTTGGACTTTGAAATTGATAGGTAGAGAAGATGGATGAAAGAAGATTGACGAAACATATATAAGGCGAGGGTGAATGGGTAAAGCCGGGGTGCGAGAGAAGCCGGGGTGCGAGGGAAATGCTCTTTGGGCCATCTTACACCCTGGCGTCAGAAGACCCTAGACGGCGTGCGGTTTTAGTCGGTAAGAGTCCGACATAACCTGCCCCGCTGGCAGCGGGGTGGGTATCCATGAGGATTTCCGCACGGAAAAAAAAAGGGTGAATGGGCAACCCGGTAAAGGCCGACCTAGGCGTACATATTCTAATCATTTAAGGAGTGGAATGCCCTGCCTGAGTCTGTGTTTCTGGAAAACCATAACCTTTTTTTATCGTGCGGAATTTCCTATGGATACTACCCCCGTCGGCCATCGGGGGTGTTTATGTCGGGATCAAACCGACTCAAACCGCACGCCACCGTCTCGGGTCTTAATTACACCGGGGTGTTATTTATTTATTTTTATTTTCTTTATTTTCAAAATAGTGCAACATAATTACATCATTTTAAGGTTACCCAATAGGCATACCCTGACCCAATAGGCATAGCTATAGCCTGGGAGTCTACAAGTCTAGAGTGAATAGGTTGCTTCTAGGCAAGCGTGTTACACCGTCGACCACATCGTCACTAACGGCACTTAAGCACACGGCCCACCTGATGGGAAGCGGTCACCGTGGCCTATGGACGTGTGCAACACTAAGGGTGTCACACACGCGCTGCCGACCCTGTAAAAACCTTCTAATGCCCTTCTTGAAGAACCTCATGTTGTAGACGCTAGGGAAAACTACCGCAGTAAGATAATTACTGCCCGGTATTGTACTTTTACTTCCTCTTAAAAGCAACAATAACATTAATATAGTTATTGAATTTTTATGACGCAAACGTTTTTTCTTTCTTTTCTCTAATATAACGAAGGTCGTGATGGCCGGTCGTGATCAACAGCATCCGTTTCCGCTATGACACAATATCTTAAAAATGGTTATCTTAAAAATTTATTTCGTGTTTCAGACGGGCGGTTATTATAACCACGTCTTTATGACATGATAACCACTTACCATCAAGTGGGTCATGTGCTTGTCTGCCACTTAAGTGGTATTTAAAAAACCTACCAGGCGGGTGTATGGGGTTTATTTCAGGCCTAAGTTACTGCACCTGTTAAGTAACGGATGGGACCCTGATGCAGGCGTACTTTTCAGGGTTTTGGGAGGTCAGACGGCAGTCGCTCCCATAAAAACAGCTTCAATTTTAAAGCCTCGGATGCAACCGTGATTTTTTTGTAGAACGTATGTATGTGTGTATGTAATGAGAGGATCCCCTTCCTGAAACTTTACCTTTAGCTTACCATCAGGCGAGGTGAAGTCATATTGACGTGATAGATAAAAAAAGAATGTAGGTAAGTAGATAGACTTGAAGTAGAGATTGATTTCGGCCCTGATGGTGTTAGTAGGGCCCTGCTCACCCTCAAAAAGAAAGGCGTGAAGGGCGGCAATAAAAACAACATCCACTAAATTAAATTCAAAATCCAGACTCCCCAACCGAACCATAGACAATGTAATAATAACTTGATAAGATGCAAGAACAACCGTAAAAAGATAACATTCACCCCTTAACAAAACATAATTAACCCTTTCAGGAAGGGAGTCTTTGCACCCCCCATTCCGCCCTATAATTTATTAAGGAACACTTTGTAATATCCGGCTTTTGTACCGGAAGTTGCGACATCAGAACAAAATCGTTAGATCAATCTTTGAATACTATTTTTGTCTTTGATAAGGAGTTTGTTCGGTTCTATAGACTCTGTGCTCAATATTGGAGTTTAGTTTGGATGTTGCGATGGTAAATTAACTTGTTAATAATGTTTGTTGGAGAGCTTTTAATGGAGAAAATGATTTAAGGGGGAATCGGATTGGATGGGAAAAGCTTTAACTCCTTCTTGTGTTTTTATAACACTTAGGTGGCAGAAAAGTGTTACAACAACGGTCTAGCTGCATAACATAACATAACATAAACTCACGCCTATATCCCCGAAGGGGTAGGCAGAGGTGTTAGCACCCACATTTCGCCAGTTTATGTTCAGGTCCCAATGTAATAGGTGGCGAGCCTATTGCCATAAACCGGGCACTTATAAACCTGCGGTAAATACACACATCTAGCTGCAATGCTTCGATATCGCCTAATGTCACCATTGGGTTGTGAAGGTCAGATGGCAGTTGCTTCACAGAAGCTATTGAGGTCCAGCCAAATCCGTAAAAGACTGGTAAAAGCGGACCCCAGACTCTGAAGTGAAAGCTTTGGATGCGACTGGGATTAACGCTAGGTTGAAGGTTGAAGAAGGTGGCAGACAAGTGCACGATCCACTTGATGGCAAGCGTGTGCAATACCAGGGTTTCGACCGACTCTTTTCACGGTGTTATTTAGCTTGTTTTCTTCATATTTGATTTGAACCTATGAATGTTAAAACTTAGTATGTACTGATTAATTAATATCAAGGTAGCAAATACAGAAAAAAAGTAAGAATCTTAAGGAGCAAAAGAAAAACTGTTCCGATGCTCATTTTGAACGATATCAGATAATAAAGTTTTAGTGCTAACACTGCTTTATTCTATTCTTATTTATAACTATCTACTATAAACTAAAAATAAAAAAATATTTTGCAGTTTGTCAAACAGTAGGCAAAGTAACGCCATCTTTGCATTAATTACAGTAACAAGTGAATGTTATAAATGAGTAACAGTAGCGACATCTATGAATCTGTGTTCTAAACTCAGATGAAATCAATAGACAATGGACAAAGTTTTCTTTATAAAGTTATTAAATGTTCACAGATTTATCCATGATTTCAAACTACGCACTAACAATAACTAACTAACAGTATTCTGTATTAACAATTAACAATTTTATTATTACAAGCTTTTATTTAGTTTCACCTGTCCCGTTGTCTGTAATCAAATCTTGCAAGCCATTTTTCGTCCACTTCTGGCTATAAATTTGGCATACTAATGTAAGTCCCATGACAATGTAGTATTTTTAATAATAAAAGCTTCTTTTTAAAAATGTCCTCCCCCCTTCCCTTCAGGGTAGGCAGCGCGTGTGTGACACCTCTAGTGTTGCACCTTGCACACGTCCATAGACCACGGTGACCGCTTCCCATCAGATGGGCCGTGTGCTTGTCTGCCATCTAGGTGGTATAAAAAAAAAGGTTTTTTTAAACAGCAGCTTATTTCTATTGTGTTTGAACATGGTTTGTACACATACATTGCATTATAAATAAATAGAGGTAATAATATTTCCAATCTAAATCATGTTTAAAACCTGCTAATTTAATGTACGTACACTACAATTTTATTTACTAGTGTATGTGAATAAAATACAATGTTTAACAAGAAAAATACAGACATTCGTATTTTAAAAGGAGTATAAAACGTTGTTAAGGAACAATGCAATAAAGAAATGTGCCAGTTTGGTACTAATTGGGAAAAAAGAACAGCTTAGCTTTAGGCTGCCTCACAATTAACGCTCGCTGGTGAAGCTGGGGTATTAATGAACGTGTAAAATATGTATTTACGCCTGTATAACTACAGTGAGGTAGGCAGAGGGGGTGCGAAGGCTGGATAGTGTTATCACGTGCAAGGCTGAGATATCACCCTCATACCTTGCAAACAATTCCATCAAGAACTAAGCGGTTCGGTGCCTCTTTTCTTTGCCGCACCATAAAGACCTGGAATTTTTTACCAGTGTATATCCTTCCTCCTACAGTCCGGGTCCTTTAAGCGGGGCGTGAAAAAGCATTTGATGAGGCCGTCAAGTTGAGGGCCACCATTATGGCACTGTCGGTGTATGTAGTGGAGACCCCCGATCCTGAGACTTTACCTTTAGCTTACCATCAGGTGAGGTGAAGTCATATTGACATGATCGATAAAAAAAAAATTCTCCACGCGGTGGTAATAGGCTCCACTTGAAGGGGAGATTAGGCTGTGGAATGATCTCCCTGCCGTGGTTTGCCCTAGCGACTACAATATTATAGGATTCTTCAAGAAGGGCATTAGGAGGTTTTTGCGGGGTCGGCAGCGCGAGTGTGATTGCACGCGTCCGTAGGCCACTGTGACCGCTTCCCATCAGGTGGGCCGTGTGCCTGTCTGCTACCTAAGTGGTAACAAAAAAAAGATACTGTCACCGCCGCGCGCCGTCGCGACGATAATTCCAGACGAGAAGACGACAAATTCTCCGAGACGAGAGTGGCCCTATAGAGAGCCCTCTATGAGCTCAGAGGCTTTCCTTTAGAATTACTTAACTAAAAGTACGCTCATTTTGGGTAACATTGAATTGCAGTGTAACTTTGAATAAAGTTGTGAAAAAGATGTATTAATTTATTTGATGGAAATTAAGTCCGCCTGTGTACATAATGGTGCATGAAGTTTAATAAATAAATAAAATGTTTTATTATTTCAATATTATAACTGCGAAAAACGGATCGTCATAATGTTTTTTAACAAAACGAAACGTAAAAAATAAATATTCAATGTCTTAATTTTGTTACATAACCGCCTTTTTCGAGTGAAGTTCTTAGCAGTGTTTGTTATATAATACAAACTTACATTATTCAATGTTACCCAAATCTACCTACTGTATCTATGTTATTTTTTTTTATTTGTCTCCAACAGTTTAATATTATACACTGCAGTTTTTATTAAACAGTGTTAAAACACCACCTCCTGACTTGACCCGACTCACACCTCCCCACGAGTGCCACTCACCCGCGTATTACACTGACCTAAATCGCCCACTCTAGCCGTGCCCACGAGGGCACACACTATCAGAAGACGTGGCCCGCTGTGTAATTCGTGTAAAAGTCGCTTTAAACTCAGCTTAAGCGACGTCAACAGAGATAATATTTAAATTATTGTTTATCCATTATTATGAGGTACAACAGAATTTAAATGACTAGATGTGTCTTCGTAAAATAATGACTAGTAACTCATTGGTCATATCGATGTTCTGTAGTTAGACCAGTTATCGAACTTTTTAAACGGTTTTATTTCACTTGACCTGTTTGTTTGGGTCAAATCTAGTAATTGAAAATTGACCCCCTTCCAGTTGTCTGATTGGTCTGGTATTTGGCAGAAGTCTTTTTAGTTCTGATGACAATGCAATTTAAAACCGTTTAACTTAAAAAGATTTTTCACAATTTAAGTCCGTGTGGCAAACGGGCAGCAGCTTAACGTGCTCTTCGAGGCACAGAGGATTCAATGTATCACAAGAATAGTCATCCATCCTAAGACTGACTTGGTTAGCCTTCCTTAACTTTGCGATGTATACCACAAGTCTTTTGGAAATTAATCTTCACATATTATATTATAGTAAAATATAGCTCTATATATCTGCCCCCGTAGACAAGTGTAACAGCGTAAATCGCTAAGGAAACGAATAAATTAAGTCGACCGATCACATGCAAGCTCGTCGCCGGCGTACGAAGCGCGCGCCGCGGTGAAATTACGAGCTGGAGTGTGATTGGTCGACCTAGTCTATTCTATTCCTTAGCGATTTAGACTTGTAACACTTGTCTACGGGTCCATTATCGTATTTCTTAGGACTCCAATTACGCGTAACGACTGCTAAATGTTCTTATGACAACCTGGACCGGGGTGGCTTAACGTGCTATCCGAGGCACGGAGAACTTAATAATGTTAAGAATGGTCACCCATCCGAATCCTGATGACTTAACTTTGTGATGTTTTAACCTTAGTCACTTCACCACGAGCTCTTCAGCAAGAAGCCACATCTAGTATCTATATGCTGTGGTCCAGTTATGCGAGGGCACGTGTGAGTTAAACGAGTAAGTACCTATCTCGCGTCGGTTCTCTGTTCATACGAGCAGCGTGTACTCGCCTGTTGAAAGCGTTTCAACATGGCAGGTTGTTTGATACTGTTGAAATTTTTAATTTTGTGGTAGAGACAATGATTTTGTATTAATTACTGATGATACCCGCGGCTCTGTCCAGTCGCGGTTAGGTTTCTTTACCTATTATTGGGCACATCAACATGACTTCACCTCGCCTGATGTTTAGTCAAAGGTAAAGTCTCAGGACCGGGGTTCAATATTACATACACCGATAGTGCTACAATTTGATTGCCTCATCAAATGCTTTTTCACGCCCCGCTTATTAATAGGACCTGGGACTATAGGAGGTTATAGTTTTTTGGCCGTATCTCCAGTCCTAATTAACCAATTGTAATAAAAAATACGGTAGATTTTATGTCTAAGTACCTTTAAATAGAAAATACTGCATCAATACCTCAGTAGTTTTTGCATTCATCGCGAACAAACAGATAAACAGACGAGAATTCCTAAAATAAAAATTATAGAGTATAGAACAGGTAGGTGAAATGTTTGTTACTACTGCCTACCCCACCAGGGAAATGCAAGGATGATATTAGATCACAAAATACTAAAACGCTATCTACAATTTCTAAAAGGCTTCAAAGAGGCCTCATGCATAAATATACATAAATTGTGTATGCATGTGCGTGTGTATGTGGTCGTGTGGGGAAGTGCAGCCAGGGCGCAAAATGCATATATTAAAGTTGTTCTGCTAGTTCGTGTATCGTGTGCAGAGGTTGTGCCGGCTTACAGGCTTATTCGGATGTGGCTTACTTTCATGGAAGAGTTTTATCTATACATACAAATAAATAAAATTGTCATATCATGGTCTAACAATCTGAAAATTTACTTACATTTTTATCCTTTTTTTGAACTATTGTATAGCTTTTATCGCGGGCATTGAGGGGACCGAGTCAAGAAATTCCGTAACGAAAACATAAACCTAACACATGCCATTGTCGCCCAAGTTTCACCCTTATTTCAAGTGCAGTAACAACCATAATTAAGTGTTAAGTACTTTTAGAATGATTGAACGGAAATGTCGCACGTTCAAAAAGTTACTCAAACATACCACTAGCGACGCAGAGCGGCGAGTAGTGTCAATACACTAGTCAACAAAATTACTGAAACAATCGAAGTTACATTAAAAGTCGGAGTTGCAACGAAACCATTCTTTACAAAAAAATTGGCACAACGCCATCTATCAAGCACGCTTACAACTTTACAAATAAATACATAGTAAGTATTAGCATACTTAGAATAATATAAGGTATTTTATTGAACATATTAATCTATGCATATTGAATAAAATGGTATACTTACTACAATAGCTTTACCACAGCAGTCTCGAGTGCCACACGCATTTTTTTTAAAGTATAGAGGAGAGTGGAGTGGAGCAGAGTGGAGAGTCAAAGTGGAGAGTGGAGTAGAGAGTCGAGTAGAGATTCGAGTAAAGAGTCGAGCAGAGAATCGAGTAGATAGTCGAGTAGAGAGTTGTTTTATTGGTGGCGATACGGACTGCCACGCGGCGAAGCAGCGGGCGAAAGCTAGTTTAATATAGATTTTATAGAAGTAATATTGGATTATTATGCGGCATTATTTATTTTGGAAGTGCCAAAAGAAAATGCGGCGGTAATAATTAATGATTTTTTAATTACTTAATTTTTGTTATAACTTTTAATTGTTCTCTACCAAAGCTTCACGAATAACGAAAGAGCAATTCCCATGTGTAAACGATTGGGTCTAAATTGGATCAAGTCTAGCTTGGTTTGAATAATCAGCTTATTGTGTTAACTTATTTTTACGTAGTAACATTTCCTTTGGGACTTGTTTGCTCCAAACCGAATTATTTGCATAATAATGTATTATTAATTAACTTGTTATTTGACTTTGACTAATAGAGTGCTGGTCTTGCAAACTGAGTATTTATTAAGTCCTCCTACCAGGTCCCAGGTCCTTTAAGCGGGGCGTGAAAAAGCATTTGATGAGGCCGTCAAGTGGACCCCCTTCCTGAGATTTTACCTTTAGCTTACCATCAGGCGAAGTGAAGTCATATTAACGAGACCGATATAAAAAAGAAGGACTAGGGTCCAGGGAATTAAGTCTTCAACGGTCAAACGATCTCTACAAATAAAAATGGTAACCGATAAGTCATGTCTATCATTGTTGACCTCTGTGCTCTATGTGTTTAGGTCTGGGTACCAGGATGCCAAATGAATGCCTATAACTCTAGCAGGAGCAGGCCGCCGTAGTTATTCGCCCATATTTTTTTTCCAGGGGCAAGACCTTTCCTTTTTGAAAGAGATACCGTGGTTTCAAACTCAAAGTGTAGGAACATCTACAACATAAACATAAACATAAACATAAACTCACGCCTATATCCCCGTAGGGGTAGGCAGAGGTGCTAGCACCCACATTTCGCCAGTTTATGTTTGGGTCCCAATGTAATAGGTGGCGAGCCTATTGCCATTAACCGGGCACTTATAAACCAGCGATAAATACACACATAACTTCGAAAAGCATCGAAAAGTCATTGTTGTGTGCCATGGTGAATCTGAGATTGAACCCACGACCTTGTCTCAGCAGTCCATTACCCAGACCACTAGGCTACCGCGGTCTTTCTACAACACTGCACATGGTTCTATCAAGGGCCAACGAAATCAGCTATCTCGTTTCTATAGACCAGAATAGGTCAGTTTAAAAGGATTTCTGAAGTTAAAAAGTTATTGCTGCCTCATAGGTGAACAAGACTTTAGTTAGCTACTTTTTTATACCACGCTTTAAAAGTTGCATGAACTTTTCTGAAAGGGGTTTAATATGTAATTCGTTTGTTAAATTCGTAGACAGAGTAGTTAAATTAAACTTAGTATAGGGTTATTTATTTATTTAACATATGAAAATTTTACAGCTGAAACATCAGGAAAAATAAGCAAATTGGATTAGAAATTTAGAAAATAATAATAATAAAATTGAGCACGAAAAGAATCGATGAAAAAAAGCAATCATTTCATATTCATCCCAAACATTTTTTAACCGTCTATAAAAATGAAGGGGGTTTTAAATTCGACCTCAGAACTTTGAACTAGGTGAACCGATTTTGCTGATTTTTTGAAGCGGATGCTTACTGATCCAATCAAGCGAGTTGAAGCCAAAATGGAAGGTGCCAACTCGCGTGAGCCAGTTAACGAATAAATCGACAGATTACACATAATAGATATGATAGCAACCCATTTATGTCCCACTGCTGGGCACATAATGGCAATAGGCTCGCCACCATATTGCATTATACATTGGGACCTAAAAACATAAACTGGCGAAATGTGGGTCCTAGCACCTCTGCCTACCCCTTCGGGGATATAGGCGTGAGTTTATGTTATGTTATTTTGGGCACGGGTCTCCTCTCCTCTAACGAGAGAGCTGAGAGGGTTTAGACTTTAATCCACACACGCTGGACTAATGCGGGTTGGTGGATCGGATAACCTTAGACATTATTCTTCTTGATCTTCATCAAATTTTTTCCTTCATTATCAGTAAAACATGTGATTAGCACATATTTTCTCTAAGTTACATTGGTACTGTCCGGCCAGATTCGAACTCAATACCTCTGAGAAGAGGCCTCGTCCTTATCCATTCAGCTACCATCGCTTTACACATAATATCAACGGTTAATGGCAATAGGCTCGCCACCTATTACATTGGGACTTAAACATAAACTGGCGAAATGTGGGTGCTAGCACCTCTGCCTACCCCTTCGGGGACATAGGCGTGAGTTTATGTTATGTTATAATCAACTCTATTCAGATAAACAGATATTTGTTTTATCAATTCACAAGTAGGTATATCACAAAGTAACCACAATATGCGTCTCCTTATCCTGTTAATTGGCTGTGGCAGACTAATGAAGGATCTATTTGTTACTTGTAATCTCATTGTCGTATTTATTGAAGGAATCTGTAGCTTGTGTATGAAATTACCGTGTACACTCGAGAGCAATGAATCCGGGTCACTTAAACGAAGAAACTGGTTCTAACCTACGCAGACCAGGAACGGGCAGAACCAGGTGTACCACAGCACGAGAAGACCGATACTTGGTGAACACCATGCTTCGAAATCGCTTTCTCACAGGAACTGAACTCACCAATCAGTTTCGACGCCTCGGAGGAAGTAACCCAAGTGCATGGACAGTAAGACGTCGGCTTGCTGAATCTAACTTAAAACCCCTTAGACCTGCAAACGGCCCTAAACTGGAGCGTGGGCATCGTATTTCGAGACTAAGATATGCCCTGTTTCCTATTTTTGTTTTAAGGAGAGATCAGCAGTTTTTTTCTTTATGTAATTTTGTGTTAATAAAATGTATGGTGACGCATATTTTTTTTACTTTCATTTAAGGAGTATTACATTGTCTATTAAATACAATTTATTGCATTAACCTATCATTTTTAGTTTCCGAGATTTTTAACATTCTTTAAGTGACCCGGATTCATTGCTCTCGAGTGTATTTGTAGCTGGTAGTGTTGTTTGTTATATAATAGTAGGGATGGGTATATACTTTTTATCGATAAGTTAACGATACACTACATGGGGAGGAGGGGATGTAGTGAGCCTTCTCAAAAGTCAAAAGTCAAAAATTATTTATTCTGTATAGACCATTAATTGCGGCACTTACAAGACGTCAAACTTTCCCTTCAGGGTAGGCAGCGCATGTGTGCAGCACTAAGGGTGTGACACCCTTAGTGCTGCACACGTTCAAGGCCACGGTGACCGCTTTCCATCAGGGGGGCTGTGTGCTTGTCTACCACCTACGTAATATAAAAAAAAACGTCAAAATCAAAAATATTTAAAGCTAGTAGCAAATGAACCACCGCCGGTTCAAAACGCGCCCCAGATCTGAGAAGATTCCGGCAAGAAACTCAGCGAGCAAACGAAGAGCGATAACCCTACAATCATCAAGAACCAAGCATTTCGGTGCCTTTTTTCTTTGCTGCACCATAAAGACTTGGGATTCTTTACCAGTGCATGTGTTTCCTTCCTTCTACAGTCCCGGGTCCTTTTAGCGGATCGTGAAAACATCATTTGATGAGGCCGTCAAGCTGAGGGCCACCACTGTAGCACTATCGATATATGTAGTGGTGACCCCGGTCCTGAGACTTTATTTTACCATCAGGCGAGGTGAAGTCATGTTGACGTGTCCAATAAAAAAAATAAAAAAAACTATGCTTGGGCTCTCTCTGTAGCCGCTACGGAGAGAGCCCAAGCATATTTATTTATTTATTGCCAGTTCCAGAATAGCATTGTATCGATAGTCGATAATATCGATACACGTATTACCCATCCCTATTATAAAGACGTACAATAGTGGATTTTCGGCGGTAAAGTTTAAATTGAACAGATATTAATCTGATTGTGACTTGAGCATAATATTATACTAACTATTGCCTGCGGGTTTACCCACATGGAATTTTGTTCCCGTTTCCGCTTCCTATAGGATCTTATACCCTAGAGTGGCCAGTCTTGGCGCCGGTAAAGGTGGGGGGGAATAACTCTTCGCGCTTCTTCAAATAGTAACAAAACGTAATCTATCGCCGCGATCAATTTGATGTTATTAGGTTTATTTACATTGAACCCAACGTTACGGATATTTTTCAGCAGCCATAGTCACAGGACTGACCGTCTACCAGTCAAGTCAAAAAGTCAAAAATCATTTATTCTGTATAGACCATTAGACGGCACTTACAAAACGTCAAAAATAAAAATATTTAAAACTACATAAGAAAATGGACCACCGGTTCGAAACGCGGCCCAGACTTGAGAAAACTCCGGCAAGAAACTCAGTGGGCTGTTTTTTTATCTATTTACCATCATTTCCTTACTCTAGATACAGTTTTTGGTTTGAGTAACATAGTTTAGCGAACAGTTCATTTCCAAGCTGGTTTATCGTCTAAATAATCTTTAATTTCGTAGTAGGCTTTTCCATGTAACCATGTCTGCTGAGAACAGTTAAAAATACCTAGTTTTATTTCAATTCATGACTCGCGTAAACTTCCAATAATATCAGAAATAATTAATAGGTACCAAAAGGAAATCAAAAACTAAACATCGTATCAACACCTAAACACACAATTAGGAAGGGCTGTTCGCTAATGCCGGCCATTCATCACCCGACTAATTCTATTGTATACGTTAATGATGCGGAAAGAATTAAGCTCAGCTTAGAAATGATGAGTGGACCGCTTTATCTAGGATTTGGAAGACAAAAAGTGAGGGGTTTCGTGACGTCATATGTTTGATTAAAAGGTGTGTGTGTAATTGTTTTTGTCATAATTTTGGGTCTGTGGTAATATGATGAGCTTGTAAAACCTTAAGTATTATTATGGTTATTATTAATAACTATCTATAAGGCTGTCTCAAATTCAGTCTAGGTTTGAATAATGATTAGTTTTATTATGCATAGCCTTGTGGTCTGGGTAATGGACTGCTGAGACGAGGTCTCGGGATCGATCCCAGGTTCACCATGGCACACACCAATGACTTTTCAATGCTTTTCGAAGTTATGTGTGTATTTATCGCAGGTTTATAAGTGCCCGGTTAATGGCAATAGGCTCGCCACCTATTACATTGGGACCTAAAAATAAACTGGCGAAATATGGGTGCTAGCACCTCTGCCTACCCCTTCTGGGATATAGGCGTGAGTTTATGTTATATGTTATTAGGCATTATTCAAACCTATACTGGATGTCAAAGAATTAAATATAAAACTGCGTTAGGAAAAAAGCATTTTCAAGTATTAGTATAACCAGGTGCAAAGATACACTAAAATAATATTAAAAAAAGACATAATTTAATGTTGAAATAATTCAGAAATTTTAACATAGATAACACAAGCTGCCGAAAATTATTTTTACAAGCTTTTATTTAGTTTCACCTGTCCCGTTGTCTGTAATCAAATCTTGCAAGCCATTTTTCGACCACTTCTGGTTATCTGTGAAATTTGGCATACTTATTTAAGTAAGTCCCATGACAATGCAATATTGTAAAATAATAAAAGCTTGTTTTTAATAAGGTTTTTTTTAAACAGCAGCTTGTTTTAAACAATTTTACTCTACGTCTGAATAAGTCCAACACCATCTAGTATCAAAAGAATAATAACCACTTAAATTATCATAAAAAAGTTGGCAGAGACAAGAAAAAGCTTACTGTTGACAGTATCTATGTATAGATCTCGCCCTGTTGATAGCAGGGACATTACATAAAGTTACCCATATCTCGCCCTGTTGATAACAGGGACATTACATAAAGTTGGCCGTATCGCATTGTCGAAAGTGTACGCGAATATTACGCATGAAAATAAAACTAATTTCGTTGGATTACATCGCGATTTATTGTGTTTTATTTACCAGAATGAGGCGAAGCGTGAGCCGGACATGCGTACCGAGGGTTCGGAATAAAACTGAAGGATTGAGGGGTGAACTTAACGGTGCTGTGGAGCTTCTAGTCTTGACAGATATACCTACATAGAAATAATTCTTTTGTAATGTCGGTAAGTACATATTTACGACTGTTTTACCATTAATCTTAATATATATAAATCTCGTGTCACAATGTTTGTCCTCAATGGACTCCTAAACCACTTAACCGATTATAATAAAATTCGCACACCATGTGCAGTTCGATCCAACTTGAGAGATAGGATAGTTTTTGAAACGGATTTCGACATCCACGCGGGCGGAGCCGCGGGCAACAGCTAGTTGTGTTATAAAACCTTGCTTATTGCCAATTTTATACTATACTCTCCTGTCCCCGCCCCTTCCTATCCCTCCTTCCTTTCAGGGTAGGCAGCGCTTGTGTGACACACTTAGTGTTGCACACGTCCATAGGCCACGGTGACCGCTTTCCATCAGGTGGGCCATGTGCATGTCTGCCACCTAATTAGTATTAATAATAAAAAGAAAGTTCTTGACAAACAGACAGACACACGTACAACTAAGGTTTTATGTACATTTGAAATACTATTTTACGTATGTATCATTAGCTACTTGCTATTATTGCAGTTCAATTGGTCCATAACCACAATTGAAATGGTAATTCCTGGTGGCGGCGGACGGTCTCCGTGGTCGGACCATGCGCGACCACAATCGACACACTTCGATATAGATGTAAGTATGTGTGTTAACTATCGGTGGAGGTATTCAAACGATAGGATAGGGTTTTATTTTGTAGCTAAAAATTTGTTGAAAAAAAAAAAATTATATTGTACACATAAACTCACGCCTATATCCCCGAAGGGGTAGGCAGAGGTGCTAGCACGCACATTTCGCCAGTTTATGTTTAGGTCCCAATGTAATAGATGGCGAGCCCATTGCTATTAACCGGGCACTTATAAACCTGCGATAAATACACACATAACTTCGAAAAGCATCGAAAAGTCATTGGTGTGTGCCATGGTGAACCTGGGATCGAACCCGAGACCTCGTCTCAGCAGTCCATTACCCATATTGTACTCGCCATTATATATATTGTACACGTCAACATAACTTCACCCCACCTTATGGAAAGCTAAAGGCAAAGTCTTCAGATCAACACTACGTACACCGATAGTGCTACAGTGGTGGCCCTCAGCATGACGGCCTTATCAAATGCTTTTTCACGCCCCGCTTAAAGGACCCGGGACTATAGGAGGAAGGAAACACATGCACTGGTAAAGAGTTTCTTTATGGTGCGACAAAGAAAAGAGGAACCAAACCGCTTGGTTCTTGATGAAATTATTTGCACGGTATGAGGGTGATATCTCAGCTTGGCGCGTAGTTCTATATAGGAAGGGAGAGGGTGGGATTAATTGGAAGAGCTCATTGGAACACTCACCATTGTAGATGCAGTAAAAAACTGCCAAAGAAGCTATATTTATTGTCTATACTAATATTATAAAGAAGTAAAGTTTGTGTGTTTATATATTTGTTAAATTGCAAGGGGTAATCTCGGGATCTACTGAACCGATTTTAAAAATTCTTTCACCAATAGAAAGCCACATGATCCGTGAATGTCATATGCTGAATATAATCACGCTACTGCCCAAGAGAGCGGAGCAATAATCATAAATGTGAACAATTCCGGTAGATTCCCATACATTTTAGGAAAACTGATAAATTTTATTATGAGCGTATTATGTGAGTTAAAAAGGGTGCATCGGGGTTCGAAATACGCCAAGGCAAAGCCGGGGTGGGTCTGGGTCAGCCAGTAATTAAATAAATCGTGAACCGTATTAGTGATTAAAGACCACCCAAAAATGTTGTGCAGACTGATTGTACACTAGTTCCCCCCGGCAAATGGTGGTGATTTGTACCTACTGATAAATCTTAACCCCCAAGAGTGCAATCAACACTCAATCGGGCGAAGTGTTACGGAGTTGGAAACATTAGTTGTTGTGTGGCCGTTAAAATATTGCTGCATAGTTTGTGCGGCTAATAATATGTTTTGTAATATTCACGCTTGTTTCTGGGGAGGGTGGGTAAAGGTGAGTGGTATACTGTGCGACTAAAGTATACTTATAGATATAATTTAGTTCGTTCTTGACCGAGTTGTCGTTTAATTAAGTTGTATAAGTACCTATGAGTTTCAAATTTATTTTAATTTATTTATATTTATTAAAAACATAGGTTTACTATACAAGTAAATGAAAATTGAAGTGTCTGTTCAAAATATTAAAATAATGTATGTGTATGTAGCTATAATTATGAGTTTATGTTAAAGTAAACTTTTTTATGAGATACTAGCGACCCGGGACCCGGCTTCGCCTGGGTGTAAATTCCAGTTTTTCAATAAAATATATAGCCTATGACACTCACAAATGACGTGACTTTCTATTGGTGAAAGAATTTGTAAAATCGGTTCAGTAGATCCCGAGATTACCCCTTACAATTTAACAAACACACAAACTTTACCTCTTTATAATATAAGTATAGATAACAAAAAAGCAATCTTTATAATGTTTGTGTCTGTCTGTCCTTCTGCCTGTTTGAATGAGGTGATCTCTAGGAATACTGGACCTTATGGATGGAACATACATAAAATTACAAGCAGGCACATAGGCTACCTTCATTTTGGAATATAATTAGGGTTCCGTATAAACAATATAAAATCTAAAAATTTAAATCGCAATCACATACACACTAATTGGAACTTTCACAAACAGATAGGTATTTTTCAATTAATCAATTTCATTTATTTGTACAGATAATAATATTAATCCGCAGTTAAGACTGGCAAAGCGGACCCCAGACTCCGAGGTGAAAGCTTTGGATGCGACTGGGATAAGAGCTAGGTTGAAGAAGAATAATATTAATATACCGAGTTAAACATTTTATTAAATGTTTATTAAATAAGTATGACTTGTGCAACGCATTAATAGTAGCGATAGTAGAGGGGTTATAATAGATTTGAATCAGTTCAGTCAGAGGGGGCGTTATATTAGGTTTACAAGTCGGATGCCTGTCGGCAGCGGCTCTTTGCTTTGGCGCTAGGGTGGGGCAAAGTCGATAAACTTGCTCGATATTATTATAAAATAGACTCCTCCCCCTCTTTTGAACGCGCAATCATCCCCGCTAACCCGTCGGTAATCGGTCGCGGTTATGTTTGACTTCGAATGACCAAAACTGCATACCGTCTCGAGTTTAAATTACCGGGGTGTAAAGTACCTAATAAGGAATTTCCCTCGCACCCCAGCTGACCTTAGGCCAGCTACAGTTATAAGATGGTCCCTTCGAACCCCATATAGGTGGTGGGGTAAGAACCACGACGCCATGCCGTCAATGTCACTAAGATGACAGGCGGCAGTCATGTCACCCCATCCTTCGAAAAGCTAACCCACCCTGGCCTGCTCTCCACTCTGCCCTCTGCTAGTCAGATTGACACGTGGAGAACCTCCAAGCCTTCAGGGCTACTCCCACCTCATCCAGAAATCCAGCTTCTCCCTTTTTATATCAGTCACGTGAATATGACTTCATCTCGCCTGATGGTAAGCTAAAAGTAAAGTCACAGGAAGGGTGTCCTTAACAAACATCCTTGCGAGTGTGAGACACAAAATACAGCTCAATAAATAAATAAGCCTAATATATTAACTACGCTTATGGCATAAATATTGATTTACCACAGCGCACGCTATACTCCACGCTCGAGGAAATACATATATTACAATTCCTCGTCCCCGACACAAGACGCATTCCTTCGACTATCGATAAACTCGGGCCAGCACTACGTTTGCTCGGCAAACCGCATTCAGAGCTCAAGTCGCTTGCCGGCCCCGAAATTAGATTTGCTTTTTGAGCTGTAATACTGATTAAAACCATTTTCGTTCAGTTTGTATGTGTCTAGTCTATTTTTTAACCGACTTCAAAAAAGGAGAAGGTTCTTAATTCGTACGCATTTTTTTTGTATGTGTATGTTACGCGATAGCGGAGCCAAATTATGGATGGATTTTGAAAAAAAAATATTTGAAAGAGGCTAGTTAACTTCTGAGGTGGTCCCGTATCTAGGGTATCAGGATCTGATGCTGGGATCTTGGGAAAATCGAGGGGAAATCATCAAATTTACGGCAAAAAAGCAAATAGGTAATAATAGTTTGTGAAGTCGGTTTTTTAATCTTAGTTTCAACATTGTTCGAGTGTAGAAATTGATAAAAATGTTAATTGGAATTAACGCGATCATGGTATACGTAGGTAAGACGACGGTCACTGGCGTGGCGGCGTGGGTTGGATTCCCGCTCAGTGCAAATATTTATATGCATGAATGTCTATTTGCATTGGTCTGAGTGTTTCTTATATGATTAGAAAAAAAGTATAAAAGTATGTTTATCCGCATTCTAGAACACATAACATATACTTTGGGTCTAGAGAGCGCTGTGTAGAATGTCGTAGAACATTTATTTATTTATAGCTATGGGTAGATGAAGAAACTGCTACCTCATAGACTCGAAAGTTTGCAACTATGGATGTATGTATATTTGTTACTCTTTCACGTAAAAACAGCTGAACGGATCTTGATGAAATTTGACGCTTGAGATAGATTACAGACTGGTATAATACATAGACTACTTTTTATCCCGGAAATATGTTTCCATGACAAGAATTGCCAGTAGTTCTGCCAACAGAACTACCTTACAGAACACGTGGGAATAGACGGAATTTAATGTGGAAAGAGCTGGGGCAATAGCTAGTAATATTATGATAAGAAGTAGGATCGTGATGGTATCTTCTGCCAATTAAAATTTATAAGAAAAAGTACAGTCAGCAAAATATATATCGTAAATAGCAACGTCAGCAGTCCCTAGAGACGGGTACAGTCGCACAGTTGTACACGTATATTGTTCTTGACACGTGTATGTAGTTAATTAAGGTGTATAACAAAGAATGGCGAATTTATGTGGATCATGACTGATGGCCTT
Source organism: Lithosia quadra (assembly GCA_963576445.1). Taxonomy (NCBI): domain Eukaryota; kingdom Metazoa; phylum Arthropoda; class Insecta; order Lepidoptera; family Erebidae; genus Lithosia; species Lithosia quadra. The sequence goes on along the minus strand of OY754900.1, from coordinate 725,433 downwards.
ATGTGCGCAATGCGTAGGACAGGGCCATACGTGGAGTCGAGATAGTATAATAAGATTTTTGGGAATTATTTTTAATTAGTTGCTCATTTTTGCCTATGATGTATTCAATATGGATCAGTAATCATCTTACGAGCCCTTCTCCAATGCTATGGATCAATGAAGATTCATAGTTGCGATAAGTCAAGAAATTTAGGGATCGGATAAGATTTCATGCTATAAACATCTTAGAACACGCAATTCTTAGACGAAATTCCTTGTTGAAACATCGATCGGGGTCGGGCTGGAGATGGTTTGGACGCACATATGCGTCAGTAGCCACAAGTCAGATAATGAGCCATTAAGCGGGGCGTGAAAAAGCATTTGATGAGGCCGTCAAGCTGAGGGCCACCACTGTAGCAGTATCGGTGTATGTAGTGGTGACCCCCGATCCTGCGACTTTACCTTTAGTTTACCATCAGGCGAGGTAAAGTCATGTTAGCACATGCTGAACCAGGTCCCATTCGGCACGCTTTCAAGGTGCATTGCGGCGTTTGTTTTTTATACACCAGCTAATAATGTATATGATTTGTAATGTATTTTTCTTTTAAGTGTGCACGAATAAACTTATTCTTTCTTTCTTTCTTTTTCTTTCTATGTTGACGTGTCAAATATAAAAAAATCTGAAAAATATTACTGCAACACTACTCCATCCCGTTCGTTAGGCAATCTCATTACGACGTAGTAATAAAGTCGGGGTGTGCAGCGTGTAATTTGTGTCTTTTGATACCGTGTGCTATGTGTATACCGATGTTGGTTCTGATGAGGGAAGGCTTTAGTAGAAGCTAATGTTCAATGGAATAGTTTACACTAGATACGTGTACACACTTTACTGAAAAAGTGGTGGTAACTGAATGGATAAGGACGTGACCTCTACTCAGTCTGGCCGGACAGTACCAATGTGAATTTCACTTTTTTTTTATAATAAATCGTTTATTTGCTGACCAAAGGTATATTAAGATGTTAGGTAGTATTTAAATAGGAAATTATGTTCTCTTCAGCCTACCTTATTGGCATGCAAAAAATTCTTAATTTATGAATGGAATCATTATTTGTAATTAAAAAAAAAAATAAACAATAAAATTATTAAAACATACTGTAGTACACTTTGTAGAATTTATATGTGCTAATCACATGATTTACCATCTGCTGACGGTGAAGGAAAAACATCGTGAGGAAACCCACAGAAGAAATTCTAAAGATATGTCCGAATCACCAACCCGCATTAGGCCAGCGTGTGTGATTTAAGCTCTAAACCCTCTCAGCTCTCAGAGGAGAGGAGACCCGTGCCCAGCAGTGGAACATAAATGGATTGCTATTATTACTGAAAAGCGATGTTCTTATGAATTGTTGTCGTTGTCGCTTACATACTTTAGTCTTTCAACCTCCGAAGTACCTACTTAATTCTTTTAGATCACAAAACATCACACACATTTTTGTTGAAAAAGTGAACTTCCCACCAGTGGCGCCCTAAGCCGTAGAATATATCGGAAAAATTCGAACATCTAGAACGGGTCCAGGTAGCTCAGTAATTGTTCAGAGTGTTTCCCTTAGAAAGGTATCTTTCAATAAAAATAAATAGATACCCAATAATAATGACAAATAAAATGGCGATTTCAGAGCAGGATGGCATCACAATCAGACAACACAGGTCTGGTCATCTGGAATACAAACAAGGGATGCTGCACAAAATGATCAATTCCAGTGCAGCACTAACGAACTAATATTTGTGACGTCAGAGCGTTTGTAGCGTGTACCGACAGTAGAAAAAATTTCAGTTTTTTATTTCTGTTAACACTTACAATCATGAAAATCTAAAAAATCTAAAGATGGAAAGGCATTGGAGAATATAACAGAGGAGTCGGCCCACGGTATTTATGTACGAATCGGCAAACAGTCACTCATACATTAGTCAGCCACTATGATCCGTAAGTTTCTAATATTTACGCTTACAATCAAAATAATCTAAAAGGTACTTTTTGATAGACCTAGTTTATGGTTGGGTATTTACAAACCGATAATTAGAATAACCAAATTCAGGTATCTACGTAATTAAAAATAATTTATGATTTCTCTTGATTACTTGCAATTTGTGATTTCTCTTGATTATACCACAGGAACTATAAAGTACCACTAATCTGATGAAATAGGTCCTTTAGTTACGTCATTCATCAAGTTATTTGAAAAATCAAAAGGATGTTGTTGGAATGATTTTTTTCACGTCAATATGACTTCACTTCGCCTGATGGTAAACTAAAGGTAAAGTCTCTGGAATGGGAGTCACCATTACAAACACCGATAGTGTTTGTCTAGATCTAGTCTAGATTGTCTAGAAAATTTGTTTGACAATATTAAAATTTGGAGCTGATTGTTTCTTGCTTAATCCATACTAATATTATAAATGCGAAAGTAACTCTGTCTGTCTGTCTGTTTTTTTTTATACCACTTAGGTGGCAGACAAGCACACAGCTCACCTGATGGGAAGCGGTCACCGTGGCCTAGGGACGCATGCAACACCAGGGGCATCACACTCGCGCTGCCGACCCCGCAAAAACCTTCTAATGTCCTTCTTGAAGAACCCCATATTGTAGTCTGTCTGTCTGCTATGTTTGGTCGCGATAACCGACATCCACGCGGGCGGAACCGCGGGCAACAGCTAGTATTTCTTATAAAAGCGTTTTCTGGAATATTTTAGAGTTCAATACCTTTACTTATTTGCATTCTTTTTGCACACTGAAATGAGTGCTATTAGCTGTAGAATTTTTAATTTCATTTTCAACGCTTTGTAAAATGTCCATAGCGATTCTATAAAGTTAATTAAGCTGGCCATCAGACCGAGGCTGTGAGCTCAGATGAGACGGAGTGGAATTCAATTAATATGTATTTAAATGAACTTTATATAATCTCTATCTACCCGCTAAGAGTACCTATTTTTTCTTTTATACTACCTACGTAGGTGGCAGACAAGCTCACGGCCCACCTGATGGGAAGTGTGCTACACTAAGGGTGACACACATGCGCTGCCTACCCTGAAGAGAAGGGAGAGGGCTAGGAAGAGGTGGGGAGGCTAGGAAGGAGTGGGTAGAGTCGGGATACAGTGAGCTCTGGCTACCCTACTTATCGGCGGGAACACAACACGACGATCATTATGGCCGCGGTGTTCTGTAGGGCGGAGGTACTACCCCAGTCGGACAGCTCATTTTGGACGGGAGATACCGTCGTGTATTTTTATAATTGATACGGTTCTTGCTATGTATGTTTGTATGTAATGGAATCTTTGAACATGATTTTGGCGCAGTTTTGTTTTTGGGCACGTCAACAGGACTTTACCTCGCCTGATGGTACTGGTGAGCTAAAGATAAAATCTCAGGACCGAGAGTCACACTCCGTTGAGTTGAGTTGAGGGAGGATTAATTTGAAATTTTGTACGTTTATTAAGTACTAGCTGTTGCCCGCGGCTCCGCCCGCGTGGACGTCGATTTTCGCGTCTTTTACGATATCGCCGGTTCTAGTCAGCCGATTTTGATCAAAATATGCGCAAGATTTGAGTCTAACCAAGACCTTTCCAATATAAAAAACGGCATCAAAACCCTTTCAGTATTTTTTACGTCCATCGCTATCGCGACTTGCCTTTGAAAAGTCAAAGCCAACAAATAGTCAAAGTCAAAAGTGACTTTGACTATTTGTTGGCTTGTTTTGCGGACCGTACACCGTATGTTTCATACACCTGCCCCGTGTGTGCTCGAATGCGAAGCCTTGTGTATCTCTCAAATTGTAAGTTGAGCTTTTATTAACCTTTGTACCTTTGCCTCCGTCTAGAGTTTTGTATCCTCAATTCATTGGGTATATTCGATATGTTCTAGAAATATCTTGAGTTCTAGGAGTAGGTATCTTGAGTTTTACATGCATAGAGTTACTCTTTAGGGTTTCCATACCTCAAAAGGAACCCTGATAAATTCCCTCTCTTGTCAGTTTCATCCCTTGATGCCCTTTCCAAAGTTTTAGCCCAGTTTTGTACCAAATTTCATCAACATGACTTCATCTCGCCTGATGGTAAGCTAAAGGTCTCAGGACCGGGGTCACCACTACATACACCGATAGTACTACAGTGGTGGCCCTCAGCTTGATGGCCTTGTCAAATGCTTTTTCATGCCCCGCTTAAAGGACCCGGGACTATTATGAGGAAGGTAACACGTGCGCTGTTAACGAATCCCAAGTCTTTATGGTGCGGCAAAGAAAAGAGGCACCGAACCATTTGGCTTTTCATGGAATTGACTCCATATCTGGCTTTGAAGCTCTATACACACTATGCGGTTAACCGCAATGCGGTTAGATGTCCGGTTAACCGCAGGATGCAATCGGACCACAACCGTACGGTTGGAGAACTGTAGCGGTCTGAGGTCGTATTGATACATTTCAGAAATGAGCATGAAAGAAGTTACAGCTATTTATTACCTATATACAATGTGTAGTAAAAGTAGTGTCCGATCTGTGAAAGTGTATAGGTATAGGTAACGATATCAACTTTTATTTAAGTTATTCTTTTTGGAAAATGAATAAAAAAAAACCTTACTAAATCTGCAATAAAATTTAAATTTCTGGAGGTTTTTGCCCGTGGTTCGATCGCAGAGATCTACTGGTCAATCCAAGAGCAATTTTTTCAGGTTCGATAGAATCGCGGGTAAATCAACCTATTCTTTCTTAGTCCTATATTCTCCAAATCTTCATACAAGAAAACACCATAGGGTGCGCTGGTGCAGCCCGTGGGTATGGTGTTCTTACATTCATAGATATTTTGAGGAGATATTGGGTACCTAATTGCGATCTAGCAAAAGGCATTTAAAATTCTAATATCAAACTTATTTTCATTAATAATATTTTTTTAATTTCTTATAATGTTTACGTATTTGGGATAAAATTTTGCCCTTTTCCGATTGGACACTAATTTCGTCACATACTAAACAGTCATTCAAACCTCAAAGTCACATTAACAAAACCGCATACGAAACGATAAGACACAAACACGTTCTGTTTACACGTATGTCAGTATTTTCTCAAAAACTTGTTAATCCCAGCATTAAATTGTACATTATAAATCGTCATATCTTGGACCAACAAGACGAATTACAAGAGCTATATAAGGATTGTGGTCTCATAAATCTACTGAGGAGCTTTGAGATGTATCTATGAATAAATTTGAACTTGGCTTGTGTTAAATCGGAAGGAAAATTTGAAGCGCATGGAATATTAACCTTCAGTAAAAAGATTATTGCTTTATTAGATGACTCTGTGGTGTAGCGGTGGAGTGTTTGACTGCTAAGTTGGAGATCACGGGTTCGATTCTCGCTTTTTTATACTAATAAGGTGGCAGACAAGCATACGGCTCACCTGATGGAAAGCGGTCACCGTGGCCTATGTACGTGGATTTACTTTTTCCGATCTAAAACTGTCGTAGATGTTCGTATGGCTGCTGGATCGAAGGTTTAATATGATCTCCAAGGTATTGAGGAGTGTCAATAAGTTAAATAGTATAACCATATCTACGAATATAAGTTCAAAAGTTCATAAACCGCGGTAGCCTAGTGGTTTGGGTAATGGACTGCTGAGACGAGGTCTCGGGTTCGATCCCAGATTCACCATGGCATATACCAATGACTTTTCGATGCTTTTCGAAGTTATGTGTGTATTTATCGCAGGTTTATTAGTGCCTCGGAGAGCACGTTAAGCCGTCGGTCCCGGTTGCCATACAAACATCTATGGCAGTCGTTACGGGTAGTTGGAGCCCACAAAAGTCCAACCAGTCTAACTTGGAACTTCGATATCGCCATTGGTCATAATGACCATTGGTTGTGGACGTCAGATGGCAGTCGCTCCACGGAAAATATCGAAGTTCAGCCGCATTACAGTTAGACTGGAAAGCCGACCCCAACTGAGTTGGGAAAAAGGTTCAGAGAATGCTGTATAAGTTCAAAAGTTTGTATCAACAAGTGCCTAATATCACTTAGTTGGTAGGTACAGGCAAATTGAGATGGGTTCGTACCCGCTTCGGTGGGGTATTGAATTATTTATTTCCTCTGTTAGTTCTGTGTTGTAGAATGGCAAACTAGTTCGGATTGATTTGTAACTACCATGTTTAACTGTAGGTATATGGTAGTATAACATCTATACTAATATTATAAAGAGGAAAGATTTGTTTTTTTGTTTTTTTGTTTTTTTGTTTGTTTGTAACGAATAGGCTCCGAAACTACTGGACCAATTTCAATATTTCTTTCACCAATAGAAAGCCACATTATCTGTGAGTAACATAGGCTATAATTTATCCCCAAAAAATTTAGGGATCCTTACTAAAACTTCAATAATGTAACCCAAGGTGTAAAAAAATGACCTAAGCAAATTACTTACATCGCGTGCGCTGCGAAAACTATTGAAGATAGAACAAAATAATGTACTGTGGAAATGTACAACTTAAAAAGGTCTACATAAAAGTCCGCGATAGCATATGTCTACCTAATAAGGGTAGCCCACATTAACCATTTTTATCTTTACAAATTACAAAAAAATTAATGTGTCATTTTCGAAGCTAATTTTAACAATACAGTATTATTTCTTATCCAATTAAATATGTTAGATACGTTGTACGTTTAATGTAGATTAAAATTGCCATTTACACTATATAATTACCATAAATAGTTTAGGAGCTATCGCAATATGAAAAATAATCCGCGGCGAAATAAATGCAAGTTGAAATGCGGACGTAAATCAAACCAATATACTTCGGGACATTATAGGTACGTAGATAGGTATCTAAACTGTGCTCAAAGTATTATGCTCTATACACGCAGTACAGTTTTCTTGGGTGCCTTTGAGGATAGCACGGGTGCTACAGCACTGGACGAGCTCAAATTCACCAATCATGGATTATTGCAAAACAATCCGCTCGCGCCAGGACGTCGTTTGTCTCGCGAATTATACCTATCTAAGATTATGTTTCCTTATGTATATCATTGTATTATCACTGCGATGCGGGCGAGGACTCAGGGCTGCACACGTAGGCAGAGTGTCCGGCGTGGGAGGTGCCGAGACAGGCCCTCCTGGCAGCCCTCGGGGTGGGAGTCCTCACACTGCCGGTGCTGATCGCGGCGATGGTGCAGAGTGCGGACGCGTGGTTGGCCGCCGCCTCCTTCTGCGAGCAAGTGATACTCGAGAAAGTGGCGGCGGAAATGGTTCGGGAGGGGCTGCACAGAGCTCTCCCGGACGGAGGCGGGCGCGGACGCCTATCGCGTCGGGGGTCCGAGGACCTCCGTCCTCCATGAGCGCTGGCCTGGGGGTGACAGGTGGAGCCGCCCGTCACCCTAGCAGAAGCAGACCGAGGCGGCGGCGCGCGGAACCGCACTCCCCTCCCCCCTCCTATTCCGGGTCATGACGGGAACCACGTGGTTCTTAAACCCGAGGGGGCCATCTCGAATCCGGAGATGGCCCGGGTCAAGCCGGGGTGCGAGGGATATGCTCTTTGGGCCACCTTACACCCTGGCGTCTGAAGACCCTAGATGGCGTGCGGTTTTAGTCGGTAAGAGTCCGACATAGCCTGCCCCGCTGGCCGCGGGGTGGGTTTCCATGAGGATTTCCGTACGGAAAAAAAAGGTATATCTTTGTATTCCCATCCAAATAAATTACATCTTAATCAAGACTTTCAATAAAATTGTGTAAAAATTATTTAAAGACTGTTGAATGACTGATGAGTTATTGAAATCGGACGTCAGAGGAGGGGATTGGGGAGATAGGGAGGGGGGTTGTGAGCTCTGGCTACCCTTCTTACCGGCGGCGGTAACACAACACAATGTCTATTATGGCTGCGGTCTTCTGTACCCCCTGTCACCCCATCTCCTCTTTTCCGGGGTTCGGTAAGGACATCATGCTTTTTTTTATACCATTTAAGTGGCAGACGAGCACACGGCCCACCTATGTGACCTATGCACCTATGGACGTGCACAACATCAGGGGCGTCACACTCGCGCTGCCGACCCTGCAAAATCCTTCTAATGCCCTTCTTGAAGAACCCCATATTATAGCCGCCAGGGAAAACCACTGCAGGGAGATCGTTCTACAGCCTAAGCGTGCGCGAAATGAATTTTTTTTCAAACCTTACAGTACGCACTGCAGACGGATGCAACGTGTGGGGATGAATTCCCTGCCTGTGGCGAGCGGTGCGATGATAGAAAGTGGCTGTAGGCATCATAAATCAAACAATTCCCATCCCAGGGTCAACTGGGTAGCGTGGGATATGCTCTAAGTAATCTTACACCCCGGCAACTGAAGACTTGAGACGGCGGCGTGCGGTTTTTATCAGGTCTGAGTGAGACTTAACCACTCCTGCTGGTTGACAGGGATGATATATGAAGGAACTTCCGCACGAAAAAAGGCATTTGAAACAGAATTCGCAATCCACGCGGGCGGAGCCGCGGGCAACAGCTAGTTTTATATATAAGTACAACCTGTAACAAAATAGCAAAATACTTAAAACAGTAATTTGTTCAGAATTGAGTTCTAAATCGATTTCAACTATTATTTTATTGTGTGGCACTTTTTCTTTTTGTTCTTGTCATACCCAAGCCTTTTTTTGCTAAAGACAAAGTCTGAGACTTTGCCTTTAGGAAAAAACTAGACTTTGCCTTTTGCTCTTTGCCAATCGGGGGTCACTACTACATACACCAGTAGTGCTACAGTGGTGGCCCTCAGCTTGACGGTCTCATCAAATGCTTTTCCACGCCCCGCATTTAAAGGACACGGGACTATAGAAGGAAGGGGAAACACACAAAAGAATTCCAAGTCTTTATGGTGCTGCAGAGAAAAGAGGCACCGAACCGCTTGGTTCTTGATGGAATTGTTTGCTCTGTGTGAGGGTGATACCTCCTGGAAGACTCTCCGAGTGCTTTAGCCTGCATTCGGAGAACCAAGTCACTCCATGATTACTCTCCACTATGTCCTCTACTAGTCAGTGTGAAAAACAATCCTTAAAACAATTTTCGCTGGCGTAAAAAAGCATCTATCGACACCTTTAAGGCAGGGATCTTAGAATCTCAGAATGGTGATCAGATCCCTAGCTTCCTCCCAACCAGCGAGGTGCAGTGCATTAACGGACTAAATGTTGTAAAGTGGTTTAGGAGTCCATTGAGGACAAACATTGTTACACGAGATTTATATATATTAAGATTACGTAAGGAAATGATGTCGATTAATTTTTTTTTTTTTTTCAAATAATACTGTCTTCTGATGAAGGAGCGGAGTCTCCTAACACAGGCTTTTTCAAGCTTAAAAGGAGACTCCAATCATAGCTGTAACAATGTATATTTTATAATCAATAAAGATTTTTTCATTTTCATTTTCATTTTCAAATATAAAAAAATAGACTCACAACAGATTTCAATCAGGAGAGCCGTCTCAGGTGTCATGCAAACGTTTACGATCAACCAATAATTCTGTCCGCGCGATTCGTCCCGTTCTCATCGCCCTATAAAATTGAACCGGTGGGGTATAAATCGCGAAGGCAATAAGGAGAATATCCCCTCCTACGGGGAATCAAGAAAAAAACATTTTTAGAAACAAATCGCTGGCTCTTTGTTTAGATTAGGGTTGGGATCAGTACGCACGGGTTGGTTTATCGATGTTTAGTTTTTTAACTACGATTAGTTTTGATAATGTGGTAACTAGCAGGCAAGGTTAACTTGGACTTCTACCCTGTCTACGTCTTGTACACATCCCCATATACACTCGAGAGCAATGAATCCGGGTCACTTAAAGAATCCTAAAAATCTCGGAAACTAAAAATGCTAGGTTAATGCAATAAATTGTATTTAATAGACAATGTAATACTCCTTAAATGAAGGTATTAAAACTTCTTAGTTATTGTAAAGTTATATCATAAAAAAATCAAATTTGAAAAAGGGCCACTTTCGAAGATGGAACTACGAAATTACAGCATTTGGTTTTGCTTTTGTTTGTAATCTGTCATTTATGTGGGTACATAAACCATGTTGATAGTGCTCTATATTCATTATTCAAGCTGAAATTATGTCGCTTACGCCTGAAGAATGCACCAGAATACTTACAATGCTGGAAACCGGCCGGAGTCAGCGCGATACAGCCAGGACTGTCGGTGTGTCGCTGTCAACAGTACAAAGAGTTCTCCGACGTTACGAAGAAACTGGTTCTAACCTACGCAGACCAGGAACGGGCAGAACCAGGTGTACCACAGCACGAGAAGACCGATACTTGGTGAACACCATGCTTCGAAATCGCTTTCTCACAGGAACTGAACTCACCAATCAGTTTCGACGCCTCGGAGGAAGTAACCCAAGTGCATGGACAGTAAGACGTCGGCTTGCTGAATCTAACTTAAAACCCCTTAGACCTGCAAACGGCCCTAAACTGGAGCGTGGGCATCGTATTTCGAGACTAAGATATGCCCAGAGCCACGTAAATTGGAGTATTGAAGATTGGTCAAAAGTTATGTTCTCCGACGAATCAAAATTTATGCTCTACAAGCACGATGGAAGACACAGAGTGTATCGAAGACCAGGGGAAAGATTCAAGCAAGCATGCATCGAAGAAAAAGTAGCCTACGGTGGTGGGTCTGTACTTGTGTGGGCCGGAATTTCTTCTGAAAGTCGCACAGAGCTGGTGATCATAGAAAACGGCTCTTTAACTAGCGTAAGATATGTGGAAGAAATCCTCAATGATCACGTTGGTCCATTTATGGTCAATTTAGGTGAGGATGCTATATTTATGCATGACAATGCCCGACCTCATACAGGTAGGATTGTGAATGACTACCTTCAAGAGATGAACATTACTCGTATGGAGTGGCCAGCGCGCAGCCCGGATATCAACCCGATCGAGCATGCTTGGGACGAGCTAGGCAGATGCGTAAAACAACGAAACCCTCCCCCAATCACGCTTCGTGAGCTCAAAATTGCTCTCACAGAGGAATGGGAGAATATTCCCCAAAATCGTATAAGGAACTTGGTGTACAGCATGCCAAACCGCGTAAACGCAGTAATGGAAGCACGAGGAGGCAATACGAAGTATTAAAATTCAAGAAAATCGTAATAAAGTTCAAAAATTTCATGTTTCCTATTTTTGTTTTAAGGAGAGATCAGCAGTTTTTTTCTTTATGTAATTTTGTGTTAATAAAATGTATGGTGACTCATATTTTTTTTACTTTCATTTAAGGAGTATTACATTGTCTATTAAATACAATTTATTGCATTAACCTATCATTTTTAGTTTCCGAGATTTTTAACATTCTTTAAGTGACCCGGATTCATTGCTCTCGAGTGTATATAACTTCATCATTATTTATTAGTATAGACGTAGAATATTGTCTATGATATTTTGCTTTAGGTAATATAAAAAAAGACATAAAATCTTGAAGACTAGGTTGTCAAAATTTTTATAACTCCAAATACCCGTGATGAATGCCATAGATGTTTGTATGGTCATGGGAGAGCAAGTCTCTCCGATTGGGTCATCAGAAGGGTGTAAGGTGACCCTAAACTATTTCCCTCGCACGCCCCTATTTCCCCTATACCCGGCTGGTACCTATTGCTAACCATTACAATGTCTTAACCTACTTAGTTGTCACTTACCATGAGCCCAAAAAAAGATTTTTTTTAAATATTTAGTCCGCCGGTTTGACTGCACCCCGTCTGATGGTAAGCTGTTATGGAGTCCTAAAAGTAATGATCACCATTCCCAAGGGATGTCCTTAGAATGGTGACTTCTACCCAGACGGTCTTGACAGATGCCTTTTCAGGCACCGCTATTGACTAAATATTGTATTTTTTTATTTCGTATATAAATACAGATAAACTTTATATCTTACTCTCTAGGTATGTAATACATCGAGTTATTTATTCAAGAAACATAATTTCTTCAATAACTAAAGTTGTAGACTCATAACCGACGCAATATAAAATTTTATTCGTCATATCTCCCGTGTGACCCTTTGAGCCTATTTCCACTTTATATGACTATAAAACTAACATATTCCGCACTAAAAGTTTTACATTCAATTGTACATGTTGTAATAAAGAGCCCCTTCATATTTGGGGCACTATAGGTAGCTATGAGTGTTTAGCAAAGACTTTCTATATATATATAACTAGCAACTAGCCGTGATCTGCAGCTTCGCCCGCGTGTTATACTGAAATAGTCGCTAAAGAGTCGCATAATTACGGTCGTGTAATTATTACTGCAGATTATATACTTGTTCGTATTGTTGTAATGTTATATAAAATACCATAAATAATTGTAAAGTAGCTGTGTCTGTATATTGTAGATATTAAAAAAATACTTGCCTTATTGAAAAAAAAAATATTTTTTTAGAAATTCTTGTCATTCGGTTTATTTTTGTTTGAAAGATCTTGGTTACACTTAAAATCGTACGTATGTATGATCACAATCAGTTGAGTAGACCCGTAGATATAGTCAAAAAACACGAAAACCGACATTCACGTGGCTAAGCCATGGGTAAAAGCTAATCTTGAATAAAAGTAAAAAAAAAAGCTTCAAATTTGGAATTTGGAAAAAATATCGATATATTTATCGATACATTCCCATTACTAGAACAGCACGTTCGTATTGTCGGCAAATCGTCACCATCAGTACACGCCACTCGGGACATGGAAACAAGTATACTTCATTTGGGGATAGGCAGAGGACTAGGTTAGGCTGACAGTAAAAAACGCTAAATGTCCAATGCGACTGTATATTATCATAACCCAGTATCTGCATAAACCAATTTTTTACAGTAGAGTCGAAACGTTTTCGTGTCTTTGACAGTATGTCATTTTGAAAATAAGTAACCGTTTATTCTTGGTGTTATCATAATAATCATAGTTTTATTAGCTTAGTACGTGGTTATATTAGGTCAAAAAATGTAAAAGTACTCGTTTTTTTTCAAACGTGTTATGTGTGTATTTATCGCAGGTTTATAAGTGCCCGGTTAATGGCAATAGGCTCGCCGGATATTACATTGGGACCTAAACATAAACTGGCGAAATGTGGGTGCTAGCACCTCTGCCTACCCCTTCGGGGATACAGGCGTGAGTTTATGTATGTATTGTATATGTTTTTTTTCAAAGTATGTCAGATACTAGGTTTTAAAATTGGACAGCCAGTGTCTGTATATACATTTACACGCATATAACACTCATACTCACATGCAAACGTACACACGCACACACAAACACACACACACACACACACACACACACACACACACACACACACGCACACACACGCACACACACACACACACACACACACACACACACACACACTTACACAATCCTTCACATTTATAATACACTACGGTTCAATACCTTATTTGCTACTTTACTGTAGACGTTACGAAAATGTCAGGTGAGAGAAAAGGAGCGTGGAGGAACAAAACACTATTTCCCTTACCTCAGGGAGGTGTACCCTCCCGTGACATGAGTTATTAGGGTACAAAAATATCAAATCAGCAACAGATCAATTTAATACAAATAAAAGCCATGAACGTTGGAGTAAGACAGACGTGAATGAAAGATGATGGGCTCTTTACACCACACGATGCAGATACGATTATCTAATCAAGTAAAAAAAACAGGCTAATAGTCTGGACATTTGGACGTGGTGAAAGTAATGTTGAAAGAATCAAATCAAATCAAATCAAATTCTTTATTCGCTAGAATATGGTAGGCACAGAGATGTTATAGCATTATAAGAAAGAAGGTTCAAAATATGTATATAATGTCGAGGGCTTTAGATGCAGAGGAAATGAATGAATGAATGAATATATTTATTTCCAAGAATATGGTACATCGAGGTCTTCGTGTTATTATAAATGGTTCCAACATACTCTACCATAATAGGTGTAGAAATATTAAGTTTTACAATAATAAATTAAAGCTCTAGAAAATATAGATAGAATGCGTGAAAGAGGATATGGCAAGAAAGGGAGTGACAGAGAAGATAGCATTTGATAGGAATGTATGAAGGAAAATGATATGTTGCGCGTACTCAAAATATAATTGAGACAAGGATAAAGTATATGATGTCCAAGATGATGTTTTTTTTATACTACATAGATGGCAGACGAGCACACGGCCCACCTGATGGGAGCGGTCACCATGGTCTATGAACATGTGCAACACCAAGGGTGTCGGACACGCGCTGCCTACCCTGAAAGGAAAGAGGGGGAGCTAGGAAGTGGTGGGGAGGCTAGAAAGGGGTGGGAGGGATGGGGCGTACAGTGAGCTCTGATTCGACTACCCTACTTACCGGCAGGAACACGACACGATGGTTATTATAGGGCGGTGTTCTGTAGGGCAGAGGTACTACCCCAGTTGGACTGCTCATTTCGGATGGAAGATACTGTGGTAGGGCCTGTATGTGTTTAGGCAAGGTCAATAACACGGTGAAAAAATCGGAGAAAAAATCGGATCGTTAATAATTTCTATATAATAAAAGTCGTACGATCCCCGTTCAATGCAAATATTTGTATGCATGAATATGGGTATTTGCATTGGTCTGGTCGTGCCTCGGAGAGCACGTTAAGCCGTTGTCGGTACCGGTTGCCACACAAACATCTATGGCAGTCGTTACGGGTAGTTGGAGCCCTAAAAAGTCCAACAACAACGGTCTACCTGCAATGCTTCGATATCGCCTAATGTCACCATTGGGTTGAGAAGGTCAGATGGCAGTCGCTTCACGGAAAATATCGAGGTTCAGCCAAATCCGCAGTTAAGACTGGTAAAGCGGACCCCAGACTTCGAGGTGAAAGCTTTGAATACGACTGGGATTAACGCTAGGTTGAAGATTGAAGGAAATAAAAGTCGTACAGTATAAACGCACCCAGCATTACGCAGATTAAAATGGCCTTTTCCGCTGACGAGACAAAGATACGTTCTGTTTTGATAACACACTGTGTGTTCACTGTATTGCGTCTGCTGTTCATGTGATTGCGTCTGCTCCTCCGAGGATGTGTGCAGATGGATTCAGAGGCAGCTGCTATAACATTCGAGAGTATCTGGGTTCAATCTCGTATTTTATAAAGCTCACGCAACAAAAAAATAAGTATACCAAAATCTTATGCTACTAATATTCCTTCACCTTCTTCAAACAAAATTCCTCAACCCCAACTCCTTAACCCTCCAGTGTCGGCAGCGTCCATAGATCTTAGTGACCGCTTCCCATCAGGTGGGCCGTGTGTTTGTCTGCCACCTAAGTACTATAAAATAATATATAATTGTAAATACGCGTGTATAAGCGTGTATTAAATGTGGCGTTTGATGAGGCCGCCACTGTAGCACTATCGGTGTAGATAGTGGGGACCCCCGAGACTTTACCTTTAACTTACCATCAGGCGAGGTGAAGCCATATTGACGTGTCCAATATAAAAAAATTGACTTCAATAGTCACGTGACTAGTCGATAAATTGTGAGTGTTACACATCTCTGTCTACGCCAATGATATAAATGCTTGAAATATATTCAAGCATTCAAGCAATCAGAAAAGTCCCTTGGCCTGGTATGAAACAGTAACGTAATCACTTGAGTTAAGCCCAATTGAAAATGTACCAGGAGTTCGGTGTCCGATGTTGCGAATTGGAATTAGAGATCAAAGCTCTAAGATATTGTCAACTTTGAGAGCTTTTTCTCATGTACAGTCAGCTGCAAAAGTCTATGATCATTTTCAGATATATTAAGTTAAGTAAAGTAAGAATAAATTAAGTAAAAAAATGTAAGTTAAACGCTGTTATACACTAAAAGGGGCAATATTGGATGTGACGGTACCTGGAGACAAGATAATATAAAAAATGTCGAAAATGTGCGGGTAGAAGAAGAACCGGCTACCTCACGGACTCGACGACGGAGGGCGTGCGCGGCTGAAACAGTCAGCCTGTGACCACGGCCGGTGTAACCTGGTCGAAACGTCAGGCATCCAAAGGTATGTATATACCTTTAACGTGATCGCGTTTATTCCCGTTTACGTATAATAGTCATGGAACGCGAAAGTTTAAAAGTTAATATTGGATTTTCATTTATTTTCACTAGCCCTTTCAATTTATATCCATATTGCGGTAGTTGTGGAAAAATATGTAAGCCGTCATTCTGTAGCGGCGGCCATCTTGGATTTACAATGATACAGAATAGTACAATACTAAAGATATGTATGTATCCGTCCACAAGAAGGGGGTCAATTTTCAATTACTAGATTTGACCCAAACAAAATGGTAAGTAGGGTAGCCAGAGCTCACTGTATTCCTCATCCCCCCACCCCTTCCTAGCCCTCCCTTTCAGGGTAGGCAGCAGTCCATAGGCCACGGTGACCGCTTCCCATCAGGTGGGCCGTATGCTTGTCTGTCACTTACGTAGTATAAAAAAAATGGTAAACTTAAATCGACATCCACGTATTAGCTAGTAAAATACAATATTTTCATGTATTTTTATTAACAAATAGGTAGACGAAATTTAGCTGAGCCAAAGCAGTCTGGCGGTATAAATAAGTGACAATACTGATTAAAGGACTCCAGAACACGGTGCCTTAATAATTTATTATTAAGTAACCGATTTCTATGCGTCGAGGTCCCTTCGGAGTTTTATGGCCGCCGATAATGTATAGAATATGCTTAAATATTGATAAATTATGGTAAGCGTACGTAACTTAGGTGTTTTTACAAAGCGTCTGTGTAGAATTTAGTGCAGATATATTTAGGATAAGATGGGAGGTTCGTGATTTGATAAAAAAATTGGGATGTCGTGATATAAGTTGAGTTTTATAATAATAATAATATTTTACATTTTTTTTAATACTACTTAGGTGGCAGACAAGCGCACGGTCCGCCTGATGGGAAGCGGTCACCGTGGGCTATAGAGGGGGGGTTGTGAGCTCTGGCTACCCTACTTACCGGCGGGAACACAACACGATGGTTATTATGGCCGCGGTCTTCTGTTGGGCGGAGGTACTACTCCAATCGGTCTGCTCAGTTCAGACGGGAGATACCGTCGTGTCTTACCTCCTACACACCAGTAGACTTTTACACAATGTTTAGTAACTTGCGATGGTAGCCTGAATGGATAAAGACGCGGCCTCTACTCAGAGGTATCGAGTTGTGGAATAGATGTGTGCTAATCACATGATTTACCATCTGCTGACGGTGAAGGAAAACATAGTGAGGAAACCCAAATATCCTAGAAGAAATTCTAAGGACATGTCCGATCCACCAACCCGGATTAGGCCAGCGTGTGTGGATTAAGGCCTATACCCTCTCAGCTCTCTCGTTAGAGGAGAGGAGACCCGTGCCCAGCAGTGGGACATTGGTTGCTATTATAGTAACATCTATTTACACTTAGTTTCTGCTTACCCTGTTAAAACCTTCTAATGCCCTTCTTGAAGAACGCCATATTGTAGACGCTAGGGAAAACCACAGGGAGGTGAACAGGAATTACAGTAATGGGATGAGTCCCATTAAAAAAACAGGTTCACACAGATCGTGTATGTATTGACGCGGATATTGGAAGGTTAAAAATATACAGAATTTGTATAAAACCTCCTCTCATTTGGTATTCGTAGCGGTGAGAAGGGTCTCCGGAGCTGTCAGTTGTGACCATTTGTGTTATTTGAGCTGTCAGCTGTTCTTAGTTTTTTTTTTATTTTGGTGGGAAGACAATTTTATAGTCGCTGATGTTAGAAATTTTATTTTCGTTCTGTAATTGCTCTGTTGTTATGCGGTTACTATACCTGTTGAATATTTTGGTGCTATATCTCATTTCAGAATATAAATACTACTAATATTGTAAACCTGAAAATATGTGAGTATGGATGGATGTATAGATATATAAATATTTGTTCCTCTTTCTCCCAAAAATGGTCGAACGGATCTGGCTGAAATTTGTTAGAGGTTTGGAATAAATTATAGTTTTTTGTACCACTTTTTTTTCTTTATTGAAAGGCTTGATCGCATTTGGCGATTATGTCACCTAAATTAAAAACATAATAACAAAGAAAATAATTCTTAAGCGTTAGCTTATACCACTTAGGTGGCGGACAAGCACACGTCCCACCTGATGCAACTGCGTGTACAATACCAGGGGGGTCAAACGCGCGTTGCCAACCCTATAAAAACCTTCAAATGCTCTTTATGAATAACCCCATATTGTAGTCGCTAGGGAAAACCAAGGCAGAGTATGATACCTATGGGAAGCGAGAACGGGAACAAAAATTCACGCGGGTGAAACCACGGGCAATAGCTAGTATAGAACAAACTATATAAACACATCGGACCCAAAAAGAAAATAATACTTTTCCATTTATTTACGGGACTCGTTTAGCGTAACATAAATTAAAGGGTGAATTTACATAATGGGGAAAAAAAAGAATCATTTTATTTTAAAAAAAGTGTTTATTAAGGTTCCCGCCCTACAAAGGAGTTATGGGTATTGTTACTTAGTATTTATATCGATTACACGATAGTAGCTATAAACACTTTTAGATAGGCAAGCCAGGGCAAGCCATCATAGGCATGTCAATAGATGAATAACATTTGATAAGGTATTACTACGTTTAAAAAACCGACTTCACAAACTAATATTTTTTACTTTTTAGTGTACAGAAATAGAAAAGTTCCTATTTATGAGGTTTATCAAATTATGTACAAAGGCATTGAAAACAGAATTTTTACCATAAATTTGATGATTTCCTCTCGATTTTCCCAAGATCCCAACATCAGATGCTGATACCCTGGATATGGGACCACCTCAGAAGTAACCTCTCAGACAAAAAAAAAATTCAAAATCCATCCATAATTATTGTCGCCGCTGTCGCGTAACATACATACAAAAAACATAGCGTACGAATTGAGAACCTCCTCCTTTTTGAAGTCGGTTAAAAAATGTATTCCATCTCGGCCTTGATTCTGTTTAACACAAGCCACTGTCATTTCACTGACACTTCAAAAAAATGCCATTTAATTTTAGACTTTATTGTTATCAGTTTAAAGTCTAAAATTAAATAATATGTAGAACGAATGAAAAAAAAGTTTAATGAATTTTTTTCATTTCATTTAAGACTTTAACTGTACAACGGTAAAGTCTACAATTAAATAGCATTTTTTTAGATTATTAGTGGCATGACAGTGGTTTGCTTTTAGCAGAATCGAGTCCCAGATGGGTGATAGATTTTTTTAGGATATTTACAAGGTGACCTCTGGGATCCTAGGTTACCATTCACCCCGGCATTTGAAATCCGAGTCAGCGTGCGGTTTTAGTCGGTTCAAATTCGCTTAATCACTTCACCATTCCCCTCAAAATGCCCTCCAGTGTGGGCAGCCCCTGGTGTTGCACACGTCCATAGGCCACAGTGACCACTTCTCATCAGGTGGGCCGTGCGCTTGTTTGCCACCTAAGTGGTATAAAAAATGTAGTTAGATGATCATAATAGACTATTCTCAAGTTTCATTAAATAAAATGGTCTACCCTTAGCAAGGGTTTCTTACCCATCCATCTGAAATAATTCCTCTTGAAAACCTTAATAAGTTGGTTTACTCAGAGCGAAAATCACCCCAAAAATAATACCAGTAATAATGAGAATAAATTCAACCATATTTATAATTTGTGTCAAAAAAGTGTCAAGAACTTAGAAATAAATAAGTGGAGGCGAGAGTTGGCCGTTCACTAGAATAATAAGGTTACTAGTGATGGGATTCGTTCGGCTTTCAAAACGTCTTTTCGGCTTTCAGCTATAAAATCTTCTTTTCGGCTACCAGTTATGAAAAGATTGGTTGGTTTGGTTCTAAAGGTCTTGGGGAGGCCCCATACTCCTCAATTTTATGCATTGTTTAGTGTAGCATATAAACTTTTGAAACTATCCAAAAAAAATAAAATAAAAAAAAAACAGAAACGTTGTTTTCAACTAGCAACCCGACCTCATTTTCTTTAGGTATATGAGTTTTAGCTCAAATTATTGTAGTTGACACATAATATTATGGCCTACTAGCTATAGCTCGTGGCTCCGCTAGTGTGAAATTCTAATTCCATTCCCGTGACCCACGGGAACTCACTCACGGAATAAAAGAAGGCTATGTGTTATTTAAAGAAGGGTAGTACGTGACTGGTTCCAATGGAAGATGTTATAGGAGCCTATGTCAGGAAGCAAACTGAGCTTCAGAACATTATAATATGACAAGTTCAGAATAAAAGGCTTATTTATTATGTGTTATTTCAGACTATATTCTATCTGTGACCAAATTTCATCGATATTATACGTTTCGCCGTATTTGAGTGAAAGAGTAGCAAACATCATGCATACATACATACTGACAAACTTTCGCACTTATAATCTATACTAATATTATAAAGAAGTAAAGTTTGTGTGTTTGTATATTTGTTAAATAAAATTGTAAGGGGTAATCTCGGGATCTACTGAACCAATTTTAAAAATTCTTTCACCAATAGAAAGCCACATTATCCGTGAATGTCAAAGGCTGAATATCATCACGCTGCCGCCCAAGGGAGCGGATCAATAATCATAAATGTGAACAATTCCGGTAGATTCCCATACATTTTAGGAAAACTGATAAATTATGAGCATATTATGTTAGTTAATAAGGGTGCATCAGGGTTCGAAATACGCCACGGGCGAACCCGGGGTGGATCATATATTATATAAGTAAGATGTCCATCGAGGATTATGTAGGTACATTTCAAATGGTCGAAGAATTATTTTAATGAATGGTTCCAACACTTATGTCAGACAAAAAAACCAACTCACAAAATTTGTGCTCTCTTCATAATATCGGTATATTTGTGTAGTTTATTGTTATATGCACCGTATTGTGGAAATGTTTGATGTCAAAGGAAACGACAAACAAGCTTGTTTCCGTATGCTATCACCCTCAATAAGAGAGGCGTTTCTGTTCGAACAGCGGAAGATACCCATATAATTATAACAAGGGCAAACCGAAACGATAAATCTTAGATTATCGCATTCTTTTTGGAGTTATTTTTTTACTATTATATTTTTCTGATGTTTGATAGGATTTATTAATATAATCAGGTTTATACAGATATTCTAAAACTTTTTACTGATCTCTTATCTGATCTCTGATTAAATAATCTTATCTGATTAAATAATGAATCTGCGTTATTTAATCTGAACATTGACTTATTTAAAATAAAAAATGTTATCAAAGAATATTAATGATTTTGGCCCCGCAGCTCCCATATCATGCAACCTCCGCGTGGAGGTTGGTTATCGTTTTTTTGTTATATCTCCGGGTCTACTTAACCCGATGCAAGACCCAGACCTTACTATTAAAAAAACAGAATCAAAATACGTTTCGTAGTTATTGCGTACATTGTGAACAAATAAATAAACAGATGAGAATTCCAAAAGAAATTGTTGTGTTCAGAATTGTTGTAAAATCGTCATTTACAATATTACAATAGTATATAATTTTATATCATCATAGCCGATGGACAGTTATATTATTTTTTTATGTAGGATACGTCAAAATGACTTTACCTCGCCTGATGGTAAGCTAAAGACAAAGTCTCAGGACTGGGGTCACCACCATATTCACCGGTAGGTGCTACAGTGGCGGCCCTCAGCTTGACGGCCTCATCAAATGCTTTTTCACGCCCCATATCCAAAACAAACATGAGACGCTAATATACCATAAAACCCGTCAGTTCAAATTTCAGACACAGTTTATAAATTTGGCTATCCAATTAAATCTAGCTCGGCTTTCGGCCTCCGCGCCATCCTTACGGCCATTTCCCGCAAAATAATTCCTTCACTAATTGCAAGCTTTGAAACTTCATTAGAACGCGAAATGAATTTTTATTTTTGAGTTTTTTTTAACGTAGCAGCACTTACATCGGTAGTGCTATAGCAAGGTTATCGATATTACTAAGGCGTTAGTGTTTGTAGAAATAGAATCGATAAGGAGCGTTTGCCACTAGTCTAGAATTTTTTGCCTTTTTACTTTTTAATGATTTTTCATACTATTTAGGTGGCAGACAAACATACGGCCCATCTGACGGTCACTGTGGCCTATGGACGTGTGCAACCCTGGAGGGGTGTTTGGAGGGTGGGTGGGAGGAGGGGATTGGAGAGATGGCGGGTTGTGAACCTTGGCTAACCTACTTACCGCCGGGAACACAACACGATGGTTATTATGGCCACGGTGTTCTGTAGGACGGAGGTACTGACCCCTAAATTAAATTAAAGGGGCGCACCCCATACTATACTTAAATATTTTCCTTTCACGTACCGGTAACCACATACCATGAGGTATGTGTTTGTTTGCTACCTTAGTACTATAGAAAGGAAAATAACGAGTAGATATATCAAAAAATATTATTCGTTTTGCGGTGTGAAAATACTAGTCAGGGGTGCCAAAGTATATTCCAACGACACGCCCCGCTAATAAAAGTACAATGAACGAATTATTTGTTCAACTTGTCCGGGAACTACTCGCTGTGTGGCCATTGTGGGAAGTTTGCACTTTTTTAGGGTAAAATATAATGTACTGTGTGATAATTTTGTATGGCTTTTCTGTTAGGAGAGCTCTTACTTGACATTAATTATTTTTGATATTGAGTAATACACCGCATTTAATATAATAAGTACCGCGGTAGTCTAGTGGTTTGGGTAATGGACTTCTGAGACGAGATCTCGGGTTCGATCCCAGGTTCACCATGGCACACACCAATGACTTTTCGATGCTTTTCGAAGTTATGTGTGTATTTATCGCAGGTTTATTAGTGCCTCGGAGAGCACGTTAAGCCGTCGGTCCCGGTTGCCATACAAACATCGATGGCAGTCGTTACGGGTAGTTGGAGCCCACAAAAGTCCAACCAGTCAAACTTGGAACTTCGATATCGCCATTGGTCATAATGACCATTGGTTGTGGAGGTCAGATGGCAGTCGCTCCACGGAAAATATCGAAGTTCAGCCGCATCACAGTTAGACTGGAAAGCCGACCCCAACTGAGTTGGGAAAAAGGTTCAGAGAATGATGACATGCCTATAATTTATTTGTAATGATAGTAAGGTTACCGAGTGAAGTAGATATAAAGCATGCAATATTTGTGAATTAAATAAGGATAAGCATAAATTGCGGGTATGTTCGTAACAAAAGGCAGTACTTACTTACCTATTTTTGTCAATATGACTTCACCTCGTCTGATGGTAAGCTAAAGGTAAAGTCTCAAGAAGGGTGGCCCTCAACTTGACGGCCTCATGAAAAAAGAGGTGATTGTCGTCGCAGCACTGCGTGAAAAAGCGTAGATATTGATTTAGACTACGCCAATACCCACTGGTCCCACAAGGGTTGCGACAACCACCACCTCAAACCCGGCTATGCACTTTTTGAACCATGAACGCAATCCAATCTAGGTCGGATTACTATGGAGGGTTTTTCGCAAGGTGCACGATGCAATTCTGTAGCATATTACATCTGTAGCTTTCTTCAAGATCAAAGGACTGTAACTTCTGTATGTAGTTTTATTATTTATTGTGAGGTATTAGTATCTAATGCCTTAATATTGGGAACAATACTGCCTCTAAAAAATTAAGGTATAAAAACATTTTTCTAGGTAAATTCGTTCATGTATCTGGCAACCCCACCAACTTAGATCTGTCCTAACTACGTAAGCCGGCACGTCAGTTAGTTACTTGTTATAATTGGTTGCGATTGGTTCCTCCCGCCGCCGGCTTACCGGAATTGCTACAATCATTGACACGTGCCGACATTGCTTATGTGTAGAAATAAGTGATAATGGGATTGATTTAGGGGATTATAATGGAGGATTTAGATTTTAGGTTTTTTTATACTACTTAGGTGGCAGACAAGCACACGGTCCACCTGATGGGAAGCGGTCACCGTGGCCTATGAACATGTGCAACACTATGGGCGTCACACACGCGCTGCCTACCCTGAAGGGAAAGGGGGAGGGCTGGGAAGGCGTAGGGAGGCTAGGAAGGGGAGGGGGAGGAGGGGTACAGTGAGATCTGGCTACCCTACTTACCGGCGGGAACACAACACGATGGTTATTATGGCCGCGGTGTTCTGTAGGACGGAGGTACTACCTCAGTCGGACAGCTCATTTCGGACGGGAGATACCGTCGTGTCCTACCTCCTTGAAGGTTTACTTGAAATATCAATACTCATCTATGTGTGCTATTAAAGAGTAATAATAATATTATTAACTAATATGTAAGGCACATGTAAGTGTGCAGGCAAGCCGGGGTCGACCTCGCTGAGTATACACTGATCAAATAATGATTTACTGCAAAAAGGGCAGGTCAAAAGCACTCGAAATCGGTGGGCTTGCATGAAAGGTTTAATGACAGTAGAGGAAGCGCGTGAAGTATGTCAGGACAGGGGCAGATGGCGGTCTGCTGTCTCTGCCTACCCCGGAGGGAAAAAGGCGCGAGCATATGTATGTATTAACTAATAATTATTATAATCAAGCCCTTTCCATCAACGAACGATCAGACGAACAGCGACGCAACACCGCTTTATGGTCGATATTCCACTCATACGCACGAAACGCTTTGCGGATACATTCGTCATGCGTACAGCTAAGGAGTGGAATTCCCTGCCCGAGTCTGTGTTTCCGGAAAGCTATAACCTGGGAATATTCAAGTCACGAGTGAATAGGATCCTTCTAGGCAAGAATGATTCATCGTAGACCACATCGTCACTTACCATCAGGTGAGATAGTGGTCAAACGTAAGCCTATCCTGATTTAAAAAAAAAAAAATATCAAGCGTCCTGTGCCATTGACCTTATACATAGCCAGTAAAGCAATCCAGTGTACAAATAAAACTACCTTCGATATTTTCTCGCGTTGAATAGAACATATATCCACACGTCTTGGCGCCTCGAGATTGGCCGGAAGCGAACCTGCCAACACCGGCAGAGTTTCTGCGCTAAAATGTACAGGAATTATTAGGATATTTACTGAAGTTTACAGGAATTTTTCCATGGAAGAATTTACTACTTTTACCAGAATACAGGGTTAATATTTGAGACGGACCCGCCCGAAACCTGCCGGAAAAATCTTCCTAGAAGATCATCCATAACTTTTTATAAGATTTTTATATATACAGAATACAATCTTCTATCTAACTAAAAAAATATTAATGAGCTGTCTCTGTGTCGATAATAAAAAAAAACTTAGGTTATGTTATTTGAATATGTTTTTTTTTGAAAATTAATTAATAGAGAACTGCTTCTTTTCCGAGGTCGGTTAAAAAGGATTAGTTCTACAATGTAGCTGCATCTCCAGTGACGCACATTCCTAAGGAACAAGTATTTCTTGAGAGCCACTTATACGCGAGAAGGAACAAAAGAGAATTTGATTTTTTTTTAAACCGCTACCGAAGAGATAATGCTGGTTTGCTGGTTGTGCAGATAATGTGGAGGCGGCTTCTTATGAGTTTAATTTTAACATTTACTTTAAAAAAATTCAAGTATAAGTAGCTTAGTGGTTAACGAGTTGGTCTTACGATACGGAAGTCCCCAGGTTCGTATCATGGTGAAATATTACTGACGTTAACTATCCATCAGCTTCCCATCAGGCGAGGTGAAGTCATATTGAAGTGTCCAATATAAAAAAAACTACCTAATAAATCCTTACACAGGCTATTTGGCACAGCTAAACGGGTTTACGGGTATACTAGTAATTTTGGTTACCAAAGATGTACTCGTTACAAAATTCTTAAAATTTTTAATAAATTGATCGATCTTTTCTTAATATTTTTTTTACTTATACCTACTCCGTTACTCATTCAAATTCATTATTTTATGTATAAGAAAAGACAATGAGAAAAAAAAGTAAAATGAATATATCAAATTCTGGTTAAAACTGGTTCTTAAATCTCTCCTTCTTTTTCTCTATATATATACCTATTTAATTTCCAGCATATAAAATATAACCTTAAATACTGCTCATAAAATCTTAACAACTCTAATTTAATTTCACAAAATCTATCTCCACATAACACTAACATTTCGTCGTAGATAACTCGTAGCACCACATCCGTAGAATCCGTAGACAGTCTACGGCGTAGCTACATTATTAAAACAGTGCTACGAGTAATGTAAGTTTGATTCCGCAATGTATCACTGATCTAGACTTTAAGTGATTTAAAGTTAGTTGCTTAAGTTAGAAATAGCTTTTAAATCGCTAACTTGTTAGGTTCATCGAGGGGAATTTAAGTAAAGGTCAGGTTAAGATTACCGCCAACACCGTATGAGAACAATTATGATATTTTAAGAAGAACCTTCCCATCAGGTGGGCCGTGTGCTTGTCTGCCACCTACGTAGTATACAAAAATATATGTACGATTTCCAAAAAAAAGTATATAAGTATGTTTATCCGCATTTTAGAACCCATAACACAAGCTAGTTTAACTATGGATCTAGAGAGCGCTGCGCGCTGTGTAGATTGTCGTAGCATATTTATATTTATTTATCACTAGCTGACCCACCCCGGTTCGCCCGTGGCGTATTTCGAACCCCGATGCACCCTTTTTAACTCACATAATATGCTTATAATTTATCAGTTTTCCTAAAATGTATGGGAATCTACCGGAATTGTTCACGTTAATGATTATTTCTCCGCTCACTTGGGCAGTAGCGTGATGATATTCAGCCTATGACATTCACGGATAATGTGGCTTTCTATTGGTGAAAGAATTTTTAAAATCGGTTCAGTAAATCCCGAGATTACCCCTTACAATTTAAAAAATATATAAACACACAATCTTTACCTCTTTATAATATTAGTATAGATAACTTTCTCATTTATAATATCAGTAGGATGTACTTTGAAACAATATTTTCTAATTACTAACGTAAACTCGTTACTGTGTGGTTGAACACTTGAACTAGTGTTGGTAATAGCAATTCTCTAACTGTTTGTCATTAGCTGGTAATCATTGCTAAGCGCGTTCGTACGGAACCTGCGCACTCATGGTGGCAGGGTCGACGACTTCAGAACTGGTATTACTTGGTACTCACATTGTGTTACAACAAAGTATACATACTTGAAATGTATTTGTCAGGAATATGGTTTGGTATTTGAGGATATAATCCTAGTATTCTATCCTAATATTATCAAACTAGCTTCCACTCGCGGTTTCAACCATGTGGAGGTCGGTATCGCCACCAAGTTAACTTATAGTGTGAAGCTAGCTTATAGCATGGTTTTAACATAATACCTAACAACATTCAAATATGAGTCGTTAGATTACACGTTGCTACAGAATGCGTTGAAGAAATAAAGGTTCACTGCTCGTTCCACGTAGGCGATAGCGTAATAATATGTAGCCTATGTGTTGACCCGAATTCTTAATAATATTCGTGCCAAATTTGAAGTAAATCCATGCAGTACTTTTTGAGTTTATCCCGGAAATACATACCGACAAACAGACAAAAATTCTAAAAACTATATTTTTGGCTTCGGTATCGATTGTAGATCACACCCCAAGTATTCTTTTAAAAAAATATTCAATGTACAGTTTTGACTTTCCTACCATTTTATTATTATGTATAGAAGATGTATAGATGTATAGATGTATAGATGTATAGATGTATAGATGTATAGATGCATAGATGCATAGATGTATAGATGTATAGATGTATAGATGTGTGGATATAGATATGCACAACCGGTGGGCTTGCATGAAAGTAATGACAGTAAAGGAAGCGCGTGAAGTATGTCAGGACAGAAGTGTTATGTTATAAGATTACATAAACAATGCCTAAATATATGACGGCAGCAATCACGAATGATTTACCAGCTATTATTGAAGAGCTCCGTTGTCTGTCTCCAAAACTTGTCATCAGATCTTTAAGAAATTTAATTGGGACCATTTTGGAATAAATGTCTGTCTAAAGATAATTTTGCAAATCTGTCTATATTCTTCCCAGGTCCTTTAAACGGGGCGTAAAAAGGCATCTGTCTAGGCCTTGAAGGGATCACCGTTTTGGGACGTAGTGCCTAAAATGGCAGCCCCTACCTTCTGGATTTCAACCTAGCTTCTCCTTACCAGCGGGGTAAAGTTAATTAATAGACTGACTATAAAAAAAATGACTGAGCTATCCCCGAACATTACATAAAATATTAGATGGGCATTAGAAGGTTTTTACAGGGTTGGCAGTTGAGGTGATGTGGTGCAGCACCCATCAGCCGTGGCCGTGGGCCGTGTATGACGCATAAAAACCTTCCTAATATGGAATTCCTCTTCTTTTTTAGAAGTCGGTTAAACACACACCGCACCCTTATATTCTCCACGCGTCTAACCGGCACGCCTATGTACGTAAGCGTACATTAGTTGAACCCATTAGTTAATTATTTTACTAATTACCAATCTACTCACGTATTCCATCTTGAAGCTTTGTTCCAATTAGGAAGAAGGTGGCCTCCATGTTGGTAATATTTTCCACTGAATATATTAGTGGCGTTTGTCCGAGACGGCTGCGAACTTGCTAAATTGTATTAACAAGTTTTTCATTCATGAAAATGGTAGTTTATGTCTGAGTTTAATGAAAGAATGAGACGAAAGAATGGGGTCATTATTCGCTAAGCTTTTTCGTAGGTTGGGTTCGGATTTCAGTCTATCTAAATGTTCAAACTTTGATGTTTTACGTGAAGTGATTAAAACATATTAAAAGTAAAGAAAAACATAATTTGTGTTTGTATACATTGTAATAAAAACATCCAGGAGGAAACCAGAACCTTTAGCCAGTCCCAGATGGAGCCATCTACCGAAAATTTTAAAGACGTCGCACACAATTTTCTAGATTCGAACCAAGGATGTACCGATCGCAAAACCAACTTCTGAATCACAATGTTACATGTCATGTTGAATTTAAGATAAAGTTAAGTAGATGATATAAAACACGTTTAAATTGATAAAAATTCTTTAGTCACCATTTTTAATAAAAATAATTAAACCTTTTCATCAACTAAAAGTGTGAAATAAATAAACAATGGAAATATGAATGGACACACATAAAAAAGATACCAACGAATCTTCATTTTTGACGTCGGTTAAAAATGAAAACTAAAAACGCTACAATGGGTGTATAAACAGTTTAAACGTAAATTCTATCATAATACCTTTTATTAACAAAAACATTTTCTTTCTAAAGCTGGGCTGACATATTTGGCAAAGTCTCGCTGAGTATGCATTTCCTATAAAAACGAAATAACATTTTAATTCAATTTGTGTAGTGAGGCCGATAATTATACAGCTCACCCTAGCCAACGTTGAGGCGCAAGTTAAAGATGAAACGAAAAAAAGGAATTATTTTTTTATTACAACGTTAAACTATCAAGAAAGGTAGTAGTAGAAAAAAAAATAGGTCAACAACACTGATATCTCTTCTCAAATGCGGACATGGATATGGTTATAATATGTAGGTAGATTTAGTTCCTAAAATGTAAACATCATGGACAGGACTTGACCATGCCCTAGTTTGAGAGACAGTAGTCTATGTGATTGAAAGATACTAAAAATTGTAAAAAAAACTGCATAATACCGTTTTTTTCGTCCTTTTTTTAATTTTATTATTATTATATTAAAAAAAGCACTTAAACTTGTGACCAGTCTAGAACTACAGAGATAATATTTCCACTGTAAATTCATAGGAAAATTCCACATACTAATTGCTTCTTAATTTCATTTAAGTGCATAATGGTTATTATTTAAGCATATAATTAGATTTCAGTCTATCTAAATGTTCAAACTTTGATGTTTTACGTGAAGTGATTAAAACATATTAAAAGTAAAGAAAAACATAATTTGTGTTTGTATACATTGTAATAAAAACATCCAGGAGGAAACCAGAACCTTTAGCCAGTCCCAGATGGAGCCATCTACCGAAAATTTTAAAGACGTCGCACACAATTTTCTAGATTCGAACCAAGGATGTACCGATCGCAAAACCAACTTCTGAATCACCATGTTACATGTCATGTTGAATTTAAGATAAAGTTAAGTAGATGATATAGAATACGTTTAAATTGATAAAAATTCTTTAGTCAACATTTTTAATAAAAATTATTAAACCTTTTTATTAACCAAAAGTGTGAAATAACTAAACAACGGAGATATCAATGGAAATACATAAAAAAAGATACGAAAAACCCTTCTAATTTTTGACGTCAGTTAAAAATGAAAACTAAAAACAGTATAAACGTAAATTCTATAATAATACCTTTTCTTAACAAAAACATTTTCTTTCTAAAGCTAGGCTGACATATTTGGCAAAGTCTCGCTGAGTATGCATTTCCTATAAAAACGAAATAACATTTTAATTCAATTTGTGTAGTGAGGCCGATAATTATACAGCTCACCCTAGCCAACGTTGAGGCGCAAGTTTAAGGATGAAGCGAAAAAAGGAATTATTTTTTTATTACAACGTTAAACTACCAGTGCCCGTAGCCAAGTGGCAAAAGTCTAAATCGCTATCGTATCGTATCGAATAGAATAGTTTAGGTCGACCAATCACACTCCAGCTCGTGATTCCGCCGCGGCGCGCGCATCGTACGCCGGCGACGAGCTTGGATGTGATTGGTCGACCTAACCGTTTCTATTCGATTTTACGCTACGCTACGGAATACACTGGCATTTGTCTACGGGCCCTGGAAAGGTAGTGAAAATAAAAAAAATAGGTCAACAACAGAAGAGAATATCAGTTCTCTTCTCAAATTTCTCCTGTTTGGAGATCATTTTACCTTTCGAATATGCGGACATGGATATGGTTTTAATATGTAGGTAGATTTAGTTCCTAAAATGTAAACATCGTGGACAGGAATTGACCATGCCCTAGTTTGAGAGACAGTAGTCTATGTGATTGAAAGATACTAGTAGTTGTTAAAAAAAAACTGCATAAGATCCACTGAATAGAGTGGATCTACCATTTTTTAAATTTTATTATTATTATATATAAAAAAAACACTTGAACTCGTGACCAGTCTAGAACTACATAGATAATATTTCCACTGTAAATTCATAGGAAAATTTCGCATGTTAATTGCTTCTTAATTTCATTTAAGTGCATAATGGTTATTACATAAGCATAATTATAATATATGTATTTTTTCAGCACATATTTATAATTTATTATTAGCAATGTGCTAAAGATTTGGTGTATTATCATCATTAGGTGCTTGCTTTAATCCAGAGTACTGTATGGGATAAATGGTGTCACGGGAGCAACACAGCTAGAGTAGTGTACTGTAAAGTTTAATATGAAAAACTAAAATAATAAACAATAAATATATTATTAATATATTGTAATACCATCAACTTTGTAACACATGTTTATACAAAAAATAAATGAATCTTGAATCTTGAATCTTGAATAAATAAATTTAATAATAAACATTCTACGACATTCTACACAGCGCTCCCTAGACCCAAAGTAAGCATAGTTTAACTAGCTTGTGTTGTGGGTTCTAGAATGCTGATAAACATAATAATATACTTTTTTTTTGTAAATACATACTTATTATACATAGAAACACCCAGACCAATGCAAATAGACATATTCATGCATACAAATATTTGCACTGAGCGGGAATCGAACCCGCGCGCCCCCTGCGTAGCAGTCGCATGCACTACCGCTACGCCACAGAGGCAGTCATATAATATATATTACCGCTTAATAATAAAACCGCTACATCCTGTAACTTGCGGCGGACAAATAGTTGCACAGCTTAGATGCAATTTCGTCCGCGGGCCCACTCAAGTATGGTAGACCGCGCCATCGCGCGCATTTAATAGGATTTTGGAGGCTTTTACCATCCCCCCTCCCCCTACCACGAACGTAACTGGTATATAGCTTGATGGGTTATGATGTTTGCTTGTTACAGAAATATTTTGTATGCATAGGAATTAGTGATATGTATTCCAAAAAATAATTTGAAATTAATTTTGATTTTTCAAAGGGTATTAAATAAGAGGTCCAAGAGAGGAGGCTTATTAAATTTTGAATAGGGTCCAAAGGAATCTGAAAATGAGGTTGGATGGGTATTTTTGTAAGGATCTAAATTTGGAGGTGGATACGTAGCTATCTATTAGTGTGTGTATAGGGCCCCATTAAGACTTTCAAGGTCCAAAGGCCACACAAAATTTTATAGGAATCGGTCTAGCCGTTTTGGATCCAAACATTGCGATTTTTTGTGCAGACTATAGCCATGGTACTAGATATGAAAACATTGCTTATGTTTAGTAGGCGATTTGCAATAAAATGTCTGCACTTTTTAATTAAATTATTTTTTTTTTATATATAGAACACGTCGATTTGACTTCACCTCACCTGATGGTAAGCTGAAGGTAAAGTCTCAGGAAAGAGAGTCACTATTACATACACGTACCATGTTAACAATGGCAATCAGCTTGACAGCCTCATCAAAAACAATAGAATAGAAAATGTAACATAGGTTACAAAGTGTGGTGTTATAATAGAAATAGGGTACAGGTGCTATGTTCCGCCAAAGGCATACAAATATTCTCAAGCGAAATGACTCTTTTTACCCGACTGCCGAAGAAAGGAGGGTAATGTTTTTTAAAATAAATATTTTTTACGCAGAATCATGAATACTGAATTTACCAAAATTTATATACAAGACACACACAAACACACACAATGAAAAAGCAACTGACTGGTGGTATAAACTCAGTTATAGATACGGATTTAATTGGATCACGATAGATTTCACCTTTGTTGCGTTTGGCGGCTCGGCTGAGCTCACCGTAATCCAACTACAATCTGTGTAGAGGTCGTATGGCGTACGGCTTTCTGTCCGTATATTGATAGTTTTTTTTATATAGATGCGTTTGAGAATTTTACGCTCAATTTGAAGAAATTCTTGGGATGATTTTAGAGGTTTTCCGGATTCCGTAGTCAATACGGAACTATAATGGTTTTGGTAAGACCACGGTAGCCTAGTGGTCTGGATAATGGACTGCTGAGACGAGGTCTCTGGTTCGATCCCAGGTTCATCATAGCACACACCAATGACTTTTCGATGCTTTTCGAAGTTATGTGTGTATTTATCGCAGGTTTATAAGTGCCCGGTTAATAGCAATAGGCTCGCCACCTTATTACATTGGGACCTAAATATAAACTGGCGAAATGTGAGCTAGCACCTCTGCCTACCCCTTCGGGGATATAGGCGTGAGTTTATGTATGTATGGTATGTCCATTCTTAGTTTTTTTTTCGTGCGTTAAATCCCCATGGACAATCGGGGGTGGTTATGTTGGACTCGGATCGACTAAAATCGTATACCAACTCGGTTTTTTATTACCGGGGTGTAAGGTTACCCAATAAGGCCTTTCCTTTGCATTCCAGCTGGTACAATCTATGGTTTGAAGAAGGCACCGCACTGGTTTGGTCAGTAGTGCACCCCTTGTCTGCTATCTACTGTACCTTAAAGCTAGTCAGAGGGATAGGTGGCGAATCTTCAAGCAGCCCTCTACAGGGCCACTCCCACCTCGGCCGGAATCGGCGACAGCGTCTCCTCTACAAGCAAAAGGCATTTCCGTTGCCCAGGATGGATCACGTGGAAATTCCGGAACACGCATTCGCACCACAAAACAACTCTTGTACGTCTGAAAGGTAAATTTTTTTTATATTGGACAATGGACATGTCATTGTCAGCATGACTTAACCTCACCTGATGGAAAGCTAAAAGGTAAAGTCTCAGGATCGTGGGTCACCACAACATACACCGATAGTGCTACAGTGGTGGCTTTCAGCTTGACGGCCTTATCAAATGCTTTTTCACGCCTCGTTTAAAGAACCCGGGACTATAAGAAGGCCTTTAGAGTAAAGTCCCACGAGAAGCAAAGTGTATTAAAATTTTAATTACAAATTTCCGTTGCAGAATTTTCTTAATTACATAGGAGTAAATTGAAAAAGCTTGCAAATTCATTGAATAAACACGAGGAACAAATATAATTAGTTCGCACACACTACCGCTTATGCAAAGCGCACGATTTGTTCTAATGGCGTATTTACTTTAATGGGCGAACAATTATTTAAATAAAACTCTTGCTAACATTGTACATTTAATTCTAACTGTTTGATAAATTTCGTTCTGTGAGGAAAAATTCATTCATTATGCGTGCTGCTAAAGAGAATACCCTGCCTGAGTTTGTGTTTCCGGAAAGCTATAACCTGAGAGTCTTTAAGTCTAGAGTGAATAGGTTACTTCTATGAAAGCGTGTTCCAACATCGACCACATCATCACTTATCAGCAAATGAGATTGTGGTTAAACGTGATCCTAATCTACTATATAAAAATAAGTCGGGTTTTCCTTCCTGACGCTATAACTCCAGAACGCACGAACCGATCTCCATGGTTTTGCATTCGTTGGAAAGGTCTCGGGCTCCGTGAGGTTTATAGCAAAGAAAACTGGAATTTACACCCGGGCGAAGTCGGGTCCCGGGTCGCCAGTTATCAATAAAAAATATTTCCTGATAAGTTACATTATTGACATTTTATTATAATTTATTCACAGTTACCTATATATTTATTTGTAAGCCATTAATTTCTTTTAAGTTGTTAGGATTCAGATGCAGGATATCAAAAAACGGCGAATAATCATTAAAATATTATTGTTAATAGGTATACAATAATGCTTGTCTGTTTGATACATTAATATT
This sequence comes from Lithosia quadra, assembly GCA_963576445.1. Classification (NCBI taxonomy): domain Eukaryota; kingdom Metazoa; phylum Arthropoda; class Insecta; order Lepidoptera; family Erebidae; genus Lithosia; species Lithosia quadra. The sequence goes on along the minus strand of OY754900.1, from coordinate 690,656 downwards.
AGAGAATATGTTTGTTTGTTACCACTTAGCCAAAAGCCCTTCACGACTCCAGCGCTTTTTTATATAAGTACAGCAATCACAGTTACACATAAAATTGAACGACGAAGCATTTTTGTTCATTCTACAGAATCCCAAACAACTAAAACTCAACTGTTTCAAACAAAATTAGACATTACATCAGACCAAATTCAACAAAGTACATATTACATTTTTCCTTCTAAATTTCCTCATAAATACTAAGTACAAGCAATTAGGCTTACGACCACCTTCCGAAACGGAGCGAGTTTAGAATTAAATTCTTATTATTTTATCCAATAATTAAGTTGGGCCGTGTATTCAGGGCTCCGATTATGTCTATTTTTTCTTCTCGCAGTACCCATTACAAGTGATACAATGGAATTCCCTTGATGAGCGACGTTCAGCCGCTAAATACCCTAAGGGGTTGATGTGGTAATCAGGGATTTTTAATGTAAAATATCGCACCATAGCAGATTCACGGATACATTTCGGAGAGTGCGCTCTGGAATTGCACAACCTGATACCCCCAAGCCCTTTCCATCAACGAACGACCAGAAGAACAGCGACACGACACCGCTTTATGGTCGATATTCCACTCATACGCACGAAACGCTTTGCGGATACATTCATCATGCGTACAGCTAAGGAGTGGAATTCCCTGCCCGAGTCTGTGTTTCCGGAAAGCTATAACCTGGGAATATTCAAGTCACGAGTGAATAGGATCCTTCTAGGCAAGCGTGATTCATGGTAGACCACATCGTCACTTACCATCAGGTGAGATAGTGGTCAAACGTAAGCCTATACTGAATAAAAAAAAAATCAACAATGCATTCTGTACCATTCTATCTATCTATAATTATTATAAAATAGAAATATGTTGTGGAGATTAAAAAAATACTTTGGTTATGAAATTAAATGAAGGATTCTGAACAGAAAAAATATTTTGACATGTCGCCAGATTCAGTTACGCCACTTTTACATAACACAATACATGAATTCAATTCGATTAGATGGAGAAATCAAAAAAGAACTTCGTTATCTGTAAAATTAAAATAAACTTACGCTGTTGCGACGTTATAAAACATATAAAATCATATCTGTAAGTTTTCGACTTTAACCGACTTTAATCATTTAAACGAAATTTTATCCTTCCTATTTTTTCGTTCGGAAATCTCCACGGATATCATCCCCACCAGGGGAAGAGGGAGGTTATATCGGACTTGGTTCTGGGTCTTCGACCGCCGTGGTGTAAGGCTGGTCCCTGGTTAGCATTGCTGCTTGCCCCGGTGACTTGGCCCGGTACCGGGCCACATGGGAAAAAAAAGTTTTAACTGGCCCGTTGATAATGTTCACCGGGCCAGATGACACAAATCAAGTGCCATCGTCCCCGGTAAGGGAAAAATAGAGGATACGCCTCATAATTATTTTTTTTATTTATAGGACTCGTCAATTTGACTTCACCTCGCCTGATGGTAACTTTACCTTCAGCTTACCATCAGGCGAGGTGAAGTCAAATTGACGTGTCCTATAATATAAAAAAAATTGCGAGGCGTATCCTCTATTTTTCCCTTACCGGGGACGATGGCACTTGATTTGTTCCATCTGGCCCGGTAAACATATCAACGGGCCAGTTAAAACTTTTTTTTCCCCTGTGGCCCGGCACCGGGCCAAGTCACCGGGGCAGATGGGATACACCCGCCCCAGAGCCACTAGGCGCTATGACCCTATATAACTTATAGGGATATAACACGGGCCCTTCATCACGGCCAATTTTATGTTTTCCAATCCAAACTGGATCCGTTTATTGAGAACACTCTCCATAAAAACCTACGACCTTTATTTTATGTTTCTCGACCAATCGCCTCGTTTATATCATTCTGTCTGTCTGTTTGTTTGTTTATCATCGCCCTCCGAGGCTTTTGCTAACACAATTGGGTCGGCCTTTTCAGTCCACGAAATAGACTGTGATAATGTGTTTCCTTCCTCATATAGTCCCGGGGCCTTTAAGCGGGGCGTGAAAAAGCATTTGATGAGTAGCACTACTGGTGTATGTGATAGTGATCCTAGTCCTGAGACTTTGCCTTTAGCTTACCATCAGTCGAGGTAAAGTCATTTTGACGTGTACTATACAAAAAAAGCTGAACTTTGATATTTTCCATGAAGAGACTACCATCTGATCTTCTGATCTCCACAACTTCTGACCTTCACCTCGCCTGATGGTAAGCTAAAGGTTAAGTCTCAGGCAGGGGCTCTCCATTACATACACCGACAGTGCCATTAGGGTGATGATATGTCGAACAGTTCTTCTGAATATTATTATTATTTTCCCAAGTGAGACCGCGTGTTGAAGTTGTATTTCTACAATCAGTACACGTCTGATTAAACATTTTCTTGTATGGCGCTAGAATGTAACACCTTTTATAGCGCGAACCCTGAAGAAATACTGATGGAATTTTTAAAGATTTCCATTTAGGTTTATGATTCAGTGTAGTCTTAGAAGGAGACAAATCTAGACAGACTTTTATTTATAGACTATGGACAAATGGAAGGAAGCTTCGCTATACAGTATGAACATATCATTTTTCATTTGAAGTTAGAAGAATGTTGCAACGGATCTGGATCTGAACCAAGGTTCATCCAAATCCGTTGCGACATTTTAGTAAGACATTATAGTCACAGAAATAGATTGAGATTTTATGTGGTTATAGAAACTTCTGAATTAAACAAGATAAGCCCGTCATGTTTAAGTTCTTTTAATTTGCCTGGTAATGCACTTACTAAAAAGTTTATTTATGAGTCTTTTTTTGAAAAAAATATTTAGCCTACCTGGGCCCTTTAAGCGGGGCGTGAAAAAGCATTTGATGAGGCCGTCAAGCTGAAGGCCACCACTGCACTATGAGTGTATTTGTGGTGACCCCTGATCTTGAGACTTCATCTTTAGCCTACTATCAGGCGAGGTGAAGTCAAATTGACAAAAAAACGCTCTGTTTAAAAATTACCACATCCAAAATATAAGCTAAACAGTTCACCGATCTGCGACAGAAACCATTCATTAACTCAGGAACGGTTTAATTCTCGCCAGGAGAAGTTAATGAGACGTCCCGCTCCGCCGCCACTTTTTAATTTTATACCTTCATTTATGTTGACCTGGACTCGTCAGCGCCAGGTTTGTTTTTGAAGAGGGACTCATACATAACTTGATTTGATTAAATCGTATGTTCGGTATATTCTCGGTGTTATAGCAATGAATTAGGTATCTCCGCAGTTGCTCAATTACCTCCTTTTTTATCGTGCGGAAATCCCCATCAGGGTTAGATTTTTTTATGTATAGGACATGTCAATTTGATTTCACCTCGCCTGATGGTAGGCTGAAGGTAAAGTCTCAGGAAAGGGGGTCAACATTACATACACGTACCATGTTAACAATGGTGGCACTCAGCTTGACGGCCTCATCAAAAGAGGATTGTCGTCGCAGCACCGCGTGACACCCACCGGTCCCACTAGTGCTGCGACCACAATCCCCCCTGCCCAGCTATGCGCTTACTGAAGCTGAACGCTATCCAATCGAAATTGGATTACTATGTAGAGTTTTTCGCAATCGTACACGGTGGTACCTACCCGGCCAAATTTTGTGAAAAATTTGTGCCATCAAATTTCTACCACAGTTATATCGAAATCGAACCGACTAAAACCGCACGCCGTCTCGGGTCTTAATTACCTGGGTATAAAGTTACCCAATAGGCATATCCCTCGCTCTTTAGCTGACCCTGGGCCATTTACGGTTTTAAGATGTCCCCCTCATAGAAAGTGGCCGTGGGCATCATGTCGAACAATTCATCTGAACACATACTATTAAATACGCGGTAGAAGACGCACAGTGAGTCGACTTAGAAAATGCATGGACATTCCCATTCCCGGGAAACTCTATAATGGTAACCGTATAATCACATCCAATTCAATTTCCCAACAAACCAGGAACAACACAATAAATACTTAATAGTATTGTAATTCGCTTCGGAAACAAAACAAGAAAAACCTTTTGCGTTTCAAACTTGATCAGTTCTTTACAAAATAATAATTGGATACTTACCTTTATCCCCCCTTCCCCCCTATTCAGATAATTTGATACAAGTGACCTTATTTACTCCAATGACTTCCGAGTTTGATATTAAGTTGTTACATTCAGAAGTACTTATAACCATTTATTTGGTTACCTCTATGGTGTAATGGTAGAGCTTTCGACTGCTAAATCAGAGGTAGTCGGTTCGGTTTTTGCGTAGTGAAAATATTTGTGTGAGTGAGTATGAATATTTGCATTGGTCTAGGTTCGCTATGTGTAATATGTATGTATTTACAAATAAAAGGTATGTATATCTGCATTCTAGAACCCACAACACAAGCTAGTTAACTCTACTTTGAGTATAAATAGTGCTGTGTAGAATGTCGTAGAAGAATAATGTTGAAAAATTCCATCGAAAATCAAAAAAATTTAGACGTCGTTGGTTGGAAATTGTATTATTGATATAATTTTAGGCTACATTCGGAATTCTACCCCGTTCCCATTTCCCATGGGAACCTATTCCAGGGATAAAAAGTAGCATATGTAATTATCCCAGCCTATAATCTATCCCTGTACCAAATTTCAACCAAATCCGTTCAGCCGTTAAAGAGTAATTGAGTAAAAACCATCCAAACAGCTTCACGAATTTTCACATTAGGATAGGAAAGAAAAACCCAGACTAACACAATATCGCCGCACTAGTGGGACTTTTGATGAGGCCGTCAAGCTGAGCGCCACCATTGTTAACATGATACGTGTATATAATGGCGACACTGAGACTTTACCTTCAGCTTACCACCAGGCGAGGTGTAGTCAAATTGACGTGAAATATAAATATGAAAAAAAATTGCACTCAACAAACCCACAGCCGCTGACTCAGCAGTCAACCCCTCTATCACTAAGCTACAGAGGTGGCAAAATAACCAGTAATAACATGTCCATTGTCTAGTTTTAAAAGCACTTACTCTTATATTTCAGTTAGCTCCGTCGAGTCGTACGGAACTGTATGTATGTCTGTTCATCTATTTCAAAGACAGTTTGAGTGGGCACCAAGTTCCAAACACACATAGTTATTCGAACGGTTCCGTAGAATTGAAACCAAGTATATACGAATAGAAAGACAGTATGTTTTATTAGTAGATATTTTGTGAGTATTTGCTGATGCCCGCTGCTCCATCTGGACTTAGGTAGCAGACAAGCACATGACCCGCCTGATGGTAAATGGTCACCGTGGCCTATGGATGTGTGCAACGCCAGGGGTATCACACTCACGCTGCTGACTCTGGAGGAGAGAGGGGGAGGGAGGTTCAGAGAGTTGCTATGCTAACAAAGCAATACTTCATGAACGAATCTAGCTGAAATTTAGTATAGAGAGTTACAGTCTGGAATAACCTGGAATTCTTTACCAGCTCATGTGTTTCCTTCCTCATACAGTCCCGGGTCCTTTAACCGGGGCGTGAAAAAGCATTTGATGAGGCCGTCAAGCTGAAAGCCACCATTGTGGCACTATCGGTGTTTGCAATGGTAACTCCCATTCCAGAGACTTTGCCTTTAGCTTACCATCAGGCGGGGTGAAGTCATGTTGAGGTGTCCGAGATAAAAAAAAAACACATAAGTCACTTTTATTCCTTGAATAGGTTCCCATGGCAAATGGGAATGGGATCAGGGTTCTACGCGGGTGAAGCCACGGCCAACAGCTAACCAATAATAATTTTAATATAAAAATACAACTAACTATACAAATAGACCACCATTATGTCACTGTCGGTGTATGTAATGGGGACCCCCTTCCTGAGACTTTACCTTTAGCTTACCATCAGGCGAGGTGATATCATATTGACGTGACCGATATATAAAAAAATAACTTAACCCCCTTTTTACCCGACTGTGCAACGCAAAGGAGTGGTAATGTGTTTAACAGCCTATGTATGTATGTATGTATGTTTGTATGTTCCTATGAAGCACTATACAGACCAAACGCCTGGGCCGATTTTCATGATTCATACGTCAATCGATTCCTCTTAGTCCGGCGAGTGTCACTAAAGACATGACGTCAGTGAAAATTCAATATGGCGACTACTGGCCGCCATATTGTGAAAATTAAAAAATGAAAGTCAGCAAACTATGTCAAGTGGGGTATCGTTGAATAGGTATTTAAAAATCATTTTTAGTTTCCTTTCAACATTTTTCGATTCCGTTGACCATTTAGGATCTATAGCGATTTAAAGTTGCGTAACATAACATAGGTTTTTATTAGACAGTAGAAAGTCCAATCGGGTAAATAGCTGGCTAGGACACTTATAACTAAAAAGTATAAAATAAAAAAATATAATTTAGAAATTAAAAAACCCGACTGCGTAAAAAACTAAAAAGAAAAAAAACAAGCACTCAGATGTCCGGTGGTCTAGAAACATAACAACTTTACAGTCGGGATCCATTGAAAAATAAGATTGGCTGGATCCCGACTGTTAAGTTGTTATGTTTCTAGACCACCGGACATCTGAGTGCTTGTTTTTTTTCTTTTTAGTTTTTTACGCAGTCGGGTTTTTTATTAGTAAGTATGTAAAAATATTTATCTGAAACCTTATCAAAATCGATTCAACTAAACGCAAGATAATTGCGATCAAACACAGAACTTGCTTATCAAATCTGTTAAAAAAAGTAATTAAACGTAATAATATTAAGAATTTAAAAAGTAAACTTGCCATTAAAACAAAATTTCCTCCGTTCCCGCATCAACCTGCGGGTCCCTATCTCAAACTTTTTACTCCCCAATCCCCTTATCATGGGGTGAAAATCCGGAATTTTGGTGGGAAAACTTTGCCCGCTCTTACCACACCGGATGGGGATGGTGGCAACTTTTTTAATTTGCACAAGTGGACATAATCACGGAAGTGACGCATCAATCTACTGGACAAGATTTATATGTACTTCGTATTACAATGGACTGATACATTTTTAAACGGTTTTTAGATAAAAACCGCGGTAGCCCAGTGGTCTGGGTAATGGACTGCTGAGACGAGGTCTGGGGTTCGATCCCAGGTTCACCATGGCACACACCAATGACTTTTCGATGCTTTTCGAAGTTATGTGTGTATTTATCGCAGGTTTATAAGTGCCCGGTTAATGGCAATAGGCTCGCCACCTATTACATTGGGACCTAAACATAAAGTGGCGAAATGTGGGTGCTAGCATCTCTGCCCACCTCTTCGGGGATATAGGCGTGAGTTTATGTTGGCGTATGTGGCGGGTTGGCAGAAGAGGGGAGCGGTTGGGGAGTTTGGTGGTACTTTTTAACAAGAAATAATGAGAAATGGGTGAATATTATTCTTTGTTTCAACCATCAATTGTCTGTTTCGACTTGACCTTTCACCTTTCCCCGTCAATACAGAGTATTTCACAACAAGAAATAAATTTTATTCACCTATAAAAACTGGTTCATTACTGAAAGTATCTGAAACTTGTTAAGGGGATGTAATAAAAAATAACGTGCGCCCTCTTGCGGTGTTTTTCTGTTACTTGTGATGTCATTATAGAATTGATTGATGTTTCCGCCGGAAATGTGAGATAGGGTGACCATGTGGTTTGATCTAAATGAGGAACAACTATATAAACATGTTTAAACGAGTAAAAATTGTAAATTAGCTGTGTATACTTTGGAGATATTTAAAAAAGATTTGCGTTATGTTAAATGAACGATGCTGAATACAATTTTTTTTTAATTTCTTATCTAATTTTGTTCTTCAACTTTCATAAAAAAAAAAATTGTACTGCACCAAAGTTTGTACTTTGGAGTTCTACTTGTTCTTTCTATAATTTGGTTTTTATGGAATTTTAAGCAACTGCCGTCTGACATTCCAATTTCAAGAGGAAAACCTGCATCAGAAGATCATCGTCGATCGTATTTTTTTATACTTCGTAGGTGGCAGACAAGCACACGGCCCAACTGATGGGAAGCGACGGCCTATGAACGTGAACACTAAGGTACACACGCGCTGCCTACCCTGAAGGGAAGGGAGGAGGGCTGGGAAGGGGTGGGGGGAGGAGGGGTACAGTGAGCTCTGGCTACCCTACTTACCGGCGGGAACACAACACGATGGTATACTTTAGGAGTAGGCAGGTATACGAATACTCGAATTTTTTCACTTATTATCATTTTTTGTACCAAACCATGGTCACCTTATCGAATATGAAAAAATATTGCTGGTAAGTAAACTCGGTTCAGAAGTTAACAGGTTCTTGACACACGCGTGGCCGTGAGAGGGGGGGGGGGGGAGGAGTGGCAAGTGAGTCTTGAGTGCCTACATGATGTTGTGTTAAGCAATTCTGGTTAGGGCGGTTGCAAGCGATGAGAACGGTTAACAGCTAAAATAAATGGGGGTATGATGTTGGATGAAGGGGTTTGGCCCTTGATGGAGCATATTGAGCGATTTGCTCGTTAAATTTTTGAGTTATTTCATAATTTATTTACTTGAATAGGAAGATTGACATAACATAACATAAACTCACGCCTATATCCCCGAAGGGGTAGGCAGAGGTGCTAGCACCCACATTTCGCCAGTTTATGTTTAGGTCCCATTGTAATAGGTGGCGAGCCTATTGCCATTAATCGGGCATGACTTATAAACCTGCGATAAATACACACATAACTTCGAAAAGCATCGAAAAGTCATTGGTGTGTGCCATGGTAACCTGGGATCGTACCCGAGACCTCGTCTTAGCAGTCCATTACCCATACCACTAGGCTACCGCGGTTAGGAAGATTGGCGAAATAGATATTGAGGCGAGGGTGAATAGGCAACCCGGTAAAGGCCGACATAGGCGTACATATTCTAATCAGATCCAGGCCGTTTTTGAAAAAGGCCAGGTCAAGAGTACTCGCAACCGGCGTGCGTGTATGAAAATAATTATAAAAGATGAAGAAGCGAAAGGAGTATACCAAGATCGTAGCAAGTGGAAAGATGTTGTCTCTGCCTACCCTAATGGGAAAAAGGCGTGATTTGTATGAATGAATAGAAGCACACGCCAATGTTTAGTACAAGGGTACGCCGATTTATATATTTTTTTGATGAAGTTGTAGTGTGTTGAAGAGTGTTGAAGAAGAGAAGTGTTGAAGAGAAGTTTTGAAGGTTGAAGAAGCGTTTTGGCAGTACGTTCATCGCGCGTACTGCTAAAGAGTGGAATGCCCTGCCTGAGTCTGTATTTCCGGAAAGTTACAACCTGGGAGTCTTCAAGTCTAGAGTGGATAGGTCACTTCTAGGCAAGCGTGCTCCACCGTCGACCACATCATCACTTACCGAATTACGGCGAAGTGTGGTCATGTGTTTAACAGTCTATACGAGCAGTATATGGTAAGTAGGGTAGCCAGAGATCATGGTAAGGATTCTGTGCTGTCAGCAAGGAGACTGCACAGAAAATCTATCAACTTACCCAATTTCCCCAACCTCCCCTAGTAGTTAGACTGAAAAACCGACCTCAATTGAGTTGAGAAAAGTTGGCAAAATAATTAGGAGTTTCGATTTTCAAGTTCTATTCCCAAGTAAAGCTAATAAAAGTGTGGTAAAAACAGACATTACTATTCAGAGCTCATAGATAGCGTCAAAGTAAAATCAAGCACATCTCACACACCTGTGTGTTTACAGTCTAAGGCTATGTTTCCAACAGAGATGGGCGAGGATGTGTAAAGAAAGAGAAAAAAGAAAATATATTTTATTTTGAATCAAAACGCACAATACAAACGTCTGTCTATGTACTAGAACATAGAGTTCAATAAAAATATAATAGATGACACTTTATTTTTTTAAATTTGATTTATTCAAGTAACAAATTTACATGCTCTATGGGTGGAATACAGAATGTTCAAACTTTTAAAGCTATGTAATACCTGATTGTACCTGTATTTGCAAATAAATGATGATTCGATTTGATTTGATTTGAACTGGAATGTGATAATTAAACTAACCCTTTTTTTTTCTTTGCTATTGTATAAAATCAAAAGTAGATGTGATGCGGTATAACGGTATGTGGATGAGCGGTGCGAGGATGTGTAGCAAGTTCATTTGTGTTACGAGTGTGGGGAAGTATGATGGCATATACCGTTACACAGCGTCACATCTCCGTAGAAATATACAGTTCCACAGTTTTGCTACGCATCCGCACACCGCCTAGCTACCCCGCACATCTTTGATGTAAACACAGCCTTAGTTACGTAGGCACGTGTAGCACGCAAAGTTTTGAATGCAGTGAACCAGACGTGTCGTTATCGAGTGACGCGCGTCAATGTTACACCGTTTTAACGAGGAACTATATCATAGCAGATACCACAATGGACATTATTAGGTATTGGTTTTTAATTATCTATATGGGATCTTGTCAGAATGCAAGCAACTAAACGTAATTGACAGTTGATGTCTTAAACTGCAATACCGATTTTAAAAACTTTTTTAGAATTCTGTATTAGTTTTTTTTTCTGTTATTAGAATGTTTGTCTTGTTCTGTTGTTTATTAGAATGGGAAAAATTTTGGAAGCCTAATTTAAACCACTTCCTAACATCAGGGCCCGTAGACAAATGTCAAAAGTCTAAATTGCAAACGATCGCTTAGAAAACGAATAGATTAGGTCGACCAATCACACCGCAGCTCGTGATTCCGCCGCGGCGCGCGCATCGTACGCCGGCGACGAGCTTGGATGTGATTGGTCGACCTAATCTATTCGTTTGCTTAGCGACCGTTAGCGATTTAGACTTTTGACACTTGTCTACGGGGGCAGATTTGGCTCATTTGATTGATTTGTCTGGCTTTGCGCCTACTAGAAAGCTTTTTTTTTAAGTTTTTAAAATAATATCATATTATTTCTTTCTGTTCTTCTTCATCGAAGTATCAATCTCAGTTGCATCTAAAGCTTACACTCTTCCCTTCTACAATTTGACATATTATGGCTTTTACGGTAGCAACAGCGCGTTAGATTGGCAATAAAATAATACTTCTGTAATCTCAAACTCTTTTTTCCGTATGTAAACCTCATGGATACCTCCCCCCGGCCAGCGGGACAGGTTATGTCGGACTCTTGCCTACTAAAACCACACGCCGTCCAGGATATTCTGATGCCAGGGTGTAAGGTGGCCCATAAAACATTTCCCTCGCACCCCGGCTTCGTAATCTCAAACCTATCATATAACTACACTGTTATAAACTTTAGATAGAAAGTGGCGCAACAGTTGTGCCACTTTCTATCCCAACACGTAGTAACTGCGTTACGTCACATCGCAGTGCAGTCGCCAATAGAATCGCATCGTGCATATCTGACATGTAAGTTACGTGTTATAAAATGTCGATATAATGTTATTCGTTACGGTAAAATTGCTATACATTTTAAAAGCTTTTGTTACTTTATTAAAATGTTTTACCGACGTGACCAGCCGGAGTGGCCCTCTAGAGGGCTTCTCCGAGGCTCCCTCTGACCTCTGACTCGTCCGACCTACCCTTTCGGGGGTTCGTGGGAGCCATCTTAAACCGTAGATGGCCCGGGATGCGAGGGAAATAGTATTTTTTTTGATATCGGTCATGTCAATATGACTTCACTTCACCTGATGGTAAGCTAAAGGTAAAATCTCAGGACGTGAATGTGTATGTAATGGGGACCCTCTGTCCCCATTACATACACCGACAGTGACATAATGATAGTGGTGACCCTCAACTTGACGGCCTCATGAGAGAAGAGGTGATTGTCGTCGCAGTACTGCGTGACAAAGCGCAGATATTGGTTTAGACTACGCCAATACGCACTGGTCCCACAAGTGCTGCGACAACCATTACCTCAAGCCCGGCTATGCATCTGCTGAACCCTGGACGCAATCTAACGCGGATTGAATTAGTATGCGGGTTTTTCGCAAAAGGGTACGGTGGTACCTACCCGGCCCAATTTGAGGCAAATTATTGTGCCATCAAGTTATACCACCTTAAAATTTTATGGCTATTGGGAGACCTGAGATGGCGTGCGGTTTTAGTAGGTTCGATTTCGATATCACTCTCAATTACCAAGTATCAGTGGGGATTTCCGTACGAGTAAAAAAACAAGAGGAAGCGGACCGCGATAGCCTAGTGTTCTGGGTAATGGACTGCTGATGCGTGGTCTTGGGTTCGATCCCAGGTTCACCATGGTACACACCAATGACTTTTCGATGCTTTCGAAGTTATGTGTGTATATATCGCGGGTTTATAAGTGCCCGGTTAATGGCAATAGGCTCGCCACCTATTACATTGGGACCTAAAAACATAAACTGGCGAAATGTGGGTGCTAGCACCTCTGCCTACCCCTTCGGGGATATAGGCGTGAGCTTATGTTATATGTTACGTTAAAAAAACAAGGCTAATTAGCTCATTAACTAATTTACAAAGCTACAACGGGTCGGTATGAAGCCGTTTGAGTGGTTGTTAGCAGGCCATGGCGTATCATTTGCCTATGTAAATGATGTGATGTGATTAGAATGCTTGATGACCATTAGTGAGTGCGGTTTGGTTAAATTTACTGTTATTTGATAGCTGCTATCATCATCCTGCTAAAGGCAAACCACTGTCATGTCACTGACACTCTAAAACTGCTATATAATTGTAGACTTTACCGCTGTACAGTTAAAGTCTATAATCAAATGAAATGTCATGCTACTGACACTCTAAAAATGCTTTATAGATAATTTAAGACTTTACCGTTGTACAGTTAAATTCTATAATCAAATGAAAAGAATTCATTAAACTTTTTCATTCGCTCTATAAATGCGATGGTAGCTGAATGGATAAAGACGCGGCCTCTACTCAGAGGTATCGAGTTCGAATCCGGCCGGACAGTACCAATGTGAATTTCACTTTGTGGAATTTATAATGTGCTAATCACATCAATCACATTCCACTCATACGCTTAGGCTGTGGAATGATCTCCCTGCCGTGGTTTTCACTAGCGACTACAATATGGGGTTCTTCAAGAAGGGCATTAGAAGGTTTTTGCGGGGTCGGCAGCGCGAGTGTGATGCCCCTGATGTTGCACGCGTCCCTAGGCCACGGTGACCGCTTCCCATCAGGTGGGCCGTGTGCTTGTCTGCCACCTAAATGGTATAAAAAAAAAAAAAATACGCACGAAGCGCTTTGCTGACACGTTCATCGTGCGTATAGCAAAGGAGTGAAATTGGGTGTATTCAAGTCACGAGTGAATAGGTTCCTTCTAGGCAAGCGTGATTCATCGTAGACCACATCGTCACTTACCATCAAGTGGGATTGAGGTCAAACGTAAGCCTGTTATGAATAATAAAAAATATATGAAATTTTCGGCTGCAGCCTGTCGTCGCGTCTAGTTGCCGAGCTGTCGCGTGTCGCCCAGTGTGCGCCTAGTGTTATAGTGTATGGATCGTATATGCAAAATTTCGCATCAATTATATCTATTCACAAATTCACAATATGTATTTGAAAATCTCATGTATGTGCGGAAAAATATTTCACAATTTCCAAGACTTTGTGATAGGCACAATATAAATACCAGGCACAAAAAAATCTTGTAGCCTGTGATAGTAGGCTCCAAAAAATCAGTAATTCTTTTCGGGGTAACTGTATACGCTTTTTTAACAAACTCCCAAGCGAAATTAGAGATTTACATGTAAGTAAATTTAAAAATGTTGTTAAAAGAAAATTCAATTCAATTCAATTTCTTTATTTTTCAAAATAGTGTAACGTAATTACATCTTTTTGACGTCAAAAACTACTTAATACTAAGTTTACCACCGCTTCCTAGGCGCTAGTGGAGAAGAAACGGCGCAACAAACTCCACTGCTGCATTTTAAGACGTCAGGTTATACATAGATATCTTAAGACTAAATATGGACGAATGTACATTTTGTCTCGTGTCAAAATAAATAAAGGTATATAAAAAAAAATAAAAATAATAATATAATAAATTTTAACCGAAGTTAAACAATAAAATAATTGAAAATGTCAAAAATATACTAATGTCAAAAAAAAATAGCAAAAAAGGTCGCGTGCCTACCACAATATCAATATATTGTAGTAGGCAAATGCCACAACTACAGCATTATGTAGTTGTAGCACTTTAGCATTCTAGGAGGGGCCTGCACCATGCTTTCCCAATAAGCTTATTATAAAATTCAAGATTATTTAGATGATAAAGAAGCTTGGAAATGAACTGTTCACTCAACTATGTTACTCGAAATAACATTGTATCTAGACTAAGGCAATTGTTGTAAATAGACCAAAAAAAAAACAGCCCGCTGAGTTTCTTGCCGGAGTCTTCTCAGGTCTGGGCCGCGTTTCGAACCGGTGTTCCATTTGCTTCTAGTTTTAAATATTTATAATTTTGACGTTTTGTAAGTGCCGCTTAAAATGGTCTATACAGAATAAATGATTTTTGACTTTGACTTTGACTATATTGACGGCTCAAAAAACGATTTCAAACATTCCATTACATGCAAACATACATTCGATTTATACCTAATATTAGCAATATAATTTCGTTTAACCTTCCAAACATCAGTAATACCCTTTCGCCAAGTTCTGAACGCAGATCACCGATGTGGGTCAGACGATAACTCAAACTGATCCGCGAGAGGGCGCCCCGGCTCATATATCACTTGTCATATCATTTAGATTAACGTTTATTTCGAATAGATAACGCATATTTTTTTTCCTGCCCATCACTTTCGTTACAAACGTCTGTATTCAATAGATATTTATGTGAAAGAATATTCTGTACCTATAAAACTTAAGGACAGAACTCGTCCGCTGTTGCCTGCGGCCATTTCGGCCGGAGTAGGAGTGGCCCTCTAGAGGGCTGTTTCGAGGCTCACCACGTGTCCCTCTGACTAGCAGAGGGCACAGTGGGGAGCGAGCAGGGGGTAACAGGCCACCTGTCACCCTCCACCCCATCGTCGGCGAAGTGGCGTGATGCTCGCCCCACCCCCTTTAGGAGTCGAGCGGGCCATCCTAAAACCGTAGATGGCCCGGGTCATCTGGTGTGCGAGGGATATGTCTATTGCGTAACCTTAAGCCCCGGTAATTAAGATTTCGAGTCATGACATGTCGGTGCTGTCATTGTAGCGGTCATCTGGGATACTTTCTGATTGGTTAGTGCTCGACATTATTATTTAAAAAAAAAATTTTTTACTAGATATATATTTATTTACACGAAAACGACGCCTACCCGCTTGGACATCGGTTTTCGTGTTTTTTGACTATACCTCTAGTTCTACTGAACCGATTGTGATCAAATATGCGTAAGATTCTGTCTGAGAAGTCTGACCAAACCTTTCAAATAAAAAAAACCGAATCCAAATCCGTTCAATAGTTTTTACATCCATTACAAACAAACATGAAAGACAGACAAGAATTCCAAATATATTTTTTTGTGTTCAGAATCGTTCAACATTATTATCAAAAAAAAAAAATATTTTTTTAAATTAATAGCTCCAATCAATTCTGTTATCGAAACTGTATCCGAAATAGTTATAAGTGTTCCTATGTATGATAAGTATGTATTTACCAAAAAAAAAAAGTATATAAGTATGTTTATCAGCATTCTAGAACCCATAACACAAGCTAGTTAAACTAAGCTTACTTTGGGTCTAGGAAGCGCTGTGTAGAATGTCGTAGAATATTAAAAAAAAATATATTTTGTTTCAAAACGACTATAAAATCAACTTGTATAACAATTAATAAAGGACGACGTTTGACCGAGTCCGATTCATACTACGAATGTTAAATTATATTGAAATCATACGCTTTAATAGTTTGTGGTAAGATCCTTGTGCTGGTTTGCAGCCAGCTTAACCGCCATTGTCTTGGGTTTGCCTAAACCTTGTATTGTTGCTTCGGAACCTCCGTTTATAGGTCAGACTTCTAATCCTGGTTTTAGCGTCGTAAGCTTAAGCTCTGTCTAAATAGTAACTTAAGACCACGACCTATTATTGATGACCGCTGTGGCGTAGCGGTAGAGCGTTCGATAGCGGGCACAATTTGGCCCTCTAGAGGGCTGCTCCGAGGTTCTCCACGTGTCCCTCTGACTAGCAGAGGGCACAGTGGGGTGCGAGCGGGGGTGAGCTGATTGTCCGCGCGCCAACGCGACGGTTGGCTGACAGGACGGCCACCCTGTCACCCTACACCCCACCGTCGGCGAAGTGGGTCGAGGGGGCCATCTTAAAACCGTAGATGGCCAGGGCTCAGCTGGGGTGAGAGGGATATAATATGCCTATTAGGTAACTTTACACCCCGGTAATTAAAACCCGAGATGGCGTGCGGTTTCAGTTGGTTTGATCCCGACATAACCACCCCCGATGGCAGACGGGGGGGATTTCCGCACGATTCAAAAAAAGTGGGTCGTATCCTTATCTACCACTTTAGTAATATACAAAATATAGTGACGAAAATTTAGAACACTAACCTAAATATTATAATAATTATGTTAGTATTGATCAACTTTTTTTGTTGACTGTATCTTGCTCTATTTTGCAGTATATTTACTTAAAACAGTCGGAAAGTTGGACATCAAAACAACACAGAGTTAACTCAAGCAAAACCAAATAATATTCGATATTTGGACAGCGAACGTCGAGTGTATATTTTTGTGTCAAACTTTTAAAACGTAGTACCCAAGTAGGGTTGGCAACACACACTTAAAGTTAGTATTTTAACGGTGCTTTTCGAAGTTATGTGTGTATTTATCGCAGGTTTATATGCCCGGATTACATATATAGGCTCGCCACCTATTACATTGGGACCTAAACATAAACTGGCGAAATGTGGGTGCTAGCACCTCTGCCTACCCCTTCGGGGATATAGGCGTGAGTTTGTTATGTTATGTTATTTTAACGGTTCTTCTTACATGAGCAGTTACGGATGAAAAATAATCAAACTATACTAAGAATAAATAATGTCTACTACATAATTTAAAATTAATCCATAACATTATAAACGTGATTTATAAAAAGGTTTGTGTGTGTAAATGTTTGTTACTCAATCACGCGTAAACAGCTGTAATTTATTATAACCTGGAATTAGCACATTAGCTACTTTTTATCCCTAAAAAGTGGGTATGGGATTCATAGGACACACGGATTGAGGCACGCACCGTAAGAACACTTTTAGTGCTCTCTCTAGAGTCTACAATATAGGGTTCTTCAAGAAAGGTATTAGAAGATATTTGCGGAGTCGACAACGCGAGTTTGACGATCCTGTACACATCCATAGGTCAATTGTGACCGCTGCCACTGGCCATGTGCTTGTCTGCCACTTAAGTGATATAAAAAATGCTCACAAAATTCAAAAATTTAAAATTCAAAATTCATAATTCAAAATTCAAAATTCAAAATTCAAAATTCAAAATTCAAAATTCAAAATTTAAAATTCAAAATTCAAAATTCAAAATTCAAAATTCAAAATTCAAAATTCAAAATTCAAAATTCAAAATTCAAAATTCAAAATTCAAAATTCAAGATTCATTTAATTATTGTTTGTCACAGGTAGATAGAAGATGTTGTCAATTAACATAAAAGTATCACCGTAGCATGTCTGATAAGACGTACAATAGTATTATCATATATGAAACACATCACACTAGGTACAAATTAAATTGTGGAATATATAATTACTAGCTGTTGCCCGCGGCTCCGCCCGCGTGGATGTCGAAATCCGTTTCAAAAACTATCCTATCTCTCAAGTTGGATCGAACTGCACATGGTGTGCGAATTTTATTATAATCGGTTAAGTGGTTTAGGAGTCCATTGAGGACAAACATTGTGACACGAGATTTATATATATTAAGATTAACACAAAAATGTCCTAGAATGTCCGTTTTGTTTCATCCAAAATTTTATTGTACCGTTCGTGCAGAGTGCCAACCCTAGACAGTGCAACGCAACGCAACGCAACGTCACACGACAACATGTCGGCTTCGAGAATGTTCTCTCCATGCGACTGTCGGTCTGTTTATACAGATGATCTCTGCAACTTTGTTGGATTTCACAGTAAAGCGATGGACTGCGGGCGAGTGACTATATAGCTATCTATGCAGTGAAAATAGTTTTACGGTACATGGAGTGATAAATACATACATAAGTACATACATACCGTGTTTCCGGGAGTCTTTAAGTCTAGAGTGAATAGGCTGCTTCTAGGCAAGCGTGCTCCATGATCATCGACCACATCGTCACTTACCATCAGGTGAGATAGTGGTCAAACGCGAGCCTATCGACTATAAAAAAAACACACTCATGACTTATGCGGCGCATGAGAAAGCATCTCAAAAAGAAAGAAAGATACATTTTATTTGATGCATGTAGTATTATAAACACTTAAGCTAGTAGGTACAATAGGTACAGCCATACCCAGCCCGCCTCCGCCCGCTCCCCATTGTGCCCTCTGCTAGTGAGAGGGACAAGTGAAAAGCCTCGGAGCTACTCTCTAGAGGGCCACACTCGCCTCGGCGGTGCTGCTCGCCTCCGTTGCCCGCGTGCACCGCGTGGAGGTTCCGGCCCGCACCCGTAATAGTGACCCTCTGACTTTTTGGACTTTATCTTAGCTTACCATCAGGTGAGGTGAAGTAATTTTGACGCGACCAATCTTTGTATATAAAAATGAATCCCTATTTCCCTTGGTCACGGCATCACGCGTGAATTGCTGAACCGATTTGGTTGAAAATTGATGGGGAGGTAGCTTAGAACTAGGAGACGGACAAAGGATACTTTTATCCTGCCACGAGGACGAAGTATGCCACGGGCGAAGCCGCGGGGCACAGCTAGTAGGAAAAAAATTCTATTTCATTCAATTAGGTAGGTATAGTGACATCTCTTACTAGGTAGGGACGTTTTACTAGGTTATACATTTGATGGCACAAATAATTTGCCTCAAATTAGGCCGGGTAGGTACCACCGTGCACTTTTGCGAAAAACTCTCCATAGTAATCCAACTCCGATTGGATTGCGTTCAGGGTTCAACAGGTGCATAGTCTGGCTTGAGGTGATGGTTGTTGCCGCACTTGTGGGACCAGTGGGTATTGGCGTATTCTAAACCAATATCTGCGCTTTGTCACGAAGTGCTGCGACGACAATCACCATCACCAATCACCAAACCGTCCAGTTGAGGGCCACCATTATGTCGCTATCGGTGTATGTAATTGGGACCTCCTTCCTGAGACTTTACCTTTAGCTTACCATCAGGCGAGGTGAAGTCATATTAACGTGACTGATACCTATATATGTTACGGCTAATACCCGAAGTGCTGCTACACCTAGTTTTAGCCGGTTAGAAATAGGTGTAGCCACTTACCCTAACCTAACCTAACCTAACGTAACTGGCTAAAACTAGGTGCAGCCGCACTTCGGGTATTAGCCGTAACATATATAAAAAAATCTCGCCATTATGTTACAATTCCGTTATTCTGTGATGCGATTGAAAACAAAAAACAATGTTTATATAGGTATAATTCATTGTTTGTTCGCAACTCGTGATGGCTACTTCTCAACAAGTTGGAAGTCCATAAATAACAAAATAACATTAGAAACAGAGCCACTACTGTTGTATATTTTTTCGCTGCATCGCAAACTTTTCAATGTAATGAGTTTCCAAGAAGGACGGTACGTTTTGTTTAGATTTCCCTCGAGAAATCATTTCTGGGATGTTTTTAAATTCACCGGCGAATTCTATCATGATCTAGATTATAATTTAAGCGGGCATGTTGGAAAGTGAAATTAAAATTGAGCTGGCTAAGTGATAATCGAGTAGGAAAGGTAGGTTATTTCAAAGTTGAGTAATGCTGGCAAGATTATTCAGTAACGCGACAGTTTCAATATGTGTGATTTCAATTCGGTTAAAAAGTAAAATTATGAAAAAATTGTGTAATTTGTTATGATCAATATAAAATCAACCTACATTTTCGCGAGGTTGTTAAACCTTAAAATCACTCATCATAGTAAGTTTCATTTTCAATTCAATCTATACGTTTTCGTAAACTTCGAAATCACGCGTTTTAATAACGGCATTTTACTGGATTGCCTCTGGTGACCTGATTCAGTAAAATTACACATGGCATAGATTTTATCAGATCGTACCAAGTAACATGAATTTTAATAAATTTTTCCATAAAATCATAAAGACTTGGAATTCTTTACCAGCGCACGTGTTTCCTTCCTCCTACAGTCCCGGGTCCTTTAAGCGGGGTGTGAAAAAGCATTTGATGAGGCCGTCAAGCTGAGCGCCACCATTTATAGTACTATCGGTGTTTGTAATGGTGACCCCCATTCCAGAGACTTTAGCTTTAGCTTACGAATGGGAGAGGTGAAGTCATATTGATGTGACCGATGTATAAAAAAATTCAATAAATGCCCAAAGTGATTATTCATAAACCCATCAATAAATATGCCCGCTTAAAGAACTCAAGACTATCCTTTTTTAAAGTTGGTAAAGTCTGAAATCAAAGTTTGACAAAAATGATGGAATCCCACGCAACAGCTGGTGACCGGATAACCTCTCAACGTGCATTGTTTCCTCATTTATTATATGAGGGATATTCCCTCTAAGTTTGTGAGGAGGTCTCAACTTCATACACTTGAACTGTTTTATAGTGAGTTGAACTTTTCGTGAAGTTTTATTTTTAAATTTAGTGTGTCATATTGACTGTACCCCGCCTGATGTTAAGCTGTAGCGAAGTCCAAAAAGTAGTGGAGGTATTTTAGAGGTTATCCCTAGAGGATACCGGGCCTTTGTTCTAGGGAAAAAAGTAGCCAATGTGTTAGGCCATAATCTATCCAGACTATAATCTATCCCTGTGCCAAATTTCACCTAGATCCGTTAAGCCGTTTTTGCGTGAAAGAGTAACAAACATACTCATAATATTTCACGTTTATAATATTGCTAGGAAGTAGAATATTAGTAGGATTCTTGGTTTTAGGTTCAAAAGGAATTGTTTCTCAATTCTTCGTGAGAAGACCTTCAAGGCAATTTTGTGTTAACAAAGTTGAGTGTAACTTACAATGTTTTGTACACAGGGGAGGGCCGAAGACCCATAAAATCAAAGGGAGTGTTCCCAAATTAGCGAGTGATCGATTTCGCCTAATTTGATTGTAGGGGTCAATTCTAATAATTAAGAGGAATCAAATTTGTGTTTGAATTTAATTTAATTATTGTATCGATGTTGTAAATTATGTATGCCCGGGATAAACTCAAAAAGCACTGCATGGATTTACTTCAAAGGCACGAATATTCTTAAGAAGTCGGGTCAACACATAGCAGGCTACATATTATCACTCTATCACCTACTGGGAACGAGCAGTGAACCTTTACAACGTGTAATCTAACGACTCATATTTGAATGTTGTTAGGTATTATGTTAAAACCTTGCTATAAGCTAGCTTCACACTATAAGTAAACTTGGTGGCGATACCGACCTCCACGCGGGCGAAGCCGCAGGTGGAAGCTAGTACATAATACATAGTGTTGATTTGCATTTAAGCATCCTTCACAGGGGGACTTGAGCTACTTATAGTCATCACAATTTCACCAGTGCATTGAATATTAGGACTTCGTTCACGTAATTCTCGATCAGCTGATAAGATATGAGCAAAAGTTGCGATACCCGATATTAACGCGGAGTGGAGCGTGCCAGGCGGAGATATCACCCTCACACGGTGCAAACAATTCCATCTAGAACCAAGCGGTTCGATGCCTCTTTTCTTTGCCGCACCATAAAGACTTGGAACTCTACCAGCACGTGTTTTCTTCCTCCTATAGTCCCGGGATCTTTAAGCGGGACGTGGAAAAGCATTTGATGAGGCCGTCCAGTTAAGTGCCACCACTGTAGCACTATCGGTGTATGTAGTCGTGATCTCCGATCTTGAGACTGCCTTTAGCTTTCCATCAGGTGAGGTGAAGTCAAATTGAAGTGATCGACATAAAAAAATCCCATCAAATCACGATTAAATACCAGAATGAGCCCCAGATATTAAGTGTTTTGTTTACACGATATTGAAGATCAAGAGCTACCCTTCAGAACTGTTATCGGAAGAAAATCTTTTATAGAGAGGTACCTGTGTAGGCAAGGAAGAAAAAACAAAGAGTACAAATTTACCTTAGAATAAATCTGATTACGTATCATAATAACTACATTTCACATAATTTTCCGTGAAGCGATTGCCGTCTGACCTCCACAGGTGTTACTGTGGGGCAGGAGTACATTTTTTATGCCATGTAGGTGACAGAGAAGCTCAAAAAAGCCTCTGTGGCGTAGCGGTAATAAACGCGGCCGCTACGCAGGAGGCGCAGGTTTGATCCCCACTCAGTGCAAATATTTGTACCTATGCATGGATATGGGTATTTGCATTGGTCTGGTCGTGCCTCGGAGAGCACATTAAACCGTCGGTCTCGGTTACCTTACAAACATCTATGGCAGTCATTACGGGTAGTTGGAGCCCTAAAAAAGTCTAACAACACGGTCTAGCTGCAATGCTTCGATATCGCCTAATGTCACCATTGTGTTGTGAAGGTCAGATGGCAGTCGCTTCACGGAAAATATCGAGGTCCAGCCAAATCCGCAGTTAAGACTGGTAAAGCGGATCCCAGACTCCGAGGTGAAAGCTTTGGATGCGACTGGGATTAACGCTAGGTTGAAGAATTAGTAGGTGACAGAGAAGCACCACGGCCCACCTGATTAGAAGCCTTCTTTGCCGCACCTTATGACTTGTAATTCTGGTCTGTGTGTGTGTATACGTGTGTGTGTGTGTGTTTGTGTACTAGCGTTCGTGAGTGCGTGCATGCGTGTGTGTGTTTGTGTGTTTGTGTGTATGTGTGTGTGCATGTGTGTGTGCGCATGTGTGTGTGTGTGTGTGTGTGTGTGTGTGTATTTTGACCTATAGTAACAAACTAACATCCCAACAAACATAACAGCAACTTAATTCAAAATAGTGGGAAACGTAAGAGTGCCAAAAAACTGTCAGTTTAATAGCGTAGCGTTGTTTGATGAATGTCCAGCGAAGCGGTGACCTGTTGTCAGACGTGTGGGCGGCCATTGTTGCACGTTGTTGTGTTGTTTGAGCTATGGCAGCCGGAGTTTGTAATGTATCACTTATTTACTCACTACAATTGTATAGCGCTGTAAGAGGTTTTGATAAATGTGAGTGCAGTCGGTGAAGGTTCCGGATTTGATCCCTGGTTCCTGGTTAGTTGGCATTTTATAAGGTTTTATTTAACCTGTTCTTCATATTTTCGTGCAATTTTGAACGTCAGGGTATATAAACTTATCATCAACTTTTGAAGCCTTAGCCGCGGTAGCCTAGTGGTCTGGGTAATGGACTGCTGAGACGAGGTCTCGGGTTCGATCCCAGGTTCACCATGGCACACACCAATGACTTTTCGATGCTTTTCGAAGTTATGTGTGTATTTATCACAGGTTTATAAGTGCCCGGTTAATGGCAATAGGCTCGCCACCTATTACATTGGAACCTAAACATAAACTGGCGAAATGTAGGTGCTACCTCTTCGATGATATAGGCGTGAGTTTGTTATGTTATGTCAACTTTTGAAACTTTGACGGCAATACATTATTTACTTTTGATGCTCTGTAACATCACCTATTTTTGACACCTAGATATATTTTTATACAGGAAAATACATGTAGTACTAACAAGAAAACAATATTTTTGTATTTTTTTTACCAGCGCATGTGTTTCCTTCCTCCTATATTCCCGGGGCCTTTAAGCGGGGCGTGAAAAGCATTTGATGAGGCCGTCAAGCTGAGGGCCGCCACTGTAGCACTACCGGTGTATGTAGTGACTCCAGTCCTGAGACTTTGCCTTTAGCTTACCATCAGGCGAGGTAAAGTCATTTTGACGTGTCCTATATAAAAAAAGTAGGTAGTGTGCGCGTCAGCTGATCAATGTTATCGCCCGTGAATGGTGAATGGTGAATCTGTGATGATCATAGGTAGCTCAAGCCCTCCCATGTAGGATGCTCAAATGTAAAGGGTGGAAGGTCGATGTCCACCGGCTCTTAGACCATAATGTTCTGTGAAAGAGTTGACGCCTTGGAAAGGGTCCAAGTGGGACGGTTCCGTACATTTAACATTGTATGTACACATTAAGAATAAATCTCGTCAAGCCTGCAGTTTATTACGTACATAGATATAACTAGCTATAGCCCGTGGCTTTGCACGAATGAAATATTGACTACTTCCGTGTGACCCACAAGAATTTGTTACTGAAATGAAATCTTCCTAGGGTGCTATTAAATCTATACGAATAAATAAAATTGAGGTCTCTTCTTCTTCTTCAACCTAGCGTTAATCCCAGTCGCATCCAAAGCTTTCACCTCGGAGTCTGGGGTCCGCTTTACCAGTCTTAACTGCGGATTTGGCTGGACCTCAATATTTTCCGTGAAGCGACTGACATCTGACCTTCACAACCCAATGGTGACATTAGCCATTGTAGCTACACCGTTGTTGTTGGACATTTTAGGGCTCCAACTACCTGTAACGACTGCCATAGATGTTTGTATGGCAACCGGGACCGACGGCTTAACGTGCTCTCCGAGGCACGACCAGACCAATGCAAATACTGATATTCATGCATACAGATATTTGCACTGAGCGGGGATCGAACCCGCGCCTCCTGCGCAGCGGCCGCAAAAAAATAGGTGTCTGTTTGTAATATTAAAATAATCGGTTATTACTGAATGTATTTAAATGTATACGGACATAATTTTACGAAAGATTCAGCTTGACGGCCTCAATAAAAGAGGATAGTCGTCGCAGCACCGCGTGACACCCACCGGTCCCACTAGTGCTGCGACCACAATCCCCCCTGCCCGGCTATGCACTTGCTGACCCCTGAACGCAATCCAACTGAGATTGCATTGCTATGGAGGATTTTTTCCACCGTGCACGGTGGTATAGTGCAGGGCATTTGACTTGGCAAGGTTTTGGAGTAGTGGGGCCCACACTACTCCAAAATCTTGCCAAGTTAAATGCCGTGAACTATACCTAGGTACCCGGCCGAAATTTGTGAGTGAGTATAATTAATGACAAAAATGTGTTTATCC